>JANUYF010000002.1:154050475-154785475 GCA_026167975.1 Phrynosoma blainvillii | reverse complement strand
AGGGACTGAGAATCTGCAAGCAGTTCTCATGCATGCACTTCCCTGCTTCCTCTTGCTCACTGCTTTTGGTGAAATGGAATTAGTGTTATTTGGGCTGCCGAGGAATATCGGACACTGATACTCTCTTCCAACTCTTCTCCAACCTTATTCTTTATTGTTTACTCAGGGTTGACTTGAACCTTGAAAAGTTCTTTTCTCCCTGCCCACACCTTTCCACAACCTTTCCAAATTCAAACAGATGCTTTTCAGGCACTGTTTTCTAAAGCCAGAAGGTGCAGTTTTGTAGTTAATCTGTCAACTTCAAGAGAGTGCTTACAGCTAATAACAATGCTAATAAATAAAAAAAATGCCTGAAAGTATGCTAAGAAGGACAAGAAACATGTGTTTCTGTCATAGATCTGTTCCATCACAGAGCTGATGTAAAGTTTTGTGGTCTGGATTAACACAGCACAGATTCTAGGGTGAAATGAATGCTCTTTTTACTTGAGCACTGATCCCGGAGTATAGGTCCTATTCCAGTAGCCTTGTTTTATTGTCTGGACACTACCACCTCCTTCCTCCCTCTGCCTAAAATGTGCCGATAACGTGATCTTATTTACAATTGTTAAATGATGAACTTGCTTGCAATTGCACATTATAGTGTGCAGTTTAACTATCACACATTCTCTCTTGCAGGACTATCTGCCAAGTGAGGTTTCCCCTCCATTTTCCACATGGTGGGATGGTCCCCTTTACTAGCCAACCATGATTAGTAGTTTTGAGTAGAACTGGACCACAGCTATGGAGCTGTTTGCAATGAATCTCCAAGCCTGTTTTCCTTTGGGTATAGCTATTCTTTTTACCCTTTTCTCAGCAATCCATGTCCATTGAATTTTTTTTATCCATGAATTCAAGCACCCACAGTTGGAAAATGTTTTTCCCCCCCAAAAAATGTATTATACAAATTATAACAGCAAAACACAAACCCAAAATACAAGGATTCACTTCATAATCAGCTATTATCAGTGGTCTTCTAGATCTGCTATGAAAAAGGGAGAATATCAATTGCCTTTCTCCAAAAGACTCATTGTTCACGTGGAGGTTGCAGTTGTCCTTGTTGTTTGTGAATATATACAATAAAAATCTGCCATTCTTCCTGGAATGTTTCCCTGGTTTTATGAAAATAAAAAAAATATTTGAAAATATTTTTAAAATGCATAAATTCCAAATAGCAAACCTCAATTTTGCTATTGTGTATAAGGAATACCATTTTACTATGCCATTATATTTAATGGGACTTGAGTACCCATGGATTATGGTATCCATGGGGCGTCCTGGAACCAAACTTCAGCTGATACCAAGGGCCCACTGTATATCATTTTCTGTCAGTCTGAGTTCTATTAATATTTGAATAGTATTTCAGTACTATTCAGGTGGTGTGAGTTGTGCTTGAAGAGGATTTGGGGTGTGTGATGTGAGTGTCCGAATACTTGGGGTTCCCCATTGTAAGTAATATGAACTGCATTTATAATTTGGTAAATTAGTGAATGAACATTGTATATCCTAGTCAAGAAAAGGAGTGATGCATGCCAGTCTTAGCTGGACCAGGAATCACTGGCATGAGAAAAGGATACAAACGGTACTCAGAACTTGAAATGTTACTTTTTTGAAGAAAGTAGCCTGTTGTTACTCATTGCTTGTTGCGTCTTACTTTATGGAATGTGGGCATCTGTGTCAGAGGCAGGGGTCAATGTTCATTTCCATGACGCATGGGATGTACTGGTGTTTCCTGGTGTAGAGGAAATGATACCACTTTTAGTTGCCATTTTGGACTGGGTTTTGGCATGGGAAAGGAGTTGGGAATGGGGTGGAAGAGAAGTGACACTATTGCATTGTCAAGTGGGTTGTTTTTTTTTAAATAAAAATTGGTTGTTTTTGTTCTCTGGTGGATTACCAAAGCCCACCACCACCATAAAAACTTAAAAATTTCCCTACAACAAATTAACATTACCTGGCTTCAAGTACATCAGATTGCTTCCTTTGCATCACACCTAGCCTCAGCAGGAGAATCTCCACCTCCGCTCTCCTTTTTTGATAACTTTTGTTTGAACTCTGCATTGCATACTAAAGGGATGACAGCAGTTATCTACAAACATCTCCTTCCTGGAACACATGTATGGGAAAGGCCAATATATGCACTCATTTTGGCAAGGAGAATTGAATACCATGATTTCAGACACTGTGTGGGCTCATATTTAGTCTTCACCCCCATACAAATCCTGTTCAGCATCTGTGAGGGAGAATACTTTGAAAATCATCCATAGGTGGTATCTCACACCTGTAATGCTGTCTAAAATGGTTAAAATGCTCTCTCCGGATTGCTGGAGGGGTTGTAAATCTAGAGACTCCTATATGTATATGTGGATTGGATGTCCTAAAGTGAGAAAATTCTGGGATGTAGTTCTCTATCAAATTTCATGTATCATTGATCGAACCGTAAATTTCTGTCCAATTTTGCTTTTGCTTTCTATATTTGTTCAAGGTAATTCTAATTTGAAGCATAGGGAATTGATGATTTTTCTTATTACTGTTGCCAGATTAGAAGTAGCCAAATGTTGGAAGTCAGGTGACCTCTCCATTGAGAACTGTTGGTCTAGAATTTGGGATATGTGGTTAATGGAGAAACTGCTGCAACGAGGTTTTGCATTGGCCACAAAAGGACTGACACATTACAAGAAGACTGGATGATCTTTATTGATTATGTTAATCATCCCTCCCACCGGATCCAACCTCCAACTTCACAGATGGATCTTTGGATCGACACTATACTTTGACAAGCCAGACTCCCTGGCTCTTGCTGAGAATTAATCTTTTTGATTCTGCTTCAGAATAACTATTCATCAGATACATACCCTTGGCCCTTGTAGTTTGTTGTTGTTGTTGATGATGATGATGATGTTCAACAAACTTTGTGTTTTATTGTAAAAACTCAATAAAAATTTAATTAGAAAAAAAAATGGATTGTTTTCGCTTCAAAACTGTACATAATTTTGTTTAGAGAAGACCCTCTGAGAGCCAGCATGGTCTACAGTTTGGACTATGACTCTTGAGACCAGGGTTCCTGCTTATAGCGGTCTCAAACTGGATTATTTCTGCTGTGTGTTTTGGACCTAAGATATTTGGGGCTAACCTGTAGGACTCAGGCTCATATTGCACATCAAAAGGGTGATGGAAACAATAGCCCAAAACACACTGTAGAAATAATCCAGTTTGAGACTGCTTTAACAACCCTGGTTCAATGCTAGGGAATTGTGGGAAGTGTAATTTTGTGAGACATTTAGCCTTCTCTGTCAAAGAGCTCTGGTGCCACAATAAACTACAATTCTCAGGATTCCCTAGCCCAAAGCCAGGGCAGTTAAAGTGGCCTCAAATTGGTTTTTTTTCTACAGTGTGTTTTGAACCAATGTGCTTCACATCCATTCTTTAAAAAGTGGTGCCTTTCATGTCCCTGTTCAGGAGGAAAGGGAGTAATTTTGGTAAAAGCCTGGTTCCTGACAATTTCTGTTCATGTGTGCTCTAAGGATAGTATGGACAGTAAAGCCCCCTGAGTGGACCTTGTTAATTCCCAATACTGCTATGAGTATCCGAGGCTGTAAAGGACTTCAGAGTTAAGATCAACACTTGAATTGTGCCTGGAAAGAAAGGGATATTGTAGCACAGGGGTAGGCAACCTTTCCCCTTTAAGGGCCGAGGGACTTCAGCTCCCAGAATCCCAGGAGCTATTGGCCAACATGGGACTGTTGGCCAACATGGCTGAGGCTTCTGGGAGCTGAAGTCCCTCGGCCCTTAAAGGGGAAAGGTTGCCTACCCCTGTTGTAGCGCCTTTGAGACTAACTGTGCGAAACAAGGTGTAGCATAAACTTTTGTAGACTTGGTCTACTTCCACAGATGCATGGACCAAGTCTCTGAAAGCTTATGTTATAACTTCTTTTGAACAGTTAGTCTCAAAAGGTGCTACAGAATCCCTTAATGTACTGATACTCCCGTCCAGACTAATAATACAGCTGTGTCTCTGAATTCTACCCTAACAGGATAAATATGTGCATCTCAACATCTGTAAAGAAATATATAGTAGTATTCTGCACCAGTTAAAGTAGATGTGCAAATCATTCATCCCTCCAGATGTTGGACTGCTAGTCCTAGCATTCCTCAACATTAGCTGCGCATTATAGTAATTCAGTAACTACTGGAGGGCCTTATGAATCAGACTCCTGTATTAAAGGTTTGTAGGACTTTATCACATGAGGGGAAATTGGAAGTATAAATGGTGATTAACCCACAATTGCGCGAATGGTTTTCACACAGTGTGCAAAGGGCTATTATCCTGTGAATAACCTGTGATTAATCTGCACTTGCACAGATGGTTTTTACACGACGTTGAGACGAAATGTGATTAAAGTTCCATTATCCAGAATTTTCCCATGAATGACTTTTTGCTGTTTCTTGCCTGGTTATTCCCTGGTTCTTCATGGGATAATGGCATTTGCGTTAATGTCATTTTAAGCACATTTTAATGACAATTGTGTGATTTTTGCAGGTTAATCATTGTTTAAACTCCATTTCCTTCTGTGTGATAAACTCCTTTGTTATCTTTAAAAGAAGAGCCATATGAAGTGACAGAAGGTTAGGGTAAGTTGTAGAAGGTGAAAAAGGATGTTGGATAGGTGAAGAAGAAGAAGGGTATGAACAAATAAAAGGATAATGGGTATGGTAATGAGAGAAGAATGAAGTAGGCAGAAGATACAGAGGAGGTAAATTGAAGGGAAAGGAAATAGGGAATGTAAGAATGATGAAGAATGGATAAGGAGACATGAGTTTAGAGGAAGATTGCTTCTTTGGTTTGATTCTGTATGAGTTTGTGGAAGCTGTTTATGTTTGATAGCAGTTGATATAATCATTTTAAATTATGGTAAGGATGAAGATGTATGTAAAGTATGTAAGGTTAAGAATGATATATGATTCTTATGTTTTTTAAGATGATAAAATATTTTTGACTTGTTTATTTTTTTTTCTTGGTATTATGTCTGTTTATTTGTGGTTGTTGCAAATTTTGAATAAAGATATTTGGAAAAAGAAAGACAGAAGACCCACATAGAGTACATTGTAGTCATGAAACCTGAAAATTACAGAAGGATAGACCAGTAAGCTCTTGAGAAGGGTGCAAGCTTCCTTATTAGCTGGTGATGAGGAGAGGAAAGAAACAACTCTTAACCCACTTCTCAAGAAGCAGTGTTGGGCCCTGGGTATTGTTAGATCAGGTCACAGGGCTCCTATTAGTTGCAGACAAGGTAGTTTCTGCTACAAGACTGGATGGCTGTTCTGTATCAGTTTTGCATCTGGTTTATTCAAGATGTGTTTAGTTCTATCCTCATGAGTGCCACACAAAATCAGAGTCCCTTTGGGGACTAAATCTGTCAAACATGTTCACAGATCTTGTTATATGTAGGATGTGTTAAACTCCAGAAAGATGAATTCTTCAGTGGAAGTAACCAAGTTAGTAATAGATTTAGTCCAAAATAATAGAGAATTTGAACAGAGGTAGACTTTTGCATCATTACTTATTAAACTAATGTATATCCTGCCTTTCTCCTGGCACAGACCCCAAGGCAGCTTACAAATTAAAAACAAAGCACAGCTTAAATCTTAACTAATATAAAAGTTAATAAATGATTAAACAAACAGTTCTATTAAAAGCAGTTAAAACACATTGAAAACAGAGTAAAAAAGATAAAAGCACACCAGGAAGGTCTGCAAACCATGTCTTAGGAGGAGAGACTTAGGGAGCGGGATATGTTTAACCTAGACAAAGAGAAGGTGAAGAGGTGAGGCGATAGCTCTGTTTAAATATTTGAAAGAATGTCATATTCAGGATGTAGTAAGCTTTTTTTCCTGCAGCTCCAGAGAATAGGACCCAGAGCAATGGATTCAAACTATAGGAAAAGAGATCCTACCTCAACATTAGGAAGAACTTTCTGAGAGCTGTTTGACAGTGGAAGATGATCCCTCAGAGGGTGGTGGAGTCTCTTTCTTTGGAGGTTTTTAAATAGAGGTTAGATGGTCATCTGTCAGGGGTGCTTTGACTGTGTATTCCTGCATGGCAAAGGGAGTCGATGGCCCTTAAGGTCTATGGTCCAATCTATGATTCTAAGAGCACTCCCCACTAGATGACCTCTTTGCCACAATATGTTAAGAGCCAAAGGCCTCCCTAAATAAAAATGTATTTCCCTGCTGGTGGAAAGAGAGCAAGTGGGGCCAACTGAGCCTCCCATGGAAGGCAATTCCACAACCTGGGAGCAACCATTGGGAAGACTCTCTCCTGTTGTCCTCAGCAAGCATACCTTTGGTGGCGGTGAGAATGAGAGAAAGCCAAGGTTGCATTAACCAAAGTTGTGCCTTGGTGAAGTGGGACAGTGAAAGAGAAGGTGATGAGCATGAGGAGCATAGAGCTTCCTTATCAAACTATACAGGATTGTGGAATTTCATCATTCAAAAGGGACTGAGATGGGATGAACACCTTCTGAAACAGGATGTGGACTCAAGAATCTTAATTGTACCTTAAGTCATCTCTACCAGCCTTCCAGCACCTTATTTCATTGCAAAATGGCTGTTTAAGTTAGAAGTGGTTTCTCATGTTTGACATAAATCTATCTACCGTATGTGTCATTTGGACTTCAGAATAGTGTAGTCAACGATACATTGTATAGCGTAGTCAAGAAAAGTCACAAATTCATGTATGTTTACTAACATTTGTGCCATACATCTCTGTTACATCTTAGTCACATGTGTGTGTCTAGGTTCTCCAGTGCAACTCTTTGGTCAGCTTCCACCAAATGTCTCACTGAACCAAAGGACCTAGACTCGCAGGGGCAGGCAAACTGTCCCCTTTAAGGGCCGAGGGACTTCAGCTCCCAGAATCCCAGACTATTGGCCAACATGGCTGAGGCTTCTGGGAGCTGAAGTCCAAAATCCCTAAGAGGGCCGAGTTTGCCTGCCCCTGAAAAGATTCCAAAAGGACACTTCACTAGGCACTTGTAGTTCCTCCAGTGCAATTCGATGGTCAATGTCTGGCAAATGTCGATCACAGAATTGCATTGGGAACCTAGAGATTCCTAGAGAGGTGGTCTCTCAGGTAAAAAATAGTGGTTTTTTATTTGTAGGTTTTCCACTTCCATGCGGGTTCCTGTGCCCCTAACCCCAGCAAATGTGGAGGGCCCACTGTATACTATATTTTATTCTAGTATACATGCCGTTTTTTAAAAAAATGAAATGGCTATCTTTAGTATTGAACAAAGAGTTTAAGGAACTAGGAGGTGATGCCACCTACTTGGTAGTATGTGTGCTATTATGTTTGGGAGGCATTACCTCACTAGCTGATGAGAACAAGCATTTGTAATATTTATAATTATTTTAAGGGCTTAAAATCACTTAATGGTTGTTGATGGAGAGACCGTTCCATGACTATATTTGTACAGAATGCCATGCCAGAATTCTTTAAAATTTTGCTACTCCAAGCAGTAGTGGCAAAAAGCCAAAAAATACAACAGAGATCTTTTATCAATGTTTTGTTTAATGTGGCACCTAAACCCAACAGAATTATCAGTCCCTCTATATTATTTATTTAAGTATTTATTTAATTTTGTATGCTGCCTTTCTCCCAGCACAGGACTCAAGGCAAATCTCTTTCAGCATTCCTGCCAGGAGAGGAATAAATATAGACCAAGGAATGAGTTACTTCTCTGACTTGTCAGGCAGGGTCCTGCCAGGTTGTGTGTTTGCTAAACCATGAGTGGAAGGTCAGGTGCCAGACTGACTGGCCAGTGTCCATGTCTGTGACAGGTCAGAATTTTACAGAATTCCAGTTTTTCATTCCACGCGAGTGCAAATTCATGGAAAGGCCTTCTATAGCAGTGCTACTCAAAAGTGGGGCTCCATGGGATGGTGCCGATCCCATAACCATTGACTGCTAGTCTGTGGCAAGTTTCTGGGAAAGAATGAAACAATAGTAATCAATGGGCACACATATGTGCTCACATGGGAGCCCTGGTGACGCAGTGGCTAAATGACAGTATTGCAGCCACAAGGTTGTGAGCTCGATCCCAGGGCTCCAAGGTTGTCTCAGCCTTCCATCCTTTCATAGGTCGGTAAAATGACTACCCAGCTTGTTGAAGGCAAGCAGATTGTAAACTGCTTAGAGAGTGCTGAGTTTACTGATAAGTAGTATATAAATGTACGTGCTATTGCTATATGCAGAAATATTGCTGGGCCCCCACATCACATAGATTGATGTACTGTTCAACAATATCCTACAAGATTCTTTAGTATTCTGGCTTGTTGTGACATTTGTGTGTGTCCATTATGTGTTCTTCCTCCTAGATCAGAGGGATTTTGTTTTAAAAACAGAAATAAACCCAAACCCCAGTTGGCTTAGTTGGTTGTTTGAGCTCTGAGTGGCATTAGATTACTTGGATTTGTTAGGTGTATATTGTCAGTTGATCACTGCTCCTTTGAAGTCAGAGAAATCTATGTTTGTTTTGCACTTGTACATTTGCTGAAGTTTTAGTTTAGTTTGGATGATTGCAGGGGAAGCCATAGTTAGCCAGGAATCCCAGTTAGAAGCAGAAGATAATGTTCAATGGCTTAAGCAGAGATATTTTCAAGATAAGAAACTGATAACACTTTACCAAGTTGATACATTTTTCCTGTTAAATTGCCACACGAGAATATTCTGAGTAATATAACTGAGAAGAAGAAAACATTGTTCTCCAAATAATCTGAATTGCTTTTATTCTCCCTGTCATTCTGTCCACTATCAAGATAGAGGTACATTAAAAAAGCAACAACAGCCAGAACAACTCATACAGTAGAGCAGAATTAAGGGAATAGAGCTATCTGTGATTACCTTATATTTTCTTATTTTTGATGCTCTGCTAAATAGGAGCTTAAAACTGAACTATAGAATGACATTGATTTAACATTAGTGTTCACAGTACCTTGAAAAATTATCTTAGAAATTCTTACAAAGACCCATGAAATACATCAGTATTCTTCCCATATTGTAGGAAGGGAGGGTAATGCTGAATGCTTAATAATACCTAGAGAATTTATGGCTGAGGTAAGATTCAAACTGGAAATTCTCTTGCTCACACTTGCTGGCAGTAATTCTGTGGAAATGGAAATAATAAATGGAAATATAAAATGGGAAATTCCAAAAAATTGTGCACTGTTCTGAGCAGCAAGATGAAATCTCAAGCTCTTTTGGATTTCCAACCTGTTTATACTATTCACCTGTTAGTCACTTAATATAGTACTGTACTGTACTGTATCTGTCACAGTTATCAGATTGACTGTTGTGGTATAGCAGTGCTTGTGTTTTTATTTTACTTAATAATGGTCCAAAAATGCAAGAGTAATGATGCTGGCAATCTGGGTATGCCAAAGAGAAAGTGTAAAGTGTTTTCTTTGAGCAAAAAGATGAAAGTTTTTGACATAATAAGGAAAGAAAAAAAATCATATGCTGAGGTTGCTAAGATCTATGGTAACAGCAAATCTTCTATCAGTGAAGAGAAAGGAAAAGAAATGTATGCTAGTTTTGCTGAGGAATTGGAAGAATTTGTTAAGTTACTTGAAGAGGAAGAAGAAGAAACTGAAGCAGAACCAGCAATGTGGACATTAAAAAAATTGTCATAGTGTTTTGAATTGCACACATATTAAAGCACAAAATTATGGACTACAGTCCTTGGATGAAGTGCTGCATTAAAGTCACTTATATGATCATCAAAGGATTGCTACCTCTGCAGCAACACTTTGATCAGTTAAAAAGAAAGAGACAAAAATATCCGATTACAGTGTTTTTCCAAAGGTTTTGGCAAAACCCCTCCAACTATCAAGGATCCCAAATGATCAACATCATCTGCTCCTGACATCAACGTTATCATTACGTGATGGTCCAAGATCATCCGAAGCAGATGATCCTCCTTCTGATGTATCGTCACAAGGTCAATAGTAGCCTAGCACTATTGACCTTCTGATGTCACACCTATATCATTCACCTCACTTAAAAAAATAGAGTTTTGTACTATCCATAATTTTAGGTATCCACTGAATGTCTTGGAATATATTCCCCACTGCTAAGGAGGTCTTACTGTACTCAGAGGTGGTTTTGCCAGTTCTGTCCCATGAAATATAGCCTATAGCATCTGGTATTCCTTAGCGGCGGAGGAGGAGACCATGAGCGGCGCCAAGAGTGAGCTGGAGCCCAGCCCCAACGAGAGCAACCTGACCGAGGAAGAGGTAGGCACCTACCTGGCTGGTACCTGCTCACCTGCCCACCTGCCCGCCTCCCCCTCCTCTCTCTCTCTCTCTCTCTCTTTCTTCAGGTCCCAGGGGCTCAGGCCTCAGGGGAGAGCAGGGGGAAAGTTGTTTTTCTTTTTTTGGGGGGGGGGAAACATGAGGGGCCCTCTCAAGCTCAGACAGAACCAGGGAACAGGTAAGGTAGGTAGGCAGGTAGGTAGGTAGGTACTTGTAACCCCAGCATGCATCTGAGGAAGGAAGCTCGAGTCTAGGAAAGCCCAGGCTCCTGAGGAAAGTTGGAGGGGATTGTGTGTTTGTGTGTGTTTGTATACACATGCATCTCGGGAAGTAGGAGATATATAAATATATACATATACACACACACACACACACACACACACAACATGCCTCTGAGGAAGTAAGATAGATAGATAGATAGATAGATAGACTCAACATGCCTCTGAGGAGGTAGGATGGATAGATAGATAGATAGATAGATAGATAGATATAGATAGACCCAACATGTAGGATGGATGGATGGATAGATAGATAGATAGATAGATATAGATAGACCCAACATGTAGGATGGATGGATAGATAGATAGATAGATAGATAGATAGATAGAGATAGACCCAACATGTAGGATGGATGGATAGATAGATAGATAGATAGAGATAGACCCAACATGTAGGATGGATGGATAGATAGATAGATAGATAGACCCAACATGCCTCTGAGGAGGTTGGATGGATATATAGATAGATAGATAGAGACCCAGCATGCCTCTGAGGATGTAGGATGGATGGATAGATAGATAGATAGATAGATAGATATAAATAGACCCTGCATGCTTCTGAGGAGGTAGGGTGGATAGATAGTTAGATAGATATAGATAGACCCAACATGCCTCTGAGGAGGTAGAATGGAGAGAGAGAGCCAAAATGCCTCTGAGGAGGTAGGATGGATGGATAGATAGATTGATAAATATAGATAGACCCAACACGCCTCTAAGGAAGTAGGTTCAGGTCTGCAAAAGCTCATGCTCCTGAGGATGCTCCTGAGGAGTTGGAGGAGATATGTGTGTGTGTGTGTGTGTGTGTGTGTGTGTACATATATGCATGTGAGGATGTAGGCTTTCTGTGTGTGTATAATCTCAACATGCATATGAGGAAGAAGTGTGTGTGTTTTTGTGTGTATATGTGTGTGTGTGTATATATATATATATATATATGTGTGTGTGTGTGTGTATACGTATATATGCGCGCATCTGAAGAAGTAGGTTCAAGTCACAGAAAGATCAGCTCTTGAGGAAAGTTGAAGGCGATATCTGTGCCTGTGTTATATATATATATATATATATATGTGTGTGTGTGTGTGTGTGTGTATATACACATATATATATATACACACACACACACACACACACGCATCTGAGGAAGTCAGCTATATATAAATATATTTTATTTGTTTGTTTATAACCACAACATGCATCTGAGGAAGTCGGCTCAAGTCTTTGAAAGATCGTGCTCCTGAGGAAAGTTGGAGGGGATGTGTGTGTATATGGCTATGTGGCTGCGTGTAGAGTATATATATATAGAGAGGGGGGATGTATGTATGTGTATATATATATATATATATATATATATATATGTGTGTGTGTGTGTGTGTGTATCTATGTTTCTACCTATAGACAGATATAAAAGGAAACTTTCTCCTCTTTTCCTCCTCCTCCTCCTGGAGGGCTTTGGCTCTTGTTCCTGTTGCGCAACACTGAGGGGAAAATGAAATGGAAATGGGGAAAAAAATAGTTGACCTTAAGTCTGATTCATTTTCTCAAAAGTTTGCATGGAGGAGAGAGAGAAAGGACTAAACCACTGGACTCAAAGCAAAACAAAACACTTGAGGGGTGGTTCACTTTCCTTTGCTTTTTCTTCCTTGCTTTCCCTTGGTGTCTCCAACTCCTTTCAAAGCCCCTTAATTCTTTGCGAAAAGCCAGGCGTTGGAGATTAATAGATAACATTTCCAGTGCATTCTTTCCCCATGAGTTCAGAAGTAGGGAAGTTGAGGGGGGGAGAGTATTGGGACAGTAACTTGTGTGTTGCGTGCCTTCAAGTCATTTCCAACTTCTGGCCACCCTAAAGTGAACCTATCCTGGGGTTTTCGTGGCAAGATTTGTTCAGAGGAGGTTTGCCATTGCCTTCCCCTGAAGCTGAGAGAGTGTGACTTACTCAAGGCCACCCAGTGGCTTTCATAGCCGAGCTGGGAACCCTGGCCTCCAGAGGCGTCTTAATTCAAAACCACCTAAGGAAAAAAGGATTAGGTTAAAAGCCCAAACCAAAATGAGCTGTTGACTACTTAGTTTCAAACACAGTTGTGGTTTTCTGTAGTGTGTTAGTTTGAGTGTTGGACTAGGACTCTGGAGATCAGGGTTGGAATCCCCACTTGGCCATGGAAACCCACTGGGTGACTTTGGTCGAGTCACACTCTCTCAGTCCCAGGGAGGCAATGGCAAACCTCCTCTGAACAAACTTTGCCACAGAAACCCCCATGAAAGGCTTGCCATTGTTGTTGTTGTGTGCCTTCAAGTTATTTCTGACTTATGGCAACCCTAAGGTGACCCCTATCATGAGGTTTTCTTGGCAAGGTTTATTCAGAGGAGGTTTGCCTCTGCTCTTCCTTTGGGGCTGAGAGAATATGACTTGCCCAAGGTCACCCAGTGGGTTTACATGGCTGAGCAAGGACTCGAACCCTGGTCTCCAGAGTCTTACTTAGTCCAATGCTTTAAACCACTATACTACACTTGAATTAGGGTTGAATTGAAGGCACGCAACAACAACAACAACTATTTTACTCTGAGGGAAATGTGTGAAGGATTGCAGCCTAAAACAGTTGTAAAAATCCACAAGTCATTTCCCAGTGGAAATTGTGTTGCCCACCCAAAGGCAATAATTCTGTACAACTCAGAAGTAAAACCCATTGCGTTAAGTGAGTTTAGCATCCTGGAGGTGGGTATAGGATTGCAGCCCTAATCTTTTGGGGGCCATGGGGAGTTTATGAAACTTTGAGACCCTAAGTATTCTTTTAAGGCATCAAGTAATCCTGGTATGTGTTCAAATGGTCTAACAAATGTGATATTTACCTGTGCATGTTTCTGTGGTGTGAGGGAGTGGTGTGATAGTTGTTGAATAGTTTGTGATTTATAACACAAACTATTCATATTCATCTGAAGAAGTAGGTTTAAGTCTATGAAAGCTCATGCAACCAACTTCTTTTTTTCAGTTAGTCTCAAAGGGGCTACAAGATCCTAACATAGGTATCTTTGAATTCAATGTGCAATGCTTTTATTAGGGTTGTTAAAACATATTTTTAAAAGTGATGAACACTCAAAACTCAGTTAGTAGGATCTGAATCTGAAGGAAGTTGGAGGGATAAATTTCGTTTTACATTAGGACCATATTAGGATCAAGAAAGATGCGGCTATTCTTAGTTTTGAGACTGGGTTTAGAGTATAGTGAAGGCAGCAGAGTAAAGATTAAATTATATACCAAACTATGCTGATCTTAAGGATCTTAGTCATGATTGCATGGAACAACAACAGGAAGAAAAACATTTCATTATTTTCCAGATTTACCCGTCTGGAGAAATTGTATTCTGCTTAATTTTGAAGAAAAGTTTTAAAGAAAGATACTGATGTGTAGTGTTTGCTTTTTTTCATTCTTGTCTGGGTAAGAATGTAATAATGTTTACATTGTTTGTCCTGTGTCTCTCAGTACCATTCGGATAAGCTGCAAATGAAATATTTTGTGTGTTATCACCAAATCTCACCATCCCAGTTTCTGAAATCATTAAAAACTCTTCTTCCAAACAAATGAAGAATCCAATTTTGGGAGTGAGGCGGGATATAACTCCAGTAAATAAATATACTCCTCTGGAAAGCCCAATTTTTCTTTATCCCTTCTGTGCATATTAATATTAATATTAATATTATCCTTAGATACTGAGTAAATAATTTGAGCATACTCTGGAGTCGCCAAAAGCTTTAGTTAATCTGACCAGTAATTGCACAGGAAAAATGTACTGTAGATTTATAGTGTGGCATGCTTGATTCTTTGATGATGTCCAACAAAGTACAGTATTGTGTACATGGCTTTGGTGATTATGTGCACCTTTTCTGTGTGTTTTTGGCCTTGAAACAAGCTTTGATTTCAGAGCCCAGGTGGGGAGAATAGGTAGATGCTCCAGAGCAAAGCAGGGAAGGGCCCAGTAACAGACTAAGACTGCAGTTGGCTCTCCACATTCTCTGGGATTAGGGGCACAGGACCCCCGTGAAAGTGGAAAAACCACAAACAAAAACACTATGTTTTTACCTGAGAGAACACCTCCTTAGGAATCTCTAGATCTCTATCACAACTCTTGGGTCAACATCTGCCAGAGGCTGACCATAGAATCATGCTGGAGGACCTACAAATGCCAGAGGCTGACCATAGAATCATGCTGGAGGACCTACAAATGTTTTCTTTAGTAATCTCCAAGTCTTCCAGCACAACTGTATGGTCAGTTTCCAGCAGAGTTGCACTGGAGGACCTAGAAATTTCTAGAGAGAACATATTGATCAAATCCTCAAATAATCAAATCCACAAAAGTCAAAGCCGCAAATGTGGAGGCCGACTGTATTTCTAAGAACAATTTTACTTGAAATCTTGTCCCCTACTCTTTTACTAGAAGTACAAAGTTTATGGGAAAACTGAGTCAAGGTGAGAGAGCAGGGACTGAGAATCTGCAAGCAGTTCTCATGCATGCACTTCCCTGCTTCCTCTTGCTCACTGCTTTTGGTGAAATGGAATTAGTGTTATTTGGGCTGCCGAGGAATATCGGACACTGATACTCTCTTCCAACTCTTCTCCAACCTTATTCTTTATTGTTTACTCAGGGTTGACTTGAACCTTGAAAAGTTCTTTTCTCCCTGCCCACACCTTTCCACAACCTTTCCAAATTCAAACAGATGCTTTTCAGGCACTGTTTTCTAAAGCCAGAAGGTGCAGTTTTGTAGTTACGTAATCTGTCAACTTCAAGAGAGTGCTTACAGCTAATAACAATGCTAATAAATAAAAAAATGCCTGAAAGTATGCTAAGAAGGACAAGAAACATGTGTTTCTGTCATAGATCTGTTCCATCACAGAGCTGATGTAAAGTTTTGTGGTCTGGATTAACACAGCACAGATTCTAGGGTGAAATGAATGCTCTTTTTACTTGAGCACTGATCCCGGAGTATAGGTCCTATTCCAGTAGCCTTGTTTTATTGTCTGGACACTACCACCTCCTTCCTCCCTCTGCCTAAAATGTGCCGATAACGTGATCTTATTTACAGTTGTTAAATGATGAACTTGCTTGCAATTGCACATTATAGTGTGCAGTTTAACTATCACACATTCTCTCTTGCAGGACTATCTGCCAAGTGAGGTTTCCCCTCCATTTTCCACATGGTGGGATGGTCCCCTTTACTAGCCAACCATGATTAGTAGTTTTGAGTAGAACTGGACCACAGCTATGGAGCTGTTTGCAATGAATCTCCAAGCCTGTTTTCCTTTGGGTACAGCTATTCTTTTTACCCTTTTCTCAGCAATCCATGTCCATTGAATTTTTTTTATCCATGAATTCAAGCACCCACAGTTGGAAAATGTTTTTTCCCCAAAAAAAATGTATTATACAAATTATAACAGCAAAACACAAACCCAAAATACAAGGATTCTCTTCATAATCAGCTATTATCAGTGGTCTTCTAGATCTGCTATGAAAAAGGGAGAATATCAATTGCCTTTCTCCAAAAGACTCATTGTTCACGTGGAGGTTGCAGTTGTCCTTGTTGTTTGTGAATATATACAATAAAAATCTGCCATTCTTCCTGGAATGTTTCCCTGGTTTTATGAAAATAAAAAAAATATTTGAAAATATTTTTAAAATGCATAAATTCCAAATAGCAAACCTCAATTTTGCTATTGTGTATAAGGAATACCATTTTACTATGCCATTATATTTAATGGGACTTGAGTACCCATGGATTATGGTATCCATGGGGCGTCTTGGAACCAAACTTCAGCTGATACCAAGGGCCCACTGTATATCATTTTCTGTCAGTCTGAGTTCTATTAATATTTGAAACTATTTCAGTACTAGTCAGGTGGTGTGAGTTGTGTTTGAAGAGGATTTGGGGGGTGTGATGTGAGTGTCCGAATACTTGGGGTTCCCCATTGTAAGTAATATGAACTGCATTTATAATTTGGTAAATTAGTGAATGAACATTGTATATCCTAGTCAAGAAAAGGAGTGATGCATGCCAGTCTTAGCTGGACCAGGAATCACTGGCATGAGAAAAGGATACAAACGGTACTCAGAACTTGAAATGTTACTTTTTTGAAGAAAGTAGCCTGTTGTTACTCATTGCTTGTTGCGTCTTACTTTATGGAATGTGGGCATCTGTGTCAGAGGCAGGGGTCAATGTTCATTTCCATGACGCATGGGATGTACTGGTGTTTCCTGGTGTAGAGGAAATGATACCACTTTTAGTTGCCATTTTGGACTGGGTTTTGGCATGGGAAAGGAGTTGGGAATGGGGTGGAAGAGAAGTGACACTATTGCATTGTCAAGTGGGTTGTTTTTTTTTAAATAAAAATTGGTTGTTTTTGTTCTCTGGTGGATTACCAAAGCCCACCACCACCATAAAAACTTAAAAATTTCCCTACAACAAATTAACATTACCTGGCTTCAAGTACATCAGATTGCTTCCTTTGCATCACACCCAGCCTCAGCAGGAGAATCTCCACCTCCGCTCTCCTTTTTTGATAACTTTTGTTTGAACTCTGCATTGCATACTAAAGGGATGACAGCAGTTATCTACAAACATCTCCTTCCTGGAACACATGTATGGGAAAGGCCAATATATGCACTCATTTTGGCAAGGAGAATTGAATACCATGATTTCAGACACTGTGTGGGCTCATATTTAGTCTTCACCCCCATACAAATCCTGTTCAGCATCTGTGAGGGAGAATACTTTGAAAATCATCCATAGGTGGTATCTCACACCTGTAATGCTGTCTAAAATGGTTAAAATGCTCTCTCCGGATTGCTGGAGGGGTTGTAAATCTAGAGACTCCTATATGTATATGTGGATTGGATGTCCTAAAGTGAGAAAATTCTGGGATGTAGTTCTCTATCAAATTTCATGTATCATTGATCGAACCGTAAATTTCTGTCCAATTTTGCTTTTGCTTTCTATATTTGTTCAAGGTAATTCTAATTTGAAGCATAGGGAATTGATGATTTTTCTTATTACTGTTGCCAGATTAGAAGTAGCCAAATGTTGGAAGTCAGGTGACCTCTCCATTGAGAACTGTTGGTCTAGAATTTGGGATATGTGGTTAATGGAGAAACTGCTGCAACGAGGTTTTGCATTGGCCACAAAAGGACTGACACATTACAAGAAGACTGGATGATCTTTATTGATTATGTTAATCATCCCTCCCACCGGATCCAACCTCCAACTTCACAGATGGATCTTTGGATCGACACTATACTTTGACAAGCCAGACTCCCTGGCTCTTGCTGAGAATTAATCTTTTTGATTCTGCTTCAGAATAACTATTCATCAGATACATACCCTTGGCCCTTGTAGTTTGTTGTTGTTGTTGATGATGATGATGATGTTCAACAAACTTTGTGTTTTATTGTAAAAACTCAATAAAAATTTAATTAGAAAAAAAATGGATTGTTTTCGCTTCAAAACTGTACATAATTTTGTTTAGAGAAGACCCTCTGAGAGCCAGCATGGTCTACAGTTTGGACTATGACTCTTGAGATCAGGGTTCCTGCTTATAGCGGTCTCAAACTGGATTATTTCTGCTGTGTGTTTTGGACCTAAGATATTTGGGGCTAACCTGTAGGACTCAGGCTCATATTGCACATCAAAAGGGTGATGGAAACAATAGCCCAAAACACACTGTAGAAATAATCCAGTTTGAGACTGCTTTAACAACCCTGGTTCAATGCTAGGGAATTGTGGGAAGTGTAATTTTGTGAGACATTTAGCCTTCTCTGTCAAAGAGCTCTGGTGCCACAATAAACTACAATTCTCAGGATTCCCTAGCCCAAAGCCAGGGCAGTTAAAGTGGCCTCAAATTGGTTTTTTTTCTACAGTGTGTTTTGAACCAATGTGCTTCACATCCATTCTTTAAAAAGTGGTGCCTTTCATGTCCCTGTTCAGGAGGAAAGGGAGTAATTTTGGTAAAAGCCTGGTTCCTGACAATTTCTGTTCATGTGTGCTCTAAGGATAGTATGGACAGTAAAGCCCCCTGAGTGGACCTTGTTAATTCCCAATACTGCTATGAGTATCCGAGGCTGTAAAGGACTTCAGAGTTAAGATCAACACTTGAATTGTGCCTGGAAAGAAAGGGATATTGTAGCGCAGGGGTAGGCAACCTTTCCCCTTTAAGGGCCGAGGGACTTCAGCTCCCAGAATCCCAGGAGCTATTGGCCAACATGGGACTGTTGGCCAACATGGCTGAGGCTTCTGGGAGCTGAAGTCCCTCGGCCCTTAAAGGGGAAAGGTTGCCTACCCCTGTTGTAGCGCCTTTGAGACTAACTGTGCGAAACAAGGTGTAGCATAAACTTTTGTAGACTTGGTCTACTTCCACAGATGCATGGACCAAGTCTCTGAAAGCTTATGTTATAACTTCTTTTGAACAGTTAGTCTCAAAAGGTGCTACAGAATCCCTTAATGTACTGATACTCCCGTCCAGACTAATAATACAGCTGTGTCTCTGAATTCTACCCTAACAGGATAAATATGTGCATCTCAACATCTGTAAAGAAATATATAGTAGTATTCTGCACCAGTTAAAGTAGATGTGCAAATCATTCATCCCTCCAGATGTTGGACTGCTAGTCCTAGCATTCCTCAACATTAGCTGCGCATTATAGTAATTCAGTAACTACTGGAGGGCCTTATGAATCAGACTCCTGTATTAAAGGTTTGTAGGACTTTATCACATGAGGGGAAATTGGAAGTATAAATGGTGATTAACCCACAATTGCACGAATGGTTTTCACACAATGTGCAAAGGGCTTTATCCTGTGAATAACCTGTGATTAATCTGCACTTGCACAGATGGTTTTTACACGACGTTGAGACGAAATGTGATTAAAGTTCCATTATCCAGAATTTTCCCATGAATGACTTTTTGCTGTTTCTTGCCTGGTTATTCCCTGGTTCTTCATGGGATAATGGCATTTGCGTTAATGTCATTTTAAGCACATTTTAATGACAATTGTGCGATTTTTGCAGGTTAATCATTGTTTAAACTCCATTTCCTTCTGTGTGATAAACTCCTTTGTTATCTTTAAAAGAAGACCCATATGAAGTGACAGAAGGTTAGGGTAAGTTGTAGAAGGTGAAAAAGGATGTTGGATAGGTGAAGAAGAAGAAGGGTATGAACAAATAAAAGGATAATGGGTATGGTAATGAGAGAAGAATGAAGTAGGCAGAAGATACAGAGGAGGTAAATTGAAGGGAAAGGAAATAGGGAATGTAAGAATGATGAAGAATGGATAAGGAGACATGAGTTTAGAGGAAGATTGCTTCTTTGGTTTGATTCTGTATGAGTTTGTGGAAGCTGTTTATGTTTGATAGCAGTTGATATAATCATTTTAAATTATGGTAAGGATGAAGATGTATGTAAAGTATGTAAGGTTAAGGTTAAGAATGATATATGATTCTTATGTTTTTTAAGATGATAAAATATTTTTGACTTGTTTATTTTTTTTTCTTGGTATTATGTCTGTTTATTTGTGGTTGTTGCAAATTTTGAATAAAGATATTTGGAAAAAGAAAGACAGAAGACCCACATAGAGTACATTGTAGTCATGAAACCTGAAAATTACAGAAGGATAGACCAGTAAGCTCTTGAGAAGGGTGCAAGCTTCCTTATTAGCTGGTGATGAGGAGAGGAAAGAAACAACTCTTAACCCACTTCTCAAGAAGCAGTGTTGGGCCCTGGGTATTGTTAGATCAGGTCACAGGGCTCCTATTAGTTGCAGACAAGGTAGTTTCTGCTACAAGACTGGATGGCTGTTCTGTATCAGTTTTGCATCTGGTTTATTCAAGATGTGTTTAGTTCTATCCTCATGAGTGCCACACAAAATCAGAGTCCCTTTGGGGACTAAATCTGTCAAACATGTTCACAGATCTTGTTATATGTAGGATGTGTTAAACTCCAGAAAGATGAATTCTTCAGTGGAAGTAACCAAGTTAGTAATAGATTTAGTCCAAAATAACAGAGAATTTGAACAGAGGTAGACTTTTGCATCATTACTTATTAAACTAATGTATATCCTGCCTTTCTCCTGGCACAGACCCCAAGGCAGCTTACAAATTAAAAACAAAGCACAGCTTAAATCTTAACTAATATAAAAGTTAATAAATGATTAAACAAACAGTTCTATTAAAAGCAGTTAAAACACATTGAAAACAGAGTAAAAAAGATAAAAGCACACCAGGAAGGTCTGCAAACCATGTCTTAGGAGGAGAGACTTAGGGAGCGGGATATGTTTAACCTAGACAAAGAGAAGGTGAAGAGGTGAGGCGATAGCTCTGTTTAAATATTTGAAAGAATGTCATATTCAGGATGTAGTAAGCTTTTTTTCCTGCAGCTCCAGAGAATAGGACCCAGAGCAATGGATTCAAACTATAGGAAAAGAGATCCTACCTCAACATTAGGAAGAACTTTCTGAGAGCTGTTTGACAGTGGAAGATGATCCCTCAGAGGGTGGTGGAGTCTCTTTCTTTGGAGGTTTTTAAATAGAGGTTAGATGGTCATCTGTCAGGGGTGCTTTGACTGTGTATTCCTGCATGGCAAAGGGAGTCGATGGCCCTTAAGGTCTATGGTCCAATCTATAATTCTAAGAGCACTCCCCACTAGATGACCTCTTTGCCACAATATGTTAAGAGCCAAAGGCCTCCCTAAATAAAAATGTATTTCCCTGCTGGTGGAAAGAGAGCAAGTGGGGCCAACTGAGCCTCCCATGGAAGGCAATTCCACAACCTGGGAGCAACCATTGGGAAGACTCTCTCCTGTTGTCCTCAGCAAGCATACCTTTGGTGGCGGTGAGAATGAGAGAAAGCCAAGGTTGCATTAACCAAAGTTGTGCCTTGGTGAAGTGGGACAGTGAAAGAGAAGGTGATGAGCATGAGGAGCATAGAGCTTCCTTATCAAACTATACAGGATTGTGGAATTTCATCATTCAAAAGGGACTGAGATGGGATGAACACCTTCTGAAACAGGATGTGGACTCAAGAATCTTAATTGTACCTTAAGTCATCTCTACCAGCCTTCCAGCACCTTATTTCATTGCAAAATGGCTGTTTAAGTTAGAAGTGGTTTCTCATGTTTGACATAAATCTATCTACCGTATGTGTCATTTGGACTTCAGAATAGTGTAGTCAACGATACATTGTATAGCGTAGTCAAGAAAAGTCACAAATTCATGTATGTTTACTAGCATTTGTGCCATACATCTCTGTTACATCTTAGTCACATGTGTGTGTCTAGGTTCTCCAGTGCAACTCTTTGGTCAGCTTCCACCAAATGTCTCACTGAACCAAAGGACCTAGACTCGCAGGGGCAGGCAAACTGTCCCCTTTAAGGGCCGAGGGACTTCAGCTCCCAGAATCCCAGACTATTGGCCAACATGGCTGAGGCTTCTGGGAGCTGAAGTCCAAAATCCCTAAGAGGGCCGAGTTTGCCTGCCCCTGAAAAGATTCCAAAAGGACACTTCACTAGGCATTTGTAGTTCCTCCAGTGCAATTCGATGGTCAATGTCTGGCAAATGTCGATCACAGAATTGCATTGGGAACCTAGAGATTCCTAGAGAGGTGGTCTCTCAGGTAAAAAATAGTGGTTTTTTATTTGTAGGTTTTCCACTTCCATGCGGGTTCCTGTGCCCCTAACCCCAGCAAATGTGGAGGGCCCACTGTATACTATATTTTATTCTAGTATACATGCCGTTTTTTAAAAAAATGAAATGGCTATCTTTAGTATTGAACAAAGAGTTTAAGGAACTAGGAGGTGATGCCACCTACTTGGTAGTATGTGTGCTATTATGTTTGGGAGGCATTACCTCACTAGCTGATGAGAACAAGCATTTGTAATATTTATAATTATTTTAAGGGCTTAAAATCACTTAGTGGTTGTTGATGGAGAGACCGTTCCATGACTATATTTGTACAGAATGCCATGCCA
Source organism: Phrynosoma blainvillii (assembly GCA_026167975.1). Taxonomy (NCBI): domain Eukaryota; kingdom Metazoa; phylum Chordata; class Lepidosauria; order Squamata; family Phrynosomatidae; genus Phrynosoma; species Phrynosoma blainvillii. The sequence goes on along the minus strand of JANUYF010000002.1, from coordinate 154,762,852 downwards.
GAATTCTTTAAAATTTTGCTACTCCAAGCAGTAGTGGCAAAAAGCCAAAAAATACAACAGAGATCTTTTATCAATGTTTTGTTTAATGTGGCACCTAAACCCAACAGAATTATCAGTCCCTCTATATTATTTATTTAAGTAATTATTTAATTTTGTATGCTGCCTTTCTCCCAGCACAGGACTCAAGGCAAATCTCTTTCAGCATTCCTGCCAGGAGAGGAATAAATATAGACCAAGGAATGAGTTACTTCTCTGACTTGTCAGGCAGGGTCCTGCCAGGTTGTGTGTTTGCTAAACCATGAGTGGAAGGTCAGGTGCCAGACTGACTGGCCAGTGTCCATGTCTGTGACAGGTCAGAATTTTACAGAATTCCAGTTTTTCATTCCACGCGAGTGCAAATTCATGGAAAGGCCTTCTATAGCAGTGCTACTCAAAAGTGGGGCTCCATGGGATGGTGCCGATCCCATAACCATTGACTGCTAGTCTGTGGCAAGTTTCTGGGAAAGAATGAAACAATAGTAATCAATGGGCACACATATGTGCTCACATGGGAGCCCTGGTGACGCAGTGGCTAAATGACAGTATTGCAGCCACAAGGTTGTGAGCTCGATCCCAGGGCTCCAAGGTTGTCTCAGCCTTCCATCCTTTCATAGGTCGGTAAAATGACTACCCAGCTTGTTGAAGGCAAGCAGATTGTAAACTGCTTAGAGAGTGCTGAGTTTACTGATAAGTAGTATATAAATGTACGTGCTATTGCTATATGCAGAAATATTGCTGGGCCCCCACATCACATAGATTGATGTACTGTTCAACAATATCCTACAAGATTCTTTAGTATTCTGGCTTGTTGTGACATTTGTGTGTGTCCATTATGTGTTCTTCCTCCTAGATCAGAGGGATTTTGTTTTAAAAACAGAAATAAACCCAAACCCAAGTTGGCTTAGTTGGTTGTTTGAGCTCTGAGTGGCATTAGATTACTTGGATTTGTTAGGTGTATATTGTCAGTTGATCACTGCTCCTTTGAAGTCAGAGAAATCTATGTTTGTTTTGCACTTGTACATTTGCTGAAGTTTTAGTTTAGTTTGGATGATTGCAGGGGAAGCCATAGTTAGCCAGGAATCCCAGTTAGAAGCAGAAGATAATGTTCAATGGCTTAAGCAGAGCTATTTTCAAGATAAGAAACTGATAACACTTTACCAAGTTGATACATTTTTCCTGTTAAATTGCCACACGAGAATATTCTGAGTAATATAACTGAGAAGAAGAAAACATTGTTCTCCAAATAATCTGAATTGCTTTTATTCTCCCTGTCATTCTGTCCACTATCAAGATAGAGGTACATTAAAAAAGCAACAACAGCCAGAACAACTCATACAGTAGAGCAGAATTAAGGGAATAGAGCTATCTGTGATTGTTTACCTTATATTTTCTTATTTTTGATGCTCTGCTAAATAGCAGCTTAAAACTGAACTATAGAATGACATTGATTTAACATTAGTGTTCACAGTACCTTGAAAAATTATCTTAGAAATTCTTACAAAGACCCATGAAATACATCAGTATTCTTCCCATATTGTAGGAAGGGAGGGTAATGCTGAATGCTTAATAATACCTAGAGAATTTATGGCTGAGGTAAGATTCAAACTGGAAATTCTCTTGCTCACACTTGCTGGCAGTAATTCTGTGGAAATGGAAATAATAAATGGAAATATAAAATGGGAAATTCCAAAAAATTGTGCACTGTTCTGAGCAGCAAGATGAAATCTCAAGCTCTTTTGGATTTCCAACCTGTTTATACTATTCACCTGTTAGTCACTTAATATAGTACTGTACTGAACTGTATCTGTCACAGTTATCAGATTGACTGTTGTGGTATAGCAGTGCTTGTGTTTTTATTTTACTTAATAATGGTCCAAAAATGCAAGAGTAATGATGCTGGCAATCTGGGTATGCCAAAGAAAAAGTGTAAAGTGTTTTCTTTGAGCAAAAAGATGAAAGTTTTTGACATAATAAGGAAAGAAAAAAAATCATATGCTGAGGTTGCTAAGATCTATGGTAACAGCAAATCTTCTATCAGTGAAGAGAAAGGAAAAGAAATGTATGCTAGTTTTGCTGAGGAATTGGAAGAATTTGTTAAGTTACTTGAAGAGGAAGAAGAAGAAACTGAAGCAGAACCAGCAATGTGGACATTAAAAAAATTGTCATAGTGTTTTGAATTGCACACATATTAAAGCACAAAATTATGGACTACAGTCCTTGGATGAAGTGCTGCATTAAAGTCACTTATATGATCATCAAAGGATTGCTACTTCTGCAGCAACACTTTGATCAGTTAAAAAGAAAGAGACAAAAATATCCGATTACAGTGTTTTTCCAAAGGTTTTGGCAAAACCCCTCCAACTATCAAGGATCCCAAATGATCAACATCATCTGCTCCTGACATCAACGTTATCATTACGTGATGATCCAAGATCATCCGAAGCAGATGATCCTCCTTCTGATGTATCGTCACAAGGTCAATAGTAGCCTAGCACTATTGACCTTCTGATGTCACACCTATATCATTCACCTCACTTAAAAAAATAGAGTTTTGTACTATCCATAATTTTAGGTATCCACTGAATGTCTTGGAATATATTCCCCACTGCTAAGGAGGTCTTACTGTACTCAGAGGTGGTTTTGCCAGTTCTGTCCCATGAAATATAGCCTATAGCATCTGGTATTCGTTGACAGTCTCCCATCCAAGTACTAACTAGGCCTGACCCTGCTAGGCTTCCAAGATCAAACAGGATCTGGATAGACTTACTTGGAAGTAGATCCCACATCACAATACCACTGTGAATCGAAATGTAGGTGCAGTATGTTCTGTAAATGAGATTTCAACTGTTTCGGTGTACTGCAACTTTAAAATAAAAGTAACTAGGAAAAATATTTATAAAATAAACATTTTTGTATGGAGAGGGGGAGAGAATAATGCAGTTTTGCTGAGGCTTGTGGTTAATTCTAAAAAAGAATAGAAGTATGCCAATCATAACAGTAACAAGAGAGAAATATAGGCAGCTGGTCTAAAGGGGTGAGAATAAAGCTTTCCCAGTGTCCCACTTGGTTTAAGAGGTCAAAGTGAATGGGAAAAAGAGGACTATTTAAAGAAATTAAGAGGAAAATATTGAGGGAAGGATTGTAAAGTGTGAAATGCAGCAAGCCAAAACCACCTTGATTTTTTTTTTGTCTTGCTCCTCTGTGCTTCTTCTATTAAAAACTGTTTCCTCTTATTTTTACCCCTCTGGCTTTCATAAACCTTTGGATTTACATGCTTATTTGTTTCTGGTATTTTTTTTGGGCTGCAGTCTTAAACATATTAGTGTTTGTGGGAACTATTTTAGGATAAATAGTGCAAAATCTGTTAAATTGCTATCACTACAGTATTTTTACATTGGAAAACGACATTATCGTATGTTAAATTCATACTTGGTAATGTGTGCTGTCAGACTGTGAATTTAGGTTTTCCTTTCCCAATTTGGGTCCTTCCCAATTTGGGTCCTTCCAGATGTCTTGATCTGCAACTCCTGAGATCCATACCCATTAGTAATGCTTCCTGAGTCTTAGTCCAGAGTGTGTGGGAGCAATCAAACTCGGGAATGCTGATTAAACTGGTGAAGGTTATATAAGGTAAATTTAGTCCCAACTGGATTTTATTGGAATTATTTGGGACTTTGTTGTTGTTGTTGTGTGCCTTCAAGTTGTTTCCTATCATGGGGTTTTCTTGGCAAAATTTGTTCAGAGGAGGTTTGCCATTGCCTTCCCCTGAGGCCGAGAGAATGTGACTTGCCCAAGGTCTCCCAGTGGGTTTCATGTCCAAGCTGAGAATTGAACCTTGGTCTCTATAGAGTTATAGCCCAACACCCAAAACACTATGCCACACTTGCTTTACTTAGACATTTAAATTGCGACATCCAGAAATCTAAACTACCCCAGCAGGGTCCAAACCATTGTATTCCCCATCACAATGTATGGGTGAGAGAGCTGGACAGTGAAGAAAGCCGATAGAAATCAACTCATTTGAGATGTGGTGCTGGAGAAGAGTGCTAAGGATAAGGCTAAAAAGGCAAACAAATGGGTCCTAGAACAGATCAAGCCCAAACTCTCTCTCTCTCTCAAAGCCAGGATGACTAAACTGAGGCTGTCATACTTGGCCAGATCATGAGAAGCCATGAATTATTAGAAAAGACAGTGATGCCAGGAAAGGTGGAAGTCAGTACAAAGAGAGGAAAATAGCATGCCAGATGATTAGGCTTAATCAGAGGAGCCACAGGCCTGATCCTGCAGGACCTGAGCAAAGTGGTAGTGGATTGGGGGTCTTGGAGATATCTCATCTACAGGGTCTCCAGGAATGGAGGTTGACTCAAGAGCATTTAACAACAGCAACAGGTTATGCTCCTAATGTTGCCTCCCCTTGTTTCATAGCATGGCTTAAAACTATACACTGTAAAGAGACTGGTATTCCTCTCATGTCCATGGCGAGAGTCTCATGAAATTAGCAGGCATCAAATTATAGCCAATATTTAAATGAATGGGGAAAGAGGACAAGATGCCAGCCTGGGACAAATGTCATGCCACTGGAGACCTCTGATGGGGAGCATTTTGGAGATAGTATTGATCTACTCTACAGCAATATGCTCTGCGGTAGCAGCTGTCCTTCTGCGTGGACAAATACAACATAAATATTTACAGACCCATTTCTTTAGCAGCTGTGTTTTCAAGACAACAACAGAAGTAGAGTAGATGCTCATCCTCAGCTGTGTTTCTCCTCATCCAGCCAATCTGGTAGAAGGCTAGTATTTTTTCCTTTCCCTAGACTGCTATGAGAATAGTATTCTAATTTTCTGACCTCCTGTACTGTCTTCAGCCATGAATAAAAAGAATTTTAGCTCCCCTTCTTTTAAGAATTTCCAAAAAACCCTGCAAAAGCAGAAACTGGGAAGTACTGCTTTTAAAACTTTGATGGGTATGTGGGTAACCGAACATCTGGGGCCATGATGATGGAGTGGCAGAGTCTGAGCGACAAGGAGTGTGTTGGTGACATTCCAGATGATGATGTTGGATGTACTGCTAGTGCTCTTGGGTAGAGGCTTTTTGTTTGCCTTAAGTGGGTTTTTGGGATTCCAGCAAGTGTAAACAGATTTTGATAATCTAAACGAAGAGGAGGGAAGAAAGCCCTCCATTAGTGAAGTTAATATTTATATGGATGTTCTCCGAGCAAGACGAAATGTACCCTCCTTGACGAAAACAATGACACACAGAGCTATTTTATTTGCCTCTTGTGCTGTTTGTCTTATGGTATATTATCTGTTGTTTGGCTTTTGTGGTAAAATTCCATGGTTCAAATTTAGGGATAGAGTTTACTGTCATTCAGAGTCCACGTTGGTTGCCAGAGGTTTTTTTTTTTAAGTACTGTGATGTTCTTCTGCAAATGTTGTTCTAGTGTTATGATGTGCTGACTGTTTTTAGACTATAGCCATGTCAGTTCTCAGCAGAGATGAGAAAAATTATTTTTAGGGGCTATAGGATAGAGATGGGACCCAGTGGCTCAGTGGTTAAGATGCTGATTCTGTCAATTGCAAGATCAGCAGATCAGCAGTTCAAGGTCTAAGTGTCACGTGATGGAGTGAGCTCCCATCACTAGTCCTAGCTTCTGCCAACTGGCAGTTCAAAAGCATATAAAAATGCAAGTAGATAAATAGGTACCACTTTGGTGGGAGGTTAACAGCATTCTGTACAATTATGCTGGCCACATGATCACAGAGTAGTCTCTGGCAATGCTTGCTCTTTGGCTTAGTAATGAAGATGAGCACCACCCCCTTCAATCAGTCACAACGAGACAAATCTTGTCAAGGGAAAATCTTTACCTTTACCTTTAGGGTATAGATCCCAAGGGTTCAATAGTGATGCCTACACATTCACTATTGTTTCTTCTTGTTGTTGTGTGCCTTCAAGTCGTGTCTGACTTATGGCAACTCTAAGGTAAACCTATCTTGGTAATTTTGTTCAAAGGAGGTCTTGCCATTGCCTTCCCCTGAGGCTCAGAGAGTGTAACTGGCACAGGGTCACTCAGTAAGTTTAATGTCCAAGCTGGGAATTGAACCCTGGTCTCCAGAGTCATAGTTCCACACACTCAAACCACTGAGCTGCAGGAAAAGTCTCCCAACAGAGAGGTGACTTTTCTACAAGGCAGGTAATAAGTGATTGCAACCATAGATCATTGCAAAATGTAGTACAGTACATATGATACATACGAGGTGATGCTGAAAGGTTCTCAGCCCGACCAAGGGGGGTTGCAGACTGCCAGAAATAGTGCAAATCGAGTCCATTTTTAGGGTTAGGGTTAGGGTTAGGGAATCATGGGAACTGTATTTTATTGTGGCACCAGAGTTCTCTGACAGAAGGCTCAATGTCTCAGAAAAAAACCAATTCCCATGATTCCCTAGCACTAACCCTAACCCTAAAAGTGGACTCAATTTGCACTATTTCTGGCAGTCTGCAACCCCCCTAAGAAGGGAATGACCTGGAACCATGAAACTTACATGGTATTCCACATATTCACCCCAAAGTGCAGTACACTTGGCACATCATTTAAATTTCTTTAACCTTTCCAAAAGAAATTTCTGATGTCTAGTCACTGAAATACTGCTCTGTTGTGCTGTTATCATCTCTGAAGCATTTGGCAGTTTATTTCCTTTTAAACTTTTTAAGGTTTGGAAACTGGAAATGGGCAAATGGAGCAAGATCTGTTGAGTAGGGTGCACGATCTATGCACTCAAACCCCAAATTCTTCAGAAATCCATTGTCTTTCCAGCCCTGTGAGCAGATGCATTGTCCTGCAAAAAGAGAACACCTTTCTGTAGCTTCCCTCTCTATTTTTTCTTCAGTGCCTCCTTTAATCAGCACAGCAAGTTAGACTAATATTCTCCATTAACTGTTTGGTCCTTCTGAAGATATTCATCAAAATACTTTCCTAACTGTGGCCATGACCTTTCTTGCTGGACTTTGAGTCTTGAATTTGTTCAGCTGTGGAGAACCTGAGTGCCTCCACCACAAGAACTCTTGTTTAGTTTCCAGATCATAATGATGTAACCATGTTTCATCAATAAGGACGATGTGTTCCAAAATATCACTTGATCACTCAAAATTCTGCAAAATCAACTTGGAGGTATCCACTCAGTTTAGTTTCTGGTCAGCCTTCAAACATATTGACACCCATTTGACTGATAGCCTCTGTATAGCCAACTGCTCATGAATTACAAACCCAATGCATTCCCAGAATATCTCTAGTGTCTCAGCAATTGTTTTAGCTTGAGATTCACCAGTCTGCCAAAATCAGATAATGAAGATGCTCTACAATTTCAGGAGTTGACAGTGTTGAAGTTGCTGCATCCTTGGTCTCAGAATCTCCATGCTGAAAGTTGACACACCCCTTCTTCACAGTTGACTATGATGGACACTTAGCACTCAATGTCTGCATAATATGTTCATGGATTTCCTTTGGAGTTTTCTTCTATAAGAACAGGAACTTCATGACGGCCCAGAGTTCAGCACTTGAAAATTCCACACTTTTTGTTGACATGGTTCTATCAATGATCTCAAAAGATTCAGAAATTAGAGCTATGATCCTGTAAATTGGTAGTTTACAATACAAAAGAACACTCTTTCAAGCTACAGTCACAAAATTATGCTCAGATTTTGGGAAGTGGGTCAGGCTGAGAGCTTTTCAGCACCCTCTCGTATAAAGTAAGAATATTTTCATTTGACTACGGTTCTTGGCTACTCATCCAGAAAATAAATTTTAAGTAACCTATGGGGCTGTCCACACTGACCAAAAGGAAACAGCAGGCCAAGTCCCAACACACCTTCCACTTCCAGCAGCCAGTTTTGGTTTATATAACTGGCTACTCCCTGAATGTCTGATATCTTCCAATCCCTGTGGAAGAAGGTAAACCCAAGGATGTGGGCAAGGTAACAAATAGAAGGAGAAATGTTGACTCTTTGCTTTTGTGGAATAGAAGCAAAAGAATCTTGTTGACTATTAAAAGTAAGTTTGTCTCCCAAGGTCAGCCAGAACTTTTGGAGCCTACCAGTTATCCTTTTAATCCATTAATAGAAAATTAAGCAAACTGTATTGAGAGAGTGAATGGATTGGGGTGGAGTATAACATTTCTTTAAATATGAGGCCTGTTACTTATTAAACTGATCAGCAAAATAATCACAGTCTTTGCTGTAGAGATATGAAAGCCTGAAGGAAAAGCATCCCCATCCAAAATTATTGTTTTTGCTTTCTGAACAAAAAAAGAAGAGGAAGCTTTGGAGACACTGAAATATGAAACATGGAATCTCTGAAATATGTTCTGTTTTGCAATGAGTAAAATGCTTTTTAAGGCAACGTTTTGGTAATTCAAAATATGTAGTAATGAAGACTCAGTAGAGAATGAAAATTCCTACAGATGCTGTAGGCATGCATCACGCTTGCTTCATATCTCTCCATCTTACGCAGGAGTAAAATTAACTACTCCACATTTGGAAACCCACCAAATTGAGAAATAAAGTGACTTGTGAAAGGCAGAGAAGTTTATCTCAATGTTTAACTTACCTTTTTCCAAAGTCCACCAAAAATAAAAATGAGATTCAGATCCATATTTAGAACTTACTAAGAATTTCAGAAACTTCTGATTGCACTTGGGATGCTAGCTAGAGTATTATGTTTACAAATATGACACATTTTCTCTACAGTTTATGTACTACAATATGTATGTGATAATATACCATTGAAGAGATCACTGTTTTCAATGTTAGGAATTTTAATTCAGGTCTGATTACTTGTTTCTGTTTCTAAAATTAGGCATGTACATTGATATGTCTGTGTCAGTCTGCTGTGCACTGTTTACAAAATTGAAAAATGTATGGAATGTGGATTTACAATCTTAAATCCAATTGAGTTCTACCTAGAGTAGACCCATCAAATCAGTGATCCATTAAATCACTACACTTTGAAAAAGATTCAGGGAAAGGTTGGGGGCTCAAGTGCACAGAGTGCCCCCAGCCTTTGTGTGAATGCTGCCATCACCCTCTCTGAGCCTTCAGGTTTTGGTTGAGAAAAGTATGGCTATTGTGAATAACTAGGGCTGCATCCACAGTGCAAAAATCATCCCTGGGGCCACAACAAACTACACTTCCCAGGATTCCATAGCATTGAGCCATGGCAGTTAAAGTGGTGTCAAACTGGATTATTTCTGCAGTGTGGATGCAGCCTAGACCCTGCTTCAGATAGGTTGTTAGATTATTCTGGAGATAAAGCACATTGTATGGATTTCAAGGAAGGTGATTAGTATTAGCTGGGGGTTCTAGTGGCTTCGGTGTCATTAGGGAGTTGAGTCTGCTTGACTAGCCACTAGGGATTATTAGTAAAATGAAGTCGTAGATCTTTTACCAATTTGCCATTAAGTGGGCTTCATATAGGAAGAGCTGTGTGGGTTTCACTTCCAAAGCTAGATATCCTCTTCCAATCCTGGATTGATCTGTTGGTGGGAGATTCTGGAGGTGCTGATGCTACAAGTTGTTTGCTTATTAGCATCGGCCACCAGAATTAACCCCCACATCTCTTGTAAAGAGAGTTTGCTGCTTTGTTGTAGTTCAGGTGGGAAGTCTTCCCTAACCACATCAACCCCTCCTGAAATGGAGAACAACTTTTGTGTAGATGTATTTATGCAAGTTATTTTAAAGACTAAATGGTGGAAAGGTAGGTGACATAGAAGTACAGTTGGTCGTCCATATCCACGGATTGTTTATCCATGGATTCAATCATCCATGGTTTGAAAATATTCCAAAAAGATATAAATTCCAAAAAGGGACACCATTTTGTTTAATGGGACTTGAGTATCCACAGATTTTTGAATCATGGGTGGTCCTAGAGCCATACCCCAGCGGATACCAAGGACCTACTATATGTTACAGGATGATGGTGATGGTGTAAGAAGCTGTTGGCCCAGACCATGTAGGTAAGCATCCCCGTTCGTGGCCAACCAAGTGTCCCCTGGGCAACCATATAAGATCTAGACCTCCTGTGCCTCCTCCTCTGACCATGGGAATTCTATTTAGCCTGTCAGGGCTATCCATGAACTTGAGCGGGTCTCTTTTATTACAAAGACACCTAACCATAGTATTCAGTGGCAATGAATACCAGTTTCTTCTCATGTAATTTATGTCAATGTCAACCTTTATTTCCAGTCAATAGACTTAGCACAACATGTTGTATCTCAAATATATATGGAATAATATTTACAGAAAAAGGTACATAAATTTAGATTAGAAGAATAAATTACAGCATGAAATTGATTCATTTTAGATGTAAAATATGTTATCATATAGGACATAGTGGCTCAAGTGGTTGAGACACTGACTCTGTTGATTGCAAGATCAGCAGGTTGGCATTTTGAGGCCTAGGTACTGCATGATGGGGTGAACTCCTGTCACTAGTCCCAGCTTCTGCCAGCCTAGCAGCTCGAAAGCATACAAATGCAAATAGATAAATAGATACCACTTTGGTGGGAAGGCAAACATCGCTCTGTGCAATCATGCTGGCCATGTGATCACAGAGAAGTCTCTGACAACGCTGGTTCTTTGGCTTAGTAATGGAGATGAGCATCGCCCCCTACGGTCAGACATGACTTGACATCCTTGTCAACGGGGAATACTTTTACCGTTACCTTTATGTTATCAACTCCTTTTTTTTTAAAAAAAATGTAACAGTGGCCCATGATTAGTGCAGTACTAGAACCTTTGCCAAAATCAGATGAAGCAATTTATTTGCTTCATTTATCATATATTTCGCCAGCATATAGTTATCATATATTTCTTCTGCGAACAAAACAGTGGTTCTGAGCCAATCCTATTTTTAAATCCTAATGATTTTGCCTTTTAAATATGTCGTATATCTGCTTAAGTGAGAGGATGATGCAACACACTTTTGGAATCCAGCCTTATTTGCAGATGATATGTGACTGAGTTGGAGCTTTCACAATTTTTAAAAAAAAAACCTAAGTGATCTATAGTTTATGTCAAAATGGGAAATTTATTTCTGAGCCAACCCAGTTTCAGAACAATATCATCTCCTGCCCTTTGTGCATTAATTCCTCCCATTTATGGGGTGGCATGTCACTGGCAAAATATGGCAAATTGGACACCTTGCATGTTGCTAAACGATGTTTCCAGGGGACTTGTCTGAATGGGAGTAGTCTAAGAGGAAAATTTTAATCTGAGTCAGAGAAGTTTGAAGATCATAGTTTAGGTGAGCCCTGAGATATATTTCCAAGCTTAAAAATACAAGTCTAGAAAACATGAGGATAGCTTTGCCCTAGAGTTGACGTAAGGTAGAAGTGACTTGAAGGCATATAACAACGTTATATTACTGATGAAAACTTACTTCATTTTGTAAATAATCAACAAATAATTAGCAGCTTATTGTTTTTCTGACAAAAATGTACCCATTTCTACCTGATGGATGCAGCATTGCTATTTGATTGTTCAAACATTGTTTGGCTGTTTCTGATTACAGGAGCAAAATCAGATTTTTTTTAAATGGAATTTTCTTATGAGAATCTGATTTTCTAAGGGATTGGTTTGTTTCTTCTAAAATAGAAGAAAATTAAGGGCTATCAAGGTAAATTACAAAAAAATCTAATAGATAATCTATCAATACAAGATGCATGGAGATATAAATATGGAGATTCTAAGGACTATTTTTTTTCAGAGAGGCACAACTCAGTGTCAAGAACTGATACGTTTTTCATATCAAAATCATTATGTCATCAAATTTTAAAAATGGTCATTCTTCCAATGCCTTTTTCTGACCTTAACACATCTTCTTTGACATTTTTAAACAGGATGAGGAATTTGAAGATTGAATGAGGTGTTGTATGATGAGCAGGTGACACTTAAAGCTAAGAAAGCTTTGAAGGATTTTGTTTGAAGACAATTTAAATAAAATAATTTATATAAGGATGGTATGGGATACTACTACCTGTACATCTTTTATGAGAGATTTGTTTATTCAACAACCTATAGAACTAACAAAGAAAGGATGGGGAGGGGAATAAAACAATTCTGGATACAATTTAAAAGAAAGAGGAGAATGTTTTAAAAAGTGCTTTGAAGAAAGAGTAGAATCAAGGGATAAAAATATCTCAGAAACAGTTATCAATGCTTATGGTAGAAGAAGTAGGGGAAAATATGAGATAATGGGAGACAAAAATATTTTAAATCAGCAAACAAACCAGAATGATAGCTTTCATATACGTTAAGAAAAGAAAGAGAAAAGAAATGATACTGAAAGTTATGAGATAGATAAGAAGTAAAAGATGAAGAAATAATAAAAAAATAAATACTATTTGTTACTTTATATATCAATGCAGAAATATTTGAACAAAAATAGCATACTGACAATTACTGAGGAACAAAAACAAAAATAGATGGACCTATAGCAATGGTTGAACTGGTGGAGGCCGTTAAAAAAAGTGAAGATAAGGAAAGCTCCTGGCCCAGATGGATTGTCATCACAATATTATAAGACCTCAGAAGATCACTTAACTATGCCTTTAGAGCAAGTTATGAATTCCTTTCTGAAGGAGAAGCTACCAGAATAATGGAATAATGACAATAAAACTTTAATTCTAAAAGAAGGTTGAGATTTGAATATACCTAAGAATTACAGATGTATTTCTTTGTTAAACAAATGTTCTCTGCTATTTTGGCAAAAAGATTGAAAGATGTTTTACAAGGTATAATTCATGAAGCTCAAGCAGGGTTTTTGCTAAGAAATTATCTTTGAAAGTCCCAGGCACTTGGGGCTTATTTAGGAAGTTCTTGTGACTCCAGAGGTGATAGATCACAGCTTTACACTCAAAACTAAAGCTTTATTGATTGATAGTAATATATAATGGTCTCTTGAAATCTTTTTATTGTTTCTGTGAATTGCTTGGCTTCCTTTACGTTAGAAGAGACCTTACTTAGCCTGTGTCCTGCCAAACCAAACACATGACGGGAGTATATTTTGGACTGCCAGGTACTTGGACATTACTACCACCACACTTCATGGTTTTCGTTTTGCAATTCAGAGCAAATGCAAAGATGGATCAGTGAGTCTCTAATGGGCTGTTATATATGCATTGTAAGCTATATTTGGTTGGCATGCCTGCTATTTTTTTAAAGGAATGATAGAAGGCAACTTTGTGAGGGTTTATAAAATTTCTCTGCCGCTGTTCAGTCTGTGGCAGTGCCTTCAAAGGTCAGCAGAAGTGTGGGAAAAATGGAAACTGACTCAAGATTTGTGGCAATAACTTTTCTTTGTTTCTTCCTGAATTATTATGATCTGCGAGTAGGGAAAATGATGGAGGTAGCTTTTAAAAATTACACTTAATCTCTTTATTACTTCATGATCAGTGTGTTGCAATTTCTTTCTCTCTTGCATTGCAAGCTTCCTCAGCTGCTGTTAAATCTGTTCAAGGCTCACAAAGAGCTTCTCATACTTTTTTTTTATTCTCTCTGTTATTTTCCATATCTTGTCAGCTTCATTAAAAAAAAACTGGCCTGAGGAAACTTTATTGAAAGTTTTAGTTTATAACTTTCTCCTCCTGGGTAGTACTAAAAATAGATGTTTTCTTTGAATGTAGACACCAAATAGGAGGATCTGTGGAGTAAGAAAAAAGTAGTTTGCCCCCAACTTATGCTCCAAATCAGCCTTGCCTTGCCTAAAAGAGCAATCATGTTTTATAGTTTGAAAGCTGGCTGACCTGGGACTGAACTTTAAAGAAAACAAGAATAATTATTAAAGAAATGTCATTTCCCTTTGAGGCCTGCTTTCAGCTCACTCCGCAGAGCACTTATATTTAGCATTTATGATCCCATTGTCAAATATATTAATCTTCCCTACTAATAATAGTGACAATAATGATAAAAAATAAATTATGTAAAATTAAAGCTTGAATTTCAGAGTCAAGGAAACACAAGACTTTTTGTCTTCATATTTGAAAATTTATATGAAGACCATAATAGTTTTAATAATAAGTTAGGAATCCTGGATTAATAAATCAAAATAATGATGTTTACATATAACAAAAGACAAGATTCCTGTTTTGCCATGAATGAGCCACATGTTGGGGTATTTAGCCCATTAGTACTCTGCTTAAAAGTACAAGGAAGGCACATATTATTGTGGCATCTAAGTCTTGGATGATGGTTTAATGTGCCCAAACAAACCATCCAGATTTAAACTAAGGTATGTTGCTGGTTTATGGATTAATTGTGGTTTGGCTTCCGCAAAGCATCCCATAGTCAGGTGTCATGATCAGCTATTTAAGCTTAGTTCTCCCATGAAGGGGAGAAGCAGATGGGTAGTATGCTCTAGTACTCAGCTGGTTTGCATTGTGTTTCTGTAAGCCAGAATCCTTGTTATATCATTGTCTGTAAATATGGTCCATATCTGTTTATTACCGTTTGAAAAAAATAAAGATAAGAGATCTAGGAGATGTATGGAGATTAATGACAAGTAGGCAAGAAAAATGTATGTTTGAATAGACTCTCCATCCAAATAAAATCCCACGCATGTGGAAACCTAGTCAATTCTAAGCTTAGAACCCATCTTTCAGACATATGAGGGTGCTAATGATATTTGATTCTCAATGTTTTACTACCCCACATCTTTTTTAAAAAGTTAAACTAGTGGATGCTAGAATAGATCAAACCAGAAATCTCTCTGGAAGCCAAGATGACTAGACTAAGCCTGTCGTATTTTGGCCACATCATGAGAAGGCAGGACTCATTGGAGAAAACAATAATGATAGGAAACGTGGAAGGAAGCAGAAAGAAAGGAAGGCCACATACTAGATGGATGGACTCTATAAAAGAAGTCACTAGTATGAATTTACAGAAATTGAGCAGAGCAGTGGCGGACAGGGAGTCTTGCAGATGTCTCATCTACAGGGTCGCCATGAGTTGAGATCGACTCAAAGGTGGTTAACAACAACAAAAATAAGATTGTGCATATGGTGGAGTGATTAACCCAGGGGTAGGCAACCTTTCCCCTTTAAGGGCCAAGGGACTTCAGCTCCCAGAATCCCAGGAGCTATTGGCCAACATGGGACTATTGGCCAACATGGCTGAGGCTTCTGGGAGCTGAAGTCCCTCGGCCCTTAAAGGGGAAAGGTTGCCTACCCCTGGATTAACCTTTTGTTTCTCCACCATTGCACAATCTTATTTCTTTCCAAAATTGCTCATGTGCCCAGGTCTCTTATTAGCCTGGGAGGGAAGCTCCTGTTGAAATCAGTTTGTATATTAGTTTTGTTTTTTTAATTTATTTAACTGTGGTAAAAGGCACCCCACCACCACCACCACCACCACCACCACCACCACCACCATCCTGATTAGACTCTTCAGGAGCTGCTTTGGGTCGTTTTGAAAAGCTTGATACAACCAACGTGTGATCCTTTCTCTCTACTTAAGGAACTTTAAATATAGAGGAGAGCATTTAGATGTGTTCCCAGTGCTGTAATGTTGCAGTGAAGAGGTATAGGATGAGGAAGAACGTCTGGTAGTAGTTTCAATTTTGCTTTTACCAGTGTTTTGATTTTAGTGGCTGTGCTATAGCAGTGGCTAAGGTTAGAATTGATGGAAGGAGTTTTGTGCCATCAGGGGTCACTTGGGAATTCAAAAGTAACTTCAGATTTAACCCCATTCCCACATTGTGAACCTAATTCTGGAACAGATGGAACACTACTTCCCATAGTCTGCTGAACTGATCTCCCTTTGGCACTTTCTCTGTCTTGTCTGGGAGCAGCTTCAGTTCTCTCTCATCCAGTAGGTTACTAATCTAGATACCAATTCAGCCCATCCACTGCTTCCCTTGAATCCAGTGAAAATAGGGTTACAAATAGAAAAATAGAAATAGGGTTGATGCATGTTGATGACACATTGTCCCAAATCTCTGGATGATCCAAGTAAGCAGTTTCCTGTAAGTTGTGAACTCCATAACCTGTGGTTTGTGTGTGTCTAATCTGTTGATGTATTTTAATCTCTTGTTCCTTGCCTCGATCCATAGGAAGAGGCGAGTACGAAATAATTAACATCATCCTCGTTATCATCCTAACTCCAAAACTTATGGAAGTGACCTTTGAAGTAGGAATGGAACCATCTCAAAATGTTGATTCAGCAAGATACTGTGCTCAGAGGTGTGGACAGCCCAGATGAAACAGTAGGATTGCACTTCCTTGGTCTTTTTCTCAGGATAGGTCATCTGCCAGGGTGACTGTGACTGACTGTTTCAGTGCCCAAACCATGTCTCAAAGAGAAATGAAATAGGTACATCAAGAAGTGCTAGATCTTTACAGCTGATGAGAACAAGCATGCAACTAACACTTGCTCAGGTTGCCATCTTGCTCTTACCACAGATGTGGTCTGTGGCAAAAGTACCTTCCTCCCATAGACACATTCAGCTCCGGTTGTGTTGCAGAAGTAGTTTTTAGGCAGCTCCTCAAGAACCCTCTTGCATATTTTTTATTTATTTATTTAGGGCATTTATATCCCACCTTTCTCTCAGCATAGGATTCAAGGGACCTTCCTTCTCTTTCTCTTGCATACCCACTTGCATGATTTGGGACTTCTTTGTATCTGGTAAGGAACCGCTGCGCTTCTGTGTAAGATTTTAGGGTGTACCCTCAGTCCATGTGGACACCCCGTGTAGGATCTTTTAAGTGTCACCATTGCCTTGTGAGAGCTGAGCTTACTTTTGGAATGTATAAACTCCTTTGCATCTGCCCTATGGCAGGGAAAGAGCAGAAATGATGGATAAGCTGTCGGTCTTCCAGTCAGCTTGTCCACCATTATTGATCATCTCACTGAGGAATCTCTAATCTGTTTTTAGGGAACCTCTGGGGAGCTTAGAAGACAATTTGAAAACCACTGAACTAGAATTGAACCAGGCATGTGGAACACTACTTGGATGAGCCTTGATGCAAGTGAATGGTTGAATGAAACAGAAATACAAGTTGCTAAAAGTTACTCTTCTCTTTTAAATAGCATTTAATTTTTATTTTGTTTTTTAAAATCAGCTCTGCAACTGAAAATATGAAATGCAGTGAGTCTTCATGAGACAAAGGCTCAAAGGATTCCCTGTTGTAGTTGGCCAAAATGTTGAGAAATGGCTTTCTGATGTTGCAACCTGGATAATAAGTGCATTAATAACAAAGAAATGAAATCAAAATTGGGTACAAAATTCACAATCAGCCAAATACCTTCACTAGCACCAACCAGTGTGCAAAATAAAATATGAGGGTGAGACCAAGGGATAATGTAGGTGTTTTTGTTGTTAACTGCCCTTGAGTCGATCTTGACCCATGGTGACCCTATGGATGAGACATCTCCAAGAACCCCTATCCTCCACTGCTCTGCTTAAGTCCTGCAACCCCTTAATACCTATGACCTTAATTCCCATACCTGGGATCCATCTGGCATGTGGCCTTCCTCTCTTTCTACTTCCCTCCACCTTTCCCAGCATTATTGTCTTTTCTAATGAGTCTTCTCTTCTCGTGATGTATCCGAAGTACGACATTCTCAGTTTGGTCATCTTGGCTTCCAGGGAGGTTTCCAGCTTGATCTGCTCTAGGACCCATTTGTTTGTCCTTTTGGCTTTCCATGGGATCCTCAGCACTCTGCTCCAGCACCACATCTCAAATGTATTGATTTTCTTCCTATCATATTTTTTAACTGTCCAGCTCTTACATCCATACATGGTAATAGGGAATACAATGGCTTGCATGATTCTAACTTCTGTGCTGAGTTGCATATATTTGCATTTTAGAGTCTTTTCTAGTTCTTTCATAGCCACCTTCCCAATTCTTAGTGTTCTTCTGATTTCTTGACTGCAGTCCCCATTTCTATCAATGTTTGATCCCAGGTATGGGAATTCTTTTACTATTTCTATTTCTTCATTGTCTAGGTTGGACTTGTGAAGCTCCTTGGTGGTCATTATTTTTGTTTTCTTTATGTTCAACATTAAGCCAGCCTTTGCACTTTCTTCTTTGATCTTCCTTAGTAGGTGTTCCAGGTCTGTGAGGTTTTCTGCTAGTATTATGGTGTCAGCTGCATATCTTAGATTGTTTATATTCCTTCCTCCTATTTTCACTCCTCCTTCTTCTGTGTCGAAGCCTGCTTTTCTTATAATATGTTCAGCATACAAGTTGAATAGGTAGGGTGGAAGGATACAGCCTTGTCTGACCCCTTTGCCAATTGGAAACCATTCTGTTTCTCCGTGTTCTGTTCTGACAGTAGCCTCTTGTCCTAAGTACAGATTCCTCATTAGGACTATCAGACGTGTTGTCATTCCTATGTCTTTAAGGGCATTCCATAGCCTTTCAAGATCTATGCAGACATGTTGTATATTTATTTATCTTCCCTGTTTGGGTTCTATAAGGTGGTACCAGGAAGAGGCATTTCAAGTAGGGAAGAAAGGAAGATTTCAGAAAGGGCTAGGTATTTCCTCCCTCTCTGCTTAACCTGAATCCTTCTCTTGTCCCCCTCTTATTTTTCATGGTGCTCCTTCCCTGCTCATTTTAAATCTCAGAATAGCTATAGAAAAATGTCAGGCTTACATTTGCCTGTCTAAATCCCAGCATAAAGCATAAATATATCATATCCAAGGTTTGACAAATGCACAGGAAATGTGGGATAAACTAAAGATTTTTTTTTTTGATTTTCCAAGTAGTTCCAAACAGCTCTCATGATGACACTTGTTAACACAAAGTTGTCTCCTTGATTTTTGAATCATTGGGAACTGTGTTGTAGGAACTGAGATTGAGATTGCCACTAAATGACTCTTTTGATATGGCAAGATTATGAAAGTTTCTGTGTGCCTGCTCTTGGTTACCAGTCTGGTCTGGAAGATAGTAGTATTTTATATATGATCTGGTGCTCCCAACTGTTCCTGCAGAAATGAGGAAGGGGGGGGGGAGGATTTTTTTTTAATGAATTCGATATACCATGAGATGGGATGGAAGTTATTGTGTAAGATGAAAGATGTACTAATTTTTCATGCTAGAATCTTGGATGTTGCAACTCTGAGCAACTAGTGAGTGATTCCAGTGAAGAAGTCATGGACAAAGGTATGGCCCTCTAGCTATTTCAGCTCCTATCAACCTTTGCCAACCTAGCTTAGTGATGAGGAATGCTGGGAGTTGCACTCCAGAAATATCTGGAGGGGACTGCATTTCGCCCACCTCTTGTGCAAACCACTGTGATCTCATTTTATTGTTCTAACTGCATGTATATGTATGAGTAGTGCTGTTTTTTGCTCACAGATAAGTACAGTGCACAAAGATGCTGTTACTCCAAAGTGGTAATGTATATTTAATCTCCTTTCTTAAAACGTATATACATAGAAAATAACAAAAATGACTACATAAAACAACTATACGTGATTACAAACAAACGTATGTAAGCAGACTGAGGAATAATGATGTTTCAGCTGAAATAATAACATGCATATGGCAGGTTTTGGGGACACCTGATGCATAATGGGAGGCAGTTGTGTGTCTTTGTATCTAATATAGTGTGATGTATCTTAAATAGGTCCTGCATCTGTAAATGCCAGTTGTGCATATTCAGATTCTTGGTTACATTATATTTACTTCAGTCTGGAAGTTTTCAGTGACCTTTAAGCAAGCTTTGGGGGATTCCAGATAGAAGACTCTACCATTTGAAGGGGACTGGGTACTTTTTCCAAAGTTCAATTCTTAATGGCCCTTTTCCTGGAAAGAAAACAAAGATGTAATAGCATCACAAAAGCATACTCCCCACTCTATTGAAATTCCATGTTTGGTGGCAGGGTACTTGAAGGACAGGCCTCATCTAGAAGCACCTGGTTGTCCCTTAATGTGTTTCTTAGCATATAAATCCCAACTTAATGGCAGTCAGATTTCTTCCATTATGGGTAGCTCTTTTCTAGCCCACCTCATTTTTTAAAACTAGTATTTTGCATAATCTCTAGCTTGGAGAAGACTTGTTCAGAACTCAAAATCTTTCCCATTCACTTGTTCTGAAGGGGGTTGCCCTAAAATGGCTTTTGGATTAACTCTTTTAGCCCCTAAAGTGTAGCTCAGATGTAATATGCATCTCAGATGTAATTATTCAGCCAGGATACCCTTGGAAGCAAAAGATGTCAGGCTCCATTCTCTCTGCAGAAAAGACCAGGAAGAGATTGCCAAAATGAATCTGGTCTTGGGAGAAAGGCGGGATATAAATCCCTTAAATAAATTAAATTAAGTTAATTGTGGCACAGACCATGAATTACTAATATTAAAAAATGAGAGTAAAGCTAAAGAAGTACACTGATTCCCTCATAATTTCAAAATATAACCTGAAGGACCCCTGAAAAACAAATTTGTACTACTAAACCTGATTGACAGGGAACCAGAAGAACTCTTGATCAAAACTAGAGACATTCTCAGGAAAGAATGTAGCCAAAAAAGAAATAAAAGCCTCATTGTTTGACAGGTGAACCCCCTCAGGAAATTAAGAACAAACAAGAAGCAAAAGGAGACCGAAATAGGATCAAAACCCTGAGTGCAACAGTTCAACAATTTCTGTGCAGGAACAAGAAGTACAGTACTGTAATAATCAATGCAGAGAAATAGAAGAATACCACAAGAAAGTTAGGAGACCTCTTCCACAAATCTGAGAAATCAGAAGGAAATTTAAACCAGGAGTGGGGATGCTACACAACTATCAGGAACTCACTGAATGATCAAGAAGAAATAAAAAGACGATGCGAACAATATATTGAAGAATAATATAAAAGAGAAGAAGTGATGACAAATTCATTCAAGGAAGAACCATTTTGAATATGAACCCACAATTTTAGAAAGTGAAATTGAAGCTATGCTTAGAGCACTTGGAAGAAATTAAACATCAGGAACAGATATACCAATAGAACTGTTTGAAGCTACACAGAGATAATCCATTTAAATTCTAATTAAAATCTTGCAGCAAACAAGAAAAACAAATCAATGGCCTGCAGATTGGAAATGCTCATTATAAATTCCCGATCCCAAGGAACTGGGAGACAACAGGGATTGCAGTAACTGCCGAACCATTGCTTTAATCTCCCATGCAATCAAACTGATGCTCAAAATTTGACAACTTGTACCGTGGATGGAGCAAGAAATGCCAGATAGCCAAGCTGGCTTCAGGAAAGGAAGAGGCACTAGGGAACATATTGCAAATATATATCGGATAATGAAGCATATTAAATAATTTCAGTAGAAAATCAGCCTGTGCTTTATACATTATAGCAAATCCTTTGATTATGTAGATCATGAAAAACTATGGATTGCTCTTAAAGAAATGGGTGTGCCATGACATTTGTTTGTTTTGATGCATAACCTGTACTCAGGTCAAGAGGCTACCATTAGAATAGAATATGCAGAAACAGAATGGTTTCAGTTTGGCAAGGGGATCAGGCAAGGCTCCTTTTTAGTGCCCTATCTGTTTAAATTGTAAATTTGTAACTTGTATCGTACATATAGTTGGATTAGACTTGGAGGAAGGAACATCAACAATTTAAGATGTGCCACTGACACCATACTACTAGCAGAAAATAGCAACTATTGAGACAACTATTGAGGAAAGTCAAAGAAGAAAGTGCAAAAGCAGGGTTACAGTTGAACATAAAGAAAACAAAAATGATGACCACAATACAGATGTACACTTGTATTAACAAAGCCTCTGACAAAACTCCTTTTTACAGAGTCTTTTTATACCTGTCCAGCCCCGCACCTTTATATCCTGATCCTCTTATTTAACTAGAAGTTTTTTTAGCAGCTTCAAGAATTGGGAGGATGGTGAAGGAGAGTTGAACAAACAGAACTCTCCTTCAGTGTCAGGTTGCAGCGATGTATTTTAAGTAATCAATAAAATTAAGCTTGAGTTGAGAAAGAATGGGATTGTTTTCTACAGTAAGCGTGTGTGCCCTGCTTTCAAGAATCAAGGTAAAGAGCTGATGACTCTAGAGTCCCTTACTGAGCATGTGTGAACAGCAAAACAGAAAAGAGAGATCAGGATGCTTTATCAGGTACTTTCAGGATGTTAAAAAGGCATAGACCTCTATGTTTCAGAGGAAGGAACTGGCAAAATCATCTCTTGAGTATTTCTTGCCTAAGAAAACCATATGAAATTCATGGAGTCACCATATCTTGACAAGCAACTTGAAGGCGCGTACGCATGCACACAAACACACACATTATATTTGGCCACCAAAACAGAAAACATAAGACAAGTAAAAGCTAGTGAGGGTGTCAGGTGGTTTCTTTGGTTCAAAGTGTTTTTGTTACTTATTCAAGGCTTATCTGACCTGACTGTTTTATTTCACATGCGCATATTGTTTGAATAAAAGGTTTGCTGAAATATGTTGAACTGTTATTCTCTTTTGTGGTGCAGAAACCTATTTTTATTCATTCCATGTTATTTCTGCCTCTGGTACCAAATTTTCTGTTAAAGAAATACTTTGTTTATTGAGGTATTCCTGTAGATGATGAATATAAAGAAATAGTTGCAGATTTTCTGTATCTTGGCTCAGTCATTAATCAGAATGGAGACTGTGGTCAAGAAATCATGAGAAGATTTAAGACTTGGAAGAGCAGTTATGAAGGAACTAGATAAGATCTTCAAATGTAAAGATACATAATTGAAAACCAAAGTTGAGGTTATCCGTGCCATCATTTCTATATATGGTTATGAAAGCTGGACACTTTAAAAATTTTATTGGAAGAGAATTCATTTGAAATGTGGTGCTGGATGAAAGTTCTGCAGATACTGTGTACTGCCAAAAAGACAGTACATAAATGGGTCCAAGAACAGATCAAGCCTGAACTCTCTAGAAGCCAAGACGACTAAACGGAGACTATTGTACTTTGGACATATCCTTAGAAAATGTGATTAATTATTAAAGACAGTGAAGCATCAAAGAAAGCAGCGTTGGGATGTTATGTCATATCAGTTGTGACGTTAGGGGCCTTTACTTGAATGTCTCTGTGAATGTATGGAGGAAACCATATAGGTTAGCTTTGCCTGGTGAATGGATCATACACTGCTTTCTTCTCCCCTAAATTTGTTACTGGTATTCATGTACAGATATATGTACAGATATATGCAGGGTCTGGCCTTGAGTGGAAGATGGGGTGGGCTGCCTGCATGACTAGTCAGGGATGGCAGACGTTGCAGTACAATATCATCTTGTGCAGTGGTTACTCCAAATTTTGGGGGGGCTACAGCAACCTTTCCTCTTGGATGACAACCCCCAATGCCTATTTCCTATTGGTGCAGCAGCCAGCCAGCCAGCCAACAGCATCTACCTCAGCCATGCTCAGCTCACCACCACTGTTGCCTCTACTCAGCATTTCATTTGTGGGTACGGCTGCAGTAGTAGCCCTGCTCTTCCTTCTTGCCCATGCCAGCCTTACAGCAAAAGGAAGACTGGCTGGCTGCTCAGTTGCTGCTCCCAGGATGACCAGGGAACAATAACCAAGCAGGCAGTTGAGCAGTGACCAAAAAGCCACTGGAGCAGTGACCAAGAACCTTCTTGCCCATGCCAACTTTGCAGCAAAGGCTGACACAGGCGAGAGGCTTGTTGATCACTGCTCAACCAGCTGCTCCCAAAACAGTATAAAACTATTCGGTTTTCCAAAACTGTATAAATCTGCTAAAGTTCTACCTTGGAATAAAGTTTATGATTGACTTTAAAAGTACTCCAGTTTATCATTAAAACTGAATTTCTAAATATTTTACTTTCTTTTGTAATTTTATTCCAGCTTTCTCCTCTAATTCTAAATCTTCACTTTTAGACATGTTTTCTTTGTAAGAATAGCAGATGTTTCCTTATTCAATTTGCATCCTGTTATCTCCCTAATTCTTCTATAACCTCGATTACCTTTTCTACACAACTAACCGGATTTTCCAGAAATATAACCAAATCATCGGCAGATGCTCTTATCTTATACTTAAATTTCTTAATTTTAACTCCTTGAATTAGTTCTTGGTTTTTAATTTCTTTTATTAACCTTTCTATCACAACTAGAAATAGAAGTGGAGAGAGAGGGCACCCTTGTCTGAATTGTCTTGCTATAATATTCCAAAATGCTGTCTTAACACAAAAACTATTGGGAGTGCTTTGGACTCTGCAATATTAACTTAAAGCTTTACCTGCATTGATTCTCATTTCCTTTGAGATCACAAGTGGGCACGTTTGAGCCGCCAGTCTTCAAAGAGGACTTTTGGTGGGGGGCAGGTAATGCTTTGTGTGGCCTTTATTTTTAAGATAGCCCGGCAAACACTCATTAAACAAAAAAGCATTATTTTAGGGAGAGTTAATGTTTTACTTGCATACTTTTTGCTCCCTGAACTATGTTCTTCTGCATAGAGTCCATGTTCAGCCTTATTTGCCCAGTTTTATTCATCCACTCTTTTCAGTAGGGAAGTTCATAGCACAAGTTTTGTTGTTAAATACAGAATGTGCAGACCATTAAGGGGATTGTTTGGAAAGCCAGCTTTCATGTACAGAGAGCATCAGTGAAAATAGAAACCACATCTAAATATTGCAAATAAATAGAGGCCCCAGGCGCTGTGTGTCATTGTGTTGGGTATCTGATGTGGAGGTGGAATGCAGGTTAAAATGTCTTGGCCTCATGCTCATAATCCTTGGAAACTCAACATTTCAAATTTGTGTTGATATACAGATGCATTGGCTTTGGCTCATTTCTCCATTTATGGGGATTTTGACATCTTGTTCTGAAGTTCTGGTCCCTAGCCAAAAAAATTATAAGAGATTAAATGGCTCCAGCATCCCTTAGTCCCAGGAATCTCTTTGCTAGGAGTTTGTTTCCACTGTCCCCTGATGAACTTTGTTGGAGATCTTTGCAACTAACTCACTCTGGGAATGTGTGGAGGAGATTCTGCCTTTTTTAGTATGTGTAGTTTTGCCAGGTTAGTGTTATTTCATGTAATACAACTGATCAGATTTTATAAGGCAAACAGTGCCCAGTAGATAGATAGACTACAGTTTGATAATAACGATACAGCTATTGCATTAACTTCATCATCTTCATCATAGTATTGATAAAATACAGTCAGCCTTGAAAATACTCTCAAAAAATATAAATTCCAACAAGCAAATTTTAATGTTGCCATTTTATTTAAGGGACACCATTTTACTATGCCATTGTATTTAATGAGACTTGAGTATCTGCGGATTTTTGGCATCCACGAGAGATCCTGGAACTAAACCCCAGTGGATACCAAAGGCCCACTGTAATAACAATTTAAAGTAGTAACATAATGAATAATAAGCATTGCATTGCAGTGTACAACATTCAAGCCACATTCATGCTGAATATGCTAGTTCTCCCTCGCCCTCCCAAATTACGGGAGATTTGAAATTGAGGGCTTTTTTTGGTTCATGGTGAACACATTTATAGCTCATATTTAACAAGCTTTAAAGGTATAAGAAGTGTGTGCAGTGTGAGAATCCCACTTGTAGATTTCACTTGGTAATCATTTGTTGTTGTTGTTGTTGTGTGCCTTCAAGTCTTTTCTGACAGCCCTTGGGTGAATCTATTCCATGGTTGAGTATGGATTTGAACCCTGTTCCCCAGAGTTGTAGTCCAATGCTGAAACCATTGCATCACATTTCTGTAATCATACATCATCAAAGTTGTCCCTATATAAGGATTTTTTAAATAATAATAATAATAATAATTGATTGATTTCTATCCTGACCCTCTGCAAATGCAACCGGGGCGGCTTACAACAATTTAAAAAATACAATAGAAATACAATATAACACCCATAAACCCACCCACCCACCCCTTAAAATAATATTAAACTATCACGCTATTAAAATATACTTAAAATATATCACAGTAAAACAAAACTAAAAACAACAAAAAAAGAAACAACAACAGCAGTCGCGGCAGCAATAACAACAACGATAGCGGGAGAGAGATGGACTAATTCTTGAGGAAAGGCCTGCCGGAAGAGATCCATTTTAACAGCTTTTTTAAAGCTGATTAAATTGGTGATATGATGGATCTCATCTGGCAGGCCGTTCCATAATCTGGGAGCGGTTGCAGAGAAGGCCCTCTGGGCGGTTGCAGACAGTCTGGTTTTTATTGGGTGCAACAAATTACTCCCAGAGGACTTTAGTGCACGGGGAGGATTGTACGGAAGGAGGCGGTCCCAGAGATAGGTTGGACCCAAGCCATTTAAGGTTTTAAAGGTGATAACCAACACCTTGTACTGTGCCCGGAAACTAATGGGCAGCCAGTGAAGAGATTTTAAAACTGGCATTATGTGGTCTCTTTTCGATGTTTCCGAGACCAGCCTGGCTGCCATGTTCTTTACTAATTGGAGTTTCCAGACCAAGCATGAGGGTAGCCCCATGTAGAGCGCATTACAGAAATCGAGATGAGAGGTTACCAAAGCATGCACCATAGTTTTAGGTCCCTAACTTCCAGGAAAGGGCGCAGTTGGCGTATCAGCCGAAGCTGATAACAGGCACTCCTGACCGTCGCGTTTACCTGGTTTATCATCTGAAGCGACGGATCCAGGAGCACCCCCAAACTGCGAACACAGTTGATAGAGGAGAGTTTGACTCCATCCAGGACTGGAGGTTGTATCCCAATACTTGTTTTCAGGGCCGCTACTGTGAGTGCCTCCGTTTTACCTGGATTCAGTCTGTCTGTTTTTCCTCATCCAGTCCATTACTGCCTTAAGACAGTCATTGAGAGGAGAGACGCCATCTGAAGTCAAAGCTGAGGACCGGGACATAGAAAAATATATCTGGGTGTCATCAGCATACTGATAACACTGCACTCCATGTCTCCAAATAATCTCTCCCAGAGGCTGCATATAGATATTAAATAGCATTGGGGACAGAATGGCGCCTTGAGGGACACCGCACTTAAGCTCCTTCTTTGCCAAGCAACTGTCCCAGAGCATATTACCCTCTGGGACCTGCCCGAGAGGAAGGACTAGAACCACTGCAAAGCCGTGCCTCCAATTCCTAGCCTTCTCAGGCGATCCAGGAGGATGATATGGTCTATCATATCAAAAGCTGCTGAGAGGTCCACTAGCACCAGCAGGGTCACACTACTATCCCTGTCGATGCCCAGACAAAGGTCATCGGCTAAAGCGACCATGGCAGTCTCAACCCCATATCCTGTCCTAAACCATATCCTATCCTTAGAGAAATCCTTACTTTGTTCCACTCCATCAAAAATCCTGAGAGAAAATTGTTGAAGGGCTTAGGTTTTATAGTGTAGAGAAATCCTTACTTTGTTCCACTCCATCAAAGATCCTGAGAGAAAATTGTTGAAAGGCTTAGGTTTTATAGTGGAACCAAGATGTATTACAGAGATGTGAGTCACATTATGGGTGCATTGCAGCTCCCAGCGGCCATAAGCCAGTGTAGCCAAAAAACGCTGGGAACTGCCATCCAACATTAAATGGAGGGCCGCATGATTACCGACCCTGGAGTAAAGGTTAGGATATTGTACTAGGACCTAGGAAGTTTTAGTTCAGATTCCTACTTGGCCACAAACCTCACTGGGTAACATTTGGCCAGTCAGTCTTTCTCAACCTGACCTTTATTACCTGTATTATGTTTTGCATTCATTGGGGAAAAAGCAACAAATAATTCTCTACATACTGATTCTACAGACTAACATGGCTATATCTTTTATATATATATAAATTAAAGTTTATTGTCTTTAAAAACACATTGTACATACATAAACAGACGTACCTAAACAGAAACAGAAACCACCTACAAACATATAATTACAAATACATATTCATATAACAAAACACACATATCTTGTAACTTCCTAAACACTTGTCCAAGTCATAAATCATATATCTCAAATTAACATCCTTTCTTCTTTTTTCGTCTTAAAACTGAAACTAAAACTTTGATATTATCACCTTTTTCTTCTTCCATTAGTTTCAATCACTTAACATATTTACATAATATAAATATACCGTATATCTGACAGAAGAGACGATGTACTTCATCTCATTCCAAAAGAACCGATTTCCCTTATTTCAGCTAATCCTATTTCTCGTTGATATAATTCATTAAAGGTTTCCATATCATCTCATTCTCTTCCCAGTCTTTTCCCTTTAACAAAGCTGTGATCATATCTAATTGAATAACATCAATCAGTTTATATAACTATTCTTCCTTATTTGGAAGGCTATCGCATTTCCATCTACTTGCATATATAGTCCTGGCACAGACCATCATGTAAAACAATAATTTCCCATAACATGGCTATATCTTTGAATTCTACCACTATGGAAAGCACCAAATTTAGCCAAATGGAGTGGAAATCCATCAACCTCTTCACGAAACTTGCCCAGGTATAGACAGACCTCTTCTTAACAAATGCAAGCAACAGGATTTGTAATTTGAATTGACATCCTCACATATATATGTCTGTGCCTGGCCTCCACCAAAAGCATCCGAGGAAGTAGACTGAAGTCTACGAAAGCTCATGCTGCCAATTTCTTTCTTTCAATTAGTCTCAAAGTTGCTACAAGATCTCTACATACTGATTCTGCAGACTAACATGGCTATATCTTTTAATTCTAATATAGTAATGTTCTTTAATGCTGGTTTCAGTTCAAACACTTGTGGGCAAAAAAGTTGTTCAAGGCATGGAATTACAGTCAGCCCTCCATATCCATGGAATTTTTATCCATGGATTCAAGCATCTACGGCAGGGGTCGGCAACCTACGGCCCGCAGGCCGGTTCCGGCCCAGGTCACCGGACTTACGGGCCCAGGCAGACGCCTGCCGCCGTTGCCGCCGCCGCTCGGTTCGGCCGCCACCCGGCCGCGCGCACCGCGACCGCCATTTTGGTCTCCAAAATGGCGGCCACAACGTGTTTGCACATGCGCAGGATTACTGCGCATGCACAAACGCGTCGCGACTGCCATTTTGGAGACCAAAATGGCGGCCGTGGGGCGGGGAGCGTGCGCGGCACCCGGGAGGAGGCCCTTCGCCACCGAGGGAAGCCTCCCCGGGGGGACCCTCGGTGGCGATGGGCTTCCAGGGTGAATTCGCATAAGGATCGGGGTGGGGGGGGGCTTGGAGGGACCTTTCCAAGGCCTCCTTGCTCGATCCTAAGGCGAATTCACCCAAGGATCGGGGCGGGGGGGCCTTGGGGGGACCTTTCCAAGGTTCCTCCTCTTGATCCTCAGGTGAATTTACCCCAGGATCAAGGAGAGGCACCTTGGCAACGGTCCTCCAAGGTGACTTCGCTTGATCCTGAGGCGAATTCGCCAAAGGATCGGGGGGGGGGCTTGGAACGGCCCCATGGCGGCTGTGAGGGGTGGGAGGGCGTGCGCGCACGTGCGCGCACACCCCCACCCCCGGTACAACCGGGCCCCGCACCATTTCCCCCCCTCCCCCGGCCCCCCAGCAACAAAGGCCATGGTGGCAGCGTGCGCGGGGGGGTCGCGCACGGCGGTGGAGGGCGCGCGCGCGCACCACCATTCCCCCCCACACACTTTGGCCCAGCCGAGACCTGGGCTACGGGAGACCGGCCCAGGTCTCAAAAAGGTTGCCTGTCCCTGATCTACGGCTTGAAAATATTTAAAAAATATATAAATTCCAAAAAAGCAAACCCTGATTTAGCCATTTTATATAAGGGACACTGTTTTATATGTCATTGTATTTAATGGGACTTTAGCATCCACAGATTTTGGTATCCATGGGGGGTCCTGGAACCAAACCGCAGCAGATACAGAAGCATGTGTGTGAGAGAGTTGTGCAAAAGGTATTTCAGAGTGTCTCCAATGTTTATAATGTGGGATGTACATGCAGAGGCTGGTGAATAAACTGGATGTAAGGAGAATAATGCATTTACAGACTAGGAACTGTAGAACTCATTCTTTGGAGAAGCCCCTCCAATCTTTGGAGAAGCCTGTTAAGAAATTTCAGGATTTCAGCCTCCTCAGTACAACTTTTAATCCTGAATAGAGAAGATTTAAGAATTCACTATAGAAATAATATAAATACATCTTAATGCTGTGGCTCCATCATACAGAATCCTGGGATTTGTAGTTTTGTGATGCACCAGCCCTCTTTGGCAGAAAGTGCTAAAGACCTTGTTACAAATTCCAGGATTCCATGGGATGGAAGTACAGCACTTAAAGTGGTGTCAAACTGCATTTTTTCTACAGTGAAGATACACTCTTTGTCAGATGGGCAGACTATCTCAGGATATCTCACTGTTAGATGTATCTTATGTTCATACCTACCCTCCCCTAGTTTAGGGGAAAAGTGTGTTCCTCTTTCCTAAACTTTACTTCAAGATCGGGAATCATGCAGCCCTCCATTTAATGCTGGATGGCAGTTCCCAGCATTTTTTGGCTACACTGGCTATGGCTGCTGGGAGCTGCAATGCACCCATAATGTGACTCACATCTTTATAATATATCTTGGCTCTACTATAAAACCTAAGCATGTCAACAATAAAGGAAAGACTGTATCCTACAAAAATTACAGATTTTACATAACTTCCATAGTTCCATTCTTTAATATGCTTTAAATTAAATGTTAATGGGTTAATTAAAATGCATGACAATGAGTGGTTTGAATATGGTTGAATTAATCCTCATTGGCAAAAAGGTGGTAACAGCTTGCATTTAGGATCTCTTTGTTATCAGGATACTTACTTTGGATTTGCTAAAGGTATGCTAATGAAAAAGATGTAGTTTAATGTAGAAATACCTAATCTTGAAAAGAAAAGAAAAAGTACCGTACGAGTCTTGCCTTATGGTGTGGGAAGTGGAGAAAAGGAGAAAAATGCTAGTTGTGTGGGCCTTGAAGATGCCTTCTAACTTTTGCTGCACTTTCTCCAGTTTTTCGGGAAGGATTCTGAAAACTACCTGGAGTGAAATAGGAATTGGACCAGAGATTTTCTGCCAGTAAAGTGAAATTTTAGTGTGCTCTCAACACAGCTGGGGAATACTAGGGACTTTATCACACGGGGGAAATCTCATGCAGAAACAGGGTTTTAAATAAATAAAAAACCCACAAAAGCAGGTAGATTTTCAGACAACAATGTCAAACTGTGGTTAACCTGAACAGAAAGTAGTCAAAAGACGCTTCTCTTTACTTTCAGAAAATCCCGAAAGTAAAAAGGAGCGGCTTTTGATTACTTTCTGTTTGGGTTAACAACGCTTTAATAACGGTGTGTGTGAAAATCAACCTGCTTTTGCGGGTTTCCCCCAGCTTTTAAATCCCATTTCTGCATGGGATTTCCCCCGTGTGATAAGGTCCTAGGTTGGAGAAGTCAGACCCATTCCATGGCCAGTGTAGTTGCTCCAATAACCTTGCATGTTATGAGTTAAAAAACTCAAACAAATCTGTGTGGACAGTGGTTTGCCAGTGTTGGGATATTGATCTTAGGTTTGTGCATGAAAAGACATTTTCCTTTCCTCTTATCATCATCAGATGCTGGGAAACTATATTCTTTTTGCCTGTCATTTGACAGTAAGCTGATCTTCTGGTACAGACTTCAGCAGAATATAGCCTTCAAAGAGATAGGGGCTCATGTGTGATAAGAACATCTCAAATAGAGGACCAAACTACGGAAACTTGCCTCTGAGCTTTTGAGATGGTAAAGTTTTTGAAGGGCTATTTAGATTTGCTGGCAGCTGTTAATTATTGACAACAGCTTAGGGAGTAGCTGCCTTGTTCTGATCAGGGAAGATCAGTGAACTGAAGAGTATTTCTTAATAAGTTTCCAAGGTTGACTTACCAACAGCTTATTTTACCAAACTGTGTTAGTTTTGACTTTATTCTTGGATATATCTCATCTGGTATGGAGTTGTAAAGTTGAGTAAATGGTATATGAGACTTCTTGATGATACAGTGAGTGTGAGCCAAATCCCAGGCAGTGCTCTTGTTTTGTGTAAAGGCTGTTGGGCAATGTGTTGTTTTTTCTGGGAAATTAAAAATCTTTTGGAGAGCAAGGAAAATTTGTAACTTTATAAAAAAAAATTGTCATTGTAAACATCCAAAGGCATTTGAAGTGTTTG
This sequence comes from Phrynosoma blainvillii, assembly GCA_026167975.1. Lineage (NCBI taxonomy): Eukaryota > Metazoa > Chordata > Lepidosauria > Squamata > Phrynosomatidae > Phrynosoma > Phrynosoma blainvillii. Next base: position 154,730,659 of record JANUYF010000002.1, on the reverse strand, counting down.
TTTTTATTTCTTTGTTACTTTTGGCAAATACACAAGAACAAAGGCGATGTTGTTTTCTAGAAAACAACCTATTTCTGGAAAATTCTTATGGAATTAGATGGTGCCAAGTTTAGGAATAACTTACCCTTGGCTAGAATACTACATTAATATCAGGAGGAATGTGGTGGGGTGAAGGAGGGGAGAGAGAGAAGAACCAAATTGTGTGTGTGTGTGTGTGCCTTCAAGTTTCCTGTTGACTTATGGCAATCCCGTACTTTTCATAGGATTTTCTTTGGCAAGGGATACTCAGAGATGGTTTTGCTAGTTCCTTCCCCTGCAATATAGCAATATAGAAATGTACTTGCTATGTATGTGCTAGCTTCCAAGATCAGTCAGTATCTGGTGGCAACCCCATATATTTCATAGGATTTTCTTAGGCAAGGGATACTCAGAGATGGTTTTGCTAGTTCTTTCCTCTGTAGTATAGCCTAGAGCACCTGGTGTTCATTGGCAGTCTCCCATCCAAGTACTAACCAGAGCTGACCCTGCTTAACTCCAAGATCAGTCACTATCTGGTGCATTTAGGGCAGAGGTAGGCAACCTAAGGCCCGGGGGCCGGATGTGGCCCTCCGAGGCCTTTGGACCGACCCCAGGCCGGTCCTGCCGCCTCCGCCCCCCGCCATGATGATATTGATTATTGTTGTTATTACTTGTTCTTGGGGTTTTCTTGGCAAAATCTCCACAGGGGTTTTGCCATGGCTTTTCTGGGGCTGAGAGAGTGTGCATGCCTATTTTTTAAAAAAAAATTAATTTTAAAAATTCTTTTATTTTTATATTTATTTATTTATTTATTTATTTTTGGTGCTTCGGCCCTCCAATTGTCTGAGGGACAGCAACCCCGGCTCAAAAAGGTTGCCTACCCCTGATTTAGGGTATTTAGGCGAGCCTTGTAGAAAAAGATACTGTGTGTGTGTGTCCCCCAGCTTTGCATTTCTTCTTTTTTGGGTGTGGGTGTGCTTCTCTTTCCTAACTGAGGAGCTCTGACAGGCAAAGGCACCAGAGTATTACTATTATTGTATTATTAATTGTTATGAAATTAATTGCTTTTAAGCGATGAGGTTGGCATACCTCTAGTTGCAGTTAGGATTGACAAGGCTGAGTATTTTCAGAGACCTTGAGCACAGATCAGTTCCACTGTGGGCACTTTGGTCTGTAGAGGCCGCTTCTCTGATCTATGGGTCTTGACCCTACAGAGTGGTGTATCAAATGAGGATTCGAGACTATCGATACAGCAGGACCATGTCAGTTTTATCAGCTTAATGGGAAAGGATGGAAAACAGGGCAGGGAGAGATTTAGAGTAGAAAAAAGAAGATGCTTCTTCACACAGTATGTAATCAATGTGTGGAATGTATAGCTTTGACATGCTGTGATGACTTCTGACTTAGATTAATTGAGGAGAAGATTTTGATGGATGAAAGGTCTATCCATGACAGTGTTGTTGCCTTCATATGCTATCTGTAAGTTTTGCAACGTAGAAGCACCCAAAAGGCAACCTTTGGAAGTGGAATGACAGATTAGGTGGTTCTTTGGTTTGATCCAGCAGGATTCTTTGAATGAACATTCACCAAATATTCTCATATCTGCACATATATAGTATTGAGGATTGGAGATTGTTGTTAACTACCCTCGAGTCAGCCCTGACTCGTGGTGACCCTGTGGATGAGACATCTCCAGTCCCTGTGTCCTTCACCGGTCCCCTTAGGTCCTGCGAATGTACACCCATAACCTCCCAGATTGAGTCTATCTAGGCCATTTTTAAAAATTGTATTAAAAGGCTCTTAATTTCTGATTGTGTTTCTCCATTGGATTCTCTTTTGCTTTTAAAATGTCCATGAGCTTAAATATCCCCTTTGCACTGTTCAGTTTATATAAAAAGCATGTGTATTGATGGTTCTTTTGGATTATGATTACGTCAGGCTGAAAGACGTCATTTGCTTTAAGGGCTTTTCATACTGCTTGACTGAAATGTGGGTTTAAGGGCAAAAGTAAATATCCTGTTTAAGTTTATGGAAAAAACAGAAGATTAAAGATCCCAACTGAAAATGAAAGACCTTATCTTCCATTGCTGTCCTCTTCTTTGAACAAGTATTTTAAAATTATTTTGCATACTTTTGGCTATTCTAGAATTCCAAGAAGTTGTGCTAATGTTAAGACTAGAGACAGATATGTTTTCCCTCTTCTTGGTTAAATAAAGCTTCTTTAAAAAGAAAGTAGAACTACCAATCCTTTTGCTTCAAGTCACCAGTCTGGCTTTTTGTTGTTGTTGTTCTGTGGTCTCTCTCTGAATTCTCAAAGATTTAAATAAGATTTAAATAATAATAATTGATAATAGTGTTTGCAGAACAGCTGATGTGATCTATACTGTACCTGTCTAAGCCTTCCTACTTTCACTGTCTGTATATGTGTCTGTGTGTGAGAGAGAGACACTTTTCACTATGTGAATTGTTGATCTCCTTTTATGGGTTAGGGTGGTAATATTTATTTCATTTAATTTCATTTCATTTCTGTGCTGCCTTTCTCCCAGGAAGGGACCCAAGGCTGCTTACAAGGTAATATGGAGATAAAGGTAGTGGAAGGTAGGGTTGGAGGTGTCACTCATTACATGAGGAGCCAGTTGACTGTTCAACAGGTACCATGGACCAGGGGTCCCCAAACTTTTCGATCTGGGGGCCGGTTTGCTGGCCCCCAGATCTCAGAGGGGCTGGCGGTGCGCGCACGCATGTGCATGACTCCGGCAACATTTTTTCTTCCAAAATGGCACCCGGAGTCATGCGCATGCATCTGGTGTCATGCGCCATTTTGGAAGAAAAAATGGCGTCTGGCGGCGCACGCGAGTGGCGGCGGCGGGCCAATAGGAAGGCCTGGACGGGCCAGGTCTGGCCCACGGGCCGTAGTTTGGAGACCCCTGCCATGAACTGTTAAAAAGACAAATGAATGGGCCCTACTTTTTAATTTATTACTGTATTTATTTAAGTATTTATACCCCAGTCTTCAGCCACAAAGGTTCTCAGAACGGCTTACAGATAGTTAATTTGACACCTTACAATCTAAAAAAGACACTACACTAAAGGAGAAGAGAATGGCAGTGAGGAAGGAGACCAAGACCAGCAAATACTGCATCTCCTTCTCTCCTTCCAAGGCCAGGGTGGTCGGAATTGATGGAGGGAGAGCCCTTCATCTGCCTCTGGGGATAAGCATGCTGGACCTTGCCTGCCTCTTCTTCTCTTCCTCCAAGGCCAAGGTGGTAGCAGTTAAGATGGAGGGAGGGCCTTTCATCTGCAGATTATTTGCAAATTTGCAAATCCTAGAGCAAATTAGGCCTGAACGTTCCCTAAAAGTAGAATGTCTATGCTGATGCTATGGTAATTTGGACATATCATGAGATGATATAACTCAATAGAAAAGATGATAATGCTTGGGATGCAGTAGGAAAAGAGGAATACCTCATTAAAGGTGGATTGATTCATGGCTCTGAGTTTGCAAGACCTGAGTTGTTAGTGTCTGGGGTCCATGAGGTCTCTCATTCATTTGTTGTTAATTGCCTTCACGTCAGCCTCAACTCATTGCGACCCTATGAATGAGACATCTCCAGCCCCCCCCCCCCATCCTCTACTGCTCTGCCCAGCTCCTGCAAACTCATATTCGTGGTTTCTTTAATAAAATCTATCCATCTAGCATGAGAACTTCCTCTCTTCCTACTTCCCTACACCTTTCCTAACATTATTGTCTTTTCCAATGATTCATGCCTTCTCATGATGTGTCTAAAATATGACAGTCTAAGGACCTTATCACACGGGGTCTAAAGCAGACCTAATCCAAAGGGTATCCGTAGCTAATACATATTATTTCCCCGTGTTTACACACGACGTTGCACCGAAACTTGGCAGAACCTGGAGCTAATCTGTAACGAATTGAGATCTTTTGACATTCGGTTTTTCGGGGAAGTACAACCGAGATTTCGGAATCATTGCGCAATGGCCGCGCAGGCGAAATACATATGATCGCACAATACGTATTGTGAAGCATTTCCCCACCCTGACCCATGGTTCCCCGCGCTACTTCCCATGGATCTGTGAGGAAGCATCTTATGACGTGTCCTTCCCGTTTGGATTGGGCAACAAATGGGACGGGTAAACATGGTCCTCTTTTTGTAATTTATGGGATTTTCTAACTTGTGTGTGCATGGAGAATACGTTTCCAGGATGCGTGTCCCGGGAAGCGCGATAAATGCGCTATGGCGGTAATTGCGTGTGGTAGGCATTTACATATTGCGGGAGCTCTTTCAGTTCATTTCGGTATAGAACTGAATTTATTCTTATTTCGGTTACTTTTCGCTTCGTGGCCAGCGTGTGATAAGGTCCTAAGTCTTGTCATCTTGGCTTCTAGGGATATCTCTGGCTTGATCTTCGTTTGTTTGTCCTTTTGGCTGGGATTCTCAGCACATTTCTCCAGCACCACATTATCTCAAAGGAATTGATTTTCATAATGTCCCCATAAGTCAGCTTGATGGCAAATAACAACAAGTTGACTGAATTAAAAGCAGCACATCTGGTTTTTGGCATGATTTAGTTTGCAAACAAAATATATTTCTCTAATGCAGAAGTGGTGAAGCTGTGGCCCTGCTACAGAAGTTGGGCTGTAGATCCCACTGTAGATCTCATCATATGTGAAAGTGGCTAAGGCTGAGATGATTGGGAATTCAGCAAGATCTGGAGGGCTGCATGTTTCCCATCCCTGCTCTGATGGGAGGCAGTGCCAGCCAGCCTAATACATTCCACACAGGGAATACATCAACTCTAAAATAAGCCTCTCCTTAATGCTTTGGGTCTTCTGGCATGCTGTAGAAAATAATGTTTGGTTTGGTGAGACACAGGGTAGAGTGACAAACAATAATTGGGCATTTGATCTTGCCTAGTCAAATGTGAACAAGCCCTTTATGAATCTGGAATAAAATTGCATTCCTAATTTAAGAGAGATTGTACTGTTGATTTCAAAAATCAGTTTGCAGACCATGTGAATCAACACACCAGGAAACAAGCTGGCGTGCTTTTGTGATGAACGATCTCTATAAACGAAGGACTTCTCAGTCAGCCTCCTAAAGCAAAAATGCAGATCCTTTGTGTGGGTCATAGGGCAAGAGGACTGCACAATGTTGTGGCTTGGTTTGGGAAGGTCTTAATGTTTATTCATAAAATGCATGTGACTCCTGTGGCTAAAGTTATGTTCAAAGTGGCATGTAACAAGAACAGTTATAAAAAAATAAACATCCTATTAAATGCTTATTTGGTTCCTTAATATATTCAGATGAAACCTGGGAACTCAGTCTTACAATAAGCATAAAAAATATTGTGGAGAGTCAGTGAAGCTACTTCAGGGATGCAGGGGAATCCATTCATTAGGACCACTTTGAGGTGGGAGACTGATTCATTTGGCCCTTATAAAGGTCTTGAAGGGAACTGTTTACATGTCTGCTGAGTTTATAAGCCTGCAGTATATACACTGAGAGTCTTTTGGACTAGGTAGCTTCCATCAGAAGAGTGTAATTTGGCAGTCCTCTCCGGAGGAAAAATGCAGGAGATCTGTCACTGCAGTGGAGAGCCCTGTCTCAGGAGCCTATAAAGCTAACATCACAAAAAGCATGTGCCCAGAGTAGGGCCTCCCCAGATGTTGTTAAGTGTTGTATGTGAGAGATGTTCCTGAAGATATCTTAAGCTGAATGATTTCTGAATGGAGTGCATTGATGCGACAGCAGCCAGATTTCTTCATGCACAGCTATACTAAGAGAATTGTAGGAGCTTATAGGCATTTATAAAACACTTCATATTACAACAGGTGGAATGGATTTCCAGCAGCCTGTTTTCCTTTATGTGGAATTGCTAGGAAGCCAACTTCTGTGATCATTTTTAAAGTCAGATGCTTGCAGCTGGAAAGTTGAAGGTTATTCCAACTATTCTCATAAGCATCAGCGCAGTGCAATAGAAGAAGTGCCCATTTGGTATCAACATAATAGTTATTGGCCATTTGCATTATGGGGGTTATCACACGGGGGTCCAAAGCAGAAGGTATCCAAAGCTGATACGTATATTTCTCCCGTGTGTTTACACATATCCAAAGGCAATCCAAAGCTGAAACGTATTTTTTCCCCGTGATCCGAAGTCAAAGGGGATCTTTTGACATTCGGATTTTTGGGGAAGTACAAGGGCGAGGCGCGGGAGGGAGCCTCCGCCGCCGCCTCCTCCGCGGTTGGAGCCTCCTCTCCGCCGGTGCCTTGGGCTGGCTGGAGGGCTGGTTGTGCCGGAGGGAGGGCGAGGCGCGGGAGGGAGCCTCCGCCGCCACCTCCTCCGCGGCCGGAGCCGCCTCTCCGCCGGTGCCTTGGGCTGGCTGGAGGGCTGGTTGTGCCGGAGGGAGGGCGAGGCGCGGGAGGGAGCCTCCGCCGCCTCCTCCGTGGCCGGAAACATTTCGCCATGGCCGCGCAGGCGAAACAGATTCCTTTCGGAATCTGTCTACTTCAGTTAAACTTCGCTTACTGTTCGCTTGCTGGCCAGCGTTTGATAAGGTCCATAAGTATCAGCGCAGTGCAATAGAAGAAGTGCCCATTTGGTATCAACATAATAGTTATTGGCCATTTGCATGCCATGTGAAAGTATGGTTGTGACTTTTAATGCTATGGAAGCCGTTCTTATTATGTATGTGTTTTATTTTATTTTAAAAAAAGGGTGGCCAACTCAAATATGACTGGACACCCCAACCTCAATTGTTGATTTGTCTTAAGTGTGTGAGGCAGTAACCTCTAAAGACTTATTTGCAAGGCTGAAGAAACTACTGTGTGGGGCTTTCTTTTTTTTTTTAAGTGCTTTGAGTTGCTTTCATTTTTATGATACATGGCTTTTGTTTTTCTTTTTTTGTTAAAGGTACGAACACTTTTTGTCAGTGGCCTGCCTTTGGACATCAAACCCCGGGAGCTCTACCTCTTGTTCAGACCATTCAAGGTACTTTGCCTCTGTTCTCCACTCCTGAAGAAAAGCCAAAGTAGTCCCTTTGCAGCAATGTTTGTGGTTCTCATTACTGTTATAAATGGTGCATTGCCACAGTAATATGTAGTTCTAGGAAGCCAGACAGAAATTCAGAAGGGGTTCCTGGTATCTAATTTTTATTTTTATTTTTTTAAGCATTGGGATGCAGGCTAACATAATATCTTATTTCAAACAAGAACTTGGCTAGGAAGACTTTCCCATGAACCAAAAGTTGGCCAAAAGCCCAAGAAGAGAATAACTGTAAAAAGCATAGCAGAAAGTGATCAGGGTTGCAGGTTATAAATGCTAACCTCTAATGTTGAATTCAGATTTTGAATAAAAACCAGAAGGCCTGCACACAATGTGTTTCATGATAAGCATTCACACAGGCATTCTGCAAGCATGGATGCATACTCCTGGTTGTTGCTTGAAGTCCACTCCAGGTAACAGAACCTCCAAAGCCCAGCATTCCTTCCTAAGCATTGCTTGATGCATTTGTGCTGAAATAATTTCCCTCTTAGTGGGGGATAAACATCACATCCCAAGTTTTATTACTGGATGAGGAAATATCTCACCTTCATACATCTTTAATTAACACAATACCACATTTGCTGTATACAGAACTAATTTTTTTTCCTTGCTAATGCTAAAATGCTTTTACCTCCTTCATGGGTCTCTTTCTCCATTTGGGGAAAAGATTAATCAATGTCACCTTTGTACATTTTTCATGTGCAGGTATATCCCCCTGTTTTGAAAGCAAGATGTGTGCATATCCATTTTGAGCTGTTTCAAGTAATCAGGCTGTCTTGGATTATTGTGTCTATCTAATCTGAGCATTTCAGGTCATACTATATTATAACACTTTTAATCCTGTGAGAAAATAAGTCTAAACATGTTCATTTTTACTTCCATCCAGGGATCCCCCAAAAATTTGTTCCTGCAGAACTGTATGCACACACAGTACTGTTTTGAGAAAGCATCAATATATTTGTGACATCAACTAATATTTTGCTCCTTACCCTCATCACAATTGTTTGCATGCCTAGCAAAAATATCTCACCTTAAAGAAAGGACAAAACCTGACGTGCTCAACAAGCCTGAAACTAACGTCAGTGTATTACACAAAGATGAGCAATAATTAGCCAAGAAAGTTACTGTATGAGACAGACATATAGTATGGAATTTGGGGAAGCAGGGAAAAAAGGAAGGATTCTAAAGAACTGAAGTGAGGGACGGAGTGAAGCCCATAGAAAAAGAAACTGAGACACCTCCACTAGTTAGATATGAGTTAACACTGATGTAACAACAAGAAAAAGGCAAATATAGTTATAGGTTGCATCCACAAAGTGGATCACAGGAAGTAAGACTACCAATCTATTCTGCTTTAGTCTTAAATTGCTTAGAGATCTGTGTCCAGCATGACAAATAAAAGGATATTGACAACATATACATCTCCAGAGGAGGAAGACTATGGACTTTATCACACGGGGGGAAAGCAGGGGAAAGCCAGGATTAAAAAGGCATTTTCCTAGCAAAGTTCCGAAATCGTGGTGAAGATTTTTAGACAATGTTGCAATTAGAGAGGACTTATCCTGGGAATAACCAGGGAATAACCAGCAACAAATCATTTACAGGGAAATCCCCATGAATGATTTGTTGCTGGTTATTCCCTGGTTATTTCCGGGATGAGTTCTCTCTAATTGCAATGTGTCTTGCTGCGATTTTGGGACTTTGCTGGAAAAATGCCTTTTAAATCCTGGCTTTCTCCCGTGTGGTAAAGTTCTGTGTAAATAAAGGATTTGGAAATGGTGAGTTAAGGGTATACAGCAAAATAATAGTCAATTTCACAAGGATACAGATGCTTTTTCAAAACAGGACTATTTGTGTATATATAGGTCCGCAGGAATATGGGGTATCCCAAGATGGAGTGAGGGAAAAGATGAACTTGTGTTCTTGGAGTAAGGATGGACTCTTTGGTTGAGCAGTTTGGAGGCTTTCTAGTGTGTTTCTATGCCAGGGGTAGGCAACCTTTCCCCTTTAAGGGCCAAGGGACTTCAGCTCCCAGAATCCCAGGAGCTATTGGCCAACATGGGACTATTGGCCAACATGGCTGAGGCTTCTGGGAGCTGAAGTCCCTCGGCCCTTAAAGGGGAAAGGTTGCCTACCCCTGTTCTATGCTGTCTGGGCCATGTGCTTTGCCTGAGCACATGGTCTAAGGCAGGGGTAGGCAGCCTTTCTCCTTTAAGGGCCAAGGGACTTCAGCTCCCAGAAGCCTCAGCCATGTTGGCCAATAGTCCCATGTTGGCCAATAGCTCCTGGGATTCTGGGAGCTGAAGTCCCTTGGCCCTTAAAGGGGAAAGGTTGCCTACCCCTGGTCTAAGGGGTTATTTAGACAGTGAAAACAATGCTGATAGAATGTGGGTTGAATCTGGGTTGTTCACATGAATTTGGAATGCATCCAATTAAGTTTAGAGAGGTGCTGCCAAAAAAATTGCAAAGCCCAGGATAATCAATTTCAGATTTTTTAAATTTAGTTTTCATGAAAGATTGTCATTGTCATCTGTGTGAGTAACTGATGCAGATAGACATGGAAAAAACTGAGCTAAAAGTGCATTTCTTGAACATGTTTTAAATACATCGACATCATTGACTCCATCTTTATTTGCAGTGCTGAAACGTGGGGGCAACAGAACTTGCAAAGATGTGGTTCCGATAAAAATATAGTGTGAACAACACATCAGGAATGCATGAGTGAAATTATTCACATAGTTGTGTTGCAAAACAAAATGTGTAGATAACCCCTAAGGGGCAGGGCTTCTGCTGAGTCAGCAATTTGGTTACACGGGGAGGGGGGGGGGGAAGCAGGGGAAAGCCAGGATTAAAAAGGCATTTTCCTAGCAAAGTTCCGAAATCGTGGTGAAGATGCCTAGTGATTTAGTATTGAGTCTACTGCTGTCTCAATCTCTGGAGCTCAGTGAACAGAAAGAGGGAAAAGAGGCATTTTGCAGGGCTGTTTCATATGGGAGGCTTGGAGTGCTGTGCTGCTGCCTATATAGGACAGTAAACATGGATGGTGACAGAGCTATTGCAGTACCTGCAACATCTTTGCCATGCCAGAGGATGGTAGGGATGCACTGTACCTGCAACTAGTGCAAGTGGATTGCTGTGCTGGAAGAGAATGTGCAGCTTGAGGTATTTGTAGCTACACTTCAGCTTATAATTGAGAATGTAACTTTTTTTTTTTTAGAAAGGGTGCAGAAAACAAAAATAATGACCACAGAAGAAATACACAAATTCAATCTAGACGACAAGGAAATTGAAATAGTTAAAGAAGTCCCATATCTAGGATCAAACATTGACCAGAATAGAGACTGCAGTCAAGAAATAAGAAGACTAGGAATGGGAAGGGCAGCTATGAAACAACTGGAAATGATACTGAAGAGCAAAGACATACAACTGAGCACTAAAGTCACAATCGTTCAGGCCATTGTATTCCCAATTACCATGTACGGATGCGAGAGCCGGACAGTGAAGGCAGCAGACAGAAAGAAAATCAACTCATAAGAAATGTGGTGTTGGAGAAGAGTACTTAGGATACCATAGACAGCCAAGAAAACAAACAAATGGGTTCTTGAACAGATCAGACCAGGGCTCTCCTTGGAAGCAAAGATGATCAAGTTGAGACTATCATACTTTGGCCATGTAACGAAAAAGCACGGATCATTAGGAAAAAACAATAATGCTAGGAAAGGTAGAGGGTAGAAGAAAGAGAGGAAGACCACAGACCAGATGGATAGACTCAATCAGGGGAGTTATGGGGGTTTGCAGGATCTGGGCAAGGCAGTGGAAGATAGGGATTCTTAGAGATGTCTCATCCACAGGGGTGCCATAAGTCAGAACCAACTTGAGGACAGCTAACAAAAGCAGCATACTCCTGGTAGGCAAGACAACGGGAGGTGGACAGTTCTGGAGGTGGACAGTTCTGAAACACAGGAAACACCTCTATGGAGGTGGACAGTTCTGAAACACAGGAAACACTTGAAAGAAGGATGTGACACACAGAAACAGAACTGTCAGGAGCCATACACAAACTTTTTTTATTTTTTAATCGACATACAACCTTCATAGATCTGGGGAATGCTGTGGATGAAGTATTTGTAGGTTATGCAGTGCTATTGTTAGTTGGATTTGCAATTGGTTGATGGAACAAATCCAAAGAGTATTCTCCAATGGTTTCTCTTCATCCGTGTGAGAAATGACCAGTGGGAGGAGGCACAGGATTCTGTCCTGGACCTTGTGTTATTGAACATCTTTATAAAAGTAATTTATAATGGATGATGGAGTGGAGGCATGATTATCGGATTTGCAGATGATAGTAGATTAGTGGGGGTAACTAATAGATTCTGGATTCAAAAAGACTTTTAACAGATTGTAGAGCTGGCCCAAAACTAACAAAATGAATTTCAGTCAGGATAAATGTACAGTATTACATCAAGGAATGAAAATTTAAATACATTCTGTTCGGGACCCTGCTATGGATGCCAAAATATGTGGGACCTCAACTCCCATGTTTTTCAGTGGTGGCACACATGTGGCCATGCTGCCATTGCTGCATGCACGCACTGCTATTAGGGCCAGTGAGGGTCGCTATCCACAGATGCTCAAATCTACAGATGGCAAGCCCGTGGTTGGGGTGGCCAGGATGTACACAAATATAGGATAGTTGATATCAGGCTTGATGAGAGTACACATTAAAAGTGTCTAGAGGTCTTAGTGGACTACAGGTTAAACATGAGTCAACAGTGCAATGCATTGCCTAAAAAAAACAGTGCAATCCTAGACTGTATCAGGAATATAGTGTCCAGATCAAGGGAAGTAGTAATGCCATTCTATTCTGCACTGGAATACTGTGGCCAGTTCTGGACACCACAATTCAGACTGAGAAGTTGGAGCATGTTCAGAGAAGGGTGACCAAGATAGTAAAAGGAGAGACCATCATACTCTGAGCGATCAGACACTTTTATAGCCAAGAAGTTCTTAATATACCTCCTCCACACTAGACAATTAACCTGCTGTCTCAGGGCAAAGTGTTCTTTCCAGTGTGCATTTGCCTCCTCCAAGACATCAGATTGCTTTGTGTGGGAGACAGATTGGCTGGAGTAGACTGACTTTTTAGTACCATCTAGCAAGACTGTCTTTATATTGTTAGATTGGGAATATTATATTTTAAATGGGAGGCGGCAAATATATGATTATCCAACCAGAAGTGTAAAAAGGAAATAGCAGAAACACATTTACATGGAAATATTAGTGTGATTCTTTTAAACTATGCTGTGTGTTCTCAGTAGATTTAATCCATAGCGTAGCGTAGTGGTTTGAATGTTGGATTGTGACTCTGGAGACCAGGGTTCAATTCCCATTCAACCATGAAACCCACTGGATGACCCTGGGCAAGTCACTTGCTCTCAACCTCCGGGGAAGGCAATGGCAAACCTCTTCTGAACAAATCTTGCCAAGAAAACCTCATGATAGGTTCATCTTAGGGTTGCCGTAACTCAGAAATGACTTGAAGGCACACAAAAACAACTAGATTTTAAGACTTGAGATAAAAGGACCTAAGGTGGCTTGTCTTTCTGTTGTTAATAGGCCTTCTACCTTAAGCGCCATGTAACATATCCAGTTAGTCCCTTTGTATAAAGTGATGTGACAAATCACTCAAGGAAAAATGCAATATACAACAATGTAGTTACAGATATGTATTTATTTAGGAATTGTTGTTCATGTTTATCTTTGCTAGAATATAATTTTTATTTCTTTCTGCAGGGTTATGAAGGCTCTCTTATTAAACTCACATCCAAGCAGGTAAGCTTGAGAAGCACTTAATTCCTTAGTATATGTCTCTCCTGTGTATATTTATACTGTGAATGGCTATAAACTGTAGAGCTTGTATTATGTTTTAGCACAAAGTTTCATAAGCCAGCAGGAGATTATCATGCTAGGGTCAGTTCCAGAACCATCTCACAATTATCTTGTTATTGGCAATGAACAGGACAGTAGCCTATGAGAATATATTTTTCCACATAGTTGCGCAATCACTCTATAATGACGAACCAATAACGATACAATAGTGCTTTTGCATTCTGCAACTTTCTGTTGCCAGATCATGAATGTGAAGTTTCACGCCTGTGAAAACTGATGATGGGAGCTTACACAATATTATTAGCTTCCACACATTCACAATAGCTCGAATGAAGCATTATTGGCAAGCCATTCACGGAGTTAAATAAATATGCATAAAATCTAAAGAGAGAACTGAGAAATGAGACAAGTCTTTTAAGTTTTAAGTCTTTATACCTTCAAAATGTGTTCACTCGATATGCTGGTGGGGTGGGTGGGATTGTGCCTGTTGGTCTCATCTCCCCTCACATCTATGTAGATTTAGCAACTTGGCCATTAACTGTGCTGGCTGGGGGATCCTGGGGGTTGTAATCCAAATGTAACATTTCCAGGCATTGATTCTAACACTCTAGAAACATTATAGCCTAAATAAAATGGGAACCATGCATTGAACTTCCAAGACTTGCATTCAAAATTGGCTTTCTCCAATGCACCATTTAATCATTCTCCTCAACTGGTGGATTAATGTAGCAGCTATAGTACTGACATTTCTTTTACTCTCTTCCAGCCTGTGGGCTTTGTTAGTTTTGACAGTCGCTCAGAAGCAGAAGCTGCTAAGAATGCTTTAAATGTAAGTATGTGGTGTCCATAACTCAGGCTTTGTTAGACAGGAGCTATAATTGTTGCAGAACTGTGTTTTTTGCTTCTGTATCACCTAAGGCTGATGATAAGAATTGTACTTTTGAATATATACCCATCTACATCTGCACAGAAAAACTGGAAATCCAGAAGAAGAAATGGGACTTAGGGAGGGGCTGCACAGATAGATAGATAGATAGATAGATAGATAGATAGATAGATAGCTGGCTGGCTCCCTTTATAGTAGGCTCTATTGAACACTGTGGAATAAAGCAGATGGGCTGCAGCAGGATCATGAGAAGCAGTTGAGGAGGAAACCTCAGTTCAGACACTGCACTGGTAAATGAGAGGGAGAAATATCCTTACATTTATTTTGCCAGTGAAAATCAATGACTGGTGTCTATTGCCATGATGGTGATGGAAAGAAAGTGCAGTGAAAGCAAGACCTGTGACATTACTAGATGTCTCCTAGCAAGGACCCCTAGTCATTACTGAGCAAACCATTCAGCTGATCCACTCCAAAATATATATTTAGTGCCACCAACTATGGATTTAGAGAGAGCAGCAGGGTTCTCTGTTTCATATACATAACTGTATAGCAAAGCCATCACAAGAAGTTGGGTAGACTAGACTTCGAATTCACCAAGAGCGGAATACAACTTGCTAAAAAAAAAAAAAAATTAAGTATGTATTTATTTATGGAATATCCAGAGCAAGTATCTGTTATGATCAATAATATCAATAAATGATGGTTCTAATAAATTAATCTGACATCTGACTAAGGGCCTTTACAGACTGCCAGAAATAATGCAGCTTGAGGCCACTTTAACTGTCCTGGCTCAGTGCTAAGGAATCATGGGAACTGTAGTTTATTGTGGCACCAGAGCTCCCTGACAGAGAAGGCTCAATGTCCTAGAAAAAAATACAATTCCCATGGTTCCCTAGCACTGAGCCAGGACAGTTAAAGTGTATTCAAGCTGCATTATTTCTGGCAGTCTGTAAAGGCCCTAAGTTGTGCATATTTTTGTCTTGGTAGTATTATTATTGTTGTGGTTTTTGATATCTATTGTAAAATTGGGGAATTTCAAAGAAAACAATAACGATATACAGAAATAGAAATCTTGTATAAAACTTTTAGCTGGTCTGCTGTGGTGTCAAAACTGCCCCCAGATGGGTGAGGAAAGCAAACTGAAAGGTCTGGAAACCACCAAGCCCTATGACGAATGACTTAGGAAGCTGGGTATGTTTAGCCTGGAGAAGAGAAGGTTAAGAGGTGATATGATAGCTCTGTTTAGTATTTGAAGAGGTGTCATATTGAGGATGGAGCAAGCTTGTGTTCTGCTGCTCCAGAGACTATGACATGGAGCAACAGATTCAAACTACAGGAAAAGAGATTCCAGTTCAACATTAGGAAGAGCATCCTGACAGTAAGAGCTGTTTGACAGTGGAAAATGCTCCCTTTGGAGTGTGGTGTAGTCTCCTTTTTAGGAGGTTTTTAAACAGAGGCTGAATGGCCAGCTGTTGAGGGTGTTTTGATTGTGTCTTCCTGCATGGCAGGGGCTGGACTGGATGGTCTTTGGGTTCTCTTCCAACTCTATGCTCTGGGGTCACTCCCACATCTGCCAAGTGGAGCTGACCGCCAGCAACACTGTGTGTGCTTTCACTAAGAGGCCGCCCAGGTATCAATCCTCCAGATCCTAAGCCTGATGAAAAGGTCAGGGAGGAAGAAAGGGGAGCAGGAGAAGATCCTCATGTTCATATCCCTCCCCTTTATGCACAGTTAGGAGTCACTTTCCTGCTCGGCCTTAAGCCACCACTGAACCCAGAAATGCTGACCAGACCAAAGTCACCCACTGGTACCTCCTGCTGATTGATCAGATCTACTGGTACCCTACAGCTGGAGTGCCTACCCAACCCCACACCAGGACTCAAACTTTCACTCTGTGGGACTGCATCCCTCCATTCATCCTGTCCCACCTGCCCTTTGCCCCTTTCACAGTACAGCTTGGTTCCAGAGACAAGAGATTTCCCAGAAGAATTGGAGGCCAGGGTTTGCTGTCACTGAGCCTTTTAGCTCTGCAGGGATGGGTCCTGTCCTAACCGCAGTCTGCTTCCCACCCACATGGTCTTTTTTCCTGTCACCCCAGCACAGCTCTGCATTCCTTGTCACAGAGGCATCCCTGATTCTCTCTTTGGGAGAACATCACAGCAGTGGTGGTGCGGATGTCTTTCCCCTCAAACCCTCTCAAGCTCTGAGATTTTTCTGTTTATTTTGTTGGGCAAACTGGATTTTAACACACCCTTTCTTACCCTCCCCACACCCTAAAAGAGAAAGGCTCCCCATGAGGAGGGGAGTAGGTACTCACCAGGTTGTCACAACCGTAATCTGTCCCCCCATTTGCTCTTTTCTCCTACTGCCCAAGCCCAAAGAATGTGCATCTGGCAGCCAGGCCTTGGTGCCATCTCTGATGCTGCCCTACACCATTTTATTAATAGGGACTTGATCATCTACATTTTTTGGTATCTGCACAGGGTCCTGGAACCAACCAACCACCTGGATACCAAAGCATGGTATTGTTTTTTTTTACATCCTTTGTTTACCTTCAACTTATCCACGGGTCATATCAAAATCTATAATTTTGGCCTCATAACCTGCCCTCAACTTACACACAAGGTTGACTTACACATGAGTATTCATAGTAATAGCAAGTACATTTCTATACCGCTTACCGGTATATGGGACTTGCAGCATACTTCATTTCTTTCTACCACACCCTACCTATCATAATGATGGGCATTTCCCTATCCATGCCTTCAGTTTATGCTGTTGGAGTGGTTTGAGTGTTGGACTACAACTCTGGGGACCAGGGTTTGATTCCCAGCTTGACCATGAAACCCATTGGGTGACCTTGGGTAAGTCACGTGCTCTTAGCTTTGAGGAAGGCAATGGGAAATCTCCTCTGAACAAATCTTGCCAGGAAAGATTGGTTTGCCTTAGGGTCACCATTAGTCAGAAATGATTTGAAGGAACACAACACACACACACACACAAGTTGTTTAGGTTTCTCTCCCTGAATGCCTTTGTCTTCCTCCAGGTGGTATTACGGCTGTTCACGTTCTGACAGTAAGATTGCTGAGATACTGAGTGCACACAAAGTTCAGCCAAGTTTTAGCATGTTTTGATTTTTTGAAAGTTTTGGGATAGTCAGGTTTTAAAGGCTGTCAGTGTGAGAAGGTAGATGTTAAGAAATGGGCTAACTTATTTAATACATGAAATTATTCCATGCCACGTACAGGTCTAAAATATCTCCCTCTTGCCCAGCCCCCCAAAAGGGAGACTAGATGTTTGTTCCCAGACCTGAAGTATAAAAATCTACTGAATTGTGTTGGGCTTCTGTTTGCCTTTTCCTATAGATAATGATATCCATGGATATCACAAGGAAAACAAACCAAGGAAGGGAAAATTGCTGAGCTTGACTAAAAGCTTTATGCCCTGTGTGAGCATCCAAAGAAAATTCAAGCAATGTTCACATCTTCAGATGGGCCTTAAATATTATATTATATTATTGTTTATTTTGTATCCCACCTTTCTCCTGACCCAAGGCAAGTCACATCAGTTAAAAATACAAAATACAGTTTTAATAATCCCGTTTGATATAAAAGTTAAAAATAAACATTTCTGTTAAAAACAGTAAATTACAGCAGTTAATAAAAGCATTAAAAGATAGTAAAAAGCATAACACTATACATTTATTATATACTAAATAAAAGCTGTGAGGCAGTTTTGCTTTGAATTTCTAGTTAGCAATTCCCTTGTCCTAATTCATCCAGTATGTTTCCCAATTCCAGTCTGTAGAAGCCACCAATTTTAATGAGAGTGATTGAGGACCACACTTTGATTTGCATGACTATGACTTGAGTTCAGTTCCTTGGTCATAGGAACAGAAGACACTTCTGCTTCAGTGTAGTCGAATGTCTTTGCTTCCTGATATGACAATGCAGTTATCCAGTTTGGAGACCCTCTAGTACAGAAAAGAATTGAAAATAATACAGTTTTAAAAAATCTGTGCAGCAGCCACATTTGGAAAGTCCTGTGCATTTTTGGTCACCATCAGTGGAAAAGTGTTGGAAGAGCTTGACCAAAATGATGAGGTTGTGAGAGTACATTCCTTGCAAGGAATTGCATCTAATGCTGTTTAGTTTGGTGTGTGTGTGGGGGGGGGATGTGGCTAAACAATAACATAGATGCTTAGAAAATCATGCATGGTGTAAGAAATTGATTTAAAAATATTTCTTCTTCCTCTGTTATGACACCAGGACTTGGGATCATTTGATCATTAGCTAGAAGACTGGGGACAGAACAAAAGAAAGGGCTTCTATACAAGATGTTATTAACTTAGGAAGTATGGAAAGGGGTCTTGTAGCACCTTTGGGACTAACTGAAAGAAAGAAGTTGGTAGGAAGGTTTCGTAGACTTGAGCCTACTTCCTCAGATGCATGAGAAACAAAGAAGTTGGTAGCATGAATTTTCATAGACTTGAGCCTACTTTCTCAGATACACAAGAAAGAAAGTTGGTAGCATGAGCTTTCGTAGACTCGAGCCTACTTCTGCCGATGCATGTACGAAAGCTCATGCTACCAGCTTCTTTCAGTTATGGGTGAAACAGACAGCCCCGAAGGGGCGGCATAAAGACTCCCCTTTGAATGCTGGGTTGGGACCGCAGCAACCGCATGCTACACCCCCAACCCGGCTTTCTGCACCAGCAAAATGCCAGCTTTTCTGCCGCTGCCACAGCTTTTCGCTGCTCTGAAAAGCTGCCTCCATGTGGGCCGGTGGCTTCACGGTGGCTTAGGGGTGTGCATCGTGCATACGCCATGCCCCAAAGCCGCCAGGAAGCCAGCGTATTGTGCCTGTCTGTTTTGCCTCTTACTTAGTCTCTCTTTTTTTAAAGAGTTTTATTAACTTTAAAAATGAACATTTAAAACATTAACATACATTGAGCCACATTCAATTCATACATTCAACATACATCTATACATATATGTTTATATATTTTCCCATATATCTGTCTGCAGTTCACTAAACATATATATAAACAGAAGCATATTTCTATTATATGCCGTTTTTGTTACATTCTTAATCTTCTATTACACATATTTATTCTTAAAGCAAAGTGGTTAGGATAAATTGTCTTCTGTTTTCTATTTGACTATATAACATTTCTCTATCACTGTCTTCTTTCCCTCTCCACTTTTATAATTGCAAAACACTAACTTTTCCATCGTCTTTCTTTCAGTCATTCTTCTAATGAGCTTCTCTTACTGCTATCCTAGGTTTCTTATCCAGTTATTTCCCATTTGTCTATATATAATTAAACTTAACTTGATTATCTCTCATAATTGCTATAAGGGCATTACGTTCTGTATATTGCCTCTTACTTAGTCTCAAAGGTGCTACAAGATCCTTTTACATGATCATTTCCCAGACTAACACGGCTATGTCTTTTAATTTAGGAAGTTTGCTGTTTCAGAGGTTAGCACTAAGTAGTAGATTAGGTTGCTTCAAAACCAGATGAGATAGGAATTCTGTATGTACTTATTTGGCTATATGTTACCTCCAGGTTCAAGAAGTAGCCCCTCAGTCTGACTGACACTACCAGTTTTCAAGCAGCAAAGATAGTAGATAGCTATTGCCTTCATGAGTAGTTGTTTGACTACTCTGGCAAGTAGAATATTAGACAAAATTAGGGGCAGCTGTAGACCTCCAGATATTTCTGGTCAGCAACTCCTAATATCATTCACATCCACTTGGGTTGAAAGGAGTTGCAGGTCAAAAACAGCTGGAGGATCGCAGCCACCTGTTGAACATTATTAAATCTCTACTTTTCCAGATGTATTCCATGGAAACCTGGAATACTTCCAATACGAATTTCCTAATAGAAGATAAGCTTCATAGATGCCCACCACAAATCTTAGTCTGCATTACACAGTCCCAGGAGAGTGTTGGACTTGTCCAGGTCTGAACTTGAAGTTTGTGGGGATTTGTTTGATAAAGTTTGATGTGTCTGCTGAATACAGACCCTAGATTGCGTCTCGGACTCCTCTGCTGTACAAAGTAGTACCCCCGCAGATATATTGATGTCCTACAAAGAGAAATCAATATAGAAAGGCTTTCCGAGGACAAGTGGAACTGCCTTTCCCTAGATGTCTCAGTTTTGGCTTGTATAACAGAAATCCTAGTACCTTGAACTAGTATTGCAGAAAATAGTGGAAGAGTTCCAGTTTTAATAATATGATCTTTATTTTCTTATTTCTCTATGGTTTTCTGAAAGGAAAGGGAGTCATCTCTGAAAAATCTTGTCTTTTCAGTTAAGTATGTGCTGCCCCATGGATCACTTGCATTGAACCTGTTATGCATGCACCTAATGACGTTCTGGAATATACTTGAGAAGTCTTTAAAGTAAAGCTGCCAGGAATGCAAGTGCTAGGAGTAACTCAACAGGAATTCTTTCCATCGTTGATATGTGCTTGTGCTTCCATAGATAACCTTTCAAGAATTTGGTCCAAAATCTAAACAGCATGTTTTGCATTTGTAGTAAGCACATTCAGACAGGACAAGAACTATTACAAACAAGGTAGCATTCCCTGGAGGTATTTTGCCTGAAACTCCTTGTCTTTTCCCTAAATATGCAGCCCTGAGCTGTTGCACTGCATTTTTTGGGAGTGAATTGCCCGCCTGGACAAGCAGGCATGGATATGTTGTTGTAGCTTTCAAACAGCTCTGAATTCAATCAAGATTTATCTGCTATCAAGTTTGCATAACCAAAGATGTATGTGCTTTCTACCCTGAACAAATACTGTGCAAGAGGAACTTGAATTTTGCAACCTATATATTTCATACAGATTAAGTAAACTTACATTGCGCTTCCTGGTGGGTGGGTGTGAGTGTGTGTGTGTGCGTAATTCTGCTTTTGCCATTCATACAGTGGGATAAAGAATACCGTAGGACATAGTGGTTTGAGTGTTGGACTACAACTCTGGAGACTAGGGTTCGATTTCCCACTTGGCCATGGCACCCACTGAGTGACCCTGAGCAAGTTACACTCTCTGAGCCTCAGGGGAAGGCAATGGCAAAACCTCCTCTGAACAAATCTTGCCAAGAAAACCCCATGATAGGTTCACCTTAGGGTTGCCATAAGTCGTGAACAACTTGAAGGCACACACCAACAACAAAGGACCCCTAATTCTGTTCTCAGGATGCTATCCAGCAGTCTCACTTTGAACTAAGGACCGTAAGATACTACACACCCTGTACATGTTTGCGTTCCCACCGCTAAAATCTGTGTATGCAAAACATGGATGGAATAAACACTTCCTGGTATACAGTTTGAAGTGAGAGTGTCCTGTCTTTCATTAGTTGCATGTTATGTAGGTAATCTGGAATGCCTCCTGTATAGGGTCAAATCTGACATATAGTGGTTTGGAATCTATAGGTTAATCTGTAGTAGAGGATTGGGTGTTTGTGAGGCTTTCTGCATACAGGCTTTTTGTTCTTTACAACTTCAGTTCTATACATGGCTGGCTATCTGGCATTAGTTCCTACCTAAGCAACAAAGAGCAGTGGTCAGTTTTTTATGGGATTTTCCTCTGGTTTGTGTTTAACCTGAAAGGGCATTTTACATTCCAAAGTGAGTGACCTGCTTGTATCATTTTTATTTGCTAGGGGCAACTGAAATTCACAGTTTTGTTTCCTAGGAGAGTAATGCCTCTCCATTTTATTATGTAGATTTAATTGTTGGGATTGTTTGGGGTTTTGTTTTTTTTAATGCCTGGATGCTTTGGTTTTGTGTTGTTTTTTTTAATGTATATCATCCTGGAATTCCTAGTTAATGTTGAATTGTTCATCCATTTTAAAACAAATGGAGGCAGTAAAAATGGCTATTGCAGTGAGAAAGCTCTACAAAAGTTGGTTTCCTTTTTCTTTTTGTTTGCTCTTTTATGGCACCAAAATTGACATAGGGCAACTAGCTTAGTGTAAATGCTTGTTGGCTGTTGATTTTTGTAGAGCTTTTTTTTCTATGTTAAAAAAAGGAAATGGAAATAAGTGAAACAGTTCATAACAATAAAGCACCATAGCAATAAGCTGAGGATCTGCATAAAGATTTTAGGAGAGTAAATTCCAATGCACACAATCCCTTTACTGCAGAGTAAAAGATAATAATTTCCTCTTTTAACATTAATCTTCCAAGACATCCTTGCAGTGTTACCTGTCTTTTGAAATCTATTCCCCCTCAAATACTTTGCAAACTGATGTGTACACTGTTTATGTTCAAAATTTGCTTGTGTTACTATACAAAATGGGACAAACTTGCCATGCTATTGACTATATTATTATTATTATTATTATTAATATCATTATTAAGTTTATTTTATAGAGCCCCATAGGCTTTTCAAAGCACTTTACAAAGACCCGAAAGGTTTCATGATCCATTAATTTCAAGGCATCTTACATGTGACTGGCTTTCTCTAACTTAGGACCACTAAATTTCACATGAAAAACACAACTGGTGCCTTTGATATGAACTGTTTATTCAGTGTCACCATGTAGGCTATATATGAGAATTTTGCATGATACAGAATTGAAAATCTCATTGATTTATTACTTCTCAGGCTATTGATGAATGTAGACAGTTGTGTAAGATACAGGTGCCAATAACTACAAACATTACTTGTGTGTTACCAGTCTGTGGACTAGTTCACATGTATACATATGTCACCTTGTTGTTGGGTTGCTTATTCAATTGAATATTGATGATATAATCTTCCTCTGTTAAAAATGCTGTGTATTTTGAGATAACGAAAGGTGAGGGAATCATGAGACCCTTCAGCTGAGGTTGGACTGCATCTCCCATTATTCCTTACTGTATGCTAGCTAGGACTGATGGGAATTGCAATCAGAAAAAAAGTTTCTTGGAAGGCTGCACAATGAGTTGTAAAGTAATGTTAATTAAAGCTCTGTGTTGGCTGTGTCTGCTGGACACTTGTCTCTTGGTTATTTTATGAAGTAGTGACAGTGTGTCTGTGAGTTCTCAGTATCACAAGATATTGCAGCCTTTTAAATAGCTCCAGAGCTTATTGGTCTGATACTTTCATAATGGTAATCTAGAATTTTTGCTTTTCCTAGCACACTGGTATGTATGCTGGTGAACACACAGCCTGATCTCTCTTGTTTGGTTGTTCTCCTCAGTGGAGCTGTTGCCACACTGCAGAATTAATGCAGTTTCACACCACCTGGGATTTGTAGTTTGTTGTGACACTAGAGCTCTCTGATAGAGAAGGCTAATTCCATAATGTTGAGCCATGGCAGTTAAAAACGCTGTCAGACTGCATTAATTTTGCAGTGCCGATGCAGCCTGCGAGTGGCTAAACACACTAGGAAGCTCCTTACCTCCAACTGAAGCGGTGGTGGTGGGAATAATAATAATAATAATAATAATAATAATAATAATAATAAACAATTCCTTACCCACCTCTCCTAATGGATTGAGATGAGGAACAACAACAATTTAAAAATATACAACATCAGTTAAAAACACATCAGTTGAAAACACATACCTATTTTAAAAGGACATATAAGATATATACATATTTAAAGAATCCTTATTTAAAATTCATAATTTAAAACCCACAATTTAAAAATAATCTAGATAAGCCTGCCAGAAAAGACTGATCTTCAGTGCTGTTTTAAATTCAGACAGCATATTCATTTTATCACCCTTTCTGTTCAACTTGTTTGCAGAAAATATCATATGTAGAACAGGTTTATACAGAAGAAGGGGGGTAAAGATAGGAGGAAGGAACATCAACAATTTTAAGATATGCAGATGGCACCATACTACTAGCAGAAAGCATTACAGGACTTGGAACAATTACTGAAGAAAGGCAAATGAGAAAGCACAAAGGCAGGTCTAATGTGAAACATAAAGAAAACAAAAATAGTGACCATGGAGGATTTATATAAATTCAACCTAGATGACAAGGAAATCGAAATAGTTAAAAGATTTCCCAGACCTTGGATCAAACAATGATCAGAACGGAGACTGCAGTCAAGAAATCAGAAGATGGTCAGGAATGAGAAGGGCAGCTTTGAAAGAACTAGACAAAATCCCAAAGTGTAAAGATATACAGCTGAACACTAAAATTAGAATTACCCAAGTCATTGTATTCCCCATTACCATGTATGGATGTGAGAGCTGGACAGTGAAGAAAGAAGATATTAAGAAAATGAACTCATTGGAGATGTGGTGCAGGAGAAGAGTGCCGAGGATACCATGGACAGCCGAAAAGATAAACAAATGGGTTCTACAACACATTAAATCCAAGCTCTCCCTGGAAGCCAAGATGATGAAACTGAGGCTGTCATACTTTGATGGGTATGTGGAGAGATCTTGTAGCACCTTTGAGACTAACTGAGAAGAAAAAAGTTGGCAGCATGAGCTTTCATAGACTTCAGTCTACTTCTTAAGATGCATTTGGCCATTTGACCAAATGCATCTGAGGAAGTAGACTTAAGTCTAGGAAAGCTCATGCTGCCAACTTTTTTCTTTAAGTTAGTCCTAAAGGTGCTACAAGATCTCTCTACACACTGATTCTACAGACTTAACACGGTTATATCTTTGATTTGTACTTTGGTCACATCATGAGAGGGCATGAATAATTATAAAAGACTGATGTTAGGTAACGTGGAGGACAGTAGAAAGAAAGATGGACATACTCAATCAAGGGGACCATGGGCTCGAGCCTACAGGTAAGATGATAGGGAGGCTTGGACATCTCATTCACAGGGTGGCCATGAGTCAAGATCAACTCAACTAACAACAACAATTCAGATAGATAGATCTAGCATAGTGGACAAAATGGGATTTCTGTGATGACATTTTTGATCCAGGAATCAGAAATCAAGAAGGTCTGTTTGTTACTATTCATGATGTATACAAATGAATCCTAGGACCT
The DNA here is from genome assembly GCA_026167975.1 of Phrynosoma blainvillii. Taxonomy (NCBI): domain Eukaryota; kingdom Metazoa; phylum Chordata; class Lepidosauria; order Squamata; family Phrynosomatidae; genus Phrynosoma; species Phrynosoma blainvillii. The sequence goes on along the minus strand of JANUYF010000002.1, from coordinate 154,705,837 downwards.
TATCACACATGGGCCACAAAGCGATAAGAAAGCGAAATAAGAATAAATCCAGGAATAAACCGAAAGAAATCCAGGAATAAACCACAATACGTAAATGGCTATCAGACGCAATTAGCATCATCGCGCAATTAACAAAAGCACGATGAAGCGCTCCCGGGAACCATATTTGCTGTTCGCACACATGTGAGAAAATCCGGGACATAACCAAGCAATGATCCTCTGCGCATGCCCAATACAGCCGCGGCTGTCACCCAAACCCCTTCCCAAGCCGGCTCGGAGGTCCTCCTTGGAGCGCAGGCCCCGCACAGGGTCCGCGCTCCGAGCAGAACGTCCTCGGAGAGCCGGCTCTCTGAGGACGTCCTCCTTGGAGCGCGGACGCCTGCGCTCCGAGGAGGTCCCCTCAGAGACGAGCCCTTTTAGCCCTGGCTTCGCTTTTCTGTGGGCTGGTCCTCCGAGCGGAGGACTCCTCCGCTTGGAAGACCAGCCCGTAAAGCAGCGATGCCACGGCTAAAAGGACGTCCTTTTAGCCCCGGCATCGCTGCTTTACGGGCTGGTCTTCTGAGCGGAGGAGTCCTCCGCTCGGAGGACCAGCCCATAGAAAAGCAGGCGGGGGCGGGGAAATGCTCCACAATACGTATTGCCTGTTCATATTCATATCGGACTTACGGCAAAAGCGAAATGATTCCCGTCGCGCACTTGTACTTCCTGAAGAAACCGAAATTCAAAAGATCTCGGTTCTTGCCGCATTCTGTCGGGGTTCTGTCGGGGTTCTGAGCGACGTCGTGTGGACACACGGAAAAATAATACGTATTAGGTTGGGATTTCGTTTGGATTCTGTCTGCTTTGGACCCTGTGTGATAAGGTCCCTAGTATAAGGAAGAGGGTCTCTAACCTTACGAAGAGCGTGTTTCCTTCAAAACTGATCACCCTAGCTAGCCCTTCTACACCTGGAATCAGGGAGAAGCATTTCTAGGGGGAGAATCCTGTAGCTCAATGTAGTAAAATATACTAAAATATTTTACCTGATCGAACCTTAAAAAGTACTACTACTTTGTTGTGTGTGTGTATATATATATATACATGTAGGGGAGGAGTTCTCCTCTGTAAAGTGTATAGAGTTAACTCATTATTGATGACTCTCAAGAGTAAAAGAAAAATCTCTTAAGCTCAGGGAGTAATCACTTCAGGCTAGGATAAAAGCCTTTGGTAAGTACTCTTGGTTTCTTTGCCTTCATTTTTTATGTACAGTGTCTTTTTGGCTCTGCTAATCTCCAGGGATAAGAGCAGAGCAGAGCAGGATACAGACTGCCTTATATGGTCCTGATGCTAAAGATGTTTTAGGAATGTGACTTTGCTCTAAAGCTTATGGCCCCAGATTTTGCTGCCAAACAAATTAGGTCATTTAAACTTCTGAGGTTTTAAAAAGGATGTTGGAACTTTAATTTGGAACAAGAAAGTGGTGTTGTTTTTGTTTTGTTAAATGGCTCGGAGTCTAGGGGAGTTTAGGTTTGTAGTTTTCCAGGCTTTTTAACTACTCTTGCTGGTTTCTGAGTGCTGCCTTTTTCTGGTCTGAAATTAACAAGGAAACCTAAAAGCTCACTAAAGATCACATCTGATGGGGCTTCTTTAAAATAGTGGTTCCCAAACTACGTTCCTCCAAATCTTTTGGACTTCAGTTCACAGAATTCCTTACTGTTGACCAAGCTGGCTGGGGCTTGTGGAAGTTGAAGTCCAAAACATTTGAAGGACCAACATTTGGAAATCCCTGCTTTAAAAATAAACTTGGCTCTAGGATGCAATGTTGTTGTTGTTGTTGTTGTTGTTGTTGTTGTTGTGTGCCTCCAAGTCATTTTTTATTTATGACAACCCTTTCTTGTCAAGATTCTTCAGAAGGGATTTGCCATCACCATCCTCTGGGGCTGAGAATGTGTGACTTGCCCAGGGTCACCTAGTGGGTTTTTATACCCTAGCAAGGAATCAGACGCTGATCTCCAGAGTTGTAGTCCAGTGTTCAAACCACTATGTCATGCTGGCTCTCAAGATACAATACATGTGACAGAATATTTAATTTTAATGTATGTGCATGGTATCACTTGAGGTAGGCTGCAATTAAGACATGAAAAATTAATTTTCCAGCACAGTGGCTTCAGCGACTTTGTTGAGGACTGGAAAGATGATCATGTCCAGTAGAATCAAGAAGTAAAGTATAATGACATGTTATCTGTTCAAATGTTTGTCTGATCTGGTGACCTGACTCTCTGCATCTAGAAAATTAGCAAGTCAGGGAAAATCCTGTACTTTTGGGGGGATAGTAATTGGAGAGAGAAGTGAGCTATCCACTCATCAATTTGGGGGCTATTCCACTCAAGGGATCCCTTTCAGAATTACATTAATAGCCATTCCAGTTGATAATATGTAATTTGGATTGCTGACCTTCCTTCCCCCCCCCTTCATCCTTTTATGGCATGTCTGTTGCCAGTTGTCCTGAATCTTTCTAGATAACATCGAACGGTGGTATGTCGAAACTTAATGCTACAGTGTTTGTATTGTGTGTTGTGTGCCTTCAAGTCGTTTCCGACTTATGGCGCCCCTAAGTTTCATGGAATTTTTTGGGGCAAGATTTGTTTAGAGTAGGTTTGCCATTGCCTTCCTCTGAGGCTGAGAATATGTGACTTGCCCAAGGTCTTCCACTGGGTTTCGTGGCCAAGAAGGGAATCATAGTCCAATATTCAAACTCGTAGTCTAACACTCAAACCACTACACCACACCAAAGCTCCAGGCAAGAGTTTAATCAGAGCCTACCTTTATTCCTAAACTGAGAGCAGGGAAGGTGCTTCTTGGTTTTTATTTCTAATACAGTATAAACATGATTTTGGGGAGCAGCCGCAGAGAGAAGGTTGCAGAGGAACCATCCCTGAGTAGGACATTTAGCACATGCCTCCCACCAGCTGCCTATCCATTGCAAATGGTCTCCCCCTTATGCTTCTTTCTAGCAGAGAAGTGTTGCTTAGATCACTGCTTTTCAAACATGGGTCCCCAGACTACTGGGAGTTGTTGGACTACCATTCCGATCATCCACCAGCCAGCCGATTTCATATAGAAACTATATGAACTATAGAAATGTTAGAAGAGACCACAAGGGCCATCAACTTCAGCCCCATTCTGCCATGCAGGAATACACAATCAAAATACCTCTGAGAGATGGCCATCCAGCCTCTGTTTGAATACCTCCAAAGAAGGAGACTCCACTACTCTCCAAAGAGCATCTTCCACTTAGTCCATTTAGTCCAGCAATATCTGAAGGACCCAGGTTGGGAAGCAACTGTTCTAGATCAAGGCTCATATGCAAGCAGGCAAAGGGAACCTTTGATCCTCCAGATGTTTTGGACTACCTCTCTGATAATCCCTTAGCACTAGTCCTCCTGAGTGGAACTAATGGAAGCTATAAGCCAAAACATCTGGAGGGCTTTGTTTGCTAATTAATTAGTTTGTGTTTCTCCTTTGTCATCCATTTATGCTTCACCTGTTCAGTACCAAGAACCCCCCCCCCCCCGAAAAACTCATAATAGGTTTGCCTTAGGGTTGCCATAAGTCCGAAGCGACTTGAAGGCACCCAGTACAACACACACACTGCATTTCAACTTACCACCATTCAGCGGGTCTGAAAAGATTCAGGGCAACTGGCAATAGACATGCCATAGAAGGAAGACTGGGAAAAGGAAGGTCAGTAATCCAAATTACATAATAATCAAGCAATGTGTTGCTAGGTTTCACCTCATTCTAGTTAGTTAAGGAGCTTAAATGTTCCTGTCTATGCTTCAGTAAACTAGACTTATTGGGAGTGATGCATAGTTTGGGTTCAGATGCAACCCTGTCCTGCAGTTACATGCAAAAGCATGAGCTGTGTTCCTTGCTCATTTTGCTCTCCCTTGGCATCCTTTGGAAGGATTCCTTGCCAGGACAGTCAATTTGCAAATCTGTTTATTGTAGATTTTGTTCTCCGTCAGCTGGGCAGATCTGTTTGGTCCATATTCCACTGAGGAAGGAAATTCATGTAATTGGATGCTCTGCCATATAGGAAAATACTTCAGGTGAAGCTAGGGTTGTACAACCTAGCTTATTAAATCTCGCTAAAAAGAGCTTTTCAGTACTATAGCTTTTTCATGGGAGGAGAACCCCTCCCTCCACATCCTTTTACTGAAACGTACAGATTGAATTCAGAATCAGAGGCTCAGATAACACTGAATTTCCCAGACGGTGACTGAACGTTTAGCCCCTCTTTTTCTGCCGTAACTTAATAGAACTTCAAAGCTTATCAGTGCCATTTTTTTCCACAGCATTCATGAACTCTGTTTTTTGTCTCCAGCTTATTTCATCAGTTGGAAAGCCCACTTGACCTAACTGTTTGTGCTTTTAATTAAAAATGAGAGCAAGGAATTCACATTTAATTTATTGCCTCGTGTGTTCCCCCCCCCCCCAAGCTTTCTCTAAATATTTAATTTCCAGAGCTCTCTCCCCCTAAAGATTCACATTTCATAGCTCTTGTTTACCTTCTTCCCCTCTCTGGTAATTAATTGAATTTGGGACATCAATCTCTCTCTCTCTCTTTGCCCAAGTACTTCAGATTCCAGTGTATCTTTGAGGGTTACGTGCAAAGTGACCCAGAGAAGCAATAGATCCAAATACAAACTTTATGTCATAGAATTGTAGAGTTGGAAGAGACCACAAGGACCATCCAGTCCAACCCCATTCTGCCATGCAGGAATACCCAATCAAAGCACTTCCGACAGATGGCCATCCAGCCTCTGTTTAAAAACCTCCAAAGAAGAGACTCCACCTGTCTCCGTGAGTGTGTTCCAGTGTCAAACAGCTCTTACCATCTGGAAGTTCTTCCTAATGTTGAGGTGGAATTTTTCCCCCTGTAGTTTGATTCTGTTGCTCCATGTCCTATTCTCTGGAGTAGCAGGAAACAAGCTTTCTCCATCCTCAATATGATACTCCTTCAAATATTTAAATTTCATGTCACCCCTTAACCTTCTCTTCTCCAAGCTAACCATACCCAGTTCCCTAAGTCTCTCCTCATAGGACTTTATGGTTCCCAGATCCATAAAGCATGTCGGAGATGCTTTAATTTGGAGTTCCTGCATGGCAGGGGGGGTTGGACTGGATGGCCCTTGTGGTCTCTTCCAACTCTATAATTCTATGATTCTACGATTCATCATTTTGGTTGCCCTCCTCTGGACACGCTCCAGATTCTCAACATCCTTTTTGAATTATAGTGCCCAGAACTGGACACAGTAGTCCAGATAAGGTCTGACCAAAGCAAAATAAAGTGGTACTATTAGTGTCATTAGGAGTGTCCTCTTTCTGGAGCCAACATAAAATTGTAAAAGCAAAAGGGGCTGATAATTTCCTTCAGAAATTAGGTTTGGGACACCTGTAAAGACAACTACAGTTGGTCCTCCGTTTTCTCAGGGGATCCGTTCCAGACACACACACTGTGAAAATGGAAATTCGCCAATATTCAAGCCCCATAGGCTTGAATGGGGTGTGCCTCCACGGGCGCATCCATGGGGACACACCCCATTGATTTTAGTGGAGGTCGCCCCTCCATGAGTATGCAAAACCGTGGACTTCAAGTCCGCAAGAACGGAGAGGTGACTGTATTTGTTGCTTTGTTGACAGATGACCGGTTCTTCCATCTCTAGTTTTAAGAAATATTTCAGAATGTAAGGTTTGTTTTTTTAAAAAATTCATAGCTTTCAGACCTGTCATATTTTGTTGTTTCTCCTGAATCACCAAGTTGTGTAGACGTGGAATGTCTCAGACCTGGAAAGTCTGTTATAGGCAAAAATTAATTAAAGAAATTAAAGAAATTAAAATAACTAGGAAAAGGTTAATACACTAATAAAATGGTTAGTATGCTAAAAAAAATCTAGTTCCATTTTTTTAATATTGAAAGGAGGACATGGATAACAATGAAGGTAAATTTAAATTTGTGTCTAGATTTATATTAGTACATTAAAAGCTTTACCAAAATAAAGGTGAAAAATCTGATCTGTTAAAGTCCTCACATCTCTATTTTGAGCTTTGGGGAGAGAGAAAAAAAACCACACCCCATCAAAAACCCTCCTCTTGCATTCCAGTTTCCTTTCTCCCTTATAACTTTGTCTCCTGCTCACTCATTTTCTTTAGATTATTGATTCATTCATGGATCCTAGGAAAGTACCTTCAGAATTAATTTTCCTAGGAGAGATGAGGTGGCTCTGTGTGGCCTCTAGTATATAAAATTGGAGGAATGTCTGGGTGCAAAGAAAATCCACACTTTCCAAGTTTCCAATACTGCTTATTGGTTTGACATCTTTTAACCTTGGAATTAACTAAACTGTTATGCTCCATAGTGATTTAACATAAACAAAGATTCCTATAAACATCTACATTTACAAAAAAACCTTTTAGTAAAATTAATTGGAAGCAAAAGCATATATGATTTTTTTGAACTGGAGCTACATATTTTTGAGAGTCAACATGGTGTAGTGGTTTGAGCATTGGACTATAACTCTGGACACCAGGGTCTGATTCCCATTTTGGTCATGACATTCACTGGGTGACTTGGGCAGTTCACACTCTCTCAGCCTCAGGTGGAAGGCAAGAGCAAACCTGTTCTGAACAGATCTTGCCAAGGCCCATGATAGGTTCCAACTTCCCATAAGTCAGAAACAATTTACACCATAGTATTTTTAATCTCCACCTGGATAGTGTGAGGTGTACAGTCTGCCTCCACATTCATCGGTTTCTCTTTCGTGGATTTAATTACTGTATTTACAATTTCATAGCTGCTGCTTAACTATCTCAACTTCCTCTTACCCAGTTCCTATAGGTACAGGCTGAGGCCATTGCTTGGAAAGACATCTGCAGCATGCATGTTTGGGCATGGGGCTTACAATATTTCTGTTTTTTCCCATTTTCATGGGGATCCCTGCACCCCCAGATCCCGCAAATGTGGAGGGCAGACTTTATTTACAAACATTGCTGCACTGAAATCTTCTGTAAGTTGCTTCGTGGGGTGAAAAACCTTCTTTGGAGAAAAATATTAAGTCATCAATTTTTTTACATTTATTTATTGATTTAGATATATATTTCCTTTAATGAGTGTAAGGTAGCACAAATGCACCACTTGCTCATCACAACAACCCTGTGAAGTGGATCAAATGGTAAGACAGTGAGTGGCCTAAAGTCACCCAGCAAGTTTCATGTCTCTTTGGAGATTTGAACTTTGATCTCCCAGATCCCAGTCCAAACACATCAACTATAGTTTTATTTTACATAACATAACCATGTTTCAAAATCACTTTGTAGCAAAATTTTAATTTTGTAGTTTATAATCATCTCTCATGTTTTAATACACCAAGTTTGCAGTGATTCCTCCTTATTTATTTTAATTTAGAGTAGTGAACATTTAATCTCGATATGTTTATACAAATACATCTCTGACTATCCATCTCGATATTGGTACAACTTAAGATATTTTTGTTTTTGTAGAACTGAATTTTAATGACTCAAGCAGTTTGGATAGATGTTTCTTTGAGACAAAAAATATTTTGTAAAGGAGAGGAAAATGTATTTCTTTTCTTTTTGGCCCTGGACTTTACATGCCATGTCAAGTGTCTCTTTGTGAAGTTTTCCAGAGTTTATAACTATAGTAAGATTGATTTCAGCAATGAGGATTCTCCCTTATTCCTTTATTATTAAGATCAGGTTACTGAGCTGGCCTGAAAAACAGTTTAACACAGTTCATCCCACTAGAATTACTCTTGAGTGGAATTGTGATATAAACCTTGTAAATATTCAGCCCCGAACTATTAACAAAAAGCAAGAAGTCATTTTGCAAAAATCTGAAATAACTAGGATTTGGCTGAAGAGCTTATTGGGTAATTTAATATTTGCTAGGTTTTTAATTAATACTTTATGGTGCATTTAATTAGTAATTTGACCAGTGGCATAATTCTGGAGAAACATGAATGCTAAAATTCCAAATTAAGTCAATCACTTTATCTTAAAAATCTAGTTCTCCTTTTTTTGTTACCACATGTCCAGATTCTTAATTTAATTTGTATTACAGGTATACCTCAGTTAATGAAGTAGATGTGTTCCTGGGCTTTACTTCTTTTAACAGCAACTTTGGTACCAGAGGTAGAAATAATGTGGAAAGAATAGGAATAAGTTCTTACACCACACCAAAAAAAGGGCAGTTCAACATGTTTCGGCAAACTTTTTTTCCCAAAACTAAGATTATGCACATGTGAAATGAAACAGCTCGGCCAGGTAAGCCTTTTGTAAGTGAACAAAAACATTCTGGATCTTCTAGAGACCACTTGGAAGCTTCTTCTAAATGCATCCTGGCATGATTTTCTTTCTTTCTTTCTTTCTTTCTTTCTTTCTTTCTTTCTTTCTTTTTCCATTTTGGTGGCAAAACTTATTGTGAGGCAGGCTAATCTGTTTTCCCTCTTTTCCCCCCTGTTTTGTTCTTTGCACATACCCAGTCAGTGATTCTGGAGGCAGCTTTTTACCTTGTCCTCTGTCATTAACCACATACAACTACAATAGGATCATCTAAAATAGAATTCCATTCTTTCCCAGGTCAAACTTTATTGCATTGTTTGCTGCAGACACACTGAATAGAAAGGTTTGCTGGAACATGTAGAACATGCTATTCTTTGTGGTATAGGAATATAGCCCTATTCATTTCCTGTTACTTCTGCCTCTGGTACCAAATTTTCTATTAAAAAAATAATGCCCAGGAATACATCTATTTCCTAAACTGATGTCTGCCTATATTGATTTTAATTTAGAGATCTCCAGCAGAGGTCTTAGACCTCTGGCTATATTTTCTGGAAATTAGGAGGGGAGAGGTAGGGGAAGGATAGTTCCAATAGTGGTGTGTACTATGGGTAGGTGTATAAGAAGCTGAGCTGTGAGCAAAAGATTCCCTGGTTCAAACCTTGTCTTAGTCATGAACTCAGCAGGCTAACTTCAGGAAGCTGTTAATTGTTGTCCTAGCCCTCTACAAGATGGAATAATAGTAGTGATCTACCTTACAAACCCAGCATGATGTAGTGGTTTGAGTGTTGGACTATGACTCTGGAGATCAGGGTTTGATTCCCTGCTCAAGCATAAAAACCCACTGGGTGAACTTGGGCAAGTCACACTCTCTCAGCCTCAGAGGATAGCAATGGCAAACCCACTCTGAAGAAACTTGCCAAGAAAACCCTAGAAAAGGTTCACCTTAGGGTCACCATAAGTCCAAAATTACTTAAAGGCACACAGTAATAACACATTAGCCTTGCAGAGCTGTTGGAAGTATTCCTGACATAATGTATGTGAAGCACTTGAAATTAGTTGTGGTGATGCCATTGCGGTCGTCCCTTGGTATCCTCTGGTGTTTGGTTCCAGGACCCCCCGTTGATACCAAAATACATGGATGCTCACGCCCCATTAAATACAGTGGTGTAATAATATGGTGTCTCTTATATAAAATGGCAAAATCAAGGTTTGCTTTTTAGAATTTTTTTAAAAAAATCAAGCCATGGATACTTTAATCCTTGGATAAGGCAACCATGGATACAGACGGTCAACTGTACTTCCTAATAATAGTCTATAATTGTAGATTATAATATATAATAGTGAAAGGGAGAGGAGTGTCTGCCTGAGCCATATCTCAAAGACTGTGAAACTATGGCGCAAAAAGAAAAGAAAGGTGCTAGTGGTAAGAGATTCACAGGGGGAACAATCTACCAGCCGAACAAGATGAATTGGGAAATTGCTGTCTTCTTGGTATGCATATCCAGGAAGTCACTGACAAGTTGCCAAAGTTCACCAAGAGCACAGAGCAGTACCCCTTCCTTCTGTTTCATGTGGGCACCAATGAAACTGCAATGTAACACCTTTGAGCAGATCACCTTGGGCTATGAAGCCCTGGGCAGGAAGGTGAGGCACAGGTGGTATTCTTGCCAATTCTACCAGTAAAAGATAGAGGGCCATACAGGGAAGAGTGGAAGGAGGAACAGCAGAATTGGAATGCATTCACAGACTACAGTCCATGAGTTGAATGGAGATTGTCAGGATTAGTCAGCTCTGTTCCAAGGATTCAGACAAAAAACTTTATTGCAGAACAAGAACAGTAGTGATAAGCCGGTGTTTCGGTTGGTACTACCTTTCTTTGCCTTCTTGTCCCTCTATATAGACTAGAATTACCTAGCTCCACCTGTCTGCAATGTAACAATTTGACTTCTGCCAGGTAACTGCAATGTAACCTTTTCATTTCTGCCCGGTGACTTCTGCATAACCGCTTGCTTTCTGCCTGGTGACTGTACTATAACCTTTTGTTTTTCTGCCTAGTAACTGTGATGTAATCTTTTGATTTCTGCTGGGCAACTGCAGTAAAACTTCTCCCAACTGCTCTTTGAAATCGGTGCCAAAATTTAAACTTGCCCAATACAGATAACATATTTTATATGTATATGTATACATACAACACACAGCAATATAGGATTTATATATAAAGTTGCCTCTCTGTTTTCTCAGACTCCAAGTCTGCGTCCCTCGCCCGTTCACGGGTGGGAAATGGAGGGGGATAAAATGGGGCCTGCCCCCTTTCAAGCCTATGGGGCTTGAATATTTGCAGTTTTCCATTTTTGTGGGGGGTGGTGGTGTTCGGGAACGGATCCCCTGCAAAAACGGAGGGGCATCTGTACATTTCCCAACTTCATACATAATTGCAGAACCAAAACCCTTTTGGATTCTGGCAGAGATAATGGTTTCCTGGCACACTGCACACATTTCAACACTACCTAATCCCCATCCTCATCCTCATGAGGGTGCCCTTGACCAGTTTATCACATCCCTGCCTCCCCCACCAATACATTCCAACATTCATTCATACAGTTATCTATTCTCCACGGCTTTATGCAACAGCCTTCCCTCCGCCTTTGTCCCCCAGCAGGCCATCGTTAATACTGAACATGTCACCTCATCACCATAACCACAAGGTTTCAAATTTGAATTGACATTTTCACACACCAATGTCTTATATAGGTCTGCCTCTGGATTCTCCACTCCAAACATGCATTCTGAGGAAGTAGGCTCAAGTCTACAAAAACTCATGCTACCGGCTTCTTTCTTTAATAATAATAATAAAATTTATTTGTATCCCGCCACTCTGTGTAACACAACCGGGGCTGCTTACACACTAAATGTACATTCCTGTCTCCTAACAACCCCCCCATGCAATTAAACAACCATAATTTAAAACATACTTTAAAACAACAATACACAACAAGTAACAAAAAGTTTAAAATAACTGAGAGAGAAGTCAGGGTGTCTCAAAGTCTCAAAGGTGCTACAAGATCCCTTTGTATGAAGAATGATAAGTGGTTTGCAGAACAAAACAGGAAGAGATGTTGAAAGATCTGGACATGTTCAGCTTGGTGAAGAGAACATCAAGGTGTTGACATGACTGCATCCTTTAAATACTTTACCGAGAGGAGTAGGTACGCCTGTTCTCTGCTGCCCCAGAGGGTAGGACCAGGTCTAATGTTTTTAGGTTATAAGACGGTAGATTTTGATTGAACATTAGAAGGAACTCCTTGACAGTAAGTGTTTCAACAGGTTTGGCAATGGGACCAATTGTCTAGAGAGGTGATGGGGTCTGCTCCTCTGGATGTCTTCAAAAAGAGGCTGGACAGCTCCTTGCTGGGGATGAGCTAGCTGGAGATCCTGCATTAAGCAGGGAATTGGACTCCGTAGTCCATGAGGCATTTTCTAGCTCTTAGGATTCTATGATTAAATGAGAAAGCTCAAAATATGATGTTTATTTCTATAATTAATGGAGCCCTGGTGGTGCAGTGGTTAAATGTTGGTACTGCAGCCACAATGTTGTAAATTTGATCCTAGAAAGTGGCTCCAAGGTCCACTCAGCCTTCCATTCTTTTGTAAGTCGGGAAAATGAGTACCCAGCTTGTTGGGGCAATTGGCTTATACATTGTAAACCGCTTAGAAAGTGCTTAATTCATTGATAAGCAGTATAAATGTATTTGCTATTGCCATTGCTATGATTGAACTCATGATTCTATGATTAAACTAAAAGCATGGAGATTAGAAGATCAAAATTTTGCATGCATACTAATGGAATTCTAGCATGGCGGCTATTTGGATTTAACTTTTAAAATAAAACTATGGTGGGCCCTTGGTGTCCCCTCCAGGACCCCACATGGATACCAAAATCCATGGGTGCTTAGGTTCCATTAAATACAGTGGCATAATAAAATGGCTGCCTTGTATAAAATGGCAAAACCAATGTTTGCTTTTTTAAATTTATATTTTAAATAATAATAATAATAATAATAATAATAATAATAATAATAATATATCCCGCCCCTCTGCAGAGCAATTGTTTTCAAGCCGTGGATACTTAGATCCGTGGATAAAGAGTCCGTGGATAAGGAGGGCTGACTGTATGTAATGTCTATGTGTGAAGGCTGCACTACCAATTTCAGTCACTAGGTGGAAAACTTTCCTAACTAGTACCCAGCTTTCATTTGACCATGTTTGAAGCTAAGGTGAATAGTCTCAGGGTGCATCCGCACTGCAGAAATAATCCAGTTTGACACCACTTTAACTACTATGGCTCAGTGCTATGGAATTCTGGGACTTGCAGTTTGTTGTGGCACCAGAGAATGCTAAATGTCTCAACAAAACTAGACATCTCAGAATTCCATAACATTGAGCTATGGCAGTTAAAGTGATATCAAACTGGATTATTTCTCCAGTGTGAATGCAGCCTGAGATAGTTTACATTTAATACAGACTTCACCCTGCTTAGCTGCCTGGATCAGACAGGATCTGGAGCCTTATATTTAGGCTACCTCTAGGTGTTATAGATTTCCCTATTGTTTAGTATAAACATTATTGTTGGTGCTCTCTGCATTAGTTCCTCTGCCTACAATCTCACTCCTGATCTATGTAAACATAACTGACATTTTGGAATACGTTTCGTACATCTGATGAAGTGGGCTCTAGCCCATGAAGGCTCATGATGTGATAAATTCTTCAGTCTTTAAAGACTGAAGATTTTTTTCTTTTTGCTGCAAGATAGTAACACATAAATTTCTTCCTGGAAATTAATATAAATGTACCAGTGATTGTATTTGTAAACCTGTAAGATAGGGAGAACAGCTGGTCTGGATCTCCTAGAGGCTGATGTTCCCATTTTCATCAGCCAGTTCTTTTCAGAATTTGCTTTCTAGGCCACCTGTATCTGAAAATCTCATCTGAATTCCTTTTTATCTTCTCAGATTCTTCCTTGAACTATGAAACAAGCTTGGAAAGGTGACATTTTTGGACTTCAGCTGTAGAATCTCCCAAGCAGTCTGGAGATTCAAAAGTAGATCTTTCCAAGTTCTACTTATACCATATATACTTGTGTACAAGTCAACCTCGTATAAATCGAGGGAAGGTTTTAGGACCAAAATCATGGATTTTGATATGGCCCGTGGATAAGTCAAGGGCAGAATTTATGGGACAGGTTTTAAAATCTGAAAGTGGAAGTGAAGGGGGGGGGGGGGGAAGAGAAGATTGGCTTTCAGAGGAGATGCAAGGAGGAGGAGGATGAGAAGCAAAGATTTGGAAATCGGCTTGAAAATTGAGGGAAAAGATTTGGAGATCAGCTTGAAAGTGGAGGGGAAATGGTGAAATGCAAGGAGGAGAAAAGGTTTGAGGATTGGCTTGAAAGTGGAGGGGAAATGGGGAAATGCAAAGAGGAGGAGAAGGAAGAGGAAAGGTTTGGAGATAGGATTGAGAAGGGAATCGCCATACACTGGTGCCTTGGAGCTTTTTCAGCAATTACTGCCAAGGCATGGAGAGTGGGGCATTGGGGCTGCTTTTTAAAGGAGCTTTATGAGCAATATTACTGTTTATTGTTGTTAACTTTCCTCCAGTCAGTCTCAACCCATGGTGACTATTGACCCACATATGTCGACCCCAGATTTTACGGTCAGTTTTTGGGCATAAATTTCTTGACTTATAGTCTAGTATATACAGTACTTCTCCTTTTAATAGAACCTAAATTGTTTTGAAAGGTAATATCAGCATATGGTAGACATGTGTGCTTATTTGTCTCCTCATGTGCTTCTGTCATGTCTTCCAAATGTATATGAGGTTCCTCTCACCCATTTTGTCTTTTCACTGTCTTACCCTGTTTTCTTACACATAATCTTTGGTTTTGTTAAACATTGTATACTTACCTTACATTTTATATATTTATTTGTTACACAGCCTTGTGAGGATGTCTGATTCCAAAAACGGCAGTTTAGATGTCTGTTAACAAACAAAAAGAAAATAAATTCTTGGTGTTCTTAGTCTTGAGTGTCTTTAAAATAATCATAATCATAGTGATAACCATAGCTACAGTTGAAACGTCTACAATGAAGATTATCTCTTGGACCTCTTGAGTGTGTTTTTAAAATTTTGCCAACAGTGATTTATTTATGACATTTCCTGTTAGTTTTTATTTCTCAGAAGTATGTTATGCCCCTTTCCCTTTTAAAAATTCCTGTGATGCTGCAGCTGTGTTATGATGCTACATGTGTGCAATTGTGTCATAATACCTTTTGATGGAAGCTGAGTATATTTTTACTACTGCATAAGTAATTGACGTTGCTGTTTCTTCTTCTTTTTTCTCTCTGCAAAAGGGAATTCGATTTGACCCAGAAATTCCTCAGACGCTACGGCTAGAGTTTGCTAAGGCCAACACGAAGATGGCTAAGAGTAAATTAGTGGGAACACCGAATCCCAGCACTCCAGCCACCCCCAACACTGTACCTCAGTTCATCACCAGGGAGCCATGTAAGTGTGTGTGTGCCCCTATGCACAGGCTTGTTTCATTACAGATCAGTGAACAAACTCAAGAGCTGAGTCTTCAGTGAATTGTAGCATATTTGTATTTTGTAATTTGATTGTCATACAGCTGTAGGTTTTACTTCAGCAGTAAACTGCTTCACCTCTCATTGCTCTCAATAGGAGTATACAGTTGGCCCTCCGTTTTTGCGGTGGATCCGTTCTGGAGACTTGCCGATATTCTGGAGATTTGCTGATATTCAGACCCCGTAGGCTTGAATGGGGGGTGCCCCATGAGCGTGTGCAGGTGCACCACTGTGGGGGGGGGCATTGATTTTAACGGAGGTCGCCCCTCTGTGCATATTCAAAACCATGGATCTCAAGTCTGTGAGAATGGGGGGGGGGGGCGACTGTATATGAATCTTGGCCTGAAACATATATTTCACTACATGGGTCACCTAAAAAAAATTCTCATTGATTCCATCTAGCTAAATTCAGTTGTAGATTAAGCCCATTGCTGTAACTGTAATGATGTTCTAGATGTGTGTGTGATTGGGCAGGGCAAGCATCTGTCAGCCAGATGCTTAGTGTCATATCAGTAAATGCAGGTGGCATTTACTACATTCCTGAAGGTTAAAAAATGTGATGCATCCAGGTACCTTTAACGCCCCAAAGACTTAGATTGTAGAGGAGTCAAATCTGTACTTGTTGTATTTATTAAATATATAGGTAGGATGTAGGTAGGATGAGGTGATTAGAAGCAATGCTACCTTATTCTTTATGTATCTCACACACTCATCATCAGAGGAAGACAAAGGTAAGCCTCTGAACTAATCTTGCCAAGAAAACCCTGTGATAGTTTCTCCTCCGGGTCTTCATAACTACTTGAAGGCACACAATAATAACATCAATTATTAATAAATGTTAATAAGAATAATATATATTAATCACATTATTAATATTATAATAATAGCAAAGATATATGATTTAAACTAGCCAGTCAGAGGAATGTTTTAAGCTTTGGGAGGAAGAATAGAAAATCTCTCTCATGTGAGTTTGTTCATGTGTATGTGTTTTAAACACTTTTCACCAACTAATTATTTTTGCCTCATAATGTCCTCCTCAGAACTGCTTTAGGGTAGAAATAAGGTGATGTGGTAGATGGCATGCAATTGGGACATCCAAAACCTTTTGAAAATTGCTTCGGTAGAGGGGCAGGATAGAAATATTATTATTATTATTATTATTATTATTATTATTATTATTAAATATTCCTCACCTATGATCCGGAGGAACATAGAATCAATAAAAAGAGTCTTACAGATAAGTTACTAGTAAAGCAAAAGAAAGCAGAGGGTAGGAGTCTTTTCTGTTAAAATTATTATTTTATTAAATTTGCAAGACATTTCTCTTAAAAATGGTCAAAACACCTTACAATAATTAAAATAAAAAGAAGTTATGAATGAATAATACAAACAATGTAATATGAAAAACCACATCTCTGTCAAAATAACAGATCATAGGGATAATCAGCTGGCATAATGCCAGTGTCTCAAAAGTGGCCAGTCAGATCCCATTAAGTATCTAGGTTCGTGATGGCGAACCTATGGCACACATGCCAGAGATGGCACGCGAAGCCATTTCCCCGGCACACATCTGTTCCTCTCCCCCCCCCCACCCCGGTACTGTTCCCAGCCTTCAGCTACCTCCGGAGAGGCAGTTCACCATCACTGATCTAGGTGTAGAGAAATATCTTAACCTGATGCCAGGGGCTCACTGGGAAGACAGCAAAAAGGCAAATCCATCAGTAGGCCATTCAGTAATCCAGGTATGACAAACATGGAGAAGCAGATGGTCAGTCTCAAGAACCCACAGATCCTATAGATCAGGGGTAGGCAACCTTTCCCCTTTAAGGGCCGAGGGACTTCAGCTCCCAGAAGCCTCAGCCGTGTTGGCCAGTAGTCCCATGTTGGCCAATAGCTCCTGGGATTCTGGGAGCTGAAGTCCCTCGGCCCTTAAAGTGGAAAGGTTGCCTACCCCTGCTATAGATATTCAAGAGATGGAAATTGCACGCTTTTGCTGTCACCTCAGTAAAGAGGTGAAGGGACAAATGGTCATCCAGGGCACTTTGAGGTTCCTGTCAACCAAACACAGTGGAGGGCATGAAAGAGGGGCTACAGACAGCCAGGCTGACACACCAAGGTCTCTGGGTTTGTTTGCTTTTTTCATATTTAGCGTGAGATGGTGTATGGTCATCCACAAAGAAACACTTGACAAGCAGTCCATCACAGACTTCCACACAGAGGCAAGAATTGACTTAAACTCTAAAAAATCAGGATGTCATCTGCATTAAATGTGAAACAGAACACCCAAATCTGAAATATAGTGGTCCCTCCACATTTGCTGGGGTTAGGGGTGAAAGACCCCCATGGATGTGGAAAAAATGCAAATAAAAAAAACACTATTCTTTTTGTTCTAAGAGAACACCTGGCTAGGAATCTCCATGTCCTCCAGTGCAACTCTGTCATCAACATCTGCCAGAAGTTGATGCTGAAGGACGTACAAATGCCTAGAGAAGTGTTTTCCCTAGGAACATCTAGGTTCTCCAGAACAACTCTGTGGTCAACTTCCAGCAGAATTGCTCTGGGGGACTTAAAGATTCCTAGAGAGAACATATTAATCAAAACCGCAAATAATCAAATCCACAAAAGTCAAAGCCACAATTTTGTAGGGCCAACTGTAATAAAATCCAAGAGCAAGAGTATATAATGAAAAAAGAAGATGACCCAAACCTGATCCTTGTGGCACCCCTACAGTTACAGGAAAACTTTTGACATACCGTAGATCCTGAAGTGAAACAGAGGCCAAGCAATCAAACGTCAGAAAGAAACTCTTCTAGAACATGGCCACACAGCCCAAAAAACCCACAAAAAACAATCAAATAAGATTTAAACCAGGACAAAGTGTTCTCCATTATTCCCAGTGGGATGCCCACTGTAATAATGAAATCTGATGATCCAGAGTATCAAAGGCTGTAGAAAGTTCCAACAGAATAAACACAGATATTGGACGCTGAGCTTTGGCCATTGGGATATCATTTATTACTCAAGTCAAGGCTGTTTCAGTGATGTGAGCTATATGAAACTGATTGAAATGAGTCAAGAGAAGGTCATGTGTAGTCAGATAAGGCATCTATTGGGAAAGGGCATCTTTCTCCAGAATTTTGAAGAGAAATGGGAGGAGACATAGGACGATAATTAGCACAAAAGGAAGGATCCAGAGAAGGTTTCTAATTAGAGAACACAAGACAGCATGTTTAAAGCAGCTAGGAAAATACCCTTTAAAAAGAACAATTCCCCAAAAGGATATATAAGTCAGAAGCAGAGGCAAAAGGACTGAATAAAGAAAAGTAGGAAAAGGGTCAGTAGGGAAAGAAGTGAAGAAAGTAGACAACACAATCTGACCCATGACTGACTG
Source organism: Phrynosoma blainvillii (assembly GCA_026167975.1). Lineage (NCBI taxonomy): Eukaryota > Metazoa > Chordata > Lepidosauria > Squamata > Phrynosomatidae > Phrynosoma > Phrynosoma blainvillii. The sequence continues at coordinate 154,687,468 of JANUYF010000002.1, read as the reverse complement.
TAATGGGGGATATGAAACTCTGCCTGTGATGGTAAAGACATGGCCTGGGCCAATGGCTATGGTAAATCAATTGATGGCTTTGGAGGTGGAGATCCATTCATCAAGAATGAATTAAGAATTAAAACCCTCTTTTGATCAAAGAAAGAGGCCAAGTCACTTGCAGAGAGATCCTGAACTAAAGGACCTTCATTGCAAGCAGCCACTGGAATCAATAAGGTGTTAAAGGTGGCAAATAAATGGCAAGGCATATGGGCTTCACCTTGCATCTTCTCCTGCAAATAGGAGCGTTGATATTTATCTACCTGAGAAGAATAAGTTACACAAGCAGTCCTAGGCTTTGGTGCAATTTGTCTCATAGGTTTGGGTTCCTCCACCTTCCTAATAAATGGATAATAGTTTGTTCCCTACTCAGCTGTGATCAGGGCAGGGATCTTACAGGTACTGAGGGCTAAGCCAACAGAAAGTTAAGGTTAAGAGCAAAAGCTTTATTGCTACTTGAAGCCTGCAGAGTAGTCCAGTTTCATTTCTATTTAGTGCAGCAGTGCTGGGGATGTTACTGTGTCATGAGGTAACATTGGTCCCATTACTCCATTTTATGGCAAAAATCCCAGGTTATTGTGGTTTTCCTGGTTTTTTTCTTTACTTTTTCATATATTTGTCTAGCATCTGTCCACCCAGTATTCTAAAGCACATATCTTTTTCTGTAGAGCTGTTGATTTGTCAGGCAGGGGCCACCAAATTTGTTGTTAGATATAGCAGCAACTCCATAAAGTCCCTTAATGTGGGTTGTCCTCATATCTCAAAGTTATGATCTTGTTGGAGAACCAATCCAGAGTAAGTTCATTTACTTACTCAACCCAGTCTCTTGTTTCCCTTTTCATACGTTGGAAAATTGCCCCTGGGAAGCCCAAGGCTAATATTGGTTTATATAATAACTAAACAAGTAATAATTTTTCCATCTCTCCATGGTACCTTATAGTCCCTGTCCCCCTCCCCTCCAAGCTTAAAATTTAAATGTCAATGGAAGAGGGAGACAAGAGGAAGAAGATGAAATGCCTGAGGCAAAGGTAGCAGAAGAATATGTTTGTGACTGCGTGGGAAGTGCTTTAAAGAACTAGCAGAGCAGTCTCCTAAATCCTTTATTTGGGTGGGTAAGAGAGAGATCCTGAATGCATGAAAATGCCCACTGGCATGATATTCTTACTAAATTCCTCTTAAGCAACATATTTTGAGGAAGATTATGATGCTCTTTGTGTATTTATAGACCTGTTGGTCTCTCTCTCCCAGAATGACCAAAAGCTTTAGGAATGAATGGCAGAAGGGAAGGTTGTTTGCATTAGCTCTTGCCAACTTTTTACTGTTTATCTTACTTCAAAATCAACAGCATAAACACTTAGTCTCCAGTGTAATTAAAATGCATCCTCTGTCAACTCCACAGAGAGGCAACTCTTGGGGCTGCTGTTAACGGAAACACTCCCCCCTCTGCTGCCATTGTATTTTTGAATACATGTGGAAAGGTGGAAACAGAAAGTTGGAAAATGTATTCTCAGGGAAACAAATTTGAAATAAATCTGTCTCTAGAAGAATGGCTTGCAGTAGGTTTCCCTCCTTTTCGATGGCTTGTCCATCTCTTCACATACAGTGGGCCCTTGGTATCCACTGGGGTTTGGTTCCAGGACCCCCTGTGGATAACAAAATTTGTGGATGCTCAAGTCTCATTAAACAGAATGGCTTAGTAAAATTGTGTCACATAAAATAGCAACATGAATGTTTGCTTTTTGGAATTTATATGTTTTTAAAATATTTTCAAACTGTGGATACTTGAATCAGTGGATAAAAAATCCATGGATACAGAGGGCAGACTGTACTTGGGATTCACCACTCCTATGCTCATCAGGAATGATGGTGCATTGACCTGGAGAGCCTCATCCACTCAAAGCCTGCTTGGTTTAGGCTTGAAGAATAACACTGAAATAACACTAAATGACTGAGAATGGCTTTGTTGGTGAGAAATAGAGAGACAAGGATGCAGAATGAGAACATATAAGACAAGAAGTACGGTATATACTCATGTATAAGTCTAGAAATTTTAGTCAAAAAAATTGACCCCCTAAAACCTGAGTCAACTAATCCACAGGTCAATGTAAGTACTGTACTTTAACTCTTATTTAAAAAGGAACCTTGGTGAAAGGCAAGAGTGTAATCTGTCCTGGGATAAATGACCTTCCCTTTGCTTTCTTTAGTGTGAGCATAAACAGTTATGCTTGCTGGAATTTTGTAAATTCCTTGGCATTGTTTTCTTTTACTTCATCCTTTACATCCTTTGTTATATGCCCCTAAGTTTTCCCCTTGACTTATCCAAAGGTCATATCAAAATCCATAATTTTGGCCCCCAAACCTGCCCTCGACTTATACATGACGTCGATTTATAGTCGAATACATACAGTATTCTCATGTCTCTTTGACCAAATGTCAGCACAGCCTCAAATGAAGGTGTTAGAGATTATCTTGCTTTCTTAGCTTCAGATAGGCCTTTGTGTTTTGGGGCAAGGTGCTGACATATCCCCTTCCCATGACCTGGTGGAGGTTATGTATCCTGAGTTGGCTTTCTAGAAGCTTCAAGATGACACCCAAGGATTTAGGAGGAGTGTAGTTCTCCTTTCCCCCTGAGACTGAAAGGAAGAAAATTCAATCTCAGATAACTTTTTATCAGCACCAGGACTACTACAATCACCTTGGCTGCATCTTTGTTTTCCTTTAGGTTTAAGGCGTCTTTATTGGGTAACATAAAGAGAGTACAATAAAGCTATGAAACTTGGATTTTAAAGCAAGCTACTACCTATGTATATGCAGTTATATATAAAAAGTGTGTTGACAGATGAGAGGTCCACTTATGAAAAACTCCATGCATATCTTCTGCAAACACAACTCACTGCAGATGACAACACTATGACTATTGAGCAGAGATAGGAAAGAGGAGCAGGAGCAGTAGTGCAAAGCCAGTCCTGATGGAAAAAGGATGAGGAGGAGAACCAGCCCTGTCACAGCTCCACATTAGTCTTTGCTGGCCCTGCTCTTGGCATGCTGCTTTCAGGACAGCTGGAAAGCACCAGTCCTAGCAGAAACTCAGTCACTCTTCCTGCTCCTTCCTTTTCTGCCTCCTGTTGTTGTTTCCCCAGGTTGCTGCATCTCTTGGTGCATCTCTGAGATGGAAGGGACAGAAAGTTGGACCCTTTTACCCAGGATGCTTGGCACCGGCAATCTGTTTAGAGACTTCTGTTTGGTGATTGAAGGCAGGCTTATCAGTGAGGATTACTTCAACTGTATTGGAAGGATCTGGATCTTGATTGCATCCAAGACACAGAACAGCTTACTACAGCTCCTAGGATCCCCATGACAGCTTGTTCCTTGAGAATTCTGGGAATTGTAGTCCCAAAAGATAAGTTTCCCAAACTTTGACTGAGCTACTGCCATCTTAAAAATCTGAATCTGGGATGAAACTAATTAAAGATTCCCTGTCACCATCTACTGGATTAAGAAAAGCTGTAGTTTGTTTTCTAGCCTGGCATACTGATTCTGCTGCTATGAAAAGAGAGAACTAGTTCTTACATACACCTCTCTCTCTCTCTCTCTCTCTCATACTCACACACACACACGGGCACGGGCGCACACACACACACACACACACACACACACACACGTGCATGCATGCGTGCACACAAATACACTGTTTGGAGCATAATTAAAATGTCATTCCCACTGTGTGACAGCTGTGAAAAAGACAAACCACATAAAGGATTTGAAAAAGAAAACTGATGGCGTCATATTTCTCTTTCTGATGGGGCTATATTTGGGTCCTGTTCAGTTGCCTCATCTTGAAACATAAATTATTATTATTATTATTATTATTATTATTATTATTATTATTGTTATTATCCTACCCTCTACATAACACAATGGACAAGCAAAGGTGATATTGTAAGTAATTGTTTATTCTGCCTAACCTAAATCATGTTTACTCAACAAGAAGTGGATGGGTTTATGGCATGGAAAGAAGTAGTGGGCAGGACCATAGTACTAATCTCCCATGCAAACAAAATTATGCTCAAAATACTGCAACATAGAAATCTTAGAGATCCAAGCAGGGTTCAGGAAAGGAAGAGGCATAAGGGACCACATTGCAAACATACAATGGCTAATGGAGCATAGCAGGGAGCTCCAAAAGAAAATCAGCATGTGCTTTCTAGATCTTTGACTGCATAAATCATGAAAGGCTATGGAACACCCTTAAAGACATGGGAGTGCCAACACATCTGATAGTCCTAATGAGGAATCTGTATTCAGGACAAGAGGCTACTGTCAGAACAGAACATGGAGGAACAGAATGGTTCCCAATTGGTAAAGGAGTCAGACAAGGCTGCATCCTATCACCCTTCCTATTCAACTTACATGCAGAATATATTGTAAGGAAAGCACGCTTGGACATGGAAGAGGGAGGAGTGAAAATAGGAGGAAGAATGTCAACAATCTGAGATATGCTGATGACACCATAATACTAGCAGAAAACCTCACAGACCTGGAACAACTTCTAAGGAAGATCAAAGAAAAAAGTGCATAGGCAGGCGTACTGTTGAATATAAAGAACAAAAATAATGACCACAGAGAACTTACACACATTCAAACTAGACAACGAGGAAACAGAAGTAGTAAAAGAGTTCTGATACCTGGGATCAAATATTGATCGGAACAGGGACTGCAGCCATGAAATCAGAAGATTAAAAATGGGGAGGGCGGCTATGAAAGAACTAGAAAAGATCCTAAAATGCAAAGACATACAACTCAGAAACACAGATGCAAAACATTTTCCAAAATGACAAAAGGTGTAAGTTATGAGTGTTATGTGTGTTGAAGTTTAGCCTGAGTTATACAGCATCCTTAGAGAATTTCCACACTACTGCACTCAATGTAAAAAATGCAGAGAACACAGTACCAGAGCAAAACTTTGCCAGATCTATATTCCACCACTTTCTTGGTTGGTAGTAGACACTGAATTAATCTGCTTATTCACTCTCAGGATTTGAAGGTGCACCTCCACAGTGGCACACAGGATCATCCTAATGTGCAATGAGGAAATTGTTAGCAAGCCAAGAGACATTAACCAACTGAAAGGTTCTGTGGACTCAAAGAATTGACTCATACAATGGAGAGTATCCACTCCATCACTGCACAATTTACTGCTTAGCCATCAGGCATATGGAAAACTCAAGGCTGAAAGAATGAGTGAAACAGAAATACATCCATATATGTAAATGTGAATTAAAATTGCATAAACAAGAGTCAACTGTTTGCATTCTGTCAGTCAGTTGTACGATTAGGGCTTCCAAGAACTTCTGCAAAGGACTGTCTCATGTTAAAATTAATGGGGAAAATTACTTGGCTGCAAGTGCTCCCCACATCAAAAACTCTCAGTATATGAAAAAACAAAGATTGCACTGCAATGGTTATAGTCCACTGGTCCTGCTTCCCCCACAATGTACTTCAGTGTGGGGATTTTATGGCATTAAGGGTGTGAGAACCAGCAGTGAGAGTAAGGCCCCCAAGAGCCACTGATCTCTGGCCTACATGAAATTAGGCATGCCTCTATCTTGAAGTCATGTATCATTTCTGTTAATAGTTAAATGTAATAATATTTATGTTGGGCAGGATCCCAAGACGTTACCTTTTGCCATAAGCACATAAGTGCGCATTCTGGTGAGTTTACAACTTCTCTTATCCAACTATCAATGACTTGGATGACAGTATTGGGGGTATAGTTATCAAATTTGCAGACGACACCAAATTGGGAGGAGTAGCTAATACCCCAGAAGACAGGATCAAAATTCAAAATGACTTGAACAGACTAGAAAGCTGGGCCAAAGCTAACAAAATGAAATTCAACACGGAGAAATGTAAAGTACTGCACTTAGGGCTGAAAAACGAAAAGTACAGATATACGATGGGGGACACCTGGCTGAACGAGACTATGTGTGAAAGGGATCTAGGAGTCCAGGTAGACCACAAGTTGAACATGAGTCAACAGTGTGATGCAGTAGCTAAAAAGGCCAGTGCAATTTTAGGCTGCCTCTATAGAAGTATAGTGTCTAGATCAAGAGAAGTAATCGTGCCACTCTATTCTGCTTTGGTCAGGCGTCACCTGGAATACTTTGTCCAGTTCTGGGCACCACAATTAAAAAGGATGTGGAGAAACTGGAGCGTGTCCAAAGGAGGGCAACTAAAATGGTGAAGGGTCTGGAAACCAAGCCTTATGAGGAACGACTTAGGGAGCTGGGGATGTTTAGCCTGGAGAAGAGAAGGCTGAGAGGTGATATGATAACCCTTTTTAAATATTTGAAGGGATGTCATATTGAGGAGGGAACCAGCTTGTTTTCTGCTGCTCCAGAGACTAGGACCCGAAACAATGGATGCAAGCTGCAGGAAAAGAGATTCCACCTCAACATTAGGAGGAACTTCCTGACAGTAAGGGCTGTTCGACAGTGGAACACACTCCCTCGGAGAGTAGTGGAGTCTCCTTCATTGGAGGTCTTTTTTTTTTTCTCTTCAAAATTTTATTATTTAAAAAAAGAAAAAACTATACATACAAACATTGTAGACATTCGTTAATTATCGTTGTACAAATAAACATATGAATGTATAGCTAATAACAGACACAACAAAACACAACATAACGTACATACAAAAATTATTAAAAACAACTTCCTTATTTGCTGTAGCTTGCCTTTTAGCCTGATTTTAATGACTCCTAAAGCGTTGCTTGATTCTATCAATGCCAAACAGTTTGATACATTAACTATAACATCGTAGCTTTATAAATATCTGTATTTTATACTATTAAGTTACTTTAATGTTATCATACCAATTCCAAACTATCTATCTGTTTACCATAACAAAAGAAACGAAAAGATTTTCCCCACATTGCGAGTGATCAACCTGTCTTGGTTGTCAACGAATCAACAAATCATTATATTGATCTGGTATCTTCATTCCTATTTGCTTAAAATACTTAATCATTACTTCCCAGTCTTTCTTATCGTGACTTGACCCATGGATAAGACCCGTTAATCTGTCAATTTCCAAATATTCTAGTATTTTTAGGTTCCAGTTGTGCAGTTGTGGAATATCCTTTGTTTTCCATTTTGAAGCGTAAAGTGACCTGGCAGCTGAGAGAAAGTAGAACATTATTTTTCCATATTTCCTTTCAAGATCATCTGTTATCATCCCCAATAAGAAAATTTGGGGATCTAGTGTTAACTCAATTCCAAGAATACCATTTAAAGTAAAATGTATTTTAGACCAGAATTCCCTCGCTTTTTTACACTGCCACCAAAGGTGGATAAATGAACCCACCTTCTTCTCACACTTCCAACATAGGTTGGAATAAGATCTATTCATTTTTGCCAATTGAGCAGGAGTCAAATGCCAATGAAATAACATCTTATAAAAATTTTCTTTTATATTATAATTAAGATATTTAATTCTTTTAATCAAGCATTTTTCCCATCGACTTAACTCAATAGTATGTCCAAGATCTTGAGCCCACTTAATCATTGAGGGTTTAATCACTTCCGATTCTAGTTCTATTGATTGCAACATTCTACATAATTTTGCTATTTTCTGTTTGTCCTGTGACCCTATAATGTCCTTAAATTCTTTGTCCATAACCCCAATTGATCTCATTTTCTTATCCATTAGATAACGTTCTTTAATTTGCCTATAAGAAAACCAATTGCAGTTATATCCCTCCAAGTTCAGCTGTTCTTGCGTTTTAATTTCCATATTTTCTCCCTAATATTTAATCAAATCATTGTATGTAAGCCATTTTTCTTTACCAAATTTATTTTCTTTATATACCACCTCACCAATTGCTGTCCATTTGGGAATAGTTTCTGGCCACTTCTTTTTTACTTTATACCATACTCTCAATAGAGATCGCCTGATATGATGGTCGTTAAAAAGTTGATGACACCTGATTTTATCATATAACAAATAACTATGCCATCCGTAGATGTTGTCAAACCCTTCTAATTTTAAATCTCTTTTTCTTTTCAGCTCAATCCAATCAATTAACCAAAACAGAGTACAGGCATAATAGTAATTTTTAAAATTATACTCTTGCCTTTCACCAGGGGATGGTTACTTCTTTTAAATAAGAGTTTAGATACCATACTTACATTCACCCGTGGATAAGTCGACTCAAGGATTTTTGGTCAATTTTTTGACCTAAATTTCTAGACTTATACATGAGTACAGTTGTCCCTTCCTGTTCGCTGACTTCGGGTCTGTGGTCTCTTTATGGGGAGAGACAACGGCTGTAGCTAAAATGGCTCCGCACAGCGGCCCCCCATGCGTGCTACAAGCGCACACACCATTAGTGTCAATGGGGTTCGAACATTAGCGAGCCACTATTTTCACCGGGGGGGTGTTCCGGAATGGATCCCCTGTGAATTGGGAGGGGCAAATGTATATACAGTACTTTTAGAGTGATAAATACAGTCTTTAAGACAAGGTATTAATAAATTTACTGTCTCAAAGTCATTTCAAAACATATGTGATAGGAATATATTTATATAAGACTATACACAGTAGCAGATCATTATAATTACTAGTCCTGAGGTCCTTCTTGTTATTAACTACCTTCGCGTCAGTCTTGACCCATGGAGACCCTATGGATTAGACATCTCCAGGCCCACCTGTCCTCCACTGCTCTGCTCAGGTCCTGTAAACCCATGACCTCCCTGATTGAGTCTAGCCATCTGGCATGCTGTCTTCCTCTCTTTCTGCTTTTCTAATGAGCCTTGCCTTCTCAGCGATGCGGCCAAAATACGACAACTTCAATTTGATCTTCTTGGCTTCTGGGGAGATTTCAGGCTTGATCTGTTCAGGGACCCATTAATAATAATAATAATAATAATAATAATAATAATAATTAATAATACATTTTTATTTATAGCCTGCCCCTCTGCATGGCAATCGGGGCGGGGAACAGCAATATTTAAAACAGAACAAAGTTAAAAACATTCCCTCATCCCACAATCCCGTCCTCCCCCCTCCCGTCCCCTTAAAACCAGATTAAACAATAAACTAATTAAAATACAATATTAATTAAATTAAAATCAAAATAACATAGAAATCAGACTAATGGGACTCGTCTATGGGCCGACAGTTATTCCGGGAAGGCCTGCCGAAAGAGATCCGTCTTTACTGCTTTCTTGAAAGCAGCAAGAGTAGAAATAAGACAGATCTCATCCGGCAGGCCATTCCAAAGTCTGGGAGCGGTTACGGAGAAGGCCCTCTGGGAGGTCTTGGACAGCCTAGTTTTTATTGGCTGTAACAGATTCCTCCCAGAGGACTGCAGGGCCCGGGGGGGGGGAATCATACGGGGAGAGGCGGTCCCTAAGATAAGATGGACCCAAGCCATGTAGGGCTTTAAAGGTTAAAACCAACACCTTGTACTGCGCCCGGAAACTAATTGGCAGCCAGTGGAGGAATTTAAGCACTGATGTTATGTGCTCCCTCCTTGATGTTCCCATAATTAGCCTGGCTGCCATATTCTGCACCAACTGAAGTTTCCGGGTTAGGCACAAGGGTAGCCCCATGTAAAGTGCATTGCAGTAATCCAGACGTGAGGTTACCAGGGCATGTATCACAGCTTCCAAATCCCTCATATCCAGATAAGGGCGCAGTTGGCGTATCAGCCGAAGCTGATAGCAGGCGCTCCTGACCACCGCATTCACCTGACTAGTCATGTGAAGCGATGTATCTAGGAGCACCTACAAACTGTGAACACAGTCCTTAGAGGAGAGTGTGACTCCATCCAGGACTGGAGACTGTATTCCCAGATCTGGTTTCGGGCCTGTAACTGAGAGTACCTCCGTTTTGTCAGGATTCAACTTCAGTCTGTTTTTCCTCATCCAACCCATTACCGCTCTAAGACAGTCATTAAGAGGAGAGACTCCATCTGAAGTCTGGGACGATGATCTGGTCATGGAGAGATATATCTGGGTGTCATCAGCGTACTAAAGACACCGCGCTCCATGCCTCCGAATGATCTCACCAAGCGGCTTCATGTAAATGTTAAATAACATCGGGGACAGGATGGCGCCCTGAGGGACGCCACAATTAAGCTCAATTTTAGATGAGCAACTGTCCCCGAGCCTCACCCTCTGAGATCTGCCAGAGAGGAAGGAACCGAACCACTGAAGAGCAGTGCCTCCAATTCCTAACTCTCTCAGGCGATCTAAGAGGATGGCATGATCTATGGTGTCAAAAGCCGCTGAGAGATCCAAGAGCACCAACAAGGTCACACTACCCCTGTCGATACTCAGGCAGAGGTCATCGATCAGAGCAACCATGGCAGTCTCCACTCCATATCCTGTCCTGAAGCCGGTTTGAAATGGGTCGAGATAATCAGTTTCATCCAAGACTGCTTGAAGTTGGGAAGCAACCGCCCTCTCGATCACCTTGCTCAAGAAAGGGAGCAAGGAAACTGGTCTATAGTTGTTTCTATCCAGGGGATCCAGGGAAGGCTTTTTCAGGAGTGGCCTAACTGCCGCCTCTTTTAAACAAGATGGTACATTGCCTTCCCTGAATGACGCGTTGATTGTGTCCTGAAGGAACACCTTCAACGTGTTCCCCCCCCCCCCCCCCCGGACGACCAGCCAGGCTGGACAAGGATCGAGGGGGCAAGTCGTCTTTCTCACACTTCCAAGCAGCTTGTCCACGTCATCGGTACTCACAGATTGTAATTGATCCAATAAAGTGCCATCAACGGAGTTACTGGACGCCTCATCTACGGCTTCTGCCAGAACACTGGTGTCCAAGTCAGCTCTTATCCGAGAGATTTTATCTGCAAAGTGAATATTAAAGGCCTCACAGCAGGCTGTCGTTGGGTTAAGTAGGGGGTTCAGCGCAGGGGGAACCTTCGTCAACTCCCCCACCACCCTAGACAGCTCTGCCAGGCGGGACTCTGCAGATGCAATGCGTGCAGAACAGAAAGATTTCCATGCTGCACGCAAAGCCTCCCTATAGGAATCAAGATGCTTCCTAAGGCGAGTTCGGTCGGATGAGAGACGAGTCTTTTGCCATACGCACTCTAGTCGTTGTCCAGCTTGCTTCATCCTCCTAAGCTCCTCGGTATACCAGGGCTTACGATTTGAAGCAGGCTGGAAAGGACACTTGGGAGCGATTGTGTCAATAGCCCTAGTGAGATCGGTATTCCAAGTGTCCACTAAGGCTTCGACAGAATCACCGGCGTTACCAACCATTAAACCCTCTAAGGCTTTCTGGAAACCAATTGGTTCCATTAGCCTTCGAGGGCGGACCGTTCTAATGGGTCCGCCACCCCCAGGATGGTGGGTAATAGCCTTTAGTTCTGCCCTGATCAGAAAATGATCCATCCATGACAGTGCGGAGGTGTTTTTGATCTCCGCCCACGGATATTCCTGCTCCGTACTAAAGACCGCATCGAGGGTATGACCAGCACAATGCGTGGGCCCGTTGACCAACTGGGATAGGCCCATGTTAGTCATGGTATCCATGAACTCCCGAGCCGCGCCAGTTAGATCTTGCAAGCTGGTTTCGAGTGGGATGTTGAAATCGCCCAGAACCAAGAGTCTGGGTGATTCCAGCAGCAACTCAGAAACCAGGGCGGTCAGCTCGGTCAGGGAGTCTGTTAAGCAACGGGGTGGCCGGTATACCAACAGAATCCCCAAACTATCCCTGGTCTTCTTGGCTGTCCATGGTATCCTCAACACTCTTCTCCAGCACCACATCTCAAAGGAGTTGGTTTTCTTTCTATCAGCTTTTTTTTTACGTTCCAGTTCCTGCATCTCGTACGTAGTGATAGGGAATATAGTGGCTTTGAAGATTCTAACTTTAGTGTTCAGTTGTACATTTTTACTTCTTTAGGATCTTGTCTAATTCTTTTTCATAGCTATTCTTCCTATTCTTAGTCTTCTTCTGATGCACTCTCTATTCTGGTCAATGTTTGATCCAAGGTATGGGAACTCTTTAATTATTTCAATTTCATCATTGTCTAGATTTAATTTATGTAATTCCTCCATGGTCATTATTTTTGTTTTGTTTATGTTCAGCATTAACATTTGCACTTACTTCTTTTGCCTCCCTTAATAATAGTTCCAAGACTATGATGTTTTCTGCTAGGAGTATGGTGTAGTCCACATATCTTAGACTGTTGATGTTCCTTCCTTCAAGTCCTGGTGCCTCACAAAACTACAAATCCCATGATTCTGTTGGATAGAGCCATGATGGTTAAAATGGCATCAAAGTGCATTATTTCTACATTGTAGATTCACCTTTGGTTTCCTTTCTCAGTGTGGAGTGCCAAGTAGAAACAAAATAATTTTCTCTGTTTTACTAATACTAATATTTTCTTCTGTTTTTTGTGGGCGAGTTTTGCCTGATCCTAAAACTGGCTCCTCAAACTGACTTACAGTTCCTTACAGTTCCATTTTCCAAATGTAGCTCCATTTGTAGCACAAAAAGATTTTTTTTTAAAAATGTATGTTTAATTTTTAATTAAACTTCTGAATAATTTTATGCCAAACAAAACTATAGATAATGAATTATGTGTTCCTAAAGTAACACATGATTGTGCACATGATTGGGTATTGGATTTTATTATATGGTTTGTGGTGGGTTTTTTTATTATTGTTATGATTTTATATATTGTATTTTATATATTGTATTTTTCTATATTTCTCTGTAATCCCACCTTGATCCATAGGGGAAGGCGGGAAAATACAAATAAAAACTATTATTATTATTATTATTATTAACCTAATGACCTCCACTCTATAAAGGGGAGTTGTTATTGTACTTTTCAATTTTTCCAAAAAGTTCAGTTTCTTCCCCAGAAAAAAGAGGGGGGGGGGTGGAATCTGTTACTCTCCCATTGCTTTAAAATTTCCAGAAATTATGCATTTCTAGTCTAGATCAGCATGATGCTTCCAGCAGTGGCTACCTGGATGACATGTTAACCACCAAGTTGACAAAGCTGTTGTACCCCACCAGCTATTCAAAGGAATATATTGCCATCATTTTTAATAGCCTTTGATAGCATTCTCCCACATCATGGGGAATCCTGGATTCATATCCCTGTCTCCAATACTTCACTCCCCGACATCTTCTTGTAGGTCTCATGCTGAGTGACTGACCCAATTTATCTGAAAGGGTTGGCAGGATAAAGTGGCAGTCATATGTACACTGCCTGAAGTTCCTTCAGAGAAAAGAAGGATGCTTAATATGACAGGAGAGAAACAGAAGAAATCAATACAGCTTAAATGTTTCTGAGTGGGCTAGGAAAATCAAGGAGAGTTGTAATTGTTTGTCTTTGTGAAAACATCGCAATATGTCAGGCGTCTGCCTTGTATATGGTTCCTGCAGATGACTGAAGTAAATTTGAGTTACAGCCTAAAACATGTCCTGAATCCTTTGCAGTGGCTGTTGGTAATTTTGGCATCTAACCTAACACAGCATATATTTCTAGTAGCTTAAATAGTGGAAAGACAGTTAACAATGCTTTCTTTACAGGTAGTAGATTTTTATATTATGCTACAACAAAAGTTTCCAGGAGATTTCAACAAACTTCTTGCTTTTCTTCAATTTCTTTAGTTCCTATTTTAGTACAGTGTTTTACTTGTTGTTTGTTGTTTTACTTGGTTTCAACAAATGTCTACCTTAAGGTTTAGCCCTCCAGATTGGTTTTGTTATTAAAACACACTGCCTTTGTTATTAAAACATTGAGACAAATATAGTACAATAAATAACAGAAAAAAATGAATACAAATTCCGCACAACGATTGCATAATTATAATAGAAGGCAGAAAGAAGCACAAAACAAGAAGCAGGGTGAAATAAGACTTTGCCAAGTAAACTTGGATAAATTACCACAGTCTGATGGCTGTTTTCACTTCTGAAGGCGATAAACACAAAGTGGAATGAAATGTGAAGTTAGATTATGTCTTATATCCTCCAGCAGCACCAATTTAATAAATCTGGAGCCTCTCTCTTGTACAATATGGGGATTTGATGTAAACTTTTCCCCCATTATAAATAACATTACCAAAATCAGACCTTTTCTTTCTGCTTCCGCTGCTAAGATTTTAGTTCATGCCTTGATAATTTCCCACCTTGATTATTGTAATCTTCTTTTCACTGGCCTTCCATTATCTCTCCTTAGTCCTCTGGTTTCAACATTCTTCTGCTAAAATTATCTTTTTGGTCTGTTTTTTTGATCTTGTAACCCCACTTTTGATATCTCTTCATTGGTTACCCAATCTTACCTGTTGGTTACAGTACAAGCTTCTTGTTTTAACATTAAAAGCCCTGCACAATCTAGCTCCCACCTGTCTTTCAGCCCTTATTTCTTTTTACCAGCCTGTTCAAGATCTATGTTCTAGGAACTCTAAGGGCTCATTCCCACTTACATTTAGCCCGGTTTGCGATTTGCTTTCGCTCCGGGTCAGTGAATTGATTTTAGTCAATGCACCTTTCCCACTATGGAAGCGTGTCTTTTCTTTATTTGCTTCTATTTTGGCATGACTGTCATTCCCACTAGTTTGTGCCCCTTCAAAATGCCTGTCAATCATCTACGCATCATTGATGACACAACCGGCAGCAACACATGATGGGAGTCATGGGTGCCATGGACAGAATTCTCCCCTGGGTGTCATATGGAGGACTCTCCCCTGGGATGCATGCAGCCATGGGTGTCATATGGAGGACTCTCCCCTGGGATGCATGTAGCCATGGGTGTCATATGGAGGACTTTCCCCTGGGATACATGTAGCTCCCCTGGGATGCATGTAGCCATGGGTGTCATATGGAAGACTTTCCCCTGGGATGCATGTAGCCATGGGTGTCATATGGAGGATTCTTCCCTGGGATGCATGCAATTTTTTTAAAAAATTGACAGTATATGCACTCCATGGTTTTTGCAGTTACTTGTCTTGCTGAGCTGCAGTCAGTCCGCTCACCTGGCTCGCCACCCGCAAGTAATTGCAAATACTGTCATATATATATATATATATATATATATATATGCCCATACGTCACACCACAAAGCACAAAGGCAGCACTGGGGGGGGGGGAATGGCGGATTTCCCCAAAAAGTGGTGAGGGATGTGCCAACCCTCTGCCACAGTAATCCCTCCCCTTCAATTTGATGTGACTCAGGTCCATCGTTGCCACTTGCTGAACACACTTGCTAATCGCTTCTTTTCAAAGAACCACCAAAAAACTAGTGTCTAAAAAGAGCGATCTTTTTGCATTTGTCTCACTTCAAAGTGAGTCCAAACAATTGCAGTTTCTCTGAAGATGCCAGCCACAGATGCTGGCGAAACGTCAGAGAGAAACTCTTTTAGAACATGGCCACACGGCCCGAAAAACCCACAAAAAACTATGGTTGCCGGCCATGAAACCCTATGACTTCAAATTGCAGTCACATCTGAAACCATTTCAAATGGGGATGAGGCACATTTAAAGCGATCAACAATTCGATGTAAATCATAGTGGGAATGAGGTCTAAGCTTCTCACTCAACCAAAGGTTTCTTTTTCCTTGGCTCAGCTTCATCCTTGTTCACTCACTGCTCCACCCTCTTGGAATTGCCTCCTTGACGATTTCCAGACTGCTCCATCCCTTGTAAAGTTTAAATCTCTATTAAAAGTTTTCTTGTTTTCCAAAACTTTTGGAATTTTTGTTTAACATTGTTTTATAATTTTGCATATTTTGATTATGTGTATTTGCCAGTTTGCTTTATATTATACTGTATTACCTTTTTTGTTCTATCTAGATAATTGGTTTTACAATTGTATTGTATAGTTTTATATTTTTTATTCATTCCTTCCCTCTCTGTGTGTGTATACATATATATTTTAGATTGCGTGCCTTTGGCAAGACTCACTGTTTTTGATTGTTTTACTTGTAAAGCACCATGTTCATGGATGGTGCTATATAAATAAACAATGGTGACAATGATTAAAAAAACTTGGCTCATACCCACTGGAGGAAATTCTTAGAAAACTGTTATTCAGTGGACACAATATTGTCTGACTCAGGAAACTCTATCAAAATATGCTGGTTGTACAAATGTCAGGGAACTGATGATGAACTCTGGTGGGTGATATTGAGCAAGTAGGATAAGGAACAGAGAAAGGAAAATGGGAACTGGAGTTGGAAAGAGCTGTGCTTTCTGCAGTTTGCTGGGCTGGATCATCAAAACAATGCTCAGAGCCTTCCAATGTGAAGTCGTAGGCTTTCATGGCCGGCATCCATAGTTTTTTGTGGGTTTTTCGGACTATGTGGCCATGTTCTAGAAGAGTTTCTTTCTGACGTTTCGCCAGCATCTGTGGCTGGCATCTTCAGAGAAGCTTTCTCTGAAGATGCCAGCCACAGATGCTGGCGAAATGTCAGAAAGAAACTCTTCTAGAACATGGCCACACAGTCCGAAAACCCCACAAAAAACAATGCTCAGAGCCTATTTTGACCTAAGCTGTACCTGTTCACCTGCCTGGGAATACCCTGTGGGAATAGCTGTAAAAATCCCACACATCATTGTAGGACAGTATTTTTTTACATTTTCATTTCAGGGGCCCCCATTCCATATGAACTTGCCCCCTCAAAGACCCCTTGAATGTTGCAGAGAGTACTGGGAAATGTTCTATCAATTGAGTAGCCTGTAGACTTATTGGGACCTCACCTTGTTAAGTAGATAGTATATAGTATTTGGCTTGTGACCAGCCCCCAGCAACCACTGAGAGTATCCTGATGCATTGTCTGGTGACAAAGGGTGGAGGCAGTGAGGTGTCTCTATAAGGATTATGGTTGCGGTGATAGCTAATCCCAGGCATAGCATTGGGATGGAACCCAAATAGGGTTCTAGACTGTCGTACTTTGGACACATCATGAGAAGCCATAAATTGTTGGAAAAGACAATAATGTTAGGAAAGGTGGAAGGAGGTAGTAAGAGAGGAAGGCCACATGCTAAATGGATGGACTTTATTAAAAAGACCACGAATAAGAGTTAGCAGGAGCTGGGCAGAGCAGTGGAGGACAGGGGGGCCTGGAGATGTCTCATCCATAGGTTCCCCATGGGTCGAGACCAACGTGAAGGCACTTAACAACAACAACAAATTGTATTTTAGTATTCTAGGATTGTATTATAGTATTTTGTACTGAAGTAGTTATTGATGTTTTTTTCTATTGTAAAGCGCTATGTACACCAATAGTGCTATATAAATAGATCATGATGATGATGATGATGATGACGATGACATGCTTCAAGAATTTACTGCTCAGAGCACTGTGGAAGGACAGTTATCACTCCTGTTCCCCATTTCCAAACATAAAGTGAATATTCCTTAGAATCATGCATTATCATGGGCTGTTGTACAATAACTGTCAAATTTGCTGAAATACATTGTATTGGGGTTTTTGCATATATATGGGTGTGTGTGTGTGGGCATGTGTGTGTGTGTTGCAATTAATTTTTTTTAATGCAACAAAGAATAGACCTTTCAGCCCCACTGTAGAATTTCCCCCCCCCCTTCCACTACTGAAATTCTTGAAATATATCAAGCTCCAGCTATGTTTATTTGCCCAGAAGTTCTCTTGTATTGCCATTTTGTCTTCTGCATTTACTGTTTTTAACCCTGAAATGTCTTTATTCTTCTCTTGCAGATGAGCTCACAGTGCCTGCACTTTACCCCAGTAGCCCTGAAGTGTGGGCGCCGTACCCTCTCTACCCAGCGGAGTTAGCACCTGCTCTACCTCCGCCTGCTTTCACCTACCCTGCTTCACTGCATGCCCAGGTAATTGATACCAATCAATCACACCTTCACCCTTGTTGCCACTTGATCCTCTCCAGTACACACTGTACAACTAACCCTTGTCTGGCTGACAGGCACACCAGAGAGAAATTAATGATCACTCCTGGATCAGGCTGACACACCACCCTCTTGGGACTACTGGGGACAGGCTTAGCAAAAAGGATAGCACCCCACTGCCTGATCTGAACACTTTTCTGTTCCCAAATAATTTCACATCCATTCACTTGAGGCAATCAGAGATACCTGCTGGGTCTTTGTGCACATATATAACCCTTTGTATATATGGACTCTGCTTCCCAGACTTGCCTTGCAGTGTTTTTTCCTTTATGTTCCAAGACCAAATTGGCTTGAGGAGGCATAAGATTGAGATGTGTGAGAACGTGTTTATGAACACATATGTACCTGAAGCCAGTGAGGAGAGAGGAGGACAGTACAATCCTCAATGGAACGATGGAGGGGGCTGGATTTTTTTTTAAACTTCACACCCTTCTCCAGCAGGCCACAGAAGTACATTTGGAGTGACTGGAACGTCATTTCTGGCTTTGCTTTTGGAAGTATCCCCCTCTTCATTTAGAGGGATCTGGGAAGGTGTTGAAGGGATTGATCCAGACTGCAACATTTTGATAATTTTTTTGCCATTTGGGAGCGATTTTTGCCTTGGGAGGAAAATTTGGGAAAACATTGAGAGTCTGGGGGATTTGGAGAGGTGGTGTGGAGGCTGCACATAGCCTACATGGTTGCACTTTGATCCCTTTTGCTGTAGAAGGACAAATCTGAGACCTTAAAATCTTTCAGAGAAGAGTGATGGGTGGTTACATGTAGACACGTAAACTGTAAGAAGGCAAATACAGATGACAAAAAGACCCACTCAAAAGGTGCCTGTAACCATTTGCTGTGCCATTCTCAGTCCCAGTGGATCCATGTGGCTCCTGAATGGTGGCTTTGAGGAGATAAGCTGCAGAAGAGCTAATTAAGTGGAGCTCAGCCCAGATGATATGGAGATGTTGGCTTGGGAGTGGGCATTCCTAGGGTCATTCTCTCATTGAAAGAGTTGATGCATAGTTTGTGAATGTTCCCTTTGATTTTGTCTTTGCTACTTGATTCTTGGGTGACAGTGGTAGCAACAAGGCATCTTTTCCAGATCCATGAATAATAGTGAATCCCTTTTCTTGGGCAAAGGAAATCTATCTGCCATGAGGTAACTACTCACTTTGCATATTGCCATCTGTTCCTCCTTTTCATAACTTCTTGAAAGTAAGAAGACTCATATAGGGGTTCCCCAGCTCATGTGTCAGCTTAAAGTGGGGACAAGTACATGGGCATGCTTGTAAACTGCCCCGGTGTCTCTGCACACCCAGATGTTTCCCAGACTTTTGTGTATTGAGTTCTGTGTAGAGATTGCATTTGGTTGAATGTGGTGCCAGAGCTTCTCTGATTGGGAACCCTGATAAGGTGTCATTCCCAATTGTGGGAACTCTGTACCCAGGTTCAGCATGCACAGATCTGGGAAATTGCTGGGTGCACAGCGACATTTGTAGGCAGGCTTCAATATATGCTGAGTCCCTGCCTCCCCCTTTAGGCTTACATGTGATTAAATGGCTGCCTGCATGGGTCTATTGCTGGTCTAGAATGCAGCAGATAAACTATTGTCCAATAAAACCAGGAAGATGGAGATTACACCCATGAATGGACTTTGCTAGGAGTAAGGAAGGGAGGGAGGGAATTTCCCAAATAGTCAAATCCCATTGTCCCCAATGATGCCATTGGGGACAATGGGACTTGAATATTTGGGAAATTTCAGATTTGCGGGGGGTCCTGGAACATATCCCCCACAAATCCGGAGGGAAATGGTAGGAGGCATGGATTCATAGCACTAGACTTGGATTCCTGCCAATTCACAGATCGTCACATCTCTCTCCAGACTTGTGTTTCTCTCCAGTCTCACAAATGCAATACAGGTACCTACTATGCTACTTGTATTCCCAAATTCAAATCCAAAATATTCCACAATTGAAGCCTCAAAGCATCATGTAAGTTTCATTTTTGAAGTTTTTTGGATTTCCAAATTAGGGATGCTCAACCTTAAAACTCCTGAAGAGCCTAGGCCAGGGTTACTTGGAGGTTCTCAAAGAGCAAGGTTTCACCTGTATAGCTAATGGCTTACGGGTGAAATCTATAGATCTACAGGTGAGGCTATTCTCTGAGAATCTTGCTGGTGAATTCTCTCCAGGGAGGTCATCCTGCCTGCCTGAATTGTTCCTGCTTTTTCACAACTTGTTAAGACGTTCCTGTTTTAAGGGGGCAATTTGGGTGCCTTGAACAAAAGAAGACACAAGTTTTTTAAAATTGCTTTTTAGCTTTGATCTGATTTGTTGATTTCATAATCTGCTATTAAATTGCTGTGTATTGGTCCATGTTTATTGATGTGCTTTTGCAATGGTAAGCCACTTTTACTGTTCTATAGGACTGGTTAAGTAGAGTGCAAATTTTTAAATAAATTTCCTTTCAAAGTGGTAAGAATTTTACTGGACAACTACACTTCACCAGAAATTCAGGGCACAGAAGGAGTGGAGTCTCTTTGCCCCTTGATAAGCCAAACCTCCATAACCATCTGTTGATGAGACCGCCTGTGTCCTTCGGTGAATTTTCTCTTGATGAATGTAGTTCACTGTACTTCTAGCAATGCATTTTGTATATTCTGGAGTTTTTGGGGGGTTGATGGAGGTTGCAAATCTGGAAACCATTTGATATGTGGAGAAAGGTGTAGCTTGAATTAATGTACAAATCAGGCATATTACAGGGGTCGTAGATGGATTGATTGAAAATTGTTTGTAAACACTCACAAAGAAATTAGATTTTCTGCCCTGCATGTTGGTCGTTTTAAATTCTAGTAGGAGCATGTTAGGCCAATTTCATGGAACTGAGAATAGCATAAACACTGGGAGAGTTTCCAGTCGACACTGAAGATGTGGGCGGCTTTTCACATACCAATCAAGTTCTGTTCTAAAAGAGAGAACTTGAAGCTAATTGGGATAAATGTTACATCTGCTCTGTGTCCAGGCTCAGTTATGGTTGTTACATCTGGGCAAAAGGCATAGCCCAGTTCAAGTGCAAGTTTGATAAAAATCCTGTCCTGTGTATCAGCTGGATCTATTGTATTGTATGTCCTGATTAGACAACCTGATCTCCTTCTGCATGGAACAAGCATGAGGTTATCAACTTGTGCTTCCTTAAATTCAGGCCAGACTTCCTCTCCAAGCTCCATCATCAGCAAACAGTCTGAAAGCACTAAATCCCATAGCATTGTTGAAGCTAAGGGATCTGGGTGAGGAAGCCATTCTGAGCTACTCTGAGGCCTCAAAAGGAAGTGTGCAATAAGCCAAAGTCCAGTTATTCTAATTTCACTTATTCTGGTGGGCTGTATTATTGATTGATGGCAATGCACGGTGCATTGCAAAATTCAAGAGGACAGGTCCTACCTAGAAAGCTATCATTCAACCCAAAGAGACAGGGAGCAATGGAAGGAAGTGAAGGCTGAGATAAACATAATATGCATTGTTTGGAACGCATTCTTAGATTCAATTATGGAACGGTGCAGATAAAAGGGGCTTGTGCCAAAAGCTTAGCAGAAAAGCTGGGTTTTCAGGTGAGATTGAAGAAGAGGGAGAATGTTGTGGGAGCCAGTTCCAAACATAAAGGTCAGCTCCAGGGGAGAAAGGGCAGAGCCTTCTGAGAAAGCAAGTGACTTTCAAAGGTCAGAGTGGTGGAGCTCAAGAAGAGAGCATCCTGAATAGGAGTCTCTTGAGAGTAAGAGCAGAGGGTGGAGCTTACTAAATTAATGTCTACTCAGTGTACAGAATTATCTCATTTCTGCACATACCATACAAAAGGTTTGAGGCTCAGTCTTGGGACATTCTAGCTATAGGTATCTCAGGAAGCATAGCTTCATAGGTGCCTCTGTTTCCAGCTCATGCTCTGTTCTAGGGGTCCTCTGCAGACAATGTAGAAGTTGTCACTGAATTAGATGTCCATTTCTAAGATAAACAACCTCTATACAAATTCAAAATTTATTTACGATCAGCTGATCAGATAATGAACAAACAAACAACATTTGACATTATAATAAAACACAAATAAAACACAAATAAACATTAACATTAAACATTAAGATAAATTATCAAATTATATAATTATATAAATGAATAATATTAATCAGAATTCCATTAAATTTTATTATAAGAAAAACTAAAATTTGACAATATAAATTTGTTATAAAACATAAATTTTAGTCTAAAATTAATAAAATTAATACTTAATAAAACTTAAGATATCATCTTACGGCGACAGACCATTGCTGCTGCACAAAAACTAGCTACCCTTGTTGTTATTACGGGGCAATGCAACCTCTATTTAAATTTTGAATTGTATTATCAAAAGAACCTGTTGATCCAGGTTTAATTTCTTAATATACGGTATGTATATTTCCCTGCAGCGTAAATGATCCTTTTCTGTCATGTAAGGGGAAAGGTGATATAAAGATGGCTGTGACTTTTGTGTGGTAACACACCTGCTAATCCCATAGCACCCTGTGAGGGCTGGAATCATTCTTGTATGGCTTTATGGCATTAGGCTCAAGAAAACTGTGCTCCTCACACTTCCAAACTGTCCTTTCTGGAAGAACAGGAGCCCTGAGCCAGAGTTTGTACATGGACCCTTGGGAGATTATCACACAAGGGACGGGATGTCCTTGTCCCATCCCCGTCCTGTCCTTTCGACATGATTGTGTGGAGATTTTCACATGATATCGTCATTATCCCATTCTTACCTTGTTCTTATTGTATGATCGCAATAAGATTTTCAGACGACGTCCCATTCTTCTCCCATCCCTGAAGTGGCTTGGCCCCATCACTGTGTAGTAATGGGAACTCCTGTTAATACAATGATGGTGCCACTGATGGGAGAAAGACAGGATAAGCATGGATGCAATAAGGACGGGGTAAGGACAGGAGCGATCCCTCCTGCCCTGTGTGATAATCTCCTTAGTCTTTTGCTGTTAGGCGCACATGAAGCTATAGCTAACACACACACTCTCCCTATCTGAGTTGTTGTTGGTGTTTCTCCATCTATTGTAGTAGTAGTTAAATTATATTGAAATTGAGAACTATAATTCAGGTTTGCATGTTCTTTATAAGTTACTACAAATTCTTATCTTGTACATATTTTGTGGAGAGCTTGAAAAAAATTAGGGGTTGAAGGCTAAAACAACCAGAATCTCCCATTCGGCATGTGCAGGATTCTGGTTGCTGTAATCAAAGAAGTAGCTTTTACAAATTCTGAGGGGAGAGCATACTTACTAAGTGCCGATTCTCGCATTTTAGTGCCATTAATTTTTGAATGTTACTTATGTGATTGAAGAGGCAATCAGCTTCTCTGTTCAGGATTCTCCTATTTCCAGCATGGTCTCAAGGACTGTCTTAAGATGTTCATCATATTTAGTGACCCTTGGCCCACAGTTTTAAGGCCTGATGATCTATATATAGTATTATATGCAAGGAATTGGCCGAAATATTAGGTAAGTCAGGCTCCCATGTAAGCTGAAAATAGCAGCATACAGCAACAGCCTAAAAAAAAAAATCAGGAACACTATAAGCATCCCTTCTGGCCATTGAAGGAGATGGAACAATGTGTATTATCCTGGACCAGTTTCTGGCCAGTTCATGCTGGTGTGACATGCAAAGCTGAAGATGATGCATAGAGACTGATTCACAGAGAGTAAAGCTATCACTAGCTGCTAGTGCTGGCTCTGTTTTGCTTCCAATATCAGAGGCTGTGGGCTTATCAGTAATAGTTGCTTCCCATGGGCATTTGGAGGGCCACTGAAGAAACAGCATGTTTGACTAGGAGGGCCTTTTGTCCCATCCACATGGCCCATCTTATGTTTTGCAAATGCTGCAAGGCTTCAAGCCAAAGCCTTTCCCTTCTTAAAAGAACTAAAAGTTATTGCCTGGAAACTTGGGAAAAATAGATGAGAACATGAACCAGAGTTTGAGGGAAATAGTTTCTGACAAGGAGGAAAAGGAAAATTAGCTTTAAATGGAACGCTATCTTTTATTCACGACTTGCAGTGGGGCAGACTGTGAGTGCAAGGCTGAAAATAATCCCCCAAAGCTCCACACCTCTCCGGCAAAGTGGGAGGCAAGAATGCCAAGTAATGTATGTTCTGTCACAAGCACTTTTTCTGCTCACTGAACCTTGCTGCCTGGGACTCCTAATGGCCCCTGAGAGCTGGCGCACTCTAGTTAAAAATTAACAAACAAAGGGGAAAGAGTAATTAAATATGGATGGCAGTAATCGCTGAGGAGTACGTCTGGCCTGAACTGCTGCACGCTCGAGTGCGCCCATGCCGTGCCGCTTGGTACGTTCTGCAAGTTGAGAAGAATTCCATGGCAAGCTTTCCTGGAACGGTTCCTCATTCAGATCTTGGGGGTGGCAGAGGGCTTATTGTTCGTGGAGATGGGTACGGGTAACGGGACTGAGCTCTCATACCAACCCAGGGAGACACCTGGGGCACTGACCAGAGCAGTAAGGAAATGCTGGTGGGCTACCACCCAGGCCAAGGAGGAATTTTAAGGGCAAGGCATTTCTTATTTTCATTTCTGTATCTCCCTTGAAACCATGCCCTACGAGGAGAGACTTAGGGAGCTGGATATATTTAGACTGGAGAAGAGAAGAGAAAGTTAAGAGGTGACATGATGGCCCTGTTTAAATATTTGAAGGGGTGTCGTATAGAGGATTGAGCAAGCTTTTTTTCTGCTGCTCCACAGATAGGACCCAGAGCAATGGATGCAAACTACAGGAAAAGGGATTCCACCTCAAAATTAGGAGGAGCTTCCTGACGGTAAGAGCTATTCGACTGTGGAAGACACTCTTTCAGAGAGTGGTGGAGTCTCCTTCTTTGGAGGTCTTTAAACAGATATGGCCATCTGTCAGGGTTGCTTTGGTTGTGTCTTCCTGCATGACAGGTGTTTGGACAGAAGGCCCTTGGGGTCTCTTCTAACTCTTCTATGATTCTGTGACAAGGTCCCACCTTGAGATGTAGACCCCATATCTGCTACCTTGGTGATTCTGTTCCTCTTTAACAGGCATTATAGAATCATAGAATTGGATGAGACCACAAGGGCCATCCATTCCAACCCTCTGACGTGCAGGAACACAGTATCAAAGCACTCCTGATAGATGGCCATCAGCCTCTGTTTGAAGACCAGAGACCACTACAATTTCCGAAGGAGTGTCTTCCACTGTCAAACATGCTCTTACCGTCAGGAAGTTCTTCCTAATAATATTCAGGTGGAATCTCAACATTATAGAGCTGGGGTGACTGTGTGTTTTGTTCTGTTTATCTCAATTGGGAGTTACCTTGTTTAAATCTATCCTGTTGGGTATGCTACCCATTGCTGAAGCCTTCCTTGGCTTTCTTTTTTCTTTTCTTTTCTTTGTTCCTCCCTTTGTTATTGTGGTTCCTTCTCCACAAATTCCTTCTCCTCAAAAGTCCCTATTTCCCCTTTTAAGTGGAACTGGTTTGAGTGCTTCTCATTTTCACAGGACAAACGTATTAGGGTACTTGGGGCCTCAAGTTTGTCCAGATCCCAGATCCACATGCTCAAAAAAGGGCTCCCAAGGCAGGGTGACCATATGTCATAACCACAAAAGAGTACAAGGAACCATAAAAGGTAGGACATTACAAAGTAAAAGCTAAAAACACTAACATAAATATAAATTCATGCTTCTTACTCATGCTCAAAATGGAGGACATTTGTCATTCCTTCGGGACAGAAGGTTGAAATGTAGGACATGTCCTGGAAAAGGAGGATATCTCATCACCCTATCTCAAGGCAGCTTACAATGTATAACCCATGCTATATGCTGAGAATAGAAAGAGGAAAAGGAAACAGTTTTCTTTTCCTGGCAGCATCTTTAGTGACCATATCTTAATATGCAACATATTTTTTTCATATGGGCTTTTGCAGCTAGCAGCAACTGCATTTTCTGTTTATGCTGTAGTAGGGATCAGGTTAGCATTGTAGCTTTTAGTGTAAGGCTTTCATCTGAAACATCAGCTGTTGGATTTAACAATCCATCAAGCAGAAGTTGTATTAACACTCTGTTCATACTTGTGCTCAACCCTAATCTGGGTGTGAATTGGACTCTACACTAAGAGCCAAATCAGGAATGCATTATAAGGTCATTTGCACATTGTCATTGCCGGTAGGTATAAAACTGCAGATTAGGTAATTGTTTTTACTAAAACCATTATTTCACAGTGATAAAATCATAGTAGTAATATCCAAGTAAATTAGACATTGGACATACACTTCCATTTATTTTTGGGCTTTTCTTTTGGTTCTTGTGTTTAGTCTCACCTCATCTTTAATAATGTCCCACTCCATCATATATTGCCTTCTCACATGATGATTTTTTTCCAAAAAAAGGAATATCTGTAGCTTGCTGTTCAGTCCCATAGGATTTCCTAAGTAGTGTACATGTTTTTAAAAAAGGTAAAATGACGATCAAATAAAAACAGTACAGCTAGCAGAAGGTGCTGCTGTTGTTAAAGAATTAACACAAAAAATCAAAACTATTAACAATATTAAAGACTTCAGCAAATAAGAAGTACTTAATTGGCAATCAGAAGGCCTCCAACTCTGTGTATTCTAAGGAATAGTCCAGAATTGGATTGCCTTAACCCCAAATGCTTGAATTCTGGGGTCCTTTCACACTACATATTTACAGCACTATGTTACCAGATTAGCTGCAGCCTAAGGAAGCTGATGAAGTGCTAGAGCTCTCTGGCAGAGAATTTTAAATACCTGATGAAACTACAAATCCAATGGAACCATGATAGTTAGAGTTATAGTGCTATAATTGTGTGATGTGAAAGAGCCCTGTTCACTACTAGCCTCACTACTGAAATCAGAATGGAGATTTCTAAGGGTAATCTGAACTGTGGATAACATAGAGGATAGGACTGACTAAAGTTCCACTTATGTTGAAATTTTCTCTCATGAAGAGTAACTGTTAAAGCTGTTAAATTATTAAACTATTTCAATCACCCTATGGCTTAGCTGCATTCATTATCATGGTGCCCACACATAATAAGTTGTTTGTGGCCGGAGACAGCAGCTGTAGTGTAGAGGTGGAGCAAAAAGCAGAGACACTAAAATGATGGGATGTATAATAAATCTTTGGATGCTACATGATTTGGATCAGAGGATTTTGTTCTTGTTGGAGAATGGTAGAGAGCTGTTCCAAACCTGTGACCCAGGGTCTGGAAATCATAAAGCCCTATAAGGAGAGACTTCGGGAGCAGGTATGTTTAGCCTGGAGAAGAGATGGTTAAGAGGTGATAGAATGATAGCCCTGTTTAAGTATTTGAAGGGGTGTCATATTGAGGATGGAGCAAGCTTGTTTTCTGCTGCTCCAGAGAAGAGGACACACAGCAATGGATGCAAACTACAGGAAAAGAGATTCCACCTTAACATTAGGAGGAACTTCTTGACAGTAAAAGCTGTTTAACAGTGGAATAAGCTGCATTGGAGTGTGGTGGAGTCGCTTTCTTTTGAGGTTTTTAAACAAAGGCTGGATGGCCATCTGTCGGGGTGCTTTGGTTGCAAGTTCCTGCATGGCAGGGGGTTGGACTGGATGGTCCTTGGGGGTCTCTTCCAACTCTATGATTCTGTGATTACATTCTGGATCCTTTCCCCAGGAGTTAGATGGTCTTAGGGGGTGAGCTCTTCTAGTCTCTGCTCTCCAAGACCCACCCAATAGATCTTCCTTTCCCCGTGCTGCAGAGAGGCATGGCGTGACTGTTCCAGGGTGACTAGACACCCTCCTTTTCATGTCCTACATTACAACTTTTTGTCCAGGAAGAATTCCAAAATGTCCTCCATTTTGAGTCTCACTAAGAAGCCCATTGAGTAACAACACGTTTGCTGTTCCCCTTTGAGAAATTTGTCTACTTGGCAGCCTGTCCTCACTGCAAATAGAGGGATAGGATGGATCTTTCTAATGTTCCTTTTTCCTAGGAGCAGGGTGACCAGATGTCATAACCTAATGAGGACAAAGCACCACAAAATGTAAGACATTACAAAATAAAAGCTAAAAACAGTAACAGTAACAGAAGTGTGAATTCATTTCATATGGTTCATTTACAACGATATTACACATACAGTATTTTATTAATATCCCCAGCCATATTTTCTGATCTTATCTTTGTTACCCTGCCTAAGAGCAGCAGCAGGCAAGACTTGCACCTAGACCTTGGAGTGTGTTTGTTTCTCAGAGGAGAAAAGGACAGCAAATGTGTTAGGCAATGGGCTATTTGAGGACACAATGGAAGTGTTGAAAGGGTTTCCCTCCCTTAATTTCAATGAAAACAATAATTTAAATGTAGATTCAGTCAAGGGCTTGTTGCTAGTCAAGTACAATTTTAAGCATTTGTCTTGCTCAGAGTTCTATAAGTCTATTGTAAGCCATTAAGGCATTTAAAAAAAGATAGGTCCATCTGAAAAACACTCTGATAAAATACAGTATAAGTAATATAGCTGTAAATAAGCCATATGAAATGAATTTATATTAGTACTTTTAGATTTTATTTTATAATGTCCCACATTTGTCTTGAATGACCTACATTTTGCAGTGTCGTATCCTCCTTTAGGGTTATGACATCTGGTCACCCTAAACTGATCCCAAACTCTATATTAATGCAGAAGGTAGTCTGTCTACAGCTGAATGAGGCACCATGTTCTAATCTCTAACTGGAAATAAGATTAGGGTT
Source organism: Phrynosoma blainvillii (assembly GCA_026167975.1). NCBI lineage: Eukaryota > Metazoa > Chordata > Lepidosauria > Squamata > Phrynosomatidae > Phrynosoma > Phrynosoma blainvillii. Next base: position 154,658,729 of record JANUYF010000002.1, on the reverse strand, counting down.
TCTTCTCAGTGTTTTAAAGAAGTGGCCTTTTCACTAGCCTCAGGAAAACCGGCTGGATCTAGGGATACCTCATCTCTGCCATAAAGAAAAGAAGTCCTGATTTTATATTTTTGCTTTAAGAAGGGAAGGGAGAGGGGAATGGGTGGACCTCTATATATTGTTGGACTGCACCTTCCATCAACCTTAGAAGGTATTGCCAACAATGCGGAATTATGTGAATTGAAATTGAACAGCATCTGTAGGGCGACAAGTTTCTTATTACTGTTTGAAAAGTAATGGTGCTCCAGTTTGAAAATATCATTATTCTGTCTTAGTCTCTCAAGTCAGGGCTAGGCTGAGTATCATGCAGCTAATGCAACTGAAAAACACTAAAGTGCTCAAAAACATTGTTTCCCAGGATGTACCTGTGTGTTGTGTGCCTTCAAGTCGTTTCCAATTTATGGCAACCCTAAGGCCTGTCATGGAGTTTTCTTGGCAAGATTTGTTCAGAAGAAGTTTACCATTGCCTTACCCTGAGGCTGAGAGCATGCAAAGGTCCTTTGACACCACTTTAACTGCCATGGCTCAGTGCTATGCAATTCTGGGAATTGTTGTTTTGTGAGACATTTAGCCTTCTCTGTCATAGGGCTGTAGTGCCAAAACAAACTACAATTCCCAGAAGTCCATAGCAGTGAGCTATGGTTTGTAAGTGGTGTCAAACTGGATTATTTTTGCATTGCGGATGCAGTCCTTGTTTCCTGTGAGTTTGGACATCATTCAATGGAAGAGGGAATAAACACTTTCCTACTCGCTCTGCTTCTTGCTGTTCAAGGACCTAACCATCCTTCCCTGATGCATCCTTAACCACAGTAAATGTGTGATATGTTTTTTAAAAAATTCTAGCACTGTGGGGAACCCTTTAGAGAACTACAGTAGTTTTTATTAACTGTTGCTGGTGTCATTTATTTATTTAAAAATAATAATCTGTTCTCTCTCCAAAGATCTCAGGGCGGCATGTTGTAAAATCAACGCGATCAATTTAAAACAATTTTTTAGATGTCTCATCCACAGGGTCACCATGAGTCAGGGTCTACTCAAGGACAGTTAACGAAAAGAACAACAAATTGAGTTCTCTAATTGTGGACTCTCTTGTACTTCATATGCAAATACATGTATGCTAAGCAGGTTTGTGTGGGTAAAAGGCATATTCAGCTCACAGTCTTTAAGCTAATTATATATTTCTTGGACTAAGTCAAAGCCAGTCAGTTTGGGCAGAACTGTAGCAAAGCTTCCATTAAAGAGATTGGGCTGTGATGGATGGTTACTGCTAGGTTGTGTGGGCAGGCCATGTGTTGCTAATCCCTGGAACAGAAAGGTCGATCTTGAACACAAGTTGCACATGTTGGCTTCTAGTATCCCAAGCCAAGAAGCCATAATCTGCTTTAGCAGTTTTTGGACACATCTGTCAGAAGATGGGTGCACTGAGCTCAAAGATGAGTTAGGTTCCTATTGTGCATATTTTGAGCTTTGGGCACTAAAGTAGTCATATTGGCCCTGCTTTTCTGGCTAGTATGCCTGGATTAGCAGGAGTTGGCACCCTGGAAGTATAGGTTGCCAATAACTCTCCTTCTTGCTCAGAGTACCAATTACCCAAAAATGCATGTGGTCCTCTACCATAGAATCTGATGACAAGACAAAGGGACAGCTTGTCAATGCAGTAATAAACAGCAGAGCTATAAGCCTGAATTGCTTATAATATAATAATAGTAGATTAGAGCAGCCTTATTTTCTGCTGCTTCAGAGTGGCACATGAACCAGGGGATTCAAATTCTGAGAAAAACAATTCCACCAAATCATTAGGAAAAACTTCTTCACTGTAAAACCTGTTTGACAATGGAATAAACTGCATCTGAATATGATGGAGACTCCTTCTTTGAAGGGGTGCTTTAGTTGTGTCTTCTTGGCAGGGGGTTGAACTAGATGACCCTTGAGGTCCCTTCCAACTCTATAAATTGCTAATATACGAATTAAGTAAGCAAGTAAGTAGAAGCTGGCTGATGGGTAGGCACCTGTTCGATGAGGCTGCAAATTCAAGGAATGGGTATCTAATTTTGCAAGTCTGAATGAACTAGGAATGGAGGGAGATTTAAAAAATCTCTTTCCTTCTTATGAATCTTGATTGCTGCTATCTTCCTGGTTATTTTACACTACCCTTAGTATCTTAGAAGCCCCTATATTCAAATTTGTTTCCATTTATTTAATTAATTTATTTAAAAACAGTTGGTTAATATTTTTACTTGCGGATAGGCCTAGAAAATGAGCCATGGTTGATCCATTACAAACCAAGTTTAGTTCTAACATGAATGAATAGTTGGATCAAATGTAGGCCTACCTGTTACTCCAGAAAACCCGGAGGATACAATCTATAGAGAGTGAGTCATAACTAATTCCCATTGAAAAATGGTAGAGTAGGATGTAATGATGACTAATTGTCATTGTGTTTTGAATGTTTTGTACAGGACAATGAACGTACCAGTCAGCTAGCCACTAGGTTGGTGTCATGTTATGAAACACTGAAACTTCCCTCAACTGGGAGAATTATGTTAGTATGAACCAAAGGTGAAATCTAGTCCATGACTATATGAATTGTAGATGGGTGTTCCACAGTAATATAGGTTTTGTTTGGAGCACCTGCTTTTCATGAAGTAGTTCACAGGCTCAGTCCTTCACATCTTTGATTCAATGGATCTCAGAGCCAGCCTATATGTGGCACAGGAAATTCATTATTGACCTCCCGATTTCTTGATGTCTGAGGAGGAAATAGAGTGAGGCCATGATACTGTGGCAGGATGGGTTAATCTAGTTCCTCTTATGCTTTTTCCACTGATATAATAGCTCCGCTACCTTCCCTCCATTGTTTTTATCTCTGGTACAGGGAGCAAAGATAGATGCATTGTTTGTTGTTGTTGTTAACTTCAACTTTCGAGTGAATCTCGACTCATGGCGACCCTGTGGATGAGACGTCTCCAAGACTCCCTATCCTCCATCGCTCTGCTTAGGTCCTGCAACTTCATACCCATGATCTCCTTAATAGGGTCCATCCATCTAGTGTGCGGTCTTCCTTTTTTTCTGCATCCCTCCATCTTTCCTAGCATTATTGTCTTTTCCAATGAGTCATGCCTTCTTATAATGTGGCCAAACTACGACAGCCTGTTTAGTCATTTTGTCCTCGAGGGAGATTTCAGGCTTGCTCTGTTCAAGGACCCATTCATTTGTCTTTTTGGCTGTCCAAAGTATCCTCAGCACTCTTCTTTAGCACCACATGTTGTCTCGTGTGCATTGTACCATACAGCAAATTGCTGGCTAGGTACAGAGTAGGTCATTTTGACAGTTTGGAACATAATGTATGCCAGTGATTCACAACTTACCAAAGGCAAGAAGTCTTTAGCTCTCCAGAAGTTTTGGACTGCAACTCCCACAATCCATTATTATTGGCCATGCTGGCAGGGGCTTCTGAGAACTGAAGAGACATTTGGAGAGTCACAAAGTTTTTCTACCTTTGAATTGGTCAGTGACATTGCTTTTGTTCATTCCAGTGGATTATGCTAAAAGTGGCATCCAAAATGGGCTTTCTTGGAGATTGTTAAAATGAATGACCTTAAGAGAATGTGCTATTTGATCCTGATAATTTGAAATACATTTGTCTATATTGTGTTGATATTCCTGCTTTTTTGCTAGAAGGAGCATGCTTTGAGCCCATGGGCTATAATTAGGATATATGTATGTGCCAGTTGAAAGTGTGAACTGAATCCCTTGCAATGAGGTGAAGCATTTTGTCATGTCTGGTGTGTTAAAGCTGTGATGTCCCTTTCACATGTACAAGTATTTGCTTGAAGTGAGAAGTAGCATCAGCCCCTTAAATTAATGTCCCGATACTGGATACAACTTATTCTTTAATGGTGTCTTTATGGATCATTGGCTGCATCTGTACTGCAGAAATAATGCAGTTTGACACCACATTAACTGCCATGCTGTGGAATCCTGGGATTTGTAGTGTATTGTGGCATCAGAGTGCTTTGACAGGGAAGACCAAATATTTCACAAAACTACAAATCCCAGAATTTCACAGCATTTTGCTATGGCAGTTCAAGCGGTGTCTACATTAATTCTGCAGTGTGGATGCAGTCACTATGAGGAATAATGAGCCTAAATGACCAAGGGGATCCCAAAACATGGCGGAATTGCTCCCAACACATTCTAGGGGGATTTGGGGGCAAAGCTTTTTTTAAATTTGGGGGACTTGGAGCCAGAAGAACAGCTGTGGGGCCACATGTATCTTGCCTGCCATATTTTCCCAACCTTTCCTTGACTATCACTGGGTTCTCCGCCTACAGCTATGCTTCCTCCTCCATCACGGCTGACTCAGTTTACCTTATAGGTAGGTAGTAGGTGGTAAGTGGAACATCGTCTTGGACAGACAGCTGCCAATTTCACTGTTCTAGGCCTAATCCAGCAGAACCCCCAAAACAGTATTGTGACTGCATGGCTCCAGGTGCAAGATAGACGATTGTCCCTGTCGCTGGATTGCTAGATTTGGTACTATTGCTAGTACTATTGCTAGATCTTAGTACTTCCCTGATGGTGGATAGCAGTCAGTTATGGCTCTGTGTGTGTGGCAGAAACACAAGCCCAAACTGATTCTTGCTCCTAGGTCACAACCCCAACCAACTCCAGCTATTGCTTTCTGTTCTGTATGTGTCATTCAGTTTGTTTGTGTGCTTTTTTCAGATGCAGCAGAAGATGTTGGTCCATGAAGAGTTCTGAAATAAGACTCCACTGTTAGTCCCATGCTCTGTACATGGAACAGGAGTGCATGCATGTGTATATAGGATCTCATCCTTTGTCTCGGAGTGGTTTGCTTTCAGGGTGACCAGATGTCCACCTTTTCCAGGACATGCCCTCCATTTCAACCTTCTGTCCAGGAGGAATTCCAAAATGTCCTGCACGACTAAGAAGCATGAATTTATATTCATACAGTTGGCTCTCTGTATCCACGGATTCAAGCATCCATGGCTTGAAAATATCCAAAAAATATATAAATCCTGTAAAGCAAATCTTATTTTTGCCATAAGGGACACCATTTTCCTATCCATTGTATTTAAAGAGACTTGAGCATCCACGGGTTTTGGTATCCACAGCAGGTCCTCAAACCAAACCCCAGTGGATACCAAGGACTCACTGTATTAATATTTTTAGCTTTAATTTTGTAATGTCTTACATTTTTAGTGCTCTGTCTTCTTATGACATCTGGTCACCTTGTTTGCTTTGGGTATATGCACAGGGCTGCTATACCACTTGCTTGGCTAGGTTCACCCAGTACTGCCATTTTTGTTATGACTTGCTATACTTAAGGGCTCTAGGCCAGGGATGGGCAAGCACAGCAAGGGACCAGATTCACCCCTGTGTGCCATAGCAGATAAGCTGGACCTGTTTAAGTATATGAAGGGGTGTCACATTCGAGGATGGAGTAAGCTTATTTTCTGCTGCTCCAGAGAATAGGACATAGAACAATAGATGCAAGCTACAGGAGATGAGATTCCACCTCAACATTAGGAGGAACTTCCTGACAGTAAGAGCTGTTCAACAGAGGAACACACTCCCTCAGAGTGTGGTGGAGTCTCCTTCTTTGGAGGTTTTTACACAGAGGCTGGATGTTCATCTGTCGGGGATGCTTTGATTGTGTGTTTCTGCATGGCAGGGGGTTGGACTGGATGACCCTTGGGATCTTTTCCAACTTTATGCTTCTATGATTCTATGGATGCTGGCTGTCCATCTGACGGAAGCAGTGGCATTGCAAGTGGGTATTACGTTGCAGACTGCACCAGGTAACACACTAAAGGGGTGACACCGCTGCTCCCCAAACTTCTGCCTTTTGGCTGTGGCATTCACCTGTGTCCCTTTAAAATGCTGAGGACATGGCATGAGTGGAGTGAGGCTCTGTGGGAAGAGAAAGGAGAGGCTTCAGATTTGTTTTAAATATTTATATATTTTATTATTTTAAATTTTTCTTTAAAAACATCACATTTTATCAAATTTTCACTTTCACTATGTACTATAGTTTACTATGTTTCATGTAAATTTAGACTATGTATGCTACTGTAATCTAAAGGTATAGTTTTAATTTTGCTAGTTGCTTTATGTCACAACTATTACATTCAGTGGTATACATGAATTACGATTAATAAGTAACATTAGTACAAAAAACATGACTAAAGGTTCTGTATGGTGTGGGATGGGAGGAGTTCAATGGGGGGGGTGACACCATGAGTTACGGCACCGGGTGACCCCAAACCTAGTGATGCCACTGCCTGGAAGTAAATAGAAGTCAGTTCCAGTTTCTCTTTTGAGCTTCTTTAACACCTTTTCAAGGTCTTTAAGGATTGGGGTTGTGATTTCCTAACCAGCAGTTTACTAACCTATCATTTCTGGAATTCTTCAGGAGTGACAAATGATCCTTTTGGGGATGAGACTATGCCCCTGCCCAAATTTTATTAAACAATTGGAAGATCCAGGAGCTGGGAATGGGATGGTTGAAGGTTGTAAAAAGGACATTTGGTGCTGCATTGAGTTCATGGGCCACCCTTTCCCCAGTTCTACTCTAACCTGAGTGTGCTGTTTCTCTGTTTCTGCAGTAAAGCTGAATAGGGAAGGGGGGTTAGGGCTTATTTTAGGAGGCTTAGATATTTCTCCACTTATCACTCTTTGTGGCTGGCATCCTGTTAGTCCCAACTAGAGCAGACCCATTCAATCAGTTGCTGAATGGTGAGTCAACACATATGATGTTATCACACGTGGGCCAGAAAGCGGAAATAAAAGTGGAAATGAAGCATCCCGAAAATAAACGGGAAATAACCCTTGTTTCCGCATATGTCATTACCTTCATTGCACATTTACAGTAAGTGTATCGAACGTCCACACACAAGAGAAAAAACCCCGTAAATGTAGCCGAAATGAGCCTCCTGCACATGCGCAGAGAGAGGAATGCTTGCTGGAACCATGGCAACAGCGGGGGGTGCGCCACAATATGTATTTGGTTATCAGACCTACGGTAAATGCGAAATGATTCCCGTCGCGCAATTGCAATTCCTGAAGAAACCGAAATTCAAAAGATCTCGGTTCTTTCCACTTTCTGTCGGGGTTCTGTGCGACGTTGTGTGGAAACACGGGCAAATAATCCGGATTCGTTCGCCATTTCGTTTAGATTCTGTTTGGATTGAGCCCCGTGTGATAATGTCCATAGCTAAATCCCATTGATTCAGTGAGTCTAATTGGGACAAACAAAGGGATTCAAACTTTTCTGTTGTGTACCCTTGATGGCTTTTATTGTGTGAATAAGTCTAACAGATGTGCACAGAAACTTGTCATGCCAAGGACATTCTTTAGAGATGCAGAATGAACTCTGGGTCCCTGCAAGTTGTATAGTCGATGGCAGTCTTTTTATTGCAGTGTGTTCTGTATAACCTCCTTGGTCAGAGATACAGAAAATGAAAAGATTGCACTAAGGTTTTAATAAACTAACTCCCCACTGTTATTTTTAGGATATTATTGGGGTGTGTTTGCCCCTCAGCAGGGTAACACCTAGCTTTGCTCTTCTAAACAAGTTTCTTGCTTGTATGGCTTGTGTTGCAGTGGTGAGCAGCAAAACTGTCAACTACAACTTCATGTTTTAAAATAATTTTCCTTCTACAACCACCCGTTGGATCTTTCTGGTGCCATCTGTCCTGCTACTTTGACAGCCACCTGATAGTTATAGAAAAAGAAAATGAAGGTTATATATGAAGGTCATGGTGGCACTGCATCATGGTTTTTTTTCTGTGGAGAGTGTTGGCCAGAGGAAGAACAGGGTGAGGTTGGTTGGCTTCAGTAGAGAAGGGCTCCCATACTCAGAAACAGAACAGAAGGCTACCATCTTTAGAGTGCTTTTCTTAAACATGTTTTTCTAGGAACATTATTGCTGTCTTTCTGCACATACATGAACTCTGCCGTGTTCATTTAAGCATCTAATAACATTTAAGTGCATTATGTTTTGCTTTTGGTCTTATGGGCTGGGATTGTCCCATCTATTTATTTTGTGGTTTTTAAATTTATTGCATTTATTGTATTGTTTTTGTTAAGTTTTGTGAGCTGGCAAGAGAGTTTTAAATCATCGCCACTCATAGGCTAGTATCTTCTGTCTGTTTGTTTTATATCTCACCTTTCTCCCAGGACAGGACCCAAGGCAGCTCCCATCAAGTTAAAACTCTATTTAATGCAAACATTTAACACTATTTAATACTAAAGCCCTATTTAATATACAAGTTTTACCCCATTAATAGAGCCTTCTGCCACAGTAACTTAAAAGCCAAAGTCTTTGCCTGCTGGAGGAAGAACAGAAGACAGTGGGCCGACTAAGCCTCCCATGGGAGGGATTCCATAAATTGGGAGCAATCAATCAATCGATTTATTACTGCTCATAGCCAGCCAGCAATCACTGAGAAAGCCCTCTCCTCGTCCTCGCCAGCCACGTGCGATAATGGCAAGACAGAAAGCTGGAATGTTGGATCTCTGCCATCTTGTGTTTGAAATTAAAAACTTAAGCATAGTGTGCTTATAACAATAAATAAATGTGAGAGCTGGACAGTGAAGAAAGCTGACAGAAAGAAAATCACATTTGAGATGTGGTGCTGGAGGAGAATGCTGAGGATACCGTGGACAACCAAAAAGACAAACAAATGGATCTTTGAACAGATCAAGCCTGGAAGCCAAGAAGATTAAATTGAGGCTGTCTTAGTTTGGCCACATCATGGGAAGCCATGATTCATAAAAGGTAAAGGTGTTTCCCATTGACAAGGTTGTCAAGTCGTGTCCGGTCGTTGGGGGTGGTGCTCATCTCTGTTACTAAGCCAAAGATCCAGCGTTGTCAGAGACTACTCTGTGATCATGTGGCCAGCATGACTGCACAGAACGCTGTTTACCTTCCTACCAAAGTGGTACCTATTTACCTACTTGCATTTGCATGCTTTCAAACTGCTAGGTTGGCTGAAGCTTGGACTAGTGATGGGAGCTCACCCCGTCATGCAGCACCCGCTCTTGAGCTGCCAACCTGCCAATCAACAGAAATTCATTGGAAAAGGCAATAATGCTAGGAAAAGTAGAGGGAAATAGAAAGAAAGGAAAACTGCACACTAGAAAGATAGATTCTATTGGAGAGGTCATGGGCATGAATCTGCAGGACCAAAGCAGAGCAGTGGAGGACAGGAGTTCTGGGAGCTGTCTCATTCACAGGGTTGCGATGAATTGGAGTTGACTCAAGGGCATTTAATAACAACAACAACAACAACAAAGCATAACATAGCTTTGAATCACCAATACGACTTCAGAAGAAGAGATTGTTAGTTTTGCATCTGCCAAAGATAAAGCAGTGGAAGAGCCTGGGAGAGATCATCCTCTTGTGTCTCATTAAACTAGGGTTAATGTAATAGTAGATTTCTTTTTCTCCTGAAAAGGTTTAGAGCTCTGCCCTTTCTGAATTTATTGTGCGTCCCTTTATGCCTCTTACCAACGGTTGTGTGCAGTGATCATGCACAGGAGAACTTTTGACTTGAGGCAAAAGGGATCATGAAAGGTAATCTTAGCAGCATTAATTCCTGGCTTTGCCGGGGCTGGCTTCAGTTCGACTCCTCTGCCCAGTGACCTCAGAAGTGGACAGCTGTTGTCTCCAAGTAGAAAGGCTGACTGGAAAAGAGCCTATAGGGGAATGTGGTGGGGGCTGCCCAGGCATTGACCTCTAGGGCAGGAACTGAGGAGCCCTTTCTTCCAGCTGCTGTGTGCCGTTTCTCTTTTTGTGTCTTGTGGATTGTGTTTCCGACAGGGTTATGTTTTCACCCCACAAGCACTAATCTGCACTTTCTTATCCCACAGCAGCAGATCATTCCCAGAATCCCTGCAATTTCCCCATTTGTGATGCTTGCCCCATAATTGAGAAATCTTTGCACACTGTTGAAAAGGTTAGTTCAGCCCTCCCCAGCCTGATGTCCTTCAGATGTTTTCTGTGATGTGAGTTGTGCTCCAGCCCATCCAGAAGATACCAGTCTGGGGAAAACATAAGGCTTAATAATGATCTGATTGAATAGGTGTTATAAGAACCATTGAAGAAAATTTGTATAGTCGTCTCTCCCGATGCACGAGGGATCCATTCTGGACACACACACACCGGCAAATTGGAAAAACCACAGATATCCAAGCCCCGTTGGATTTAATGGCCACATGGCCCCCCACGGGTGCATGCACCATTTTGTCCCTCCTGGCTTCCTGTCCGTGGAAATTCAAGACCGCGAACAGGAAGTCTGAACTAGGAGGGACGACTGTACTTCTTAACATAGAGAAACCAGCATGGAAGGAAGGAGTAAGTAAATGGGCCAGATGAAACTATGAATGAACAGAGTTATGCAGATGAAAACAAACACATCAATTTTCGTTTAAATCATTTCTTTGCAAGTATACATATTCACACCGTTTGTATAATTTTGGAAGTGTCCACACTCATACATTAATAATGTATATTTGTTATAAAGTTCCCTTCTTGAAGGGGAAGTGTTTTTGTGTGCATGTAAGAGTGATGCATGCTTTCTGAGTGGCAAAGTTTGGCATGCTAAATTTAGCATAGCTGTATTGCTGCCGCCAGTGTGTCAGAACACCCTGGAGGCTTTGTTTCATCTTGGTTGTTTTCTCACATAATGCAATGCTAACATACATTTTGATGAGATCATTATTTTCACTTGCAAGGAAAGGTCTAAACTAGAAGTATGGCTGGAGTCAGGATGGTTTGATTGTAGCATCTGAAGAATGGAGTATTTCCTTAGAGCAGAAGTAATCAACTTCTGTATTCTCCTGACATAGGACGTCATCACACGGGGAGTCGCGGGGAGAAAGTGGAAATAAACGGGCACGAGCGGAAGTCTTTAATTTACGGGATTTGTCCCGTTCCGCCTTGTCTGATAACTAAATTCGAATTTAAAAGGGGGTTAATTTGAACGAAAACCTGATCTTTTCATTTTCGGGATTTTTGGGGATTTGAAAAGATCAGGTTTTTGTTCGAATTAACCCCCTTTTAAATTCGAATTTAGTTATCAGACGAGGCGGAACGGGACAAATCCCGTAAATTAAAGTCTTCCGCTTGTCCGGTTTATTTTCAGTTTTCGGCGGCGGATCCCCGTGTGATAACGTCCATAGACTCGGAGACTGTTTTATTCCAAAACTTGCACTAGTGTTTCCCCATTATCAATTTGTTGTTATTTGCCCAAGCTTTAATTACAATGCTGATGGTACAGCTTTCTTTTGGATTTAATATGGAGTGTCTAGTTACTTGAGCAGACCACTGAATCAATGTTTTTTGTTGTTGCATGCCTTCAAGTACTTTCTGACTTATGGAAACCCATTATCTTGGCAATATTTGTTCAGATGGGATTTGCCATTGTCTTCCCCTGAGGCTGAGAGAGTGTGACTTGCCCAAGGCCACCCAGTGGGCTGGGATTCAAACCCTGGTCTCCAGAGTCACAATCCCAACTCTCAAACCACTACACCATGCCGGCTCCTCAGTGGTTTTACACACGACTTAACAATTTAGCAATTGATCCAAAAAGGTTTACCTCTAGTTGAGACTAGCAATTTGGCTTAGATTTCAGAGAATTTCTTGAGGGCTGTGTTCTATTTATTGTAGGGCCAAAGGCAGAAAGGCAGGGCCATATATACCAGCACATTTTAGCATAAATATCTTATCTTCTAGGAGTAAACCTTTTAGATCATAGATAAGTAGGTAGGTAGATGTATAAAGTGTGGAATACCTCTTTCCTGTTATCTGAGTGTGGGAACCAGTGTGGTGTAGTGATCTGAGTGTTAAGACTATTACTCTGGAGAACAGGAAACATTCAAGGGTAATTGTGTTGGTCATTTAGCAAATTCAAACAAAAATCCACCAAACAGTGAGACCTTTATTGGCCAACCAAAATGCACAATATACTTGTTGCAAGCTTCCAGTGGAGCTTCGAAAGCTTGCAACAAATATATTGTGCATTTTGGTTGGCCAAAAATGGTATCACTGTTTGGTGGATTTTTGTTTCAATCTGGAGAACAGGGTTCAAATCCCTGCTTGGCCATGGAAACTTACTGGGTGACCTTAGGCAAGTCACACAGTCTCAGCATCAGTGTATGGCAATGGCAAACCCTCTCTCAAGAAACTTGCCAAGAAAACCCTGTGAAAGGTTCACCTTAGAGTCACCATAAGTCAGAAACGACTTGAAGGCACACAAGTCTACAACAACAACAAGACATTATGGAGATCTTTTGTACCATATCTTGATTTAAAGCTTGTAAGGAGGTTTCCTGTGTCACTTACTGGGTCTGAGAGATTCCTCTCTCAAATGTGCTCCTATTGGAATTTGGAATCTCAAACTTGCCTATGCAATTTCTGTGCTCCTATTGTGAAATTTTCAGGATTTTTGAATGCAGTTATATGTTAGTGACCACCAGGATAAGCTGAACTGTGCAAAAATGTCTCTTGTTTGCTAATGACAGGTTATCTTTGGGCCTTTGCAGACTGCTAGAAATAGTGCAAATTGAGTCCACTTTAAGGGTTAGGGTTAGGGTTAGGGTTAGGGAATCATGGGAACTGTATTTTATTGTGGCACCAGAGCTCTCTGACAGAGAAGGCTCAATGTCTCAGGGGGAAAAACCAATTCCCATGATTCCCTGGCACTAACCCTAACCCTTAAAGTGGACTCAATTTGCACTATTTTAACTGAGAGAAGGCTCAATGTCTCAGGAAAAAACCCAATTCCCATGATTCCCTAGCACTAACCCTAACCCTTAAAGTGGACTCAACTTGCACTATTTCTGGCAGTCTGCAAAGGCCCTTCGCTTTTAGTTCTGCTCATAATAATTTTTTTTTTCATAATTCATTCAAAAAGTGATTATGTTAGTTCAGTTTGTTTTAGAACTTCTTCTAAATGGTGTGAATACAGTTTTTAAACTATTTTTTATTTTAAAATAGTTAAAGAAAACTTTAAATGGCCATGCTGGGGGTGAGGATTATGGGAGTTGGGTTACAACACATTTGGAGAATTGGGGAACATGTACATGCTTAAACACATACACAGTAAGTGCTCCTTTACCTTGAGCAGCTAACTAAAAGGGGATTTCAGCAACCCCACATGGCAAGCTGCATCTGTCAGAATATTCTCTGTTGTACAACTATTGTGAAAAGGACAAGAGTTCTGTTTCTTCTTTAAATCTTTTTGGACTAGAAACAAGAGTAGAAAGAGGAACATGACATAGCTTCTGGAGTTTCCCTGAATGGCATTGGAGATCGGTCTTTATAATTTCTTGGCTCATTCTTACTATCACTAATGGTTATTTTTGTCTTCTTGACTTGGTTTTTGTGTTTCTGTATTCTTTTTCCTGTTAAGCAGAGAAGATACTGTATTTCTAAATAGACACAACACGCATGAAGTAACAGATAAAAGTGGTTTCTGTCTTGATGTTTAGGATCAAAAAGTGAGTCCTGGATCTGAAAAAGTGAAGACCTCTGCTGTGAAGGGCTTGGCGTTTTCTCCTTCTTGTCTCTTACTTCTGTTTGTTGTTCCTTCCTTTTTCAGATGCGCTGGCTCCCTCCCTCAGAGGCTACTTCTCAGGGTTGGAAGTCCCGTCAGTTCTGCTGAATACTGTGTAAGTGGATGGTGAATACCCTTTGTAAAAATGCTCCAGGATAACACCAAAGGGAAAGCAAGGACTGTTGCTTCTCTCCTCCGATCCCCACCCTCAGTTTTTCCTCCGTGTTTCGGTGGAAGGTTTGTCACTACTACATTCATCTGCTGCTTGGGTTTTTGTTTGTTGGCCAGGTGGCTGAGACATGTCATTCTCAACGCATTCTCAGTGCACAAGCTTCCTTGGGTAGCTTTTGCCAGAACAGCATGTTTGCTCTCTAAATAAGAAAATGGAGCACCTGTTGAGTAGAGCCAGCATGGTATAGTGATTTGAATGTTGGACTAGGACAGGGGTAGGCAATCTTTCCCCTTTAAAGGTTGAGGGACTTCAGCTCCGAGAATCCCAGGAGCTATTGGCCAACATGGGACTATTGGCCAACATGGCTGAGGCTTCTGGGAGCTGAAGTCCCTCGGCCCTTAAAGTGGAAAGGTTGCCTACCCCCTAGACTAGGACTTTGGAGACCAGCATTTGAATCCCGATTCAGCCATTTAAACCCATTAGGTGACCTAGGGCAAGTCACACTCTCTCAGCTTCAGAGGATGGCAATGACAAACCCCCTCTGAAGAAACTTTAGGGTCACCATAAGTTGAAAATGACCAGAAGGCCACAACAACATTGAGTAGAACCCCATGAGGCCAGATTTGGCTATGTACTGGGAGTTCTTCAGGCTAAACTGACCTGTGTGTTTGTTTATAATAGTTCGATCAGTTTGGTCAGCCAAAAATGTGCTTAGAAAATACAAGGGGTGCTGTCATTTCAGTCATAATAGGCAAGAAGAGGTAGAACAAACCGATGGAGGAGAAGCCAGGAGAGATATCTTGTGGCTGTTCTTCCTTCTGGTTCACCATCTAACCAACAGATTCAACCAGTAGTAGAACCCCATCAGAGCACAAAGTATTACTGCTTAATGCTAGGTCAGTGACCGGGAAGATCCTGTATGATCCAGGACTTGATCCTCAGAAAACAAGCTAACATTGAATGTATAACTGAAACCTGGTTAATTGAAGAAGGAGGGTGTCAACTTGACCCAGTAATGTCCAGCACGTGTCTGGATGCATCAGCATGCAAGATCTGATGGGTGAAGAAGAGGAGATGCTCTCTTATGTGCTGCATGATGCTGGAGGATGGTTTAGTGTTGGCTGGATGAACTGGGATGGTTGCAGATTCCTAGGAAAGGACTGCCAAAAGAGCTTTTGTTTTAATTCCAGAGGTATGGGATGATAGTTGTTTTAGGTTGCCACAGATAGAAGGGCCTTTGTAGCATGCAGCATTTTCTTGAGAATAGTAGAACAGTTTTTGTGGGGGCAGAGGGAAGGGAAAGCCCAGGGATAATTATAGCAATGGGGAAGAAAATCTGATATAGCATTTCTTAAAGTTTTCTCTTCAACCCTGCAAAACATGAGCGAATGTCAATAAAAACAGAAAGCGGATAGCCTTAGGTCGCAGTTGCTGGGATGGTGGTGGTGGTGAATAAAGACAGATACAGTGATGATGATGACAGAGATCTTCCTTTCTGTTTAGTCCTTTTCCATTTCCTGGAAAGAACAGATGAGGACAGGGGTTAACAACTGGTGTATTCTGAGCCAGGTTCAGCCATTTGAGAGAGATTGCATGTCCCCAACCCACTTATGAGCTCAGCCTGAACACTGGGATGGGGAGGGAATCGCAGCTGCAACAAAGGGACTTCTCAGCAAGCCTCTTTGGAGGATGGAAACCCTTGGACCATCCTTATTTCCCACTCTACTCTTCCAAACATCCTTCTGGCAAATACGACCAATGGATTAGCACTTTGAGAGGCTCACTCTTTCTATACTTTCATGGTGGGAGGGAGTGGAGGAACCAAGTTTCCAGATTTAATGGCTTGAAATCTGAAATTTCTAAACAGCCATCTCCTCCCATCTGATTGTACTTTTCCTCTGGGGGTCCCTGTGTCAAAAATGCTATTAGCAGAATCCCCCCAGGAGGACTGTTCCTGTAGTTGCACTCACCCTTTGTTCCAGGAGGGTCCTCTCCTTGTTGCCTTCCTGGCTTTTCTCCACTCACAGGAAACATTTTTTTGTTTAGTTGCTTTTGAGCAGGGGTAGGCAACCTTTCCCCTTTAAGGGCCGAGGGACTTCAGCTCCCAGAATCCCAGGAGCTATTGGCCAACATGGGACTATTGGCCAACGTGGCTGAGGCTTCTGGGAGCTGAAGTCCCTCGGCCCTTAAAGGGGAAAGGTTGCCCACCTCTGCTTTTGAGTCTGACCGGTTGGTTTGGACTGGCTGTCTTGATCCCCTTTTTTCTTTGACTAGGATTGTATTGTTTGTTCATAATCTGCTTTACCGTTTTTGTATCCTGGTTGGTCTAGTTTCTAGGACAGAAAAATGGGTTATAAATGTCATTACAGGTATTTTTTTAAAAGAAGAAAATAAAGTTTGCTCAACTGTGTTGCTTTAATCAGCCCTTCTTCCATGAAATTTACTATGGTAGAAACCAGAGATGGGGAATGCTTGGCCTACCAGACATTGTACTACAACAGCCATCATTCTTTACTGTTGGGTGTGCAGGTTAGGGATGATGGAGACTGTGGTTCAAGTCCCCCTGGAGGCCACAAGCTTGTATTCCCTCCATTACGCCTCTTTGGTCCTGAGAGGTAAGTTAAGCTGTAGGAGAGTGACTGGTCCAAAGCCAAGCAATGAACTTCATGGGTGACTGGGAATTTGCCCTAGCAGTCCATGGCATCATATTAAATTGAGTGGATGAGGTATATATAGGGAGACAGCTCTGTAGTTTCAATATGTTTACTCTCCTTTGTCCATTTAATTTAATTTTATGCCATTTGGACGCAAAGACTCTTGCCATGCCGTGTTGTTAGTGGGATGAAGTTATGGGCACAACTGGTGTTCTCCTTTAAAATTCAGCAAAAACAACAACACAAAAACAATTCAGTATGGTTGTTTTCTTTTCCATACCCGTGCTCGCATGTGATGAAGTGGTTCTTGTTTCTTACACATAGTGTGTGCCAATACTCTTATTTTCATATAAGCATAACCATGAGAAAAAGTTGCATTTTAAACATGAGTTTTGGGTTCTGTAGATTCCTTCTCTCACTTCCAAAATGGGGAGTGTTCCAAGCAAGAGGAGCTGAGAGGCTCACAGAGCCATATTTGGGAACGTTTCCCCCAACAGCATCCTGACCACGGCAGCAGCAAAGCCACAGTGTGGAAATACCAACAGAAAGTTTACCCTCTGTAACTCCATGTGTAGCACTTGAACTTGGGGCTTCAGTTTGCTTCATGATCAGACACAGCCTCCCCTCTGCCCCTGCAGGACAATAGTCTTCACATAACAAGAACCATGGATAGGTGGGAAGCAGTCAGGGAATACTTCATTTTATTGTGAATGCATGGGAAGGGCAGCTACAGTCTTTTGCCAGTTATAATAGAATCAGCTTTTTACCTTTTTGGAGATTTTCTCCAAAAGAAAATCTCCAGAAATTTAAGAAAAATGCTCTGTTAAACACTCTGTACTGGTAGTGTTGGCTGTTTTCTTCATCTCAGTTAATGGGGAAGTAATACTGACAGACACAGACACATTTTAAATGTGTAGATTGAAACATCGCGATTTTTTAAAAGGAAGATTCTGGTATTTTCTTATGATCTTATTTCTGCATGCACACCCTACCCTCTTGTCATGTGAAAGATAGGTTTTCACATCTGTTGTGAAGAGTCTTGGCCATGGTTCTTGATACATCGCCCTTTCATTCTAAAAGAGTGTTAAGCATCCCTGATGGCGCTTGTCTGGACCTCTGATGATGCAGTGGTTAAATGCCAGTATTGCAGCCACAAGGTTGTGAGTTCAATCCCAGGGCTCCAGGGTTGACTCAGCCTTGCATCCTTCTGTAGGTTGCTAAAATGAGTACCCAGCTTTTGGGGGGCAATTAGCTTACATGTTGTAAACTTAGAGACTATTGAGTTCTGTATGAAGCGGTGTAGAAATGTCAATGCTTGTCTCTGCAGGTTCCAGGTGTGTGATGGCGGCTACAATCTGTCTTGTGGGTATTAATACATTCTTCCTGAGTCGCTACTGGCATCTTACCTTCCTCTTCAGAATTACAGTGTGGTGGGTAAGTCAAGGCTTGGTAATAAACATGAGTTGATTTATGTGAGTTGAACAGTCTTCATAGTAAAGCAATGCCAACCAAGGCTTTGGGTCTTTCCGTGTATGTCTTGGTGGTGGTTTTGAGTCAGTGTGTAATGTGGTTTTGCTGTGTCTTCGCTAGCACAAACTGGCCATGCTAGACAGAAACACCTTGTGAGAAATTGTGTCAGAAACAACTCTGCATCACCAATCACACTACTCATACATTCTTTGGTTTCATTGAGGACAGTCTGTCTGGGTATGTGTGTGCTTGAGTTGAAGCCAGTGGTATTAGCAAGGTGCTGAAAACGGATGTTACTCTTCCTTTTTAGAATTGGTAGGATGTGTTTCTCATTGTCAAGGCACATGTTCAGTGGAGGTTGAGAAAGCACCCCAGAATGCCCATCTGGGCTGCCCTGAAAGTGAACAAGTGCAGATCATGACACTATAGTAAGGCAGCACTGAGGTTGCCTTAAAATCGCTGATTTTAGAAACCCATTAGTCTAAATCCAGTTGTTAATCCCAACTAGAATACATCCACTGAATAAATAGAATTTATATTAGTAAGTGATTTTCCAGTTTCCAGTTGATTTAATGACTTTTTTCTAGTGGGACTAACGACTGGATTTTGATCTCTGTTTGGATCTGCCTTTCCTTTACAGTCTATCCTAGATGTGGCGGTTGGATCCACCACTCTGGGGGTGGCCACTGCTTTTCTCTGGACCTGAATGGAATCCCTGCAGGTAGTTGGCCACCTTTAAACATTGGCAGAGTTCCTGTCCAACTTGGAGCAGCTGCGGGAGGAACGGTGGTAAAATCCAGAGTGGTTTCCCAACCCCACCACATCAGATCCACCAGCTGCCCCTCAGATAGCCTGCAGGAAAAGGCAAATTCAAGCGGAGTCTCATGTAGCACTGTTTAAGAATCACTGGCATGGGGGAAAGTTTAGTAGGCAGACAATATATATAACTTAAGTTCCCCCACCATCATGCCCTGTGCTCTCACATTGTTCCTTGAGGTTCTTTTTTGCTCTGGAGGTGGCCTAAAGGTAGCCCCCACCCTGGGGATGGTTGGAAGTATATGGGTTGGAAGTACATGTCCCCAACCTCCCAAAGTCCCTTTGGACTCTTCTCCCCACACTGCAA
Source organism: Phrynosoma blainvillii (assembly GCA_026167975.1). Taxonomy (NCBI): domain Eukaryota; kingdom Metazoa; phylum Chordata; class Lepidosauria; order Squamata; family Phrynosomatidae; genus Phrynosoma; species Phrynosoma blainvillii. The sequence goes on along the minus strand of JANUYF010000002.1, from coordinate 154,639,685 downwards.
TAGACAGTTGATTTCACCAAGCTGTGCTTGCCCTGCCTGAGTAAATATTTCTTTCCTGCTGGAGAATTTGGAGCCTATTGAATGAGATATTTACAATACTCTAGCTATTTTTCATTTAATTACAGTGGCCACCTCGCTATAGTCAGGCTGCCCCAACTCAGAATTACTGGCTGTGGGCTTGGTGTAGGGGAGGGCTAACATATGCTGTTGGTCCACATTGTTCACCAAATACCAGCAGTTTTGGAGGCAGATTTGACTCAGCAAAACTGCTCCTGTGTGTCTGTCCTTTGTGCCTGAGACTCAAACTCTGGTCTTCCAGGTGTTTTGGACTTAAGCTCCCAGAAACCTCAGCCATCTTGGCCAGTGGTCAGGGATTCTGGGAGCTAAAATCCAAAACACCTGGAAGACCAGAGTTTGGGAACCACCGAGGATCAGTTTATTGCCTGAATCTGTGTGTATGAACATAAGCTTACCTGGACATGGCCATCCAGGTACTTAAATGCAATTGCTAGTCCCTTCAAGAGTAGATCCACTGAATCAGTGGAATTTACTTAAGCATTGACTTGCTAAATTCTCATTTATTAGATAGATCTTTTTGGGACTAACAGTTGACTCAAGGCCAGAGACTGCCCACTATTCCTGGAGGGTTGTAATGATTTTTTTTTCCTGATTGGTGCATCTTCCCTCTTTCTTTCAGGCTTGAAAAACCTCACACAAGCTTGAATTCCTTCAAGACTTTGCCACAGCCTCTATCACACATCTGCTTCTTAGAAATAAAATACAAATATCGAGTAGTAATAATGTGTTCTTCTACAGTGTATAAAATTCTAAGGAAGAGCACAGGTTCTAAAAAGCATGGGGGGAAGATCTGGTTTGAAAAAGTATTTTCAAGCAGAGCAACAAAGAGAACAAATATTTTTATACCAAGCATTGTTAAGCAGAAGGGTCTTATGCTGGCTTGGATTATTGATTATGTGCTTGACTTTTAAATGCTATAATTAAGTCTCCTCATTTTCCCTGTCTTTTTAAGCTGCATGTTCAAAGCATGTTTTTAAATTTTGTTCAGATTTTTTTTAAGTGTATTGTTAAAATATATGGACATTTTGGTTTATCTTGGCTGGGAGCCTGAGATGATGTGTGTAGAACATGTGAAGTGTTCCTGTGGTATATGTACATGTTTCTTCGAATTGTGCCAAATTATATTGAGCAAGACAATCAGAAATACAACCCTTTCTTTGTAACTCTAGACCGGGGTAGGCAACCTTTTTGAGTCCTGGGCTGGTCCCCCGAAGTCCTCCTCTCCGCCGGGCCGAGGGGGGGGGAATGGCGGCGCGCGCGCACACCCCGCCACCATGCGCGACCCCCCCCCCACGCATGCTGCCGCCACCGCACATGTCACGGCTGCCATTCTGGGAAACAAAATGGTGGCTGCAGCATGCGCGGCCACACGGGAGCCAAAATGCGCGGTGGTGGTGGGGGTCTGCCTGGGCCGGTAAGTCCGGCAACCTGGTCCGGAACCGGCCCGGGGGCCGTAGGTTGCCAGCCCCTGCTCTAGACTATTTCGCAGTTTGTTGTACTGCATATTAGCAGAGCCTGGCATCTGGTTCATACTGTACTTTCTCTATGTGGTCACATACTTGGATACATAACTGCATGGAAAATGCATACTAGAGGACAGTAGAAAGCCATGGCAAAAGTTAGACCCATTTTCTGTCTTTTTGTGCATTTAGGCACAATTACCTAAATTGCAGGCACAATTAGGAAAATGGCTGCAGTTCTGTTGACATACCACTTCCATTCAGACACATCTCAACATGCAGTTATGTACCCTGTATGGCAAACAAGAACAGAAAAAGCAGTTCTTCATCTGTGAGAACCAGTCATGAATAGCTGGGTTGTACATTAAATATTTTTGATTAAGCAAGTGCTAACCGCTGTACAGTTGACTTCTTATGGAAGAAATGTATTTTTGACATGTAGTTAGTTATATCCTTGCTCCACCTAGGAGGTGGACAGGTTCCACTAACTTCTTGACAATAGCATTGCCTGATGTTCATCCGGAAGGGCAGGTGAAACACTGATGGACAAAGCTTAAGTTTGGTTGTTGATATCAAGCATTAAGTGGGCTGATACCCTACATTGGGCAGGTAGAGCAAACACTCCACCTGCACAGTTCCATGTCTATATGTCCCTAGCATGTCTCCTTTTGGACAGGTTGCAAGGGGTTATCGTTTTCGTGCCCCCTCCAAAACCTTCCTTCACTGCTGTGAAACCCCAGGAGGGGCTTGCTGCTTGCAACAGGGAGGCAAGTGAGATGATGAAAAACCATCTTGGCTCAACTCTGAGGAGGATGCAGATGGGATTGCGTTCACAGGCTCATATCCATTTCAGAGCTATATTGTCTGAACTGCCTCCCCCTTCCTCCCTTCCCTACCAGCAAGCCTCACCAGCCCCTCCCAAGGCTTGACAGCAGGGAAAATGAAAGTTTTGGGTGTCCTGCAAAGGGCTAGAGGATATCATTTTGTACTTCATTCAAAAAGAGAGGTAGGCACATGTAAGCCACACTTAGGTGTGTCTGTCATTAACAGGATTCTGGTCTTTATCTGTTGAGAAGCCAAAGGCTTTTGCTGCATCCCGATCTTTAGTGACAGGATTACATTGTATGGTAAGATAGTGTTTTCCAGAGTAAATGTCAAGATGCTACACAAGCTGCCCAGGCCTGGGTCCTATTCTCTAGATCAGGGGTAGGCAACCTTTCCCCTTTAAGGGCCGAGGGACTTCAGCTCCCAGAATCCCAGGAGCTATTGACCAACATGGGACTATTGGCCAACATGGCTGAGGCTTCTGGGAGCTGAAATCCCTCGGCCCTTAAAGGGGAAAGGTTGCCTACCCCTGCTCTAGATTATTCCTAGTTCATGCCTAGTGTTTGGGCATGAAGGTGCCACTTTGTGAATCTAGAGAAAAAAATTCCCATGAAGAACCAACTAAAGTCTTCTGCTGCCTTGGCATATTTTTCTTCCTCATTTGATATGTGGGTCACTAGAACAGGGGCAGGCAACCTTTCCCCTTTAAGGGCGAAGCCTCAGCCATGTTGGCCAGTAGCTCCTGGGATTCTGGGAGCTGAAATCCCTCAGCCCTTAAAGGGGAAAGGTTGCCTACCCCTGGACTAGAACTTTGGAATCTTTCTACACCTACCTTTGGAAACGGCACAAAGCACTATTGTGTTGCATGCTCCAGCTCAGTCTGGACCAAGATGATTTGCTTCCCCCAAAGGCCATGTACCATGTGTGTTGAGATGTGCCTCAGCATCCCTTCCAGTGGCAATGATCATATTGGGCATGCAGTGATTTGCCTGATGTTCCCCAGCATATAAGGACACTTCCCCAGGGTGCTTTTCTCTTACTGGGCAATGACTTCTTGGTGGCAGAGTAATTACTTGAGTTGGAAAGGATGGGTAGATGATTCATCCTTCTCTGGTGTGATTCATGCCAAGTTCCCAAGTTTGACATGTAGGACACATGAGCACAGATTGAATAGCCTCTCCTCTGACTTTGTCAGGAAGTCAGTGATAGAGTTTTTGGTACCATTATTCAGTATGCTTTCCAGAAATAGCAATAAGTCAGGTGTGGGTCCTAGGTAATGTAACTAGACAACTACTTAATGAAACCCAGAGAAGTAAAAACCTGAACCAGAATTCTGCCATTTTCTGCCTAATGATGAATGGGGCCCCAAACAAGGTGTGCAAATCCTTGCTGTAGTTCTCCCCAGGACCGTGAACACTGTCAACAGAGCTCCTAGTTCTTCTCAACCATTTTCCCAAGATGAGAGTGAAGGGAATTAAACAATCTAATGGACAGTAAGTGCTCAACCAAGCTGAGTCACTTCACCAGCAGTTATAGTATTAATTAAATCATAGCAATACTGCCTTGAAGTTATTTGTCGAGTACATTTGTTTTATAGAGAAAATGATCTGGCTTTATCCAGCTAAAAGCAGGCCTTAAGAACAAATACTAGTTTTAATGTGACAAAGTAGACATTGCTTTCAGCTACTGTTTTATGTTTAAATCATTAGCTGGCCAGGCTGGCCATATGCCAGAAGGGAAGTCTCCTGTGTCATTATCGTGGCCAAGGCGTCCCCTTCTGTACCAGATGTAACTTTTCCTCCCTCCTAACCGAGAAGCTCCACATGCTAGCAGTCCCTCTTGCTGTGAACTCAATCTCCTTTGCATCTGCAGCAGGGATGAGGTATGTGTGGCCCTTCAGGTTTTGCTGGACTGCAGCTTCCATCAGTGCCAGCCAACATAACCACTGGTGAGAGATGTTGAGTTGTAGTTCTACACATTTCCCATCTTTGCTCAATCCAACAGCATTGAGTTTGACCGTATGTGTTTGCTTAACAAGACGTTCAACTATTTTAATATGGTTAAACGTTTCTCAGCTAATTGTCAAATTTGATTTGAGAAGAAGCGACCAGTATCTGAAAGTGAATATATTATGTTGTAAGGAAACACAAGTGTGTTGTCTCAAGAAATCATATGCCTATTGTTCGTTCCAGATAGAGCAGGCACAGTGAAATAACCAATAAAAATATTGGTAAATCAATACCTAGGCAACTTTATTTGGTTCACTGAGTCTGCTCTAACTGGGAATAACAGTACGATTCACACCAAAGTCTCCAGGATAACAAAACTGCAGAATACGCATGTTAAAAAGTACCCATGCTTAAACAAAAATAAATGAATGACTTGAACAAAAGTGAAATGTGACAAGGAGATATTGGAATAGCCATGAAAAGAATTGTGTGGGACTTACTAAGCAAAAAACTTGATTTGAGAATGCTTTCTATTGGCAATGACTAAAACTGAAGATGCTTCCAATTTGTCTATGATGTTTTTTTTAAAAAAAAAAGTTGTTAAAAGGTACTTTTCTATTGTAATTTTCTAAAAATAAAAGCAATGATTATAACTTACATCCATACGGTAGTTGTTTGTTGTGCCTTCAAGTAGTTCTGACCCATCATGGAGTTTTCTTGGCAAGATGTTCAGAGGGGGTTTGCTTTTGCCTTCCTGAGACTGAGAGAGTGTGACTTGCCCAAGGTCATTCAATGGGTTTCTGTGGCCAGTGCTCAAAACCACTGTGTGTCTATGTCTTATCTGTTTCCACACATTTAAGGAGGCACAAGTTATTTGTGCTAATAAATTGCTTTCTGGGCTTGGTGACCTTAGTAAGGAGCTCTATGTGAGATCAAGTTATGGCCTTCTGTCACTAGTACACCTAGCCCCACTGTAAGTTTGACAAGGACCTGCCTTTTGTGAATGCAAGGCTCCCCTCATGAACATAGCCTCTGATTTTTTTGGAATCCCCTTCTTCATCGCCACAGTTTGCCCTGCTTTGCAAGGTCTCCAGACCATCCATTTGTCATTTTCAGGAGCTATAGGACCCGCAAGTGAAGGAATCCAAAAATGTTCCTTTGCTGCAAAAGTCTTTGTGATCCATTGGAGGCTTCTGACAGCAGAAAGGGAAGTGGATTTTGCCAAGTGATCCACCTGAAGCATGGATAATATCAACCAGGGAGCCCAGTTTTGAGATCTGAAGTCAAAAGACAAGCCAATTCTACCTGGTATTGCAAGGAGGAGGAAGAGAAATACTATTAACATGACCGACAATAACTGATGGTGAAAAATTCCTATTTTTAATCAAAGAGGTGCCTGCGGCTGGTGTTCTCTAGGCAACAGCACACTTGAGGGATCCAATCCACCACATTAGCAGCAACCTGAATGTGAGGCATGAAGCTGGAAATAAGGATGTCACCGCCATTGCGATCTCCATGGTTATCCCTACATTCAAATTCCTTTCCATCAGCAGGTATCAAGAGCCTTGCAATCCCCCGGGGCCCTCCCACCATCTGGCTGCACTTACAGAAACTGACAGGAAAAACCCAATGGGCATTCTTTACACAATTTGTCTAAGCTCACTTGCCTCTCCCCCCTCCAGTCTCTAAAAGCCAGGAAGAATTGTGATGAATTATAGATCAAATGCATTACAAACTGCTTCATCAGTTCTCTCAGGCAACCATGCAAAATCCTGCTGGCACTTTCTTTTCATTCCTTCCTTTCTATCCCCTGTGCCTATAGTTATAATATCAGGGGAGGAAATGGACATTTCTTTTCTCTTACACCAATTTGTAGAGCAGTATCCAACCAATACGTATTCAATAGCACCAAGCTGATAAGAGCTGTGAATTACACTGTCAATTTGTGATGTTTTAAGTAGCAGTAGCCATCGATCACATATGACATTCACGCTAAAACGTCTGTGCTGGTTGTGGATTGCAACCTCCTGTGTACCTCAGAGGATATATATTCAATATGAACCTGCTTATATTAAGATCATTTGGAAAGGTCTTGCTCCACATGATCCTTCTTTATGTACTGCCTGATTGACGACGGCCATCACCACCAGGAACTGCAAACACCACCTTTAGAAATGTTTGGCTTCATTGTCTTTCTTTTTTCTAGAATGACACATATTTTATTCAAAGTAACCCCCTTGTAGGTATCTAAATAATAAAAGCTGCCTTCACTTTTTTCATTCCTGCATAGTTAATGGGAGTATTGGACCAGACCCACAGAGTACTCCAAATTTTCAAATACTGAACTGAAATAATTCATTGTGAGCCATGAATATATAACCACGGAACATTTATATGGTTTACTGCTGTCAAGTTGACTTCAACTTGTGGTGACCTTATCCGTGAGATACCTTCAAGTCACTAGCATCCACAACCCTGCTTAGGTCTTGTAGACTCAGGGATGTGGCTTCCCTGATTGAGTCTATCCATTTGGAATTGGGTCTTCCTCTTTTCCTACTGCCTTTCTACCTTACCAGCATTATTGTCTTTTCTAGTGAGTCATGCCTTCTCATAATTTGGCCAAATTATGACAGCTTCAGCTTAGTCATCTTAGCTTCTAGGGAGAATTCAGGTTTGATTTGCTTTAGGGCTCATTTGTCTTTTTAGCAGTCCATGACATCCACAGAAGTCTCCCCCAGCACCAGATCTCAAGTGAGTTGATTCTCTTCCTATCCACTTTCTTCACTGTCCAGCTTTCTATTTATTTCATTTCTATGCTGCCCTTCTCCCAGAAAGGGACCCAAGATGGCTCACAAATAAAACCATTTAAATACTTTACAATAAAAATTTAGAAGACAATTAAAATCAACTAGCTAAAAAAAAATAGTATAAAATTCATAAACATACAAAAGTTAAAGACAACTAAAACACATACGGTAGGTAAAGGTACAAAGATACATAAAAACACATACCTCATATAAAAACCTTATAATAATGTTCTTGGGCTTCATTTCAAAAGACGAAATAATCATCAGTCACATACAGACTAGTTTAATTGATATTTAATTCCTCATGAAGTCAATGAAAGCTGACTTAATTAGCTTCAGTTAACTTATTCTGGATTCAACCCTATGCGAGTAAAAAAAATGAAGCTGGAAAGGTGCAGAAAAATATGAATAGAAATGAGAATCCAGAAAGAGGAAGGACAGGAAAAGACTACAAAGTAGGCAAGACTTGCAATCAAATCTGGAAAGGACTTGCTAGCCTTCAGACCAAGACATCAATACCATGGGCTAAAATCACAACTACATTTTTCAGTTCTCTGTTATTCTCTCTGCTTCACACACTCACAGGTTTCACATCTCATTTGCCAAAAGCAATCAGCCAAGTAACTATTTGCAAACTTTGATTAGAGATGGTAAAGCTTAGGAGAAGCCTAAAGAAAAGGTACACAGTAAAGCTACCTGAGCTCCTAGCTCTCCTTCATCCAGTCCTGCAGCACCTGCTGGGATTCTGGCTCCTGGAACATCTTTTAGGAAATTGAAACAACATACATAGAAATCAGAACCACCATGGCGTGGACAATCCTTAGTATGCAAAGGGATCTTGTCTCAAAGGTGCTACAAGATCCCATTACATTCTGATTTTCTAGACTAACAAGGCTATGTCTTTGAATCCTAACTTTGGTATTCAATGATACATCTTTATACTTCAGGATTTTGCCTAGTTTCTTCACAGCTGCTCTTCCAAGTCCCGGTCTCCTTCTGATTTCTTGACTATAATCTCCATTATGATCAATATTTGAGCCAAATCTTTATTTCCATATCTTCATCTCTGTGTAAACCATCTGTGGTAATTATTTTTGTTTTCTTAAAAGTTCAGCTGTAAACCTGTCTTTGCACTTTCTTCCCTGACTTTCTTCAGTAATTGTTCCAAGTTTGCTATTTCTTGCTTCTAGAATGGTGTCATCTGCATATCTTAAATTGTTGATGTTCCTTCCTCCAGTTTTCTAATCCTGCTTTATGTATATGCTCAGCATACAAATTAAACAGATAGTGTGATAAATGAAGGCTTGCTTGACCCCTTGTCAACTGGAAACCATTCCATTTCTTTGTATTCTGTCTTAATAGTAGCCCGAGTACAGGTTGCGCCTTAAGATAATCAAATGTTGTGGCACACCCATTTCTTTAAGAGTGATCCATAGTTTTTCATGATATATACAATCAAAGACTTTCCTATAATCCATAAAGCACAGGCTGACTTTATTCTGAAATTCTTTAATGTGATCCATTATCTGAAGTAGTGATATCATCCCTAGAGCAACTTCCTTTCCTGAACACATACTTTCATACTTTGTTGGTTTCAAAATGGAGGGATGTCTTCTGTTTGAACAGTGCGAAATTGCTAGAAAAGGCAAGAGCATTTGTCCAAATCCTGGAACTATCCCCAGTTTCTGTTTGGCTTGTGGTTCAACACAACAAAATGTCATCTTGTTCATAACTGCAAAACTGTACAGTTGGAAAGGATCCCAGGACCTTGTGGCTTGGACGATTCTGACTTTAGTGCTCTGTTGTATGTCTTTGCGATCTTCTTTAGTTCTTTTCATAGCTTCCCATTCCTAGTCTTCTTCTGTTTTCTAATCTGTACATTACTGCAAATGATTCAGTAATTTCTGTACAGGTGACCAACGAAAGTTGAGAATTCCTAGAGATATTCACAGTCCAAGAGCACAATTTTTGGAGGAATTTAAATAAGGAATATTGCCCCCAAAGTCTCATTTACATCACAAGCTTGGGACTAGGTATCCTAGCTCTGGCCCCCTGCACTCTTTCTTTTCTTTTCCATTTCTGAAAGAGGAAGCATGTTCAGTAAAGAAATATAATGTAGAAAAGCATAATCTTTCTAAAATTATTTTATTATAAACTGGTTTTCTTGACATAGGTAAAACAAATACTCAGTTTTATCTCTAAGTCAACACCAGGTGAATAGAAGAAAATACCCCCAGAATCCCAAAGAATTCTTTAAAGACCATGAACCTTGGTATTACATGAAGAATATATTTTACCCCAGTACCAAAAGTTTACCAACAGCAAACAGCCCTGATCCATGTTTGTTACACACAAACATTTGGATGAACACTTTGTCCTTAATCTTGACAGCAGTTTCTTCCTGTCTGATGCAGGACTGGGGTGCAGGGGTGAGGGAGAGAACCACATCACATTATACACAGGACACTTCTTCAGAGCTACTGATCAGCTGCATCAAAGCTCTCAAGAGTTCATTCCAGAAGACCTACTATTTGCCAGGAACCACATCAGAGTAATCCTTCAATACACCAGCCAAATGGTCATTGTGAGTCTTGAACCTCCGTTTCTTCTGAGAAGCAGGCTTTTTCCTCCTCTGAATAGGTGCCTAAAATAGGAGAAATGAGGGATATTTAAGATATTTTTTTAAAAAATGAAGCCATTAGGATAGCCTTGCAAAGTCTAGACCATCTGCTCAGGCAGATGCTTATAAGACACTCAAGTATGGCCTGAGGGCAATAGCCATGCTCAGCTAACTGTCCCCAACTTCGGGTAACTGCCACTGAAGAGAGAGTTACTGCTTTATCTATCCAAGTTAACAGCTACTGATAAATGATAAATTCTCCTTGTATGTCACGCTTCTGAAAACATTTCAGTTGGTGACTATAAACACATTCTGTGGCAATTAATTCTATAAATTATTCATGTCAGTTTCCTGTGATGAGTTCTAGTAGTTAAGGCCTAATGATGATATGAACAAGGTGCTTGGCCAAATCTGGCCAGACTTTCAGCTCTGCACTCTGCCACTTTCTGAGTTGCTCACTACACAATAGGCTTCTTGTGCACTAGTTAGTCTGTTTCTCCTTTTAAGAGGGAGAAGCCAAGCCATACATATCATCAGCCCAGTTCTATGCTATTTTTGTCATGAGACAGGGCTGAAATAGATGTGCCCACAGCTTACAACTGTTTCCTAGTCTAACTTCAACATCCTGTTTGTTGTTGTTGTTGTTGTTGTTGTTATTCTTGTGTGTTTTCAAGTCATTTCCAGTTTATGGCAACCCTAAGGCGAACGAATGTATCACAAGATTTTTCTTGGCAGGTATTTCAGAGGGGGTTGCCACTGCCTCTGAGGCTGAGAGTGTGACTTGCTCAAGGTGAGATTACATGGCAGCCAGGATCCAAACCCTAGTCTCCAGAGTCACAGTCCAAAGCTCAAAGTACTAAGCCAGTGATGGCATACCTTTTAGGGGCCAAGTGCCTAAACTAAAAGGCCTTCTAGCACCGGGTAAAAACTGGTGCCAATGGCGGGACTTCTGCCCTCTGGGATGGGACTTCCGGGGTGAGACTTCTTCCCCTCGCCCTCCTGGGTCTTCAGCTGCCTCTCCAGAGACAGCTGAAGGCTGCAGCGGGGGGAGGGGGGGAGAAGAGGAAGCTGAAGGCCCAGGAGGGCCGAGAGGAAGAAATCCCGCCAGAGAGGCAGCTGAAGGTCGGGAAGGAGGAGGAACAGGCTCGCGCCTCTTCCTCCTCCTCCTTACCCTCCACATGCCAGGAAAATGGCTTCGCATGCCATATGTGGTGTGTGTGCCATAGGTTCACCATCATGGTACTAAGCCAACTCTTTAATACTCAGAGACTGAGGACCAGATATTATCTCAGTAAATGTGCTGTCTTGGCTGAAGCAATTTTTGGTAAAGGAAGGGTTGAGTACCTGTTGCAGATCTCTCCCCCAACACTGTCCCATTGCCATTACAATAGAAACAGGGATTCAGAAACCTGTTTCTCTTGTAAATCAATCTTGATCCCTAGGAAGATAAGCCAGCTGTTGGTCTCTCCACAGTAGACAACAAAATACCAGATGTGGTCTGTCATGTGGTACTGCTCCTCTCGACATGGAAGTCTCTTAGGATATTTGTCTTAACATGCCAGAAATTGATGCCATTTGTGCCCAGTGACTAAAACTGTTTTTTTTTCCTCCTAAACCAGGGGTAGGCAACCTTTCCACTTTAAGGGCCGAGGGACTTCAGCTCCCAGAATCCCAGGAGCTATTGGCCAACATGGGACTATTGGCCAACATGGCTGAGGCTTCTGGGAGCTGAAGTCCCTCGGCCCTTAAAGGGGAAAGGTTGCCTACCCCTGTCCTAAACTATTGCTCAGAAGAGGCAGAGGAATGGTACAGAAAGCATTCAAGTAGCTACAGCTGTTTACCTTGCACTCTGAGGCCTCCAGTACCATGGCAAGCAGGCATAGCAGTAGATGAAGAAAGGAGGACAGTGGCCTCATTCCCTATTTGCAACACTGATGTTGAGCGCTGCTCTGGAGCTTATAGTAATAGCAACTACTTTTCTATACCACTCATCAGTGCACTTAAGCACTCCCTAAGTAGTTTACACTGTGTAAGCTAACTGCCCCCAACAAGCTGGGTACTCATTTACCCAGAAGGATGCAAGCCTGAGTCAAGCTTGAGCCCTTGGCTGGTAATGAACTCACAACCTTTAACCACTGCACCACCAGGGCTCACAATCTTACTGGTAGCAAGCCACCGTTATGTCCTCTAGTGTGCTGAAAATTTGTGTATGGCTCTGCTTAATATAGATCCCATTCATTCTGTTCATGCTTAATCTTCCTTAACACTAAAACAGAACATGGCAAGCTGAAGAAACAAAAGGCTTGTGCAAAGTCTGCCATATACTTACTATTTTCTTTGGGCCTGCATCTTGCATGGAAGAAATACCCTGACGCTTCAAATATTCTTCTATCTTTTCTTCATCCATGGAATCCACAGGAACACTCCTCCACAGTTTTTGAAATTCTAGAAAGCCAAAATGGAGTACTAATTAGACATGTCAGTGGATATGTAAACAAACAGGACAAATTCCTTCTATGATTTACAATCCTGCTGCACATGGAGGTCGATACCAATATAGTTAGCAGCAGCATGAAAAACAAATGCTGCCAAAATGACAGATACTCCAAACATAAATGGCATCACTGACCCAAAATTCAAGAAGACTGGCAGGGAAGTTTTATATTACAGATGTGAGTCTGATTAGAGATTGCCTTCATATTTCTTTTGAGAAAGTTCTCCCAACAATTTCAGGCTGTTCTATTCTTTAGCATATATTCCTTCTATACATCCTATTATGTTTTATTAACCTTCGGTGGTGACCGTACAGTAAATGTCTACCATGTGTAGCATTTTTTTTAATGAACAGTGTTGGGCGCCCCTTGTGTCTCCAGAAACATCTAGTGAAAATTGTGTGATTTCAATTCATTCCACTTGACATTTTCCATGCTCTTGATGCCAATGACATGCAGCAGACAGGCAGGACACAAACACAAGGACCTCATCCATGTCTTGTCCTTACTGTTGCAGGGACATGTATTAGCTGCAGTTGGGCATTCCCTATCATCTGGTCCTAAGGTAAGTAAATTAGCACAACAGATTCATCATGCTTCTTCCAAAGTCTTTACATTTTTCAAAAACTCCAATGAACCAAAGAGCTGCCTTGCCTTCACAGTTGCAGCAAATAAAGAGGCCTCAAACTTCAAAGAGCAGCAGTGGCGAGATAACCTGCTCAGAGCCTGCCTCCATATAGCCTTTAAAGTGTTCTCCCAAAATGCCTTTATCAAGGCTGTGACTGGTACAATTCCACTTCCCTTCATTCCAGAGTCATTAAGCTAGATAGGTCTGTCAACAGGCCAAGCTCACAATCCATAAATAAAATCCTCAAACAGAGACTGGAAAATTTCTCAGGTACTCCCACATATATCAAATATTCAAGTAGTTCTGATGTACCTAGTAAATAATATGTGCAGCTTGGTGTTAACCAAGCAAATATTCTGTAACACTTCTTCCTTTAGATCTACTACTTCCAATAGCAACAACTACATAAATCTTGGGGAAAATGACATATAAAAATGCTCAAACTAGATAATACGTTTGGGAAGATTCTGTTGAATAGTCAAATAATTATTTTGACACTTCTCCTATAATCATATGAATCTAAATGTTCCATGTTTGTTTACAAAATAAAAATGGGAGATACTTCAGAACTATAAATAAAGATTTCACATTTAATGCACAGAGAATGTGACTGTATGGTCCATCTTATTCAAACAAATACTGGTATGGCCTGTGTTTTACTAAGATCATCAACTGGAGACCTGTTCAACTCTTGTTATCCCATGGGCCAAAACCTAAAACTAACAGAAAAGCATGAGAAACTTTTAAAATGTTCTGAGTACTTAAAAAAACCTTGAAAACCTGGGCAGGAGAAAACTGATAGTTTTCACATCATTACAATACTAATTGGGCCAAGAATATGTTGGTTTAATATGCTGCTATGCCAACTTTGAATTTGGTTTGGCTTTCAAAAAAATAAAAATTAGAGCTGACAGGAGAGAGGGAAAGTTGAGTTTCTACACTTGGCATAAAGGAGTGAAATGCCAGCCTTTCTCTGCCACCCAGCCTGCTCACTTGTATGGAATTCCTGTCTGCCTATGGCTTCCAGACTAGTAAACTATAAGGCAGAAATACTGGTATGGATCAGGGTGGTCAAAGTACAATCGTATATATATTTTCAGACTTCAGCTTTCAGCATTGCTCACTACTGGCTATTCTGGCAAGGACCGGTAGGAGATGAAGCCCAACAACATCTGGAGGATTGCTCTTTGCCCATCTGTAGTACTGACACACCAGGCAGATACCTTTGCTTAAATACAGCAGCTTGCCTTTTAGAATACAGATATAGATACAGACACACATATGCCCATATATGTTCAAATTAAATAAATATATATATATAGATATGCTTTGATCTCAGAAAATCCTTTGCTACCATTTGTCCACATACAGCAGGAATGAGGAACTGCACAGGGGGCATTTTTCCTCCCTTACATGGCTCCCTTACAATGTCCCCCCTCCTCTACAGTGTGCCAGGGACTAGCACCATATAGTAATAGTAGTAGTTGTTGTTGTTGAAGATTTATTTTATTTATATGCCACCTTTCTCCCCGAGTGGGTCCCAAGGCGGCTCACAAAAGGAATCTAGGAAAATCCAACAATAAAATTTCAAACAATTAAAGTAATCTCATTAAAACAGTATGAATTATTTAAAAGGCATACACATATTTTTTTAAAAATAAAGCAACCCCCCCCCCCCCAAAGGAAGCCTCCTTATGAGTGATTACATATTAAAAGACTGCTTAAATAGATAGGTCTTTGCCTGCCAACGAAAGGAGCAGAGAGGAGGCCAGCTTAGCCCCCTATGGAAGGGAACTCCAGAGGGTATGCCCATTGAGTCTAACCATTTCTTTTTCCACTGGAAACTCACTGGGACAGGCAGCCAACATCCCTTGGGTCTAGACCCGTCCACGGATCACGGAGTAGCACAGATAATCTGTTTCATACAGAATTGCCTGGAGCTTGAAACTACTTCCAAAACTATTGGGAGGGGATCTGGGGGCTGAATGGCAATTATCTAGTGCGATGGGATTCAGGGAAGATTCACACAAACACACATTAACAGCCTCTTTTAGGCAAGATAGAGCTCTGCCATGTTGCAGTGAGATATTTTCCACTCCTCTTACCCACTTAGTAAGTCCCCATCTAACTGCTGTTATAAGCCAGAATAGCATGGGTCCAACACACATGCAGCAACTCTCACCTCTCCAAGGACCCTACTCACAACATCAAGCTGCAAAAAAAATGAAAGATATCCAATAATATGGGACAATCGATTGGAGTTGTGTCAACTACACCACCCAAGCCAAAGCAGATCCAAGCAATTTTATCTGCAAAGTGTCATACAAATTCTTCACAGAACGCCATCAAAGGGTCTGCATGCTGTTCTTTTGGGGCAAAGTACAGAAGGCCCCAGAACCACCCAGATAGCTCCACTGGACAACGGTTCAAAAACCATGATGGCAAAACTGTCATCATCACCACAGAATAGGCTTTCTAATGTGCTCTTGCCAATGTTTGATTGGAATGTTTGGTCAGATGGCATTGTATAGTTCAGAAAATGCTACTGAATAACTGCTGCTTTACCATGGACAACGTTGGGCATATGGGGAACTGGGCTCAGTCTTATCTGTTGTTTTATTTAACAGTTTCATGAATCAAGTGGATGAAGTCATCTAGAGATCTGTGATATGGTGTCACCAGTCAGCATACTGATGATCACCAACTCCATCTTTCTTTTTCATCTTATCCCAAAGTAGTCATAGCCCTAATCCATGACCTGAAGACAATAATGGACTTGCTTTGGATGAACAAACCGAAACTTAGCCTAGAGAAAACAATAGTACTAAGATTGCTGTTGATCTAGGGTAGGTGTACAATGTACATTTCTACCAGCTGTGTATCAGTCATGCACATTTCTACCAGCTTTGTCTGATGCACACTGAACCCTTTCTTAGAAAACACAGACCTTGCCATAGTCAGTCAGACACAAATGAACTAGATTACTGTAAAATAATCCAGTTTGACACCACTTTAACTGCCATGGCTCAATGCTATGAAATTTTGGGAAAGCAGGGTGGAAAATGTATCAAGCCACCTATCTGTCCATCCCACAAATGAATGTACAGTCGTCCCTCTTGATTCGCAAGGATCCAGAACACACACACCCTGCAAATCAGGAAAATCGCAAATATCCAAGCCCCATTGATTTCAATGGTGGTGTGTGCCCACATGTGTGCCATTTTGGCCCTCCCCACTTGCCATCTGCGAAGGACCAAGACTGCGGACTCCAAGTCTGCGAACGGGGAAGGACAAGTGTATAACTAAACTGAATACAGGATACTTGAATGTGGTGCTTGAATTGTGTGAGAGCAAGAGAAACTCCAAATGAATAGTGAAACGCTTGCACATAAAGTATTGCAAATAAAGTTTTGGAAATTTTGGCTGGTCTTCACTTGTTTTCTATTATTACAAAAGCCAATTTTGGGCAAAGGGTACTGTGTTTTTAAGTTCTGCAGACACAACCAAGTAAGGAGGTATTATAAATATAGAGAAGAACAGCAGTATTGTGCAGGCATAACTGAATGACCTCATGAGCTGGAATAATAGAAATAGAATGAAATTCAGCAGGGTAAAGTATAAGGTCAGGCATCTGTAAAGACAATAAATGCAATCCTTGGATGTGCTTGTTGCAACATTTCTAATGTAAAAACAGAAATACTGGCGTTTTTACAAAAGCTAATAAGAGAGATCACAACCGAGTTCAATCCTAGACAGATCTCTCCAAGAGAAAAGTATTTAAACTAAAACATAAATGTAGAACAAGCGTCTTAGAAGACATTAGAAAAACAATGGCTTTTATCCTAAAAGGAAAGCTGAAGCTCCATAAAACATGTGAACTAGCTGGGGGGGGGGGGAATGGTTTGAGTGTACAGCAATTGTCTGGAATCTGAGTAGAATCAGAACCACTGAAAAAATCTCCCAAACTGCCAAAGCTGCTCATCTGATTCAGAAGAATACCATGGTTTATGGTATTAAAAGCTGCTGATAAATCAAGCAACTACAGGGTTGCACTTTTCCTGTCTCTTGATAAAGATCAGCCATTAGATGATCAAGGGATAATTCAGGCCTGAAACCAGGTCTTAATTCATATTAGTATCATCCAAAACTGTAACACACAATGTTCTGAAGGATCTCTCCCCAAAATGAGTGCTTGCAACAAGGTAGTAGCTATCAAAGACAACAGGGTCCACAGTGGATTTCTTTAGGAGTGGCTGCTCCACTGCCTCTTAACCCTAAAGGCCAATGAGCACATGGTCTGTTCTAGTTTTAATATCTAGACTCTTTTTAGACTTAAAACTATATTTGGTCCAGCAAAAAAATGTTGTTTCGGATGTATTAGACACAAGTATGCCTTTCTGAAAAGCTGTCAATGTCAACTGAATGTTCGTGATGCAATATGCATAATTTTTCCTTGAGTATATAAGTGTGAATTCACTGGTTACCCTTTCTTGACTGGGTATATTACAAAATGATAATTTTGCATTAGAAAAATCTTTGGCATGTATAGATGCACATGAGCCTTTAAATTATATTCTTGCAATGTGGAATGAAACTGGGGAGACAAAGTGGTTGAATCAAGAAGGCTTTGACTCTTGCAAAAAGAACTTCACTTTAGTGTTAGAAAGATGAACATTAATCACTTATTGTTCAATGGTCAGAAGATCTTAGTGGTTTAGCTATTCACAAATCTGCATTAGAAACCAATTTCAATAAAATGTATTTTTGGAAATATAAGGGGGTTGCAGACTGCCAGAAATAGTGCAAATTGAGTCCACTTTAAGGGTTAGGGTTAGTGCTAGGTAATCATGGGAATTTTTTTCTGAGACATTGAGCCTTCTCTGTCAGAGAGCTCTGGTGCCACAATAAAATACAGTTCCCATGATTCCCTAACCCTAACCCTAAAAGTGGACTCAATTTGCACTATTTCTGGCAGTCTGCAACCCCCATAGTCAGCTTATACTGATGTACATGCATAGCTCATGTTCATAACCTTTTGTTTCTTTTCTTTGTAATCATACTTTTAAAATCCAGTTTTTTAAAAAAAAATCTTGGGAGGAAAATGAAGAGCACATGATCAGACACATAATTCCAAGCACTTTGTCCACATCCCCAAGCCATAATTACGGTAGACTTGGCTTAACAAACTTTCTTTTTCAAGTCAGAAGAGCTCATTTTCTGGTCCCAATTAAGAGTTGCCTTGCACCATGCTACATTCCTGATGACACCAACAGGAATATAACTCCCTACTTTCTGCTGCAGTAGAATGACTCCATCATCTCTCTGTCAAGAATTCTGCCATTGCAGTGACACACCTTTGCCAAAGATGAAAGTAGGGAAGGAAGAAATGATCTACCATTGCCACAGTTGACAAGAGAAGATACCAGGTGAGTAAGTGAAAGGGGGCAACCTCCCTCACCACCAAAAGACCTAGCCTGAGGACTAGTGAGCAAGTTTTGCAGCAATGACACATCGAATGACAACTACACAAGAAAAAGAGAACACCAGGAATGGGAATCAATGGCATCCACTGCTTCAAGGAAGTGGTTAGGTAAAGCCCTGAACAGGCAGGGCTTTTTTTTTATTTTAAGAGAAAGAATACATTGCAAAAATTTATTGAAAACCACTTGTGGGGTTATAATGCTAATCTTAGTTTGGAGGGAAACGTTATAATTCCTTTATAGATTATTATTATTATAAAAAGCAATCTTATGATCTGCACTTTAAAAGAGGACTCACATTAACAATGAATAAAGCAGACCTTTACAACTTGGCAGTAGGTAGGGGCCAGAAATGAAATAGGCTAAACTTCTTTGAGCCACAGATAGGTTTTAATTTATTTTAAATTAATTAATTAATATTAATTCCATCCATCTCCTCCTCCTCCTCCTCCTCCTCTGCCCAGCCCTCTCCTCAAGAGAAAGTGAGCAGCAGAGGAGCCTTGCCTGTCCTCCTCCTCCTCCTCCGCCCAGACTTCTCCCCTGGAGAAGACTGAGTGAAGAAGGAGCCTTGATGGGTGTTTGCTGCCTGGCCTTCTCAGGAAAAAGCCAGGCAAAGGAGGAACCTTGCAGGATGAGCATTTGCCCATCCTCTTCCTCCTCCACCACCCATTCTTCTCCTCAACAGAAAACCAAGTAACAGTGTTCACCTGTCCTCCTCCTCCACCACCTGGCCTTCTCCTTGGGAGAAAGCCAGACAGCAGAGCAGCCTTGAGGGGCAAGCGTTTGCCCCCCCCCCCTCATGGCCTTCTCCTTGGGAGAAAGCCAAGCAGTGGAGGTGCCTTGCAGGTTCAGTGTTTGCCCATCCTTCTCCTTAGGAGAAAGCCAGGTGGCACAGGAACCTTGCAAGGTGAGCATTCATCCTGCATCCTCCTCCTCCACATGGCACTCTTCTCAGGAGAAGGAGTTGTTCCACATCCTCGTGGACTGCCCAAAATCCTTTGGCGGGCCACATGCGGCCCCCGGGCCATATGTTGTGCAGGCCTGGAATAAAGGAATCTTGTAGTGTTCCAGCTGTGTCATAATCTATTACTCTGGCATAAAGAGCTACAAAGTGAAATCATGATCATGCCAATGCTTAAGATCTTCAGAAGAGTATCATCAGTGGAGTATCCACGGAGAAATACAAAAAAGGTGTTTCTACCTGCACAGTCCCCAAGTGGGATGGTAGGAGCAACTTTACTGTACCCCCTCTTCTTCCTCTTCCTCCTCCAGTAGCTGATTCCTGAGTTCAGCTGCCAGAGTCCTCCTGAGCTGTCAGCAATAGAAGATCTGACTCCATGATGTTGCACAACCTGGCAAAAATGCTCAAATGAAGCCATTTCCCAATTCCTTCCCTGCAGATTAAATTGCTGCAAATGAGCAACTGGGTGAAGAAGACTCCTAGCTTCTCACTAAGGTGAAGCTCAATATTCCTTTAATTCTTTTGTTTGCTTTTCTTTCCTTTTCCTTTTTTTAAAAATGTATCTCTATCGCAGCTTTATTAAGGAACTTTCAGAAACCTTACCTTCCAAAAGAATGATAAGGAATGGAGATGTAGCAAGAGTGGTCACTTCTTGTTCCTCAAAAAAAATCTGTCAGGTCTAATTAGCTGATTTTAAAGTAGTATTTTCTGAATTAAAAGCCTTCCTGCCTACAAAGTGGGGAAATATTTATTAGCCACATATAGCATTATGTATATAGCATATAGCTAAGCCCCAACATGCAAGAAATGGAAATGCCAATTTGATATATACATTTTGAAATGGTCTAAAATAAAAGGCCAATGAAGGAGAGCCATGGCTGATCATTTTGTTTATCTTAATAATAATAAAACACTGAAGGTTATGTACTTTTATAATTTTTAAACATCTTCAAGGGATTTTTTTAAAAACTAAAAAGCAGTGTTTCCATTTCTCTACTTCTAAAAAAAGAAACATTTTAAGGCTGTGTTCTGTTGTACTTTTGTACTTTTATATAGCCTGTTACATCTTAATATTTTATTTTATTCTCAATCTCCTAAACCATTCAGAGACTGATGATGATGGACAGTAATATAAATAGGGTAGATAAATAAAAATAAACAAGTTTGGAGTTAAAGTGTTAAAAACATATAACTATATTGGTGATAAAAGAACTTAACTTGTCATTCCAGATTTCAAAACAACACTTACTGTATATACTCCCCCCCCCCCGAGAGTTAAAGTATAGTACACTTGTCCTTTCCCATTCATGGACTTGGAGTCCACGGTCTCGCTCTTTGCAGGGAGGGACAATTGCTATACTGTAAATGGCTACGAGCGTGCCATGGGTGCACACACCATTAGTTTAAACGGGGCTCAAATATTTGTGAGCTGCCATTTTGCAGGGTGTGTGTCCGGGAGTTGGGAGGGACAACTGTTCTTATACTGACCCATGGATACGTCAACTCAGTTTTTTGGGGTCAATATTTTGACTAAAATTTCTAGATTTGTACATGAGTATATACAGTAAATACATTACTAGTAACAGATCTTCAGGTAAACTAGAAATGTAAGACTATGCTGCCATCTAAAGATCAAATTGAGAATCTTCCAATCTTTCACTGCAATATTAGTTTGATATTACAGGATGGCAATGGTAATCCCCTCTGAAGAAAATTGTCAAGAAAACCCTGTAATAGATTTCTTAGGGTCAAAATGACTTGCAGGCACACAACAACAACAGCAACAAAATTCTAAATATTATACGGAGAGTTAGTAATTTGGAAGATTTGGAAGTAAATGTAACATTACTCCCTTAAGAGCAGTATCCAGTGTTTGAAACTAATGCCTCACATAGGCCACAAGAGTGGGGAACAGAATGCACTGCAGTTAAAGTACACCTACCGAATTTAGATACATGATAAATTAAATATGATAAAAATGACAAATGATTGAGCAACAGAAAAAGATTACTTAACTCTTCATGAAGTTAAATGGGGGGAAAAGATTCAAAGATATAGCCGTGTTACTCTGTAGAATCACTATGTAGAGAAATCTTGTAGCACCTTTGAGACTAACTGAAAGAAATTGGCAGCATGAGCTTTCGCTGAGGAAGCAGACTGAAGTCTATGAAAGCTCATGCTGCCAATTTCTTTCTTTCAGTTAGTCTCAGACGCAAAAAAAGGATGTTACTGTATATCCTGCTTTTGATTTGGAGAAACAATATGTTAGGAAAAATATCCTGTGGCTTCCAAAACACTACTACCTTGGTTATTGAAAGTACTGGTTGACTTCTTGGAAGATTCCTGAGAACCAGTGAACATAGTGACTCCAGTTATAAACAATAGTGAACCAGATGCCACTGGAAGCCCATGAGCAGGACATAGAGACTAGAGCTCTCCTTGCTACTAACCCAAAAACTGAGAGTAAATGGTACATCTTCAGAATCTACAAGGTTCCACATAGCCATCACAGCTAATAACCACAGAAAGATCTATCCTCCATGCCTTTCTCTAATCCTTAGAGAAAGGCATGGAGGATAGATTTTCATCCAATACTTGTCATATTTTGTTACATCTTAATATTTTATATTATTCTCAATCTCCTAAACCATTCAGAGACTGATGATGATGAACAGTAATATAAATATGGTAGATTTTCATCCAATACTTCTCTGTCAGAGAGCTCTGGTGCCACAATAAAATACAGTTCCCATGATTCCCTAACCCTAACCCTAACCCTAAAAGTGGACTCAATTTGCACTATTTCTGGCAGTCTGCAACCCCCATAGTCAGCTTATACTGATGTACATGCATAGCTCATGTTCATAACCTTTTGTTTCTTTTCTTTGTAATCATACTTTTAAAATCCAGTTTTTTAAAAAAAAAAAATCTTGGGAGGAAAATGAAGAGCACATGATCAGACACATAATTCCAAGCACTTTGTCCACATCCCCAAGCCATAATTACGGTAGACTTGGCTTAACAAACTTTCTTTTTCAAGTCAGAAGAGCTCATTTTCTGGTCCCAATTAAGAGTTGCCTTGCACTATGCTACATTCCTGATGACACCAACAGGAATATAACTCCCTACTTTCTAACCCTAACCCTAAAAGTGGACTCAATTTGCACTATTTCTGGCAGACTGCAACCCCCCTAAGATGGCTTATTTTTGAAAACTACTACAATGATAAAAAAAAAAGTATTTCAAAGAGAAAGAAGTGCCTAGGTCATGATTTGTACTTTTAAAAAGTTCAACACCCCATTGTTAAAAAGGTTGCATATTTCTGATGAAGAAAAATCATAGTAATGATATAGAATGAATTTACAAAGCAGGCAAGTTTTTAATTGCAATCTCATGATTCTCAAAGGATACACTGGTAAGCATCAAAGGAAGATCATCTGATTATTTTCTGTATTTTTTCCTATTTCTGGGACATGTAAATAGGTTTTTAAAAAAGGTAAATACTTCCCCCATTCTGAATCTTCAAAATGAAGCCCCCCCCCCCCCAATAAATCAACAGAAGTATGTACTTTCCTTTTATAAGATAGATTCCTGCCATTAAAAAGGAGGCAGTTTGAAAAGCACTTCCCAGCTTTCTAGTAGCCCTTATATCCCACAAGCTACTATGATGAGAGCTTGTAGTAGTTTAGTAGTTTGGAAACAAAATGCTAGACCAGACCTGCACAACCTGGCAGTAGTTAGAAGCCAAAATTAAAATAGGCTAAACTTCTTTGGGCCACAAATATATTTTTAATAACAACAACAACAACAACAACAACAACAATTTAATTAGATTTAATGAATATTAATTCTGTCCTTCTCCTCCTTTGCCTGGCCCTCTCCTCAGGAGAAAGCCAAGCGACAGAGGAGCTTTGCTTGTCCTCCTCCTCCTCCACCCGGACCTCTTCTCAGAAGAATGCTGAGAGATGGAGGAGCCTTGAGGGGCAAGCATTTGCCCCCTTCCTCTTCGTCACTCAGCCTTCTGAGGAGAAAGCCAAGCAGTGGAGGAGCCTTGCAGGGTGGGTGTTCACCTGTCCTTCTCCTTCTCTCCAGTCTGACCTTCTCCTAGGACAAAGCAGGGCAGTGGAGGAGCCTTCCAGGGCAAGCATTTGGCTGTTCTCCTCCTCTGCTTGTCTGGCATTTTCCTTGGGAGAGAGTTAGGTAGGAGAGGAGCCTTGAGGGGAAAGCATTTGGCTGTCCTCCTCCTCCTCCTCCTGGCCTTCTCTTCAGGAGAACGCTGAGCAGTAGGAAAGCCTTGCATGACAAGTGTTTGTCTGTCCTCCTCCTCTTCCACTCAGTCTTCTCCTCAGGAGACAGGCAGGTCGCGGAGGAGCCTTGCAGGGCAAGCATTCACCCTTCCTCCTCCCCCTCTGCATGGCCCTCTCCTCAAGAGGAGGACAAGCAGCAAAGGAGCCTTGAAGTCATTCCACAACCTCATGGGATGTCCTTTGGCAGGCCGCATGTGGCCCCCAGGCTGTATGTTGTGCAGGCCTGTGCTAGACAGTAGTATTCAGGTTCATATCAGATAAACTGAGTGATACATGAATGATATTTTAGGGCCTTTGTAGACTGCTAGAAATAGTGCAAATTGAGGCCACTTTAACTGCCCTGGCTCAGTGCTAGGGAATCATGGGAGTTGTATTTTTTTCTGAGACATTGAACCAGGGATAGGCAACCTTTCCCCTTTAAGGGCCGAGGGACTTCAGCTCCCGGAATCCCAGGAGCTATTGGCCAACATGGCTGAGGCTTCTGGGAACTGAAGTCCCTCAGCCCTTAAAGGGGAAAGGTTGCCTACCCCTGCATTGAACCTTCTCTGTCAGAGAGCTCTGGTGCCACAATAACCTACAGTTCCCATGATTCCCTAGCACTGAGTCATGGCAATTAAAGTGGACTCAATTTGCACTATTTCTGGCAGTCTGCAAAGGCCCTTAAATATTTTAACAATTGTAGAAGCAAGTCTAGCAAACATGACAATATCTGACATACATATTTACAGCTGTAATGATAAACAAACCTTCATCCACTGTAAACTGGCAGTTCTTATCATTGTAGAAAAGAATTTTCTTCTTATCAGGGCGTGTAACAAAGATGATCTGGTCCCCTAAAGCCTCAAAACAACACAGAAAATAAAATACTATTAACTCTAATATTTTGAGATTCTGCACAAGTGGGACATGTAAATAGGTGAATTTGCAAGAGAAATGTGAAAGATATTCAACACTAGAACCCTGTATTGGAATCTAAATGAGATGGATCCTGCTGTTTAAGGGGGGAAGCAGACGGGCGGCCCTGGGCCGCCCCAGGAAGCTGCGCCGCGGGGCCGAGGTATCCCCACACCTCGGCCCCGCGGCGCAGCTTCACCGCCCCAGGAAGGAACGCTAAAATAGCGCTCCTTACACAAGTCACCGAAGGTGCACCACAAAAGGCTGGCAGCACACCTTCAGCGACTCTTCCGCCGCAGCGTGTGCGGACGCTGCGGTGTGAAGGCATCGTCGGAGCACCAGCCGTGCGGAGGGGCCAGCGCTCCGACGATGCCTTTGGGAAGGGGTTGGGGCGCCCACCGTGCGGCTGCCCCTCCCCTTCCTTGCCCCCAAAATGGCCCTTTGCGCCGTCTGCTTCCCCCCAAAGTTACTCTGGCCCAGAACAGACTGCCCTTAAAAGATGCCTTCAGGGCATCATCAGAACACCGCATGTTCTGATGACGGCCTGAAGCCGCTCAGAAGCCAGGCGGCTGCCCAGATGTGGGCGGCTTGAAGACACTTCAATGGTGCAGCATTTAGAACCGCATGCCGCTGGAACATCTTGAAGCCTCCATGGGGCTGCAGCATAGCCCAAAAAAGAGCGGATCTTTGCCGCTCCTTTTTGGGCCGGGTTCAAGGTGGATTGAGGCCACTATGTGTGGTTGCCATGGGCCTGATCTGTCTTCAGAAGGGGCGGCTTCAAGCTTTTAAAATAAAGGCAGCTTGGAAGAGTATGTGTATCTTCTCTGCATCCAGATAGTGCTTCTGAGTTCTGCATCAAATACCCTAAAGATGCTCCTCATCTGTTCCACGAAACTGAATTCTGAAGCTCTTAACAATGAGAATTTTGTAGGATCCATATAGAAATCAGTAAGCTAAAAAAAGTGAGGATAAGGAGATGTGTTTATATGTCACCCTGGTGGCACAGTGGTTAAATACCATTACTGCAGTCACAGGGTTGTGAGTTCAATCCCAGGCAGGCCTCCAGGGTCCACTCAGCCCTCCATCCTTCCGTAGGTCGGAAGATTCTAAACTGCATAGGGAGTGCTAGTTCACTGATAAGTGGTATAGAAATATACTTGCTATGGGAGGAAAAAAGGAAAAGCAAGAGAAGGAGTTTTAGTGGGGAGGATAGGAAATGATTTTTTTCAAGAATTGATGCAGTTTCCTTCCCTCATATACTACTCTGATTTCTGTAACTTCATCAAAATTTTCAGATAAGTAGCCATATTAGCCTCTTGCCGGGGGAGGAAAAAATGTAGTTGCACATTTAAGACTAATTTATTTTTATTTTAGCATGAGCTTTCATGGATATATAGATCAATTTGATCAGCAGCAGTACCGAGTGGTATTAAGGCCTCTTTGGAGGTCTTTAAACAGAGGCTGGATGGCCATCTGTTGGGGGTGCTTTGATTGTGAGTTCCTGCATGGCAGAAGGGGGTTGGAATGGATGGCCCTTGGGCCTCTTCCAACTCTATGATTCTACATAGTAATACCACTTGGTACTGCATCTGAAGAAGTGGGTTTAAAGCAGGGGTAGACAACCTTTCCCCTTTAAGGGCCAAGGGACTTCAGCTCCCAGAAGCCTCAGCCATGTTGGCCAATAGTCCCAAGTTGGCCAATAGCTCCTCAAATTCTGGGAGCTGAAGTCCCTCAGCCCTTAAAGGGGAAAGGTTGCCTACCCCTGGTTTATAGTCATGAAAGCCCATGCTAAAACAAAAACCAGTTATTCTTAAAAGATGCTGCCACATTTTTTCTCTCCCTTTCCCTTCCTCCTTTTTTATTTATCAAAGTTATACACCCAGCTTAGATTAGTTTGGGGGTGTGGACATGCAGAAACAGTTCCTCAACATTTGTTTTCCTTTCAGAAAAAAACATAAATCCAGTCTCTCTGGACTGTAGCTTTTATAGATATGAAAAATTTCTTAACATTTTGAAGCACTAGAGGAAAGGTGTTGGTTTTTTTGTGTTTTTTTTAACTGGAAATTTTCTGAAAAATTGAAAAATGCATTATTATCTTTTACAAACTGAAAGACACTTCAGTACTTTAATAGATAACTTGGGCCTCAAAAGGGCCACCGTTGGGCTGATCCAGGGGCAGGGCATGCATATGATGCATGCCCCCGGAGCAGTCAGAGGCTGTGCTGGGGCCACCAAAGGCATCCCAAAACTGGCAGCCTGTTCAGGACCACAGCAGCGGGCGCCCTCAGGACTACAGCATCTGGTTGCTGCAGTCCTGTGATGATTAGGGCAGTCCTACTGCCCCATCTGCTTCACCCCTCTGTTAGACATAAAAATGTCATGTCAGATATTTTAAAAGTACAACTTTTATTAGTACTTTGATTAGTATTTTTATTCAGAAAATAATGACAAAATTAATTTACATTTTAAAACTTTTATTGTTACAAATTGAGTTACAAGGTCCTGAACTGTAAGATCTGAACTATAAGGAACCTCCTTGATTTTGCCAATTTATGAGGAGAAAGCAAAAATTCCCAACAAAACCAGAACAAACCAATCAGCCATAACGTACTCATAAATAGAACTGAGAAAAGGAAATCAAGAAGAGGAATTGCAATAATCTCATATTGTACATAGTCTTACATAAAATTCTTCCTCTTAAATAACTTTTAGAAATTATCTATCTATTATTTTTATAATTTATATATATAAGTCTTCCTGCCTGCCTGGCCAGCTGGCATTGGAGAAGGCCTAGTGTTTCTTGTAGATTGCTACTCCTCTCTAGAGAAATATTAATTCTAAGAAAAAAAATACTGGGGGAGCGGGGAATTGTTTTCCCCACATTTTATTTTTTATTTTTTACCAGGCTTTCACATTTCTAACTTGCACTGGTAAATTGTAAATCAAAATGCCTTGCAAGCAATTAACAATTTTTTTTTGAAGCAGTAAGGGTAACAAATTCTTATATCATGAAACTACTTACCTTTATGGCTTTCTGTGCATTGGGCAGTCCTTCCTCAATATCTTCCAAAAGTATTCCTCCCAAACCTCGCTGATCATGTTTATCCAAGAGCCTGAGTAGGGCTTTTTTATCCTTCAAATTGTACTTAGGCTTGAAAGCATATTTTCCATCTACAACTTCTATTTTGGGATTGTTGACTAGGGCCTACAACATGTACAACATATACATAGGTTCTCAGCTTATAGAAGAAGACATACATTTGTCATGTGCATATTTTACCAAACCACAATTATTAGGGCAACGTACAACTTTTCTTCTTTTTTGTGTGTGGGAACCCATTATTTCTCTGTTATTTTTGTCTCCGGTACCATATTTTCTGACAAAAAAGATGACATACCACGAGTGCATCAATGGAATTCAGCAAAATCAGAAACAAATGAGTCTGTTCCCCTCTGTCCTGTGTATGCCCTTTGTGTTTAGGTGGTTTTAATTTAACAGAGCGTAAAAATTAAAATTCCGAAGACGGGGAGCATAGTGTGTGTCTGTGTGTGTGCAGCCCTTTCAGGTCCTGCAGTAAGTAAATCTGGCCCTGTTGCTTCCTGCAATTTGCCCCCCACTAGACTAAAAACTTCAAAAATAAAATTTTACTAAAACACATACACAAGTGTTAGTATTATTTCTGCCTCTTCCATACTATTGGTCTGCTACAATCTCCACAATGTAGAACACCAAAATTTTATTTATAAGTTATTTATATGATTGTTTTTGTACTACAAAGTAAACTGAAAAAGCAAATCCTTCACAATGATTCATCTGAAACAATATGAAACAAGGCTATTTTTCAGACTGCCTTTCAAGACACAAGTTCGTGCTATAGGTAAGGCAACCAGAAAAGATCTTGTGAGTTGGTATACCATCTGCAGATCACCCTCTCAAGGCAACTTATATGTGAGCCTTATTGATGATTAGAGGAATTCTCCCTCCCTTGGATCCAGGAGGCACCAACTGCCTCTTGATTCTGGTCTTTTCTGGTTAACTGTGCTGCCTACTTTGAGAAATCTGTTTTCAGCCTCTGATTTCAATTGGTTAGTGTTTTAATAGATTATTAGTTGATGTTTTGTATTCCAATTATGCATTTTAATGTATGCTTATGTCCTCTTATGTTTTTTTGTATGCCAGTCTGCAACATCATTTTCAATGCAGTAAGCACTATCGGCACAGATACATCAGTGAATATCAAAATCAGGATTGTCTATGTCAACTATAGCCAACAATTTCTGTGTATGGTTGTGAAAGCTAGAGAGTGAAGGATAAGAAGAGGACCAACACATTTGAAATGTGGTGCTGGAGCAGAGTTCGATGGATATCATGGACTCTTAAACAGAGAAATGAATAGGTCTTAGTGCAAATCAACCCTAAACTCTCTCTAGAAGCCAAGATGACTTAGGGGCCAGATTGCTGGGAAAAGCCAGCTTCTGGGCAGCTTGGGGGCATGGCATTTTGATGGCGCACGCCCCCAAGACGTCCAGAAGTCATGCTGGGGAGCTTCCAGCCACTCCTGGGCATGGTGCGTTGATGCATGCCCCTGGATCACCCAGAAGCAGCCCTAAAACCAATCCAAAAAGAGCGAAACTTTTCTGCTTTTATTTGGGCCAGCAGCAGGAGGATTGGGGCTGTGGCATATGCTTGCTGCGGCTCCAGGGTGAGCAGCTCCGGGGTGGTCCCAATCTGCCCTTTGGGGGCATTTGGTTTCGCCCCTAACTGAGACTGTCACACTTTGGGCATATCATAAGAACACATGGCTCACTAGAAAAGATAATAATGCTTGGTATGGTAGAAAGCAGTAGAAAAAGAGGAAGACCGCATTCCAGATGGATAGACTTGATCAAGGAAGTTGCATCCCTGAATGTGCAAGACTTGAGCAAGGTTGTTGATAACAAGGTGATTTGGAGATCTCTCATTTATGGAGCCACTGTAAGTCAAACTTGACTTGACAGCAACTAACAACAACAAATAGCCTCGGTAAGCAGATCAAATAAATAAACAAAAGTTTTCAGTTACACCCTAATAAATTAGCTAACCAATTACTGTATTCTGTTTACTAATCTAAGAGGCAATACAGACCAGCAAGAAGGGGGCAGCTTCAAGCTGCCCCTTCCAAAGACGGATTGGGACCATGGCAACCACACACCGTGGCCCCAATCTGCCTTGAACCCAGCCCAAAAAGTAATGGCAAAGATCTGCTCCATTTGAGGCCGTGAAAAAGTCACCTTTAGCGGCTGCACCACTGGCTTCTGGGAGCTTCAGAACGTCATCAGAGTGTGTGGTGTGTAAACATCGCATTCTGATGACACCCTAAAGGCATCTTTTAAGGACCATCTGTTCTGCCCCTAAATGCGATGACATATTTCACTTTCACAACCAAAAGAGTTCACAGTGTATAAAAGCATGCCAAAACTATCATTAGCTTAGGAAACATTGTCATAAATCATACTAAAAATCTGAGAATGCACAAAATATTTGTATATAAATAAATACTGCCTCTGAATAGTTTCTGAACAGGAATACAAGTTATTATATAGGTTTTCTATAAGAAAAGCAGATGTATTTCTGGGCATTTGTTCTTTAACAGAAAATATGGTATCAGAGGCTGAAATAACAGAGAAAGAATGGGTTTCTACACACAAAAAAGAAGAGCAGTTCCACATAAACCCAGACAGTTTTAATCATGATTTTTAAACATAATTTTATATTTAATCATTTCTATGTATGTTAATATAAATATTGTGTAGAGTTGCATTTTTAATATGTGTATTTTATGTAACAACTGTATTTTTAATTATGTTGTAACCTGCCTTGAGCCACGAGGAGAGGCGGGTAAGAAATAAAAAATATTATTATTGTTGTTGTTGTTGTTGTTGTTGTATATATAGTGCTGCAACTCAACACCGAAAGACTGTGGTCTTCCAGCCCTCCTCCACTATGCTCTCAATGCTAGTGCTGCTAAAAAAACTTCCAGCTACACAAAGAATCAAGAGGAAATGGGGTTAGGTAGACATTAAAAGACTTTATAAAAAGAAGCTGCACTCTTGTAGGCTTAGTTAACATCTGATAAACATATTTATTTCAACTGGCCTTATATAAGAAGTCTGAATTGTTTTCTATTGTTACCTCACTCATCAGCCATTGTTTCTGCTTTAGTCCAATATCTAGGTGTTGAGTTTCATCCAGTATTTCTTCTAGAGTTAATGGGTGTGTATCACCACGTTGATGCCGTGTCTGGGAAACAGTTTAAAATATTATTATTATTATTATTATTATTACTACTACTACTACTACTACTACTACTATGTTTAAGTATAATATGAACAGTGCATTAATTACATACTGAAGGTAACATAAAATACACAAACATAGTCACAGTGAAAGATGTAATACACAGAGTAACCAATTAAGCAATTTATCCTTTCTTTTTTCTGATACTGCCTTACAGGCCATTTCTAATATTTATTTTTACAATATGTATACACTGATGATAAAAATAAATATTACAAATGGATCATAATAAAAGTACACATTGATAATGTCTACTAATCAGGATGATATCTATATATTTGCAAATGCTGTATTATAAATGTGTTACAAAAGTATTTCAGCAACAGTGCACTGGCACTAGAAGAATGCAGTTCCTAGAACTGGATCTCTGCTGAGGGCATATTGTCCCTTTCACAGTCTGGAATGGTACCTATGAATGGAGCTCATCATCTAGTAAAAGGGATAGGAGGAATCCCTAGATCAAGGGCAATTTACAGCAGTTTGTCTGGCACACAAGCTAAGAAAGTTAGTTCCATCCATTCAATTCTCCCCCGTGAAACAT
This sequence comes from Phrynosoma blainvillii, assembly GCA_026167975.1. Taxonomy (NCBI): domain Eukaryota; kingdom Metazoa; phylum Chordata; class Lepidosauria; order Squamata; family Phrynosomatidae; genus Phrynosoma; species Phrynosoma blainvillii. The sequence goes on along the minus strand of JANUYF010000002.1, from coordinate 154,608,306 downwards.
AGGTTAAGTCTTTCCACTATAAGTAAACTTAACTAATACTATCAAATTGCATCCAAAATATCCCACACTGCAACTAAGGCAAATAAATGGGACTGAAGTTTGTCACAGTACTGTCCACTTCCACCAGCATAACTATATTACTTCTTGCAACTGACAGGATCTTTGTGTGGTTACAACTGGACCTATCACACTAATTCGGTCTCCCTGTCTCCCAAATGTTTGAAAACTATGTGTTTAAACCAAGGAGAGAGAGACAGTGTGTATATCTGAATTAATAATGTCCGCTCTGTAAATTAAAGGGCAAAAAATTAGTTCTAAGCCAAGCACTATCTGCATCAATATCTTTATATGCTGTAAACAGTGAGATCACAGAGGAATAGTGGATATTCTAAGTGCTTTAGCTATGTATGTACTTTCTCACTTATAGTCATAAATACTGAATGCACTGCTACAGAAAAGACTGAATGTCTCTCATGTGAAAGGCTGACAAACTGTTGGCCAGAACCATTAGATATTTTAAACAAGCTCACCTGCATTTAAGCCATCTCATTCTCCATTAAATGAAGGTTTGATCTGTCTATCAAAGGCCTACAAGCAGAATCTCTCATTTCTATAGAAATTACTGTACAGCAAAAGGTACACCCAGGACATTGTCACTGGAAACAGATGGCTGCTGATTGTTGTGTATTGTCAGGTAATATTTTATTTGTCTCATTTTATTTATATCCCATCTTTTTTCCAATAAGGTACCCATAGCAGTTTACAGTGTAAGATAAAGAAAATACAGTCAGCCCTCCACATTTGCGGCTTTGACTTTTTGCAGCTTTGATTATTCACAGATTTAATTCATACATTCTCTCTAGGAATGTCTAGGTTCTCCAGTGTGATTCTGCCACAGGCTGACCACAAAGTCACACTGGAGGACCTAGAAATTCCTAGAGAAAACACTTTTCTAAGCATTTTTAGTTCTGCCAACATGATTCTGTGGTCAAGTTCCAGCTGATGTTGACCAGAGTGCTGGAGAACCTAGATATTCCTAGAGGTTTTCTCTCAGGTTTAAAAAAGGGTTTTTATTTGTGGTTTTTCCATTTTTATGGAGGTCTTTTGCCCCTAACCTCAGCGAATGTGAAGGGCCCACTGTATCACTAAAACAAAATATAATACAGAAGTTAAAATACATTGAATACACATGGTCAGATCTATGTTTTTCTTTGCTCAGAGGTCTTCAAGGCAGAGTTGACTTGAATCCTGACTCCCATCTTCCACTGTTAATTGGATTGACCATAAACATTGGAACCCTGGCTGGCAGAAGAGAGTGCCCAGACTCAGGTCTGATTTTTTTTTTAATGCATTTCACCATTTTCCTTCTCACTGATGGAAATACTGTATTTAAATTTTCTTCTTGAAATCAAGATAATTGTACAATAACACTGCATACTTTCTTCCTCTAAATATATGAAATATCATGATGATACCTTCATATAGTTCACTATCTTTGCAAGAACTCCAAACTTGTAACCAGAGCCGCCAGAAAAGGCTTTCAAATTAAAAGATCCATTGCTGTGTTCTGTAAAGGAAAAACATGTTCTTTAAATGGACTATTCATTTTGCAATGCAGACATCAGATAAATATACCCAATCTGTTACCATAGCCACAAACTAAAAGATTCTAGCAGTCTTCGCATTCATTATGTTATCTTCAGGGGAAAAAGGTATATTATTAAAACAACAGTACTGGAACTATCATAATAGACAGATCTGTAAACGAAGAGGATGCTGGAGTACAACAATATCTAGTGCCCACAACAAAGGGGTGGACCACACATGGATGCTCTTTCACAACTGAATGTCAAAACTAGGAAACAGACAGGAAAAGGATACTGAGATGGGCCTGTAAAATGCGACAGGGGTTTGTACAGGTCTGTATTCTCCAGGTCAAGTCGCAGCTAATATAGAAAGTGAGGTTGGTAAATAACATCTCTACCTCCTCCCTTCATGGAGACATCCAAGTGAAATGCCAGATCCAGGAGCACTCCCAAGGTGCACAACTATAAGTTCCAGAAGGGACCACAACTATACCTAGGTTAAGTGCACACTTTCATCCACTGGATTAGATCCTCTACTCTAGCTAAAGTTAGAATAGTCCAACCCATTGTATTCCCCATCACCATGTACGGATGTGAGAAATGGACAGTGAAGAAAGTGGATGAGAAGAAAATGAACTCATTTGAGATGTGGTGCTGGAGAAGAGTGCTAAGGATATAGTGGACAGACAGAAAGACCAAATAGGTCCTAGAACATCTGAAGCCTGAAACCTCCCTGGAAGCCAAGATGCTCAAATTGAGGCTGTCTTACTTTGGTCACATCACGAGAAGGCACACCTCATCAGAAAAGACAATAATGCTGGGAAATGTGGAGGAAGCAGAAAGAGAGGACAACCACACGTCAGATGGGTGGACTCTATTAGGGACATCATGGGCCTGAATTTGCAGGACCAATTCAGAGCAGTGGAGGACAGGAGGGCTTGGAGGTGTCGCATCCACAGGGTTGCCATGAGTCAGAACTGATTCGAGGGCAGTTAACAACAACAACAACCAGATTACTTGACAGAAAACACCTTTATCTTGTTTGAATTAAATTTATATTCCTTCACCATCACCAAATCCAAAACAGGCCTCAAACGATTGTAAAGAAATTCCAAAGCCTTCCCAGTAAAAAACGATATGAACAAATGATGAAAGGCATTGATACATTAATGATGCCCAAGTCCAACTTTCAGATCACTATGGAAATTAAATGGACATCTTGGAATGTAATTTTAAATTTACTTAACCCATTACTTAACCCGACAACAGCCTGCTGTGACGCATTTAACAACTTCTTTGCAGATAAAATCTTTCAGATAAGAGCCAACTTGGACGCTGGTATTATAGCAGAATCGATAGATGAGGTATCCAGCAACTCCACTTATAAGATTATACTGGATCAGTTCCAACCTGTGAGTACCGATGACGTGGACAAGCTCCTTGGTAGAGTGAGGAAGACAACTTGCCCTCTTGACCCTTGCCCTTCATGGCTGGCCGTCCAGGGGGGAGATGTCTTGAGGATGTTCCTGAGGGACATCATCAATGCATCCCTTAAGGAAGGCCATGTTCCATCTTGTTTGAAGGAAGCGGTGGTCAGGCCGCTTCTGAAAAAACCTTCCCGTGACTCTCTGGACATGAACAGCTATAGGCCAGTCTCTTTGCTACCTTTTTTGAAAGGACTGTTGGTCATCAGCTCCAGCTGTCTTGGAGGAAACCGATTATCTAGATCCATTTCAAATTGGCTTTAGGACAGTATATGGAGTGGAGACTGCCATGGCTGCCTTAGCTGATGACCTTCGTCTGGGCATCGACAGGACTAGTGTGACCCTGTTAGTGCTACTGGACCTCTCAGCAGCCTTTGACACGATAGACCATGACATCCTCTTGCAACACCTGAGAGAATTAGGAATTGGAGCCATTGCACTGCAATGGCTCCGTTCCTTCCTCTCGGACAGATTCCAGAGGGTGATGCTCGGGGACAGTTGCTCAGCTAAAAAGGAGCTTAATTGTGGCCTCCCTCAGGGCATCATCCTGTCCCCAGTGCTATTTAACATATATATGAAGCCGCTGGGAGAGATAATCTGGAGACATGGGGCAGGGTGTTATTAGTACGCTGATGACACCCAAATATATTTCTCCATGTCTCGGTCTACAGCTTTGACTTCAGATGGCATCTCTCCTCTCAATGAATATCTTGAAGCGGTAATAGACTGGAAGAGGAAAAATAGATTGAAACTGAATCCAGACAAAACGGAGGTACTAATGAACCCAGGTATTGGGACACAATTTCCAATCCTAGATGGGGTCACACTCTCCTCAAAGGACCGTGTTCACAGTCTGGGGATGCTCCTAGATCCATTGCTTCAGATGACAAATCAAATGAATGCGGTGGTCAGGAGCGCCTGTTATCAGCTTCGGTTGATACACCAGCTGCACCCTTTCCTGGAGGTTAGGGACCTTGAAACTGTGGCACGTGCGCTGATAACTTCTCGTCTCAATTTCTGCAATGCACTCTACATGGGGCTACCCTTGTGCCTAGTTCAGAAACTTCAATTGGTACAGAATACGGCAGCCAGGCTGGTCTCAAGTAAAACTAGAAGAAACCACATAACACCTATTATAAGATCGCTCCACTGGCTGCCTATCAGTTTCCGGGCACAGTACAAGGTGTTGTCCATCACCTTTAAAGCCCTAAATAGCTTGGGTCCAACCTATCTTCGGGACCGCCTCCTTCCATATAATCCACCCCGTGCACTGAGGTCCTCTGGGAAGAATTTATTGCTACCTATAAAAACTAGATTATCTGCAACTGCCCAGAGGACCTTTTCGGCTATCGCTCCCAGACTATGCAATGGCCTGCCAGATGAGATCCATCACTTGACCACTTTAAACAGCTTTAAAAAAACTGTTAAGATGGATCTCTTCCGGGAGGCCTTTCCAGAGTAGATAACCAGCTACTGAAAAAGTTATTCCTGACCATGATTTCTGCTACAGTTACTTTAATTTTAATTTAATTGTCATTTATTGTAGTCATTTTAAAGTATCTTCTAAACTTTGATTGTTTAATTGTTTTTTAGGGAGGGTGGGCTATTGGGGGACAGGATTGTTTGTTTTATCATGTAAACCGTCCCGGTTGTATTTTACAGAGAGGCGGGATGCAAATAAATTTTATTATTATTTATTATTATTATTTTATTTTCCTAAAATAAAAAGGTCAATATTTATGATGTGATAGCTGCAAGAGATTCGAGAAGATTGTATTGTTAGGCTTGCCTGCTTTTGATTCTTTCAAATAAAATGGAAAAAAATGAACTGGAATTTAGTCCCACATCATCAGCAAACATCTACTGAGCAGACAAAGAAAGATTTACTCCAAAATCTACTTTATATGATGGCTTTGAAATCAATGAATGTATGTTTGTCAAACTGACAACAAATGCTACTTTAACTGGTAATAATTTTATTGAAGAAAGTGCTGTTTTATCTCAAAATCCAAGAGATAAGAATCTGCTTTTTTCCAAGCTTAATCTGTTTGTTTTTCAGATTTTAAGTCCTATTTTTATATACATTTACCTTTTGTGTTGTATCTTTTGACAGCTGTTTTAAACTGTGAGAAAAGCAGCCTGTAATATTTTAAATAAATAAAACAAATATGAATGTATTTACTTATTTTACAAATTTACAACGTGAAATTATAGAAAGGAGTCAAAAAAGAGAAAATGGGAAGAGAAATCTTGTACAGGTGATTTACAAGCCACTGTTGTAGCCTCAAAGGCTTCAGTGGCCCATACTATAAAACAGCAGATAAAGAATAACGGGAAGACAAAAGATGCTTACATCTTTAACTACCATTTACATGCATGTCTAAAATTCTGTTACAATCCTGCCTAGTTATGGATGACTCATGCTACCTAAATATGCTATAAATTTGAAGATATTAACACAATGTTATGCTTAGACCAAAGCAAAGGCATAAAAGGCTACATTATTAATAAAAATATTTCATTGTTAGAGAGCTGTGGGGGGAGGATGTGACAGGAGGACGATCTGATCTGACATCTTATACATTTCAGATTTATGAATGGTTTCCTCCTCCAGTAGGGATCTGATGCAAATGTGCATAAAGGAAGTTGTCAGCTGCATTTTGCTTCAGCCAATAGTAGCAGAGCTCCATCTTAGCTGTACCAAAGGCTGTATTAAACAGCAGATCAGCACTGTTCCAGCATCCTTTCTGAAAAGAGGTAGGTGTATACCTTTTTTAAAAATTGTCTTACACTTATTTGGAAAAAGACTGCTTTTTTAAAAAAAAAAAATCAGGACATCTAGGGCCCTTATCTTTAAAAAATTGGAAAATTTAAAACAGTTAACTATTTCTCTCGGATGTGAAGAATGATTGCACGCTGCTCAAACGCAGAGACGTTTTTCTTGTACTAATAGAGAATCTTACCATCTGTGCCTTCATGAAGAATTGATGACCATCCATCTTACACAGAGCCCAACACACCCTGATGATATGTTGTACACACATTGTTTTAAGGCTTTCTGTGACCTACTAATGAATCTAATTTGGTAAAATGAAAACTAAAAAATAAAATAAAAATAAGACTGCATCATTTTTAAATGCAGAAACGTTGGCACATTTGTTTTGTCTTCCAATTTTAACATTCACTGAGCTGCACAAGAGAAAACCCATTACACTGGTCTCTTAACCTAGTATTAGCCCTTAACATCTGATTATTTTATGAGATTAACATATCATCAAGTAGTCAATGGGATTTTCTAACAGTGTAAATTTCAAATGCTAACTGCCCTAGGCTGCAATCCTACACAGACTTACCCAGGAGTAAAATCCACTAAAGCCAAAGTCGGCAGAACTTACTTGAGAACAAACATGTTAGCTTGTCTCATACTGGTTGCTTTACAGTATAATCTTATTAAAACCCATTGAGGAGTGAGTCCCATAGAGTTCAATGGGTTTTATTCCCAGAGGAGGAAGTAGAAGATTGCAGCCTAAATCTATTGGAAGGTTCTGGATTTTATTCAAAACTGGGTTGTCTTACAGTTCTTTATGGAACTTCTTTAATCCAGGGAACCTGTGCTTTCACTCATCTTCAAACAGCTAAATAAAATTTAATTGTTGTAACAACTTAAGGAGGAAACACTTTTTAAAATAATGATTTAAATGTTATATGACTGTTTGGAGCAATAATGAGATGCATACATACTAGCTTTACTATAAAAACACTTTTCCTTCAAATTTTCAATTTCAAGTTACCAGTGTCACCCCTTTCTATAGCATGAACTTTGGAATACACATATGGCATACACACACACACAAAATCAATTTTTAAACCAATTCATATAGGATAGTAAACAATAGCTAAATAAACAATAATTAGATTTCAATCTCATATTCCATCACATGTAATTCTCCAGCCACAAATGTTTTTCAAACTAACCATCAATATCTTTATAAATATATCTTATATATTCTTGAATATTTCCTCCTACTCCTAACTACTCTGCAGAACATTAAAGTGTTGCTTATTAATTTTTCTACAGATTTGTACAAAATAACTACAATTCCAACATCCATGTTCATCTGATTCAAACCAGAAAAAAATGTAATGCCTCAAATTCTACTTTTTCAACTAAATTAAAAAGTAGCTTCAATATACTTAAATCATATCCTCAAACAACTTCCAGTTGATGTCTGTTTTTTTCCCCCAAACTCAAGCATTCCTTTCCCAGAAAATACTTCAGTATTAAACATTACTATATTATGCAGTTTAAAGTCTTTTATATTAATGTACATTTGAGTCGCAAGTTTCTCTCTCTCCTCACAGCAAAACTTTAGATATATTCCAAACAATTTCACCTATTTCAGTAAAATGGGCAACTGCGGCAGGGGGGGGGGAGTAGGCCAATATTTCTGCCAAAAATGTCACCCATAGGTTTGTCTACTCTCCATTTGCATCTTGTATTTTTCAGTCATTTTTTCCATTGGAATTACCAGAGGAAGAGTGTGAGATAGTAAAGTCTGCCAAAAAGGGAAACTGCCACATTTTGATGTGATTTTGAGGCTTTTTCTGGTTATGTGGGTTTCCCACCACCACCACCATTACATTCTTGGACAGTTCCAAGTGTGGGGGGATTGGAGGTCCAATAATAAATGAATTGGGAGTACAAGTAGCAAGTGGCCCATACTTTCTCCAACCCTGCATTTTCGCATTCCTTGTTGTCTTTATGAACATATTACAACGCTAACTGTGACATCTTGGGCCTGTGTCAACTTTATTGTAAACTAAATGCCTGGGAACTGTCAAAGCAAATTAATCAAATTCTGTAAACCAATCTCTTTTATTGCACTCTGGGGTCACCAAATGGGTACCAAATACAAGTATATTTTGTATATTTTGTGAAATGCATGCTCTGCTCCTTTCCTATTTCTTGTGTTATTTGATAGGACTAGAATACAATACTAGCTGCAAAGCTCTACTTCTTTTGTCTTTTTTCTCCTTTTTTTCCTCCTCTTAAAAATGTAAAACACAACGTAGACAAAACCACACACACACACACACACACACACATACAGTGTGTATGTGTGTTTAAATTAAGATGAAGGTGATTCTTTCCAGGATACTCTCTTAAATTCAACTCTTTAGCTTTCTACAAGTTTTCACACAGAGATGGATACACTTTATACCAATGGCAAAACAACATTAGAAAAGGTTACATCCAGAATGACCGCTAAAGAAAGACCAAGAGTTTCATGATTCTCAGAGTGGGTCCCTCTCAGATATATCACAATACAATCCAAACAGATTATTTTTCAGGAAATTATGTAAACTCAGGCAGGGGGTGCCTAGAAACTAAAGGATATTAATGACATCACTGGAGTAATCAATGGTTGTGTGAACCATCCTACTCAATCTGCAAACAGCATGCTACCAGATTTCTGAATTTGGATGTAAGACGGGGCCTGGCAAAAATGGTCAAGAACATTGACATGTGACTAAGGGACTTTATCGACTGCCAGAAATAATCCATTTTGAGTCCATTTTAACTGTCCTGGCTCAATGTTAGGGAATCATGGGAACTGTATTTTTTTCTCAGACATTGAGCCTTCTCTGTTAGAGAGCTCTGGTGCCACAATAAACTACAGTTCCCATGATTCCCTAGCACTGAGCCAGGTCAGCTAAAGTGGTCTCAAACTGGATTATTTCTGGCAGTCTGTAAAGGCTCTAAGGCTCATAAGCTCTGAGAAATATGGGTACCTTAGCCATTGAGGCACCATGAGGATGATTTCCACTCAATACCCTTGGATCATCTAAATGGTTCTTAGCAAAACAAATAAGGGAAATTCATAAAGGAGCTAATGCAAGCAGTCTACCTAGATCCCACTCCCTACTTCTGTTCCTCCCAGGCCAAATTTTTGAGCCAAATCTAGGCAGTTATTTACTCATGGGAGAATTGAACAGATTCTTCATCATTTTCCAAGCTGTCAAGAAGATCTACTAGTCATTCTGCTATATCCAATATCTGGCAAGTGAGACAATCCTGTGATTCAAGAGTCCCCTTCAGATATTCAATTTATAAATTTAAAACATAGCCTTTGGAAACCAAACTCTTGGGTGCATTTGTGTATGGGTGATCCTGCCAACTGTTTTTGGTGACTTTTGTCCAGAGGTCAGTAGTTATAACTGAGATAGTCATAAAAGGATGGTTCCTGGAATCTGTCTGTGACACTTGGAAATTTAGTTTGTCAAGATGCTTTAGTAAGATACAGGTTTTGAGGACAGAACTGTTGTGAGCTTTGAGAAGAATATCTAAAAACCAGAGCTGAAGTGGGATCTGGCCTAGGAGTTTTCCTTGGAGATAGTTAGAAACCCTGGTTGAGAAATGGAACTGCTCCCTTAGCCTCATTATAATCCAGCTATCTTCAGGGGTATGGTCTGTCTTTTGTGGGGATCTACTGAAATCCCTCTAACAGTTATGTCTGGAACAAGAGTAGAAATAACCACAGGAATTTCTGTAATCCTATGATCTGCAATCCATGTCTACACCTGCAAGTAAATGCCAGGTATTGTCTATTGTGGCTTTTTCCTCCAAAGAAGATGCATGATCCATCCAACTTCATCACTCTGCTGTGGGAAAGGCTCATATCCCACATTACTTCTTTTAAAAATCAAAAATGTCATTTCAGTAAAAGTTCCTCCAGGAGATAGGAAAATGGTGTGGTCAATGTGGTATATACGGTTGGTCACAGTCCACTATTACCTTAATGAGATTCATGTTGGCAGGGAAGGATTTGGCATTTTTACCACCACTACCACCCAGCCAGCCAGCAGAAGCACCAGACTCTTCTAGCTCTGAATGGATAGCTCAAAAATGGCTCAAGGCTCTCTTAAAAGTGCAATGAAATTTCCTGTATTTCTGGGATTGATATGCTGTTGAAGAGGCAGGGAAAACATCTCCTGGCTTCTCTTCTGACCCTTGCTGAGTAGAATAAGGTGTCCATGATATTTCCTATCTGTTCAGAGCAAAGATAGCACAGCATGCACAAAACAGTTCTGGGGACAGCCCTTGTATAATGGCAAATCCAGTGGCCTATCCTAGAACTTCTCTAGCCTTGGCCTATGTGTGTGTTTACATATGTAGAGGATGTTATTCAGTTTGCTGGTCCATCCAGTTCATCCTCCTGCTCTGCTCTCTCTTTCTTGATGTTTTCATTACGTGTGTACAGTTGTAGAGTCCAATGACACACACTACCTCCCAGAAAGAAGGAATGGCGTCTTCTAGGGACTGGGTGGAAATACCTCTTTTCCAGCTCAAAACAACTATAGTCCTGTTCAGGCATTATTCATCATGCTTTCTTGAGCATGGGGAGGGCCTAGCCCTACCCCTCTACCATGCTCTCCTCACATGGATACATTTGAAAAGAAGTTCCTATTCACCTAAGCAAGACCCCATAATTCTAGATCATAAGGAAAGCTTCCAGGCAAATATGAATCTCTCCTCTTCAGAGATATTGCTCTCTGTGTGAGGAATCTGATGGTGCAGGGGCGGTCACTGTCTCCCTCAAGAAAACATGGCAAGTAACACGAACAGGCCTACTGTCTCCCCAGCTCCAGTAGTGGGACTTTCCCCCATAACTAACTGCCCTCTTCTCTTTGAGAGCACAGATCTAACAAAAAAGAGATTAAAGGAGGAAATAATGCTGCATTTTAAGTTTTGTTATTGGTTTCACTTTTCTCTCACAAGCTCTAGCTATACAGCCATAAAGAATTCAAAATTCTAAGACAGCAGTGGAAGTCATCTATACTTCCAAACATGACTGCAATTTCAAGCACTCCTCATCACTGATGCTGGGACTTAAGAGTCCAATAACATCTGTACAACCTATGATTCCTACCCCTGTTCTAAGGTTAAAAAAAGGATTAAGACCATGTAGAGCATGAAAGTACCAAAAAACTATAGGAATTGTTTTGGTATATCTGTGCCTAACTACGGTATGTAAATCAAACTCATTTATTGGTCCAAACATAAAATTGTGATTAGCAACACTGTCTAAACAGGGATTCTCAAATCTCCTATATGTGTTTTGAGCTTCAGCTCCCACAATCCCTGACTACTGGCCAAGCTGGCTGGAGCTTTTGGGAGTTTAAGTGCAACCACATTCTACAAGTAAAACATATGCAAAGATATCACTGCAGCTAGTATCTCTCTTGGAAAAGTGTGTCAGGCGTGACCTAGAAACAGTGGTACACGCGCTGGTAACCTCTCGACTTGCTTTCTGCAACGCGCTCTACATGGAGCTACCCTCGTCCCAAGTTCAGAAACTTCAATTGGTACAGAATATGGCAGCCAGACTGGTCACAGGAACATCTAGAACTGATTACATAACACCTGTTTTAAAATCTCATAATTAGTTTCCGGGCGCAGTACAAGGTGTTGGTCATAACCTTTAAAGCCCTGCATGGCTTGGGTCCTGACTACTTGCGGGAGCACCTTCTTCCACACAATCTACCCTGCACACTAAGGTCCTCTGGGAAAAATCTTCTGCAGCCTAAAATCTCTAGATTGGCTGCAGTAACCCAGAGGGCCTTCTCGACTGCTGCCCCTAGGTTATGGAATGACCTACCAGAGGAGGTCCATCACACTGCCAGCTTAACAGGCTTTAAAAAGGCACTGTAGACAGATCTCTTCCGACAGTCCTTCCCAGAATAGCCCTTCCCCTCCATATATTTGATTTTTTTTTTTTTTTTGCAACTTCTATATTATTGTTTTCTTATTGTATTCTTTGATTTTTATGTTTGTAACCCACTTTGATTCCCTTTGGAAATAGGCAGGCTAGAAAGAAATCATATTATTATTATTATTATTATTATTATTATTATTATTATTATCCAAAGTACAGTGGGGCCTTGGTATCCACTGAGGTTTGGTTCCAGTATCCCCTGTAGATCCCAAAATCCATGGATGCTCATCCCATTATATCCAGTGGCATAGTAAAATGGTGTCCCTTGTATAAAATGGCAAAATGAAGGTTTGTTTTTTAGAATATTTTCAAGCTGTGGATGGTTTAAACAGTGGATGCAAAACCTTTGGATAAAGAGGGCCAACTGTAATTCCTTATTTGATGTTCAGAGCACTTTCAATAACAAGCCATCCTTCTAATTTTGATAACTGGCGGTTTCTTTTGAGACAGCAGCAGTTTCAACACTAAAAGCACGATACAGTGCTAGACTTCCAAAGAAGGAAGGGCACTGCGGCTTCCCTGTCCCTACACTCTAAAGGTCTATTCTAAACATCTGAGAAACCCTCTGCAGCCAGTTTCCAGAGAGCTCCAAAAGGAAAGGAAAGAGGTTCTGTCACACTGCCACTGCAGCACCGGCACTCCATTGGATTTATGCCCAAGAGCCCTATGGATAATCAACATTGTTCAACAACACTACTCTGATCACCATGTCCAAGAAGACACATAAGCCAACAAACTATAAATCCCAGGATTCCATAGGATGGAGCCATGGCAGTTGAAGTGATATCCAACTGGATTATTTCTGCAGTACAGATGCAGCCTACTTTGCTAAATCACCTGTTGTAATGTCGCACTCATTTTATTTTATTTTATTACCACAGATTAACTCCAGGATAAAAGCAAAAGAACTTCTTTCAGGACATCATTCACATTTACAGAAACCTTACCTAACATTATTAAAAGTTATAATTAATTATAATGTTAACTCTTTGTTTTCTAAATTTTTGATAATTTTGAGCAGTACGATAACATCAGCATTGTGCCATATTTAAAAAGTTTTAAGTCTTATGAACATGCTTCCTTGCTTTTTTTCCAGTTTTCCAGATCTTATTTTCATTATCTTTTGCACACTGTATCATTGTCTTCTGAATTTGCCCTCATTCTAATTCTCTTTCTAAAAGTAGGTTGTAAAATTTTGATTTCCCCCCCCTTCTTTACTGAGATTTTATCCAATTCATTATTCCTTTCCTCAAATCCTTCTAATTAATTAGAATTTTTTAAAAGTTAACTTCATTGTTCCATACTAATAATTAACAAATTTATTTCTGCAGTTAGAATAACTATCAACTGTACCTGTTGATAGCTCTAATAAAGGAAACTTTAAAAATACATAAGCATTATTTGACAAAATTTGACTAGTCAGATATTCTACTCTGGAAATGACAGCACACTACTCTTGCAATACAACAAGAAGAAACACACCAAAGTAAGTGCTGTGGAGCAAAGCTGTTTTATTTAAATTAAAAGTGAATCATAGATAATGCAGTCACCGCTTAATGCCTTTGTAATAACACTCTTTATAACAAGAAGTACCCACTAGCTGAAGAATTTGGCCTATTTGTTTTACTCTGTAAGTGAGAGAAAAACAAAACATAGGAAAATCACCAACTATATTTTCTGTTTGTGTTTCAACATATAGAGCAGCTGCAGAGAGAGAGAACCCAGAGGACTATCAAAGCATGGCAACATTCAACATTAGCCGTTTGAATGAAACTGCAGCCCTCTACCAGAACCTTGGCTTTCAAGTGCAGAAAATTTATCCCTTCCATGACAATTGGAACACTGCCTGCTTTGTCATTCTGGTCATATTTATATTTACTGTAATATGTTTGGTGGTGCTGGCTTTCTTATATGAGGTGCTTGACTGTTGCTGCTGCGTGAAAAATAAAACTGTGAAAGATTTAGAGAATGAACCCAATCCTGTTAGATCTATGATGGACAGCTTCAGGAAACGTGAAACAGAAGTGGTGTAGTGGCGGACTGATCATTAGCACCTGCATCAAAACAGATATTCAACATCATAACGAAGCCTCTTGCATCTTAGGACCAAGCAAGTCAGATTCTGTTTAGCCTTAAATGTAATTATTAGCACCATTTTTGTTTACTGGTGGACAGAAACCTGAACAGTTCACAAAATGATTAATAATGGATGGTCAGTCACAGTGTTATGTGGAAATTGGTATTTTTTAAATTTTTGTTTTATCATAAACTTCTGTTGATTGGAATTAATTGTTTCAGTAAAAATTTGTTCATCTGACTGATTTACCAATTGGTTTATTTAATTATTAAAAATGCTGTTATTGTTGTTGTTTGCTTTTTCCAACTTACGATGACTCTAAGATGAAGCTATCATGGGGTTGTCTTGGCAAGAGTTCTTCAGAGGAGTTTTGCCTTTGCCATCTTCCAAGGTGAGAGAATGCGACTTGCCCAACATTATTCCATGGCCAAGCACGGATCCAAACCATGATCTCTAGAATCATAGTCCAATGCTCAAACCATTGCATCACACTGGCTGTTCTAAAAATTCTAGCCCCTCATTATTTCTACATGCTGGCAGCCAACAAATAAATAGTTTAAAATGTACCTTATCAAAGCTATAAATAAATATTAAGACAGGAAAGGCATGAAAATATATCATGAACAAGAAAATCTATTTGAATTTTTTATTTAAACAAGTCATAATAGTTTGATAGGTTACCATGCTTCAGCGGTTCTCAAATAGTGGGGCGGGCCCCCCAGGGGGGGCGCGAGGCTCCATAAAGGGGGGCCTGTTACGGCTGGAGAGAGGGAGATTGTCCCAGCACAGCCCCAGTAGCTCTATCCTGATTGGCCAAACCCGCCCATGTGATCGCGGGGGGGGGGCGCGAAATGTTTTCTTCTTTCCTAGGGGGGGCGTGACAGAAAATAATGGAGAAACACTGCCATGCTTGAATGGGAAAAGTTCTAATAGCAACACAGAACACCTTTACAACACCTTCACATACCTAAAAATAGCTGATATGTAAATAAGAGTTTTTATTTGCAAAGCAAATTTTATATATTTCAAACTCTTAATAGCTATCCTTTCAGAATATGGGCAAACTCTTGTTAGCTCTCAGTTCCCATGACATTTATATTTAAAAGCTATCAATATTACTACATAGATGCAACTCTGAAAAGTCAACTCTTGCCCAAAACAGACGGGCCAAAAGTTCCGCATTTGGGGCGATCCGGGGTGGGGGGTGGGACTCAGATGACGCATGCCCCCGGATCAGGCTGAAGTTACACTGTGGCCACTTAAGGCAGCCAAACCTAGGTGCAAAAAAAGCACTTTTTGCTGGCAGTCTATTGTGGACTGTGGCGACAGCCAGCCTCGGACCACAGAGGGCCTTTGCAGACTGGCAGAAATAGTGCACATTAAATTGAGACACTGCCCTGGCTCAGTGCTAGGGAATCATGGGAACTGTAATTTATTGTGGCACCAGAGCTCTCTGACAGAGAAGGTTCAATGTCCCAGAAAAAAATACAATTCCCATGACTCCCTAGCACTGAGCCAGGGCAGTGCCTCAATTTAATGTGCACTATTTCTGCCAGTCTGCAAAGGCCCAGAGTCTGCTTGCCACAGTCCTGCACTGAATGGCCAGAGTCTGCTCCAAGCTGCCAGTATGATTGACTCCTCTGTTAAGAAAATAACAAACAGCTGTGCATGCATCTGTTTTCTAACTTGAACATTACTCTTTTTCACAGCTAAAACAGATGAGGATGAAACTTCATTTCCATACCTGATTTTATATATATTAAACACTGCAGCGAACACTGCACTGACATACAAAATAGCAAGCTGTGTTTAGACCAACATCCCCCCAACTGCAAAATCTGTGATATCTAGCATGGCTTCATCTCCTCATATTGTTTTTATAATATGGTTCCTCACTGTCACCACACTGTTACATGGAATAGGCAAACACAGCACAGTGGTATGAATTTTTGGAAGCAGCCCCACGCAAAATTAGTATCAATTGGTTTTCTCTGTGGGCAGCAGTGTTCTCCTAATCACAGTCAAACCCAAGGAAACCCAACCTGGCTAAAGAAGAGTGATAACTTCTCACCTGGACTGATTTTACATCAACTGCATCACATACATTGCTTCTTTATTATCAGTCCTGAAAGAGTACCATCACTGCTGTGAAAAAGGACAGAGGACAAGGACAGGAACTACTGTAGATACTTGATTATAACTCAACCTCATGTATAAATTGAGAGCAGGTTTTGGGGGGCCAAAATTATGGATTTTGATAGGACCTGTGGATAAGTTGAGGGACTGGAAGACACAAAACAACAAAAAACTTAGGCGCATGTAACGAAGGATGTAAAGGAAAATGCCAAAAAATTTACAAAATATCAGCAAGCGTAACTGTTTGAGCTCACCCTAAAGATTGGAAGGATGAGGAGGGAACCACGGTAAACTGTGGTTATGTGATGTGTATGGGAGGTGACTAAGCACAGGTAGGGCTAAGAAGACAAACACCTGCCAAAAAGAATGAAAAGATGAAAAGGCTAAGCAAAGCAAATGTCAACTACATTAGCAGTGATTACAACTTTGCTGATTTTTAACCCATAAAAGCTGACAGACATACACAAATGTCTTAGGGCCTTTACAGGAATAGTGCAAATTGAGGCCACTTTAACTGTCCTGGCTCAGTGCTAAGGAATCATGGGAACTGTAGCTTATTGTGGCACTAGAGCTCTCTGGCAGAGAAGGCACAATGTTCCAGAAAAAAAATACAATTCCCATGGTTCCCTAGCACTGAGCCAGGACAGTTAAAGTGGCCTCAATCAGCACTATTTCTGACAGTCTGTAAAGGCCCTTAGTCAAATCTTTCAAAGCCCAGTTCCTCTCAGTACTCCTTTGAGGGGAAGCACGATAGAACTGCCACCACCATTTTTCCATCTAGACATTCAAAAAGGCCAGAAGCAGCACCATGGCAGATATAGTAGAGAGGGTTGGTGCTTTTTTGATAAGAGTTAAGGTACAGTACTTACACTGACCTGTTGATAAATCAACCTAGTTTTTTGGGGGTCAGTTTTTTGACTAAAATTTCTAGACTTATACATGAGTATATACAGTAACTGAATGCTAACATTTGCTTCATTACATAATACCGTTATTCTGTTTTTCTGTACAAATGCATAGCAAGCCTCTTCCACAGTGTTCTACTCTTGTCTGTGTGAGCTCGTACAGTCAACTACCAAAAATTCCTCCCTGCTTCAAACCAAAGATCTCAAGACTGGCAGATGGATCCCTGAAAAAGTGAAGAAGCATGTGCAGCTAATTCCACCTACCTTATTTTTACCCTATGTTTTGGCACAATACCATAAAATCCAGAAACTTAATGTTGACCTCTTATGAAAGAAACATTACTTTCCAAGTACACAGTAGTTTAATCCATAAGACAAGTATTTAATAATAATAATAATTTCCACTGCAGAGCCATACAGGCAGGACCCCAAGTAAATATGCCAACAGAGAAGCACCTTATTTTACTTGCTGTGGGTTCATATATAGCTATGTAACACCAGATGAGTGCTCCTACAAAGGAAGATAGTACCATTTTAGTCCAACATATGTATTTCATAAAGTTTAGAAAATAACAGCTCTATCTTGGGGAATCCTGCATAGAACTCCATCACTACATCTTATATTACTAACACTACAATAGTACACTATTAACACTAGAACTTGGATCTCAAAGGAGGTTTCTTTTGTGTTGCAAATGGAGTTTAAATTTTGTTTCCTGGACTTTATGGCTCTTTGTCTCCCAGAACCCACAAGATCAAAAGGGAGAAATGGCCTCTGCCTACATGGATATCCCTCCATAACATCTTAACTAAAAACAACTATAACATTTTTGAACAAAATGTAAGCCTGTGACTCCAATATCGTCATTTTTTCTTTCTCCTGTTTGATTTTTAACACTTTTGCCTGATGAAGAAACCAGTGGAGCTTTAAAAGCTTGCATTATGTATTTTGTGCATTTCGTTTGGCTCAATAAAGCTAACATTGTTTTGTGGATTTTGGATGTTATTGTACAACACTTCTAAGTCGAGTTTGAATCTATCTTATCTGGAATTCAAAAATCCAAAATATTCCAGAAACTAAAACTTTTTTCATGGGTAGCTGATACCTTTGCTTTCTGACATTTCAATCCACACAAACTTTATTTCATGCACAAAATCGTTTAAAATAATATATATATAAAATTACCTTCAGGCTATGTGTATGCTTATATGAAACAAATTGCAAGACACTGCATTATGTATGTATATGTAAATATAGTTATTCCAAAATGCTGCTGGTCCCAAGCATTTCGAATAAGGGAGACTCAACCTGTACTACATCTATAGAAATAAGCAACACATCAACATCATCTTAAGAAAGCTAAGATTCAAAAATTTGTGCAGGGGAAAAGGAACCTTACCAAACTACACCAGAGATCCATGACTGAATGTCCCATTATTTCACTTTTTGATTAAAAACAGGTTTTGGATCATGGAAAAGGTGTTCTGTTGTTTAGTAATCAAAATTACACAGAACTGTTATTTACACCACAATGTGAACCACAAAAGATCTCTATAAAGCTACTTATGAAAGTAAGTGAAGTCAAGTTTTAACATTAAGGGGGAAATGGAAGCCCATTTGCTTAAAACCCAGATCAGATCTCTGCCTCCTACAAACCTGCATTTTGCTTTGAGCTTGACGATCCTCCCTGTTCTACCTTTGCTTTCTTCTTCTTGGATGAGGAGGAATCAGAAGAGGGTGCTGGGCGTTTTTCTACAGCTGGAGTACAGAGTGCTCGTTTCTTGAAAAGTTCTCGTTCACGTAACAAGTTTGGATCCATAATTCTGTTAAAAAAATGCAGCATATGCACATTAATAAGCCAAATAATGTTTAACTGAACATGCAGAAGAGCAGGACAAAATAATTTGATTAATTTCTGATCTACATTGGACTATATTTGTAAAAATATTGAATGTACTTCCCCTTGGCACTCCCACCATTCTCCAACTGGAATTGCATAGATTAGCAAGTTTCCAGTATTTTCTTCCTTTATCAGACAGGGATGGAACACAAAAAGATTCATATGCAGCTTCAGTAAAGAAAATTTCCTGTAAGTGCAATACACAAAATACACTAACAAGCTACAGTTGATGCTCGCATTATACATTGTTAAAAATGTGTGCTGTATATGAATGTAAATTATAGCAGTTTACAAAAAGGTAAATGCCTTAAAGCTTCAACTGAAGAATGATTCTAGAATATTTCCAATTAACATCTAGTCAATTGTGAAGGGGTTTCTAAGAAGTAAGGGGAGATGTGGAGGTAAACATGAGAGTCAATGTGGCATAGCAGTTTGAGTATTGGACAACTCTGGAGACCAGGGTTTGTAGCATAAGCCTTCATAGACTTGGTCTACTTTCTATGAAAGTATGCAGAGATCTTGGAGCACCTTTGGGACTAACTGAGCAAAAGAAGTTGTGGCATAAGCCTTTGTAACTTGGTCTACTTCCTATGAAGGTATGCAAACATACCATGTCATACCAAGCACCTGAGATAAGCCTTCGTAGACTTGGGGCTGAAACAGACAGCCCTTTTGCACCACCTTCCGGGTGGCTTAGGTGTAGCATTTACACGTCGTACACTCCCAAGCCGCCTGGAAGCTGCCTGGCTATTTACACGGGGATTGGCTTCCAGGCGCTCCAGCAGTGTAGTGTTTGTATGCTGCACGCCGCTGAAGCACCTTAACACCTGGCAGAAAAGCTGGCTTTTTGCGCTCCTTTTTTTTCATAGGTCTACTGCCTATGAAAATATGCAAAGCGATCTTGCAACACCTTTGTGACTAAGTTGTAGCATACGTCTTCATAGACTTGGTCTACTTCCTACCAAAGCTTATGCTATAACCTCTTTCTTTCAGTTAGTTTCAAAGGTGCTACAACATCCCTTTGAATACTTATATTCCAGAATAACATTGCTGTGTCTCTGAAGTGTGGTAGGACAGTTAAACATTGTCCTAAGCAACTCCTACACACAAGCATGTCCAAGGTAACTGGGAAAAGTGTTTGCAGGGAAGTGGACACAGTCCCACAAGGACAAACAATGCTCTCCCACCCCAGCACCCTTTTTGTTGTTGGTGCTCCCACAGCAGAAACTTGTGTAACTTCTCAAGGACCTTTAATGAGCAGGCCTTCCCACCACAGAATCCTGGGAACTTTAGTTTGGAGAAGCCGCCAATCCTTCTCAGATGAGAGAGACCCAGAGTCAGGATCTCATTCCACAAGTAAATGCTTCTCCTATTGTTACTATGTGCCTTCAAGTCATTCCCACTTATGGCCACCTTAAGACAAACCTATCACGGGATTTACTTGGCCAGATTTGTTCAGAGAGGGTTTGCCATTGCCTTTCCCTGAGGCTGAGAGAATGTCACTTGCCCAAGGTCACCCAGCAGGTTTACATGGCAGAGCTGGGAATCAAACCCTGGTCTCGAGTCATAGTGCAACACTCAAACCAAACCAGATACACACTAGCATGTCCCACTGAACTATCAAAAAAAGAATGGGTGTTGAGATGTCTAGCCATTTGTTTGTTGTTGTTGTTGTGCACCTTCAAGCCATTTCCAACTTATGGTGACCGTAATGGGGTTTTCTTGGCCAGATTTGTTCAGAAGTTTGCCACTCCCATCCTCTGAGTCTGAGAGAGTATGATGCACCCAAGATCACCCAGTGGGTTCCATGGCTGAGCCAGGTCTCCAAAATCGTGGTCCAATCTCAAACCATAAAGCCACACTGGCCCTCCCTCTAAAACATTGTTATTGTTATGTGCCTTCAAGTCATTTTGGACTTATGGCAACCCTAAGGCAAACCTATCATGGGGTTTTCTTGGCAAGATTTGTTCAGAGGTTTGCCATGGACTTCCCCTGAGGCTGAGAGAGTGTGATTCGCCCAAAGTCAACCAGTGGATTTCATGGCTGAACTGGAAATCAAACCCTGGTCTCCAAAGTCACGGTCCATAACAATACCAATTTCTACCTTGCTTGTTGTGTGCCTTCAAGTCATTTCCAACTTACAGCGACCCTAAGGCAAACCTATCACTGGGTTTTGGTTCAGAGGATGTTTGCCATTGCCTCCCCCTGAGGAGGCTGAGAGAGTGTGACTCGCCCAAAGTCACCTAGTGGTCAAACGGAGATTTGAACCCAGGTCTCCAGAGTCATGGTCCAACCCTCAAACCACGAAGGCTCTCATTTCTTTCTCCTTCCCTCCAAAACTTTGTTGTTGTTCTGTGCCTTCAAGTCGTTTCCGGCTTATAGAGATTTTAAGGGGAACTTATCATGGGGTTTTCTTGGCAAGATTTGTTCAGAGGTTTGCCACTGCCTCCCCCCTGAGGAGGCTGAGAGAGTGTGACTCGCCCAAAATCTCCAAGTGGGGGGAATTCGAACTCTGGTCTCTAGACTCGGGGTCCAACCACGACGCCACCCTTTCTTTCTATCTCTCCCCCTCCTAAACGACTGAGGTGACTGCAACACGACAGGGCCAAAAGTCTCTCAAATAAACTTCCCCATAGTCGACTTCCTCTACTCTGAGGAAAGGGATCCCTTTTCTAAGGGGCCTCGCGCGCAACGGGAGTTCGAATGGCAACGGTCTCCCCGCGCGCGCCTCAGGCTCACTCACCTCGCGCACGCGCAGACGCCCACCCCAGCGGCGAAGGGGCCGAGGGGTGCTGGTGGAGGGAAAACAAGGGAGCCCTGAGGCTCCTGCTTCCCTATTGGCTCAGGCGCCTACCGGAGGGCTTCCGCCACATTTCCCATCCCTCCCGTCGCTCGTCGACGAGATTTTACGTCATGGGTAGCGGCCTCAAAAAAAAGACCCGGAAGTACAGTTCTAGTTACTACGGCAACAGCTAAAGGGAGGAGGAGGAGTTGAACCGCTTCTCCTCTCTTCCCTAAGAGGATAAGTGCGAGGAGCTGATTGGTTAAAGGCCCTCACCAACAGAAGCTGATTGGCTAGTGTCGGGGAGACAGTTGAAAGAGGCTGGCTGAGGGAGGGTGAGCTGCCTTGACATTTTTCAAAATGGATGCCAGTTTTCTCTGTACGGTTTTGTGACACGAGTCCCATGTTTTGTACTGTTCCCCCAATGGGAATTGACAGAACAGGCCGTGAATTCGTGCATGGTTTTGTCAAATTACGTAGATTTAGCACCATTGTCCTTAAAATCTACTACAAAATTTGGGCATAGGATTTGGTTGAAAAAAGTAGGATGTCAAGCATGTGATTTATATATGTGATGTATCTATATCATATATATATATATCACATATATAAATGACATACTTGACATCCTATTTCCTCTTTTTCAGCCAAATCTTATGCCCAAATTTTGTAGATTTTAATATATATTTAATATATATTTAGATTTTAATATATATTTAAAAAGAGGAAATAGGATGTCAAAATTTGGGCATATGATATATATATATATATATATATATATATATATGGAAGCCAAGAGACAGAAAGTAGGCCTGAAACCTTACAGCAGTGGTTTTCAAACTCTGGCCTTCCAGTTGGTTTGAACTTCAACTCCCAGAAACCCCAGCCAGTTTGACCAACTGTCAGAAATTCTGGGAGCTGAAGTCCAAAAGATCTGGAAGACCAAAATTTGGGAATCTCTCTGCCTTACAGTAGGACTTAGAAAAGCAAGCAGAAGACTTGAGCCTTGAGGCCTGGTTCTTTGAAGAAGCAACTGACATTTCGTTCTTTGGGAACACAGGGGAGTACAGCTACAACAGATAACATGTTTCTCGGAGTGAATAGACAATGGAAGAATTCATTTTTGCCATGCATAAGCAGAAAAACAAATGTGATGTAGTAAGCAAAGCTTGAGCAGCCAGTCATGAGTTAGGGCCTTTGCAGACTGCTAGAAATAGTGCAAATTGAGTCCACTTTTAGGGTTAGGGAATCATGGGAACTGTATTTTATTGTGACACCAGAGCTCTCTGACAGAGAAGGCTCAATGTCTCAGAAAAAAACAACACAATGCCCATGACTCCCTAGCACTAACCCTTAAAGTGGACTCCATTTGCACTATTTCTGGCAGTCTGCAAAAGACCCTTAGTGTCCATGCAGTGTTCATAAGCTTAGGTTACACTTGTATGTAAAATGTTGTCTTCCAATCACAGTTTGCTCTCATGTCATAGACACAATTCTAAAATTGTACAAGAATGCTGTTCTCGCCAGCAATGGGAAGACACGTGATTTGCTGCTAAGCTGTGTGTACTCAATCTTGCAAGATTTAATAAAGTGCCATAAAGAATCTCTCTTAGCATGTGAATTGGAACTGTGGCGCTCTGGACACCAATCCTCACTCTGAAGGGAATGTCAAGCATGTGATTTATATATGTGATGTGTGTGTATGTGCACATCACATATATATATAAAGTAGGATGTCAAACACACAGTTGACATCCTACTTTGTTTCTGCTAAATCCCATATCAAAATTTTGTAGATTTTAAGGGCAGCCGTACCAATCTACTTGCAATCTATTTGTGCATATATACCGGTATATATATATATATATAGTGAAAATCAGCATGTGTTTTAAAGACTACAGGAAAACCATAACTAATGATGTAACTATTAATAATAAAGATCCTACATGGAACAACTATATAAAAGAGATGAAAGTTTTGTTTGAAAATGAACCACACAAAGATGAACTTCCAATTTTATAAAGTGAAGTGAAGTTCCACTTGGAGCACTTGAGAAGCATAAATCACCAGGAACAGATGGTTTACCAACATAATTGCTGCTATCTAGAGAGACAGAGAATCCACTCTAGTTCAAACTAAAATCTGTCAACAAATACGGAAAACAAAACAATGGTCCAGAGATTAGAAACACTCAATATACATTCCAGTCCCCGAAAAAGGAGAGACAAAAGGCTGCAGTAACCACAGAACCATTGCATTAATTTCCCATGAAAGCAAGTCATGCTCAAAAACTCTACAGCAAAGAATTATATCATCTATGGACCAAAAAATGCCAGACGTTCAAGCTGGGTTCAGGAAAGGAAGAGGTACCAGGGTCACACTGAAAACATATAGTTATAAAGGAGCACACCAAAGAATACCTAAATAAAATCAGCTTGTACTTTATAGATTACAGCAAAGCCTTTAACTGCACAGATCATGAAGCTATGAAACGCTTAGCCTTACATGGCCTGGGTCAAACCTACCTAGGGGATCGCCTTCTTCTGTATAATCCACCCTGCGCCCTTAGGTCCTCTGGAAGGAAGCTGCTTCAACCGATGAGAACTAAGTTGGTGGCAACCTCCCAGAGGACATTTTCTGTTACCGCTCCCAGACTCTGGAACGCCTTGCCGGAGGAGATCCGTCAGATAACCAACTTAGATGGCTTTAAAAAAGCCATCAAGACGGACCTCTTCCGTCAGGCTTACCCAAAATAAACTATTCATTTGATCTCCCCTTGTCAGACATTTCTTATTTTTGCCTTGCCCCAGAGTACCTATTGTTTTTAACTTTGTATATTGCTAATTTTTAATTTTAACTGAGATTGAATTTAATGTATTTTTAATGGGGAGTAAATTGTGTTACTTATATTGTTGGAAAGGTTATTTTATGTATATGATTTTGATTTTCGATGTAAGCCGCCTTGATGGCCAAGGCTAAAGGCGGGGTATAAATAAATAAATTATTATTATTATTATTATTATTATTATTATTATTATTATTATTATATGTTGCGGAATTTCGAGCATGATTTTGCTTGCATGGGAGATCAGTGCTATGGTTCTATAGTTGCTGCAGTCTCCAGTGTCTCCCTTTTTGTGGATAGGGGTGTATATTGATCCCTTCCACTCTGTTGTCCATTGTTTTGTTTTCCATATCTGTTGACATATGTTGGTTAGCACTAGAATTGATTCGGTCAGTGTGGACTGAAGCAGTTCAACTGGAATATCATCTGTTCCCAGTGATTTGTTTTTCGCTGTTTCTCTTACTGCAACTTCTACCTCACTTTTTAGAACTTGGCATTCATCTTCATATGGCTCTTCATTCCATGTGTTCTTCGTTTTGTCATCTCTTTTGTATAGTTCTTCTGTGTATTGCATCCAACATCTTTTTATTCCTTCATGGTCTTGAATTATGTTATTTTTATTGTCATCCCAATCCTTGGTTTGAATTTTCCTTTGATTTCCCGGATCTTATGAAATAGATCTCTTGTTCTTCCCTTTTTGTTATTGTCTTCTGTTTCTCTGCATTGGTCATTGTAGTAATTTTCTTTATCTTTCTGCACAAGCCATTGTACTGTTTCATTCATAATTCTCAGTTTGTTCCTATCTCCCTTTTGTTTTTCTTCTCTTCTTTTTATTGTTTGTAGTGTTTTTTCTCTTTCTTTTTATTGAAAGTGTCTGTCTGCATTCTTTTTATCATGTCCCTGGCTTCAGACAATAGTTCCTCTCATTCTTGGTCCATTATGCTTAGTAATGCAAATCTGTTTCTTATGTTGTCAGTAAATTCTGTTGAAATATTATTTAGATCATATATTGGTATAATCACTGGTTTTGTTTTCTTCTTGAGTCTTACTCTTGTTTTTGATATGAGTAATTTGTGATCTGTGCCATAGTCAGCGCCTGGTCTAGTCTTGGCCACCAGTATAGAGTTTTACCATCTTTTGCTTCCAATTATATAGTCTATTTGATTTTTGTGTTGACCATCTGGTGATGTCCATGTGTATAGCCTTCTTTCTGGTTGTATGGAGAATGTGTTTGCAATGTATAGGTTATTGGCTTCACAAAAATCTATCAGACGTTCACCTGCTTCAATTCTTTTGCCTAATCCAAATCTGCCTATTTTTGATTCTTCTTTGCTTCCACCTTTTGCGTTCCAATCTCCCATGATCAGCTTGTCATCCTGTGTTGGTGTGCTGTCAATTTCTTCCTGTACTGCTTCATAGAATCTATCCACTTCTCTGATAGATTCTGAGGTTGGTACATAAGAAGAAGAAGAAGAAGAAGAAGAAGAAGAAGAAGAAGAAGAAGAAGAAGAAGAAGAAGAATGAGACTGTGCTTATTAGGAGAGAATAATAAATTAATTTTTCTTAGGGAAGGACTCAAGCTTGAATTATTTTAGGAAACTATTCTTTATGAACTAGCTGAAATATGTTAACAGAAATGTTTTAATCTGACTTCTCATAGTAAGTCAAACTGATATTCATAACTGCACAGAACTGAAACATAACTATTAAACAAGTTTTATTATAAGAAACTGCCAACCTTTAGTTGAAATTATGAAAAACAACTTAATAGTAATAATAAATGTCACAGTACTTTAATTATATGCCACAATAACCTGCTGTGGACTCAGATTTTCCTATGAATATATATGTATAAAAGGAACACAAATAAAGGATGTGGAATTGCCCACTTCATGTGGCTGTCATTCTGCTGTGGGTTACAGCTTTTCACTGAGGAAGGTAAGTAGTGCATCTACATTCCTGGGACTTGAGCTGTTTTTCAGTATGTATTCAGTCTTATTTGCTCTATGTTGGCAATTTTAGATAGAAACTATTCAACACACCAATATTCAGTGCACACATTTAAAATAGTAAGCATTGTTATATATATTATGCCTCAATCCATTACTCTTTTTCTTCTCTTGCTTTCTTTCTTGGGCTCAGGCTTCGAAGCTTGGTAAGTCTTGTCTGTATATGAAAAAACCATGGATGAGAGACTTTTATGGTCTTATCTAGTCCTTTCTGGAAACAAACAGGGTTTTTCTTCTGGTACTGTTTTCAGAGAGAGGAATGAATGTAGAACTCATTCAGTGAAGTGGGTGAATGAACTCAAATCTTCAGGCCATGTATTCTGTATCAATATATTTTTACAAGATCTCCAAGTTCAACCAAAAAGACCTTTGCTTCCTCCTCCCTTGGATTTCTTGGAAGTATTAATACTTGGAACAGCTCCCTTAGAAGTTCCAAACCACTCTGGTAACTTCCTCTTTGAAGGCTGATTTAAGGTCTAGGGGAGAAAAAACCATAAATGCATTATTTTACTATCACAAATTGTTTCATCATATTATCATCTCCATGGAAGTTGACCAGCCTGACATATGAACTGAAGGTTATGTCATCAAAAGGCAGTGACCAACCCAAGATGCCTAACAAACTACGTGGGCAAAGTGGAAAGTAAACCCAAGTTTCTTAGTTCTGCCACACCACACTGGTAGCTATTTTTCCCTTAAGCAAGTTAAAAGACTGTACCTATTGTGTACCATCTTGTAACCTGAAAGTCAACGTAAGACATTGTGATGTCTCAAGGGAAAAACAAGTTGGTGCTCTCTTCTGGTCTTTGTGTCAAAGTTTATAGAATTGGAAGTTCAACTGTTCATCACTGGCAATAAGAGAGCAGGCTCTAGTATACTTGAAGGCAGCAGCCAACATGGGGGCAGTTTGTCAACCATACAGTTATTTCCTTCACTATTTTGCAGCTGCTGCCTTTCTGCATCTGCTGGCTGAAACTATTCAACCTAATGACAGGACCTAGTAATAGGACCTGGGCTTTGAAAAACTGCACCTGAAGTTACTTAGGAGAGCTAGTGTTCTATCAGTTCTTATGGCTCTTAAACCAGCCCATGATTATGAGATGTTAGCAAAATAACTACAAAGCCAGATAGTCTTTCAATAAACCTTTGAGGGTGGTTAGGCTATTTATTTATTTATTGGATTTATATCCCACCATTCTTCCAAAATAGAACTCAAGGCTATGAAGTAAGCTACCAGTTATAATGGAGCCATGTATAACATTCAGCCTGTGCCTACTGCTATGATGTGCTGCAGAGAGGGGTTAATAAGGAAGTTGAGAGTAACTCTGTTCCTTTGTACTATTTATCTTCTACACCTTTGCTGTACCAACCTGCTTCTATTCATGGCAGAATACATGACTCATTTTTACTGCAAAAATCATCTAGACTCCAAAAGTGTGTGTGTGTGTGTGTTTGTCTATGGGGGTGCACTAAGCATTTACTTTGCTTTGCCACAGAAAATCAATGCATCTCAAAGATGTTGCATAGTGGAGAAACGCTTGCTAAGCAAATGTGATATGTAGATGCATTATAACATGCAAATTATCCTTAGTGGACAGTGCCAGATGTCTCACAACTAGCTTCATGGCTGACTGAATTTGAACCAGTCCATATCTGACCTCAAGTAACTGCTTACCATCTCTATAAGACTTCCCTATGGAGTCTCACACAGATATTATTGCACCCCACTTCCTGATGAAAGGGTTGATGAGTTTTAAACATGAGAGTCTGAATTAGGCAGTTTCCCCTTGAATTCATTTGTAGTCCAGCAGTCCTTTCCCCAAAAACCTAGAAAGAAGGAGTTGCGCTGTATCCTCTCATACAGTAGTAGCAGTATGAAGGAGCCAAAGGAGAGAATATAACCCACATGATTGTGGATTTTTCCTCTGCACATCCGAGAATGACTATTCAGTTCATTCTTAAACACCGCTAAAATCATAGGCAGATCTATTCAACTGCTGGAGAAAGAACTTACAAACTGTTAATAACTAACATGGGGGGAAAAAACATCATTAAAGAGATAAAATATAGTCAGTGTCTCACCAATGAACATTTGCAAAATACAAACTACAATTAAACTTGCTGGACTTTGGAAGAACCACAATTACCTGTGTCTGGGAATCAGTAAAGAGATCTTCTTCTTCAGCGCTGAGAGAAGGCTGATTCCATGAGGCCAATTTCATGGAATTTTGTGAGCTCTGCACATCCTGTCTGGTGCCAAG
Organism: Phrynosoma blainvillii; assembly: GCA_026167975.1. Taxonomy (NCBI): domain Eukaryota; kingdom Metazoa; phylum Chordata; class Lepidosauria; order Squamata; family Phrynosomatidae; genus Phrynosoma; species Phrynosoma blainvillii. Next base: position 154,579,543 of record JANUYF010000002.1, on the reverse strand, counting down.
GGACCCCTCTTCACCACTGCTTTTGGCCTTTGAAAAAAGGAACAGTTACAAACATAATTGCACGTCAGGATTCAGAAGAAACAGTTTAAATGGGGAATAATTTTACAATCATTTAAATGGAACTTAATGTGAATTAAAAGTACGGCAGGATGACCAAATGCTTATGCACAGATGTTTTTCAATGTTACTTATATACGGTACATATGGCACACACTAATGTACATTTTTGGAAGACTCAAAACTTACCAATTTTGAAATGAAATGAAAATATTGTATATTGAAGTCCTACAAGTTATATGTATACCTATTCACAAATGCAAGCCATCAACGTATAAACATGCATGTATGAACCCGTATATGTATACAGCAATTTTTTTTATGCCCCCACTCTGAATATTGCCTCAAAATTTAGGTATTACAATGCGCCTGCATGACAGACTTAGGGCCTTTGCAGACTGCTAGAAATAGTGCAAATTGAGTCCACTTTAAGGGTTAGGGTTAGGGTTAAGGAATCATGGGAACAGTATTTTATTGTGGCACCAGAGCTCTCTGACAGAGAAGGCTCAATGTCTCAGAAAAAAACAAACAATTCCCATGATTCCCTAGCACTAACCCTAACCCTTAAAGTAAACTCAATTTGCACTATTTCTGGCAGTCTGCAAAGGCCCTAAAATAGCTTCCTCTCTGAAAATCAGCCTGAACTTGGATGTTAGATAGCAGAGATGTACTGGGCTCACATCTGCTGAGAAGAGAGTTATATGGATTGTGGCAAGAAAATAATGCAACATAACCAGTAACTATAAAAAAAAGTCAGCGTTGTGTAAGCAGAAGCACAATTTCCCACAGGGACAGAATGACATCAGTATCTCACAAGTGGATTTGATACAGATGTACTTAATTTTAATTTAAAGAAAAATATAGTTCCGTCTTTTTAAAAAATGAATTGTAATGTATTCCACTTTTAAACTGAATTTATGCAAGTAGACCTAGCTCCTAAAAAGATGAAAGAACATATTCTAGTGTGGAAGCCATGTAATGAAAATGCATTATATAAAGGAAGAAAGTCAAGAATATCTAAAGTCTGAGCAGAATTAAAGTTACAGAAATATAATTAAAGTGTATATATGAAAGGGAAGGAAGGAAGGAAATAATTTTTTAGAACCCAGATCAAAGCAGAAAAAAGAAATATCAAAGAATGAAACTGAAGAAGAAAAAACTGACTTTTGGAATTAAACAGGAATGAGTGATATCTTTGGAGTCCAAGACCTTCAAATAACACACACAAGTCTGTATGGGAAAAAGTGGCTTACAAGTAGCTACAAGGCTTACCTGACCTGGTTGTTTCATTTTGCATTTTCATATTGTTAGTTCGGACTGAAACATTTAGTGAGATGCTGTGGTTTAGGAGCCTACCCCTATTTTTCCCCTGTTATTTCTGCCTCTCATACCAAATTTTCTGTTAAAGAAGTAATGCCCAGGAGCACATCTTGTTAAAGAGAGGCATACTTGTACTCTACCAGCAAAGTTAGAATTTTACTGGCAATGAAAACAGATGGTAATTGAAATACTGTCTCTCACCACTAGGTGCTGCTGTGGAGCTATGCTTCTAACAAAAAATTGATTTTTAATTCATCCTTCCTGCAAGAACCTTAGGGTTGCATCTGCCAAAAATAGTGCAAAGTGAGTCCACTTTAACTGCCCTGGTTCAGTGCTAAGGAATCATGGGAACTGTAGTTTATTGTGGCACCAGAGCTCTCTGACAGAGAAGATTCAATGTCCCAGAAAAAAATACAATTCCCATGATTCCCTAGCACTGAGCCAGGAGTTAAAGTGACCTCAATTTGCACTATTTCTAGCAGTCTGCAAAGGCCCTAACTCTCCCTCATCTTCACCATAGATCCTGGTGATGCTGTGGATACCCTGTGCTGATACTTAAGCCTCAATAGTGGGATCAATGAAGGCTAACAAACTAAAACTCAGTACAAACAACTGTGTGTGTGTGTGTGTGTGTGTGTGTGTGTGTGTGTGTGTGTGTTGGGTGCCTTCAAGTTGTTTCTGACATGGCGCCCTAAGGCGAACTATCACAGGGTTTTCTTGGCAAGATTTGTTCAGAGGAGGTTTGCCATTGCCTCCCCCTGAGGCTAAGCGCATGTGGCCTGCCCAAGTGAGTTTCATGGCCAAGCTGGGAACTGAATCCTGGTCTCCAGGGTCACAGTCCAATACTCAAACCATTATGCCACGCCGGCTCTCCTAGATGAGACTACTGCTTCTGAATTACAGAATCACAGAGTTGGAAGGGCCTCATGGGCTATCGAGTACATCTTCTCTGCTCAGGACAGGATCTCCAGCAGGTAACTGTCCAGTTTCCTTTTGAAGACATCCAGAGAAGGAGATCTACCAACTCTCTAGGCCAGAGGTAGGCAACCTTTCCCCTTTAAGGGCCGAGGGACTTCAGCTCCCAGAAGCCTCAGCCATGTTGGCCAATAGTCCCATGTTGGCCAATAGCTCCTGGGATTCTGGGAGCTGAAGTCCCTCGGCCCTTAAAGGGGAAAGGTTGCCTACCCCTGCTCTAGGCAGTTGATTCCATTGCTGAACTGCTATTATTGTCAAGAAGTTCCTTCTAATGTCCAATCAAAATCTACCTGTCTGTTACTTCAAACCATTAGACCTGGTCCTACTCTCTGGAACAGCAGAGCATCCTCTTCTCTGTGACAGGCCTCAAGGTATTTAAAGAATGCAGTCATGTAACTCCCTCAGTCTTCTCTTCACCAAGCTGAACATGCCCAGCTCCTTCTTCTCTATATCTCTTATCATCTTTGTTGTCCTTCTCTGAACTCACTCCAACTTTATATCCTTTTCAAAACCAAGTGCCCAGAACTGAACACAGTACAGTGGGCCCTTGGTATCTGCTGGGGTTTGGTTCCATAATCCATGGATACTCATTAAATACAGTTCATAGTAAAATGGCACCTTTTCTATAAAATGACAAAATCAAGGTTTGCTTTTTGGTATTTATATATTTTTTAAAAAATTTCAAGCCATGGATGCATGAGTCATTCATATAGGAAAGTAGAGGCAACTACTTTCTTATAAGACTATTTCTTTTGGATAAAATGGTGGTGGTGGGGAATGCTTGATCCAGCTTTCTGCTGGGTGCTCAACTGACATCAGTAGTTCACTGTGGCTTTTACATACTAGCTGAGAATGGCAGGCCTGCTTGAGAAGTGAGATGACTGGTCAGTTATCCATGCTGTACCAGCATCCAGGCTATGTTGCTGCAGTATGTTGTATGTAAGGCTGCTCTTGAAGAGTATCCAGACAATCCTAATGCCTTAAAATTTAGCAGCCAGTTAACTAGGCCTGATCACTAATGAACATAAAGGTAAAGGTATTCCTCATTGACAAGGTTGTCAAGTTGTGTCCGACTGTAGGGGGTGGTGCTCATCTCCATTACTAAACTGAAGAGCCAGCATTGTCAAGAGACTACTCTGTGATCATGTGGCCAGCATGACTGCACAGAATGCTGTTACCTTGAAGAAAACCTTGAAGTAACTGAAGTAATACCTATTTATCTACTTGCATTTTCATGCTTTCAAACTAGTAGGTGGGCAGAAGATGGGACTAGTGATGGGAGCTCACCCCATCACACGGCACCTGGGTCTCGAACTGCCAACCTTGCAATCAACAGAGTCAGCCTCTTAACCGCTTGAGCCTCCGTGTCCCTAATGAACATATTATGCCACTATTAAGAATGCTTAATTGACTATCAGATCATTTCCCAGCTCAGTTCAGGGAGTTTGCTTTGGCCTTTAAATCTGCCTTGAGTCTCACTGTTGGGGGAAAGGCATGATATAACTAAAAAGAGGAGGAGGAGGAAGCAATGACAATGATGATTTCTTATTGAACTAAGACATCTGAAAGTCAACCTTTTTCCACATGAAGCTTCCTACCTTCTAAGATCTTCTTCAAAGGCCTTGTTCAGAATGCCTTTGTTCTGAAGCTAGGGAGTGCCTAGCAGATGGGTGCCTTCACAGTGGTTGGCACCAGAATTGTGGCACTTCCTCCCTAGCCATGTTCATCTTGGCTGTCTCTTACTATCCTTCAGGTGACAGGCCAAAGAAATTCTGTTCCCTTGGGCAGCTGATTGCTTTAAAGCACTTTTTTCCCCTTTTGCTAGCTGTAGTGGTTTACAATTATTTGTTTTAACTAATATCTTTACTGTTTTGCATAGCTTTTATCTACTTTATAGTTTCAAGTGTTGATCAGTTTTATTTGCTGTCTTAAAGAATTTGAAATAAGGCAGAACACGCTACTACAAACTAAACAAATATTGCCTCATCCCATTTTATCATTATAACTCTAGGAAATCAGTTAAACAAAGGGTCTAAAATAAAACACAGAAAGCTAGTAAACAGATCAAGCAACTAAGCCAACTACATTCCTAATAATAAAGAATGAAAATGAAAACATTACAGGTGCATTTGCTTCTAACAAGAAAAGGTTCTGACTTGTATTAAAATATCAACACCTCCTTTCATATATTTACTGATGAAGGTGCTGTACTATTTTAAATTGAACTGTTTCAATTGCTAATCTTTTAATTGCCATGTTATCTTTTTAAGTGTAGTTTTAACTCATTTTAATATAATGAACAGTTTAATTCTATTTTAAAGTTCACTTTTTCTATGTTTCTAGATGTACTATTTGCTTTTAAAATTATAAGCTGCCTTGAGTCCACAGAACTACCAGTAATCTGGCAGAAGCAGTATAGGACTACTCCTTGGGGTCGGTCATATGGCTTCAGAAAAATTCTTAGACTAGTAAGTTCTCTGAACCACCACACAGAAAGAGACAAACTTGTCAGTTTCAGATCTGTGTCATTTTTTAAATGGAAAGAATCATATCAGCCAAGTTTTGCTTTTATGTTTTGTGGAACAAAAAATTGATTTTGGGATACTTCCCAAAACAAAAGCTGTGAGTTGAGTCTTCTTTTTCCTCACTTAGTAGAATGGGACGTTCTGCCCAACCCTGTACTTCCTTCAAAGGGAACTTCATATTCTTTTGTCACTATGAAGCAGCTGCAAGCACAGCTGGGCCCTAAAGCACAATGGAAATAAATCAGACCACAGACCAAAGGGCTATAAAGAACGCTATAAAAATCTTTTGATTATGCTTTCAATTTTTTCTTGCTAGACTAGCTTGTCAGTATTTTCTATAACTCTGCTTACAAACCTTAGATTCGATCCACTGAATTTTCTCCTCATTCTTCTGTAAGGATCCTCTTCTTGAGTTTTGAGATGATATTTGCTTCTCTGAATCATGCTGCTGGTTGAGCTGCTGATTTCTATGCTGTTTCTCCAGCAGTGCCATTGTCATTCGTATAAGATACATTTCAATATGTGCTGGGACTAGTGTTCTAATGGCTTTCATTTGCGTTATATCTTGGAAGAAAAAACATTAAAGTCAGAATTATTTTCTGAAAAAGAAAAGAGCCACTTTGAACTCTCACAAAATTCAGATCCTATAACTACTTAACAGATCCTATAACTACTTAAACATACACACTCCATTTACCAAAAATGAACTATGACAGCTTTTTAAAGGTCTTGGGGGTGGGGGTGAGAAATCACAGTTTGGATAAAGCATAATGGTAATAAAGACTTCCTATCACTGTCACAAACCCCAGTGCTATAAAGCTGCAAACTTACATATGTAGATTAAGCCAAGGAACATTCAGGCTGCAATTAACTTGATAAATACCAACAAAAACCAAAGTTATAATCTTCTCTACATATGCTGCCTGCCAAATTTGCTTGTTCTTTGTTCCTGAATCTCAAACATTTTAGGGAAATGTGAAAGAGCTATGAGTCAGATCACATTAATTCTGAATATTTAAATCAAGATTCAAGCATTTCAGTTTGGAGGTTGTACAAATGATTTCTTATTTGCATTCAAAGCATTTTGATCTATTTGATTATGAGTTGAAAACATCAGGGTTAAACTTGTCAAATACTGGGTATCTTTGCTCAGAAATGTAGGCCCCTTTGATGGTAATAAACATTTATTACACCTTTATTTGAACAACTTCATCTATTGCAGCAAACAAATTTGAACTGAACTTCTCACCTGAGTTGATGGGAGGATTTTGGATGATTTTAGTGATCATGTCTTGTATCTCAGGAGTCAGACCAGCACGTTCTAAATTGACTGGGTAGCCAGCTTTCAAAGCTTGGGATAAATGTGTGCCAACTACTGTAAGAGGTATAGATCGACTCTCACTTATACTCCTCTGGGGAAACAAGAAGAGAGATCAGAAAGGGACAATAAACCTAGTGTCTACCAATGAGAGATCCAAACGTTACACTTAAAAACATGATTCGTTAGAAATAATCTTGAACAATGTCAACATAATGTGTTAATGTGTTAATGGGTGGGGAGAACCATTTTGGGAAACCCATGTACAGGTATAGATACCAAACAACCAGGAGAGGTCCCATCTTCCTGCCATGTATATGCTGACAAAACAGGGTTTGCTGCCATGTAGTGGGTGAAACTTGAATATAATATTTCGTTAAGCCTTTTATTTTTGTTTTTTTAATTGTGTTGGAAGCTGTGTTGGGCTCCTGTATTGGGTGGAAGAAATGAAACTAAATAACACAAAACATCATTTGCCAGGGATCTAGGAGTCCTAGTAGACCACAAATTGAACATGAGTCAACAGTGTGTGATGCTGCAGCTAAAAAGGTCAATGCAATTTCAGGCTGCATCAATAGAGTATAGTATCTAGATCAAGGGATATTCTGTGTTGGTCAGGCCCCACCTGTCCAGTTCTGGGCACCACAATTCAAAAAAGATGTTGAAAAACTGGAGCGTGTCCAGTGAAGGGTGACTAAAATGGTGAAGGGTCTGGAAACCATGCCCTATGAGGAACGACTTAGGGAACTGGGTATGTTTAGCCTGGAGAAGAGGCAGTTAAGAGGAGATATGATAGCCTTTTTAAAATATTTGAGGGGATGTCATATTGAGGAGGGAACAAGCTTGTTTTCTGCTGCTCCAGAGAATAGGACTCAGAACAACGGATGCAAACTACAGGAAAAGAGATTCCACCTCAACATTAAGAGGAACCTCCTGTCAGTAAGAGCTGTTTGACAGGGGAAGATGCTCCCTCAGAGAGTAGTCGAGTCTCCTTCTTTGGAGGTCTTTAAACAGAGGCTGGATGGCTATCTGTCGGGGATGCTTTGATTTTGAGTTCCTGCATGGCAGGGGGTTGGACTAGATGGCCCTTGGGGTCTCTTCCAACTCTATGATTCTATGATCAAGAATTAAAGGTGAATCTCATGATGAAGGTTAATGCTAATTAGTAAGTTTCAGTTTCAACAGAGACCATTAATTTGTGCCATGCAAGTCTCTTTTCTCTGAGCATTCTTTTCCGAAAAGATAAATACCTAAGATGAATAATGGCATGGGTATGTTTACAGGTTCCACATGACAATCTATAAAATATTGGGTTAGGAACTGTCAAATCAGCTTGACTGAGTGACAACGGCAGATTAGATATGTTCCCATTGGGATCTGGCAAAACAATTTTCCTTTCTCTCCCCCCATCCCTGTGTTTCATAGTCATTCTTCAAGTAAGCAGCACTAGTGACAGAGACACTGCAAAGGGAGTCTTAGGGGCCCCTCCTCTAGCCAGAGCTCTTTTCTTTAGTAAGAGTGGCCAGTCTAAAAATCATCTGTAGTTGAGGCTTGCTGGGTCACAGCTCACCTCTAAAAAAGGGCAAAAACCGGGAAAAATGTAATGAAATCAAGAAATATAACAATGATTTTATACAGTATGTCGAGCTTTAAGTGAAACTATACACTAGTACTAGTAATATAGACAATTACTTTCTTCCCATAAATACAATGGCTGTATATTATGTTTGCTCACTTTCTCAAAGACAGTAGACACCAGGGTATATGATGTAATCAACAGTTATTTGATACAGGGCATTGAATTACCTGGTACCAAAGCTATTATTGCTCCTTTTTAATTAGTCCTTGGGCATTTTATAATTTGTTGGCTATCTAACAAGAAAGACTCCTTAGAGGTGGTGTCTGAGCAAGAATCAAACAGACTATCACTGTAAAGAAGAACTCTGACAAATTAAGTGTAATGAAAATAAGATATAGAGCTGCCAAAAGCGGAGGGGGTTATTTCATGAAAACATGTGGGATTCCTAAACAATACCCCATGCCTTTGGGTGCAGTTTTGGGGAGCTGTTCTTTTTTAGAACAGCTCCCCAAAACTGCCCCCAAAGAAGTGAGGTATTGTTTAGGAGTGAAAGCTTTTGGGTTTTTGTTTTGTTTTGTTTTGTTTCATCAAGAGCAAGGGTAATCCTAACAGCATTTCCTCAAGTCATTTTCAGCGATACTGCTGTATGACCAAATAAGATGGGCAAGATAGCATGATGTCAACAAACTGACTATATGATTGTCAGTCAATCAGAACCGCAAATGTGAACCAGGAGGGAAAAATGGTGCTGAAGCACTAGTAGAAAGGAAACATAATGGAAACAAACAGATGAAAAGGGGAAATATCACATTCGGTTTAGAAAAACTAATTTTGTCCTCTGCTGTCCAAGAAATTAAGCCAGGAAACATTCAGCATGCCCTTAATAAGATATACATTTCAAACCCATTTAAGAAATATAAATGGAAAAGTAAGAACAATTATGACATTATAAAGACTATTTAATATATTATAAGCTTTCATAAACCACAACTCTTTTTGTAAGATGCGTAACTGTAATCTAGTCCATAAAAGCTCACGTCACAACAAAACAACTTTTAATATGCTTCTTTGTTGTTTTTACTACAACAGTGTAACAAACTATCCAAGTATTAAGTAGTGTCACCCTGCTAAGATACTTGGTAACAGGGAAGCCTCATGCTTCCAGACAGTATTATAAGCTGCCTTGAATCCTATTTTGGGAGAAAGGTGTGATACAAATTCAATTAATCTATCAATAGGAAGTGCTTGAACATGTGTGGACAACCTGATTTCATGCAGCTGATGGAGAGGGAAAATGAGAGAAGCTGAAACAGATAGAGAAATGAAAACTAGATGGCCAGAGGGAGAAAATCCTACTGCATGAAATCAGTTCAAACCTCTGGCAAGAGCTATCTGTCCCTCCCTGATGTATTACTGGAGCAGAAATGTGGAGAAGAAAGAGAGAAAGAAAAGGGAAAGATCACACCAATTTTTGCTTCTCGCTCTATCCATTGTTGGCATGTGATTTGCACATCTCAGAAGTTATTTTCTAGAATTAGAACTCCCAGAATCCTCCAAGTCACTAGAAAACCATGCTTCTACTAGTAATAACTTAGAGCAAATAAACCTATTTAGTTTCTACATAGGCTGTAAGTAATGCAGGTAGGAAACACCACTGGAGGTTCAAGAACTTACCAAGGACATATCTTTTTCTTGAAACTGTGTGTACGTTATGCGTTCTGATTCTGTCAAAGCACCGCATCCGCCACCCTTCTGAATGATTATATTTGGCTGATCTCTGGATCCAGAAGTCTTGAAGACATCTGCCTACATAACAGCAAGTAAAGTAAGGTGCAAATAATGTTATTAAGGTATTTTACACTTTATACATTAGATTAATTATATTCACATATTTATTTTATCAACGTTTACAGGAGGATTTTTTTTAATGACCCCTGTGAAATATGTGGGCCAAGCAATCTTATGTTCCCACTGTGCTGGCCACATACGCCACTACAAGCCCTATGTAACTTAGTACATACTTCTCATCCTTCACAAAGCAAGAAAAGGTACATGCACCACCATGAAAAGCACAAAATGGAGCAAGAGGAACAATCACACACTCTATATCCATGAAATAGATCCAGGGGTAACTGTGGATATAGTATATCTTGATTTCAGTAAGGCCTTTGACAAGGTTCCCCATGACATTCTTGCAAACAAGCTGGTAAAATGTGGGCTGGACAAAGTAACTGTTACATGGATTTGTAATTGATTGACTGGCCGAACCCAAAGGGTGCTCAACAATGGCTCCTTTTCAACTTGGAAAGAAGTGACCGGTGGGGTGCCACAGGGCTCTGTCCTGGGGCCAGTGCTATTCAATCTCTTTATCAATGACTTGGATGACGGTATTGGGGGCATAGTTATCAAATTTGCAGACGACACCAAATTAGCAGGAGTAGCTAATACTCCAGAGGACAGGATCAAAACTCAAAATGAATTGAATAGACTAGAAAGCTGGGCCGAAGCTAACAAAATGAAATTCAATGCGGAGAAATGTAAGGTACTGCACTTAGGGCGGAAAAATGAAAAGTACAGATATACGATGGGGAACACCTGGCTGAATGAGACTACGTGTGAAAGGGATCTAGGAGTCCAGGTAGACCACAAGTTGAACATGAGTCAACAGTGCGATGCAGCAGCTAAAAAGGCCAATGCAATTTTAGGCTGCATCAGTAGAAGTATAGTGTCTACATCAAGAGAAGTAATAGTGCCACTCTATTCTGCTTTGGTCAGGCCTCACCTGGAATACTGTGTCCAGTTCTGGGCACCACAATTCAAAAAGGATGTGGAGAAACTGGAGCGTGTCCAAAGGAGGGCAACTAAAATGGTGAAAGGTCTGGAAACCAAGCCCTACGAGGAACGACTTAGGGAGCTGGGGATGTTTAGCCTGGAGAAGAGAAGACTGAGAGGTGATATGGTAGCTGTGTTTAAATATTTGAAGGGATGTCATATTGAGGAGGGAACAAGCTTGTTTTCTGCTGCTCCAGAGACTAGGACCCGAAACAATGGATGCAAGCTGCAAGAAAAGAGATTCCACCTCAACATTAGGAGGAACTTCCTGACAGTAAGGGCTGTTCGACAGTGGAACACACTCCCTCGGAGAGTAGTGGAGTCTCCTTCCTTGGAGGTCTTTAAGCAGCGGCTGGATGGTCATCTGTCGGGGATGCTTTGATTGGGAGTTCCTGCATGGCAGGGGGTTGGGCTGGATGGCCCTTGTGGTCTCTTCCAACTCTATGATTCTATGATTCTATGTTGGCCATATAGCAAAATACAGTAATATCAAAATCCACAAAACAGTGATACATTTATTGAGTCAACCAAAATGCATAAAATACATGTTGCAAGCTTTCGAAACCCCATTGGCTTGTTCACTAAGCAAAGGCTTAGTGTTGTTGTTGTATGCCTTCAAGTTGTTTCCGACTTACAGCAACCCTAAGGCAAACTTATCATGGCGTTTTCTTGGCAAGTTTCATCAGAGATGGTTTGCCATTGCCATCCTCTGAGGCTGAGAGAGTGTGACTTGCCCAAGGTCTCCCAGTGGGTTTATATGGCTGAGCCAGAATTCAAATGTTGGTCTCCAGAGTCATAGTAAAAATTAAGGGGGGGGGGGAATTAAAAATTACCACATTAGTCACAGGCCTGCATTTTGTCAAGATGTATGGAGGGATATTTAATTCTTCCTCTGAAAATTAAAAAAAAGGGACTACATATGGCATGTGCAGTTTGAGACTGAATCCAGACAAAACGGAGGTACTTACAGTAGTGTCCCCGAACCCAGGTATTGGGTTGCAACCTCCAGTCCTGGATGGGGTCACACTCTCCTCTAAGGACTGTGTTCACAGTCTGGGGATGCTCCTGGACCCGTAACTTCAGATGATAAATCAGGTGAATGCGACGGTCACGAGTGTCTGCTATCAGCTTCGACTGATTACGCCAGCTGCACCCTTTCCTGGAAGTTAGGGACCTTGAAACTGTGGTGCATGCTCTGGTAACCTCTTGTCTTGATTTCTGTAATGCGCTCTACATGGGGCTACCCTTGTACATGGTCCGGAAACTTCAACTAGTACAGAATATGGCAGCTAGGTTGGTCTCAGGAACAAGAAGAAGAGATCATATAACACTGATCCTAAGATCACTTCACTGGCTGCCCTTTAGTTTCTGGGCCCAGTACAACGTGTTGGTTATCACCTTTAAAGCCCTAAATGGCTTGGGTCCAACCTATCTTCGGGACCGCCTCCTCCTGTATAATCCACCTCACACACTTAGGTCTTCTGGGAGGAATTTGTTGCAGCCGATAAAAACTAGATTGTCTGCAACTGCCCAGAGGACTTTTTCGGCTACCGCTCCCAGATTATGGAATGGCCTGCTGGATGAGGTCCGTCATATTACCACTTTAGACAGCTTTAAAAAGGCTGTTAAGACAGATCTCTTCCAGCAGGCCTTTCCCGAATAGATATCCCAGCCATCAAAAGACAGCCATTCTGCTCATCCCTGATTCAGGTGTAGCTAGTGTTATTTATTTTTTTGTTTTTTGTGTTATTATTTTTAATGTGTTTTAAATCATCACTATTTAATTGTATTTTAAGGGGGGGATTTGTGGGATATGAATATATATTTTAAAGTTTAAAGCCACCCTGGTTGCGTTATGCAGAGGGGTGGGATAAAAATAATTTATTATTATTATTGCTACTACTGCTACATTTATTGAATGCATTTATGCCCATCAGTTCCTTCAAAGTGATATGCAATAAAGTATTTAAAAATAAGTGTGGCTCAGTGGTTTGCATGTTTGACTATAACTCTGGAGACCAGGGTTCGATTCCCAGCTTGGTCATGAAGCTAGTGGGTGTCCTTGGGCAAGTCACATGCTCTCAGCCTCAGGGGAAGGCAATGGCAAACCTCCTGATGAAACTTGCCAAGAAAACCCCAGGATAAGTTCACCTTAGGGTCGCCAGAAGTCAGAAACTACTTGAAGGCACACAACAGCAAGATGAAGAACTAATTTTAGAACAAGTACATTGATAATCCCCCAGATGAACAGCTGGGGGTGTTCTTTTGCCCTTCCCTTGCCTACCTATTAAAAGTGTTTTGTCCTTTCACCACCAGTTTCAGGAACAGAATGGGAGGAGTTGTTGTGTATTTGTGTCTGAAGTCTTAAGATGGAGCAGCTATAAGAGTTCTGACAAGATAAATGTTCTGTTTCTATGCGTGTTCTGAGGGCAAGCTATTTCTGCCACTTACTGACAAAGCAAACAATGGGGGACCTTGGTGGCAATTCAGTGTACACAACGTGAGGCTACAATGATATAGCTCCAAGCTGCATGCTGGGTTATGAGAGTTATGGTCTGATTTGACAGAGGTTTATAATTGTCAAGTCTTTATCCTGTGCTCTAGTATGGTGTCTTGCATGGAAGGTAGTGAGACTGCAGTAGATTTTTTTCCTTTAGATTCAGTGGTTGACTTTCAATTTAAATTATCTCTGTAAACAGGGAAAAGTTGCTCTGGCATCAGGAGCAGGGTCAGAGTCTGAGCAGCTACAAAAAATTAAAAATGTCCTCAATCCCACTCTGCTTTGTTTTAACCAGCTTTTCTAGAGTTGTTCCAATATATCTTTGCATGCACATTTCAATTATTCAAACTCTGGCAGAATGGTTTCACCTTTGAATGCTAAAATTAAGGAGTGGGGAGGAGAACAGTCCTGAATTTAGTTACATCTTACCTGTAAATTATTTGTTTGACAGAACTCCTTGATCACTGTAAGAAGGGGCTCTAACATGGCAGATTTTGCTTCAGAAACACCATCAACTCTCTTAATAGATTCTATAGTGGTAGGCCTGGGGAAAAAGGAAGCCATTTTTATTATTTTGGTTTTGATGAGTTAAGACCATATAGATAATTCTAGTTTTAACAAATAACACCCCCTACCCTACCCACACACATTATTATTACCAGTGCTAAAAATTTAACCTCTCTCTCCAAACGTCTTAAAATGGTTTTCCCAAAGTGAAAAAGGGTATGTAAAACACAACTTAAAAAATGTGCCATGGTTTAATTTGCTCAGGACTGAGGCAGGTAACATTTTTAGATAGGCAAAATCCTGAAAGGTAGTCTCATTTCTAAACCATGAATATCATTTTGTGCTGACTCAAGCATGCATATTCATCATTTGATGATCAATGATATTTGCATTTGAATGTGTGACTAGTTTCCACTGTAAACACATGACTGTAAACATTGCTGGTATGGTATACTGGTTTAGAGAATGAGCTATCATGAATCAAGAAGACTGAACTTCTATCATAAAGTTATGTGCCTTGGGCACACATCCTCAACCACATATCTGCAATGTGGAAATAATAATACTAACCTACTTTACAAGAGGCACTAGGGATTATACTGCAAACATATATTGGATAATGGACTGTACCAAAGAATTTCAAAAGAAAATCAGCTTGTGCTTTAGAGATTATAGCAAAGCCTTCAATTGGATCATGAAAAACAATGAATTGCTCTTAAAGAAATGGATGTGCCTCCACATTTGATTGTCCTGATGTGTAACCTGTACTCAGGACCAGAGGCTACTGTTGGAACAGAACAGAGAGAAATTGATTGATTTCCAATTGTCAAGGGAGACAAGACAAGGCTGCATTTTATCACTTTATTTGTTTAACTTGTGTGCAGAAAATATAATACATAAAGCAGGATTAGACTTGGAGGAAGGAGGTGTGAGAATTGGAGGAAGGAATATCAACAATTTAAGATGTGTAGATGACACCATATTACTAGCAGAAAATTACATAGATTTGGAACAATTACTGAAGAAAGTCAAAGAAGAAAGTTCAAAGGGAGGGTAACAGCTGAACATTAGGAAAACAAAAATAATGACCACAGATGATTTGCATAACTTTATTGGAGTGCTCCAAAAGTATAATCCAGCCCAAAGTGACACAAGTCACTTGCCTGTAGAGCTAGGCAAAGCCTAAGAGCCAGATGAAGGAGTGAGAGTAAGACTACTGGAGCTCCTGGGATTCTGGGAGCTGAAGTCCCTCGGCCCTTAAAGGGGAAAGGTTGCCTACCCCTGTACTAGACTATTCTTTGACTCATTTGTATCTGAGTGCCCTCCACTCTTCATGCAAAAGAGCAACTAAAGCACAAATCAGTTCTATGTGTAACTCACTATTAGGGATAATTAGGGTATTTAGGAAAACATCCACAGGCCAAGTCTACCAAATTCATTGCTGACATCACAATAAAGCTATTTATCTCAAGCCCATTAGCTTAATTAAAGCTAACTGTCCACTTAATAAAAGTCAACAAAATCCAAACACCACAGACTGATTCAGCTGAGTACAACTAACTTTGGGGGATATTTTTAAAAAGGTAGTTTAATTAGCAGCAATTTAAAATTATGCCTCAAACAGATATGGATTTAGAGATTTATTAGAGGAATGCAATAACAGGGATGAAACTGAGAAATTATTCCTCATTACAATGTTGACAACCCACTGTGCCTACACTGTAGCATTCTGGCTTTAACATTTCAAGGCTGGAGACAGATGATAGGTAGCGAACAAGCAGAAAGTTGGATGACAACCATCACCTGCATGCACACACACATTTCTTCTACTGTAGTGTTGCCTCTGATGAAATGGATTTTCCAGGGCTTTTTTTCAGCTCAGCTGACACTAAAACATACATATTATAAGAAATGGCACTCACATAATACCATCTTCCCCTCTTGAAAAAAAAAATTGGTAGTCTCCACCCCTCATTTTTATAGCATAAATTAGGTTTGGGATTAGATTTTGATTACTTATTCAAAGTGAAAAATGTACCTTATCATGGTCATGTCAACCAGAACTTTATTTGTTGCTAGCACAGCTGGAGGAATGTCCTTCTCATTGGCTAATTTCTGCCTGGCTGCCACTAATTTCCCATACAGCACTGTCTGTTGAAGATGAAAGACAAGTAAATGCTAATTTTTTAAAAGTTTTATTTATTTATTTATTTATTTTAAGAAAGAGTCACTGACAGAAAACCCAACTAGGCTGCATCTTCAAAGAAACATCGACTTTCCACTCATGTAAGAGGAAATACTTCCACAATACACATGGATATCAATTATAAATAAAGGCATGGTGCATTTTTCTTTCTTTACCCATAAAGGAACCGAAGAAGGGTTTTTTTCTGAAACCTTCATTTTAACTTATACATAAAATACACCCATATTTTGTTGTTTAAAACACAATTTACAATTTCTAAACAATTACACAAAGTCAAATGCTGAAACATTTTGCCTGACATACTAACCTGCAATTCCTTCTCTCTTTGAGATATAGCAGGCACCGTAGGGCTCGCAGGTACAAGTAGTGGTAACTGCACTGTGGAACTGCTGCAAGATATGTTTTAATTTTATTGTAGTCAGTAGATCTAACCAACAAAAAAGCAACTCAGATTATTCAAGTGCCATGGGTAACTGCACATCCTTGAATCTTAATAAGTGAAGAAACTAAAATTCTGGGCCTAAATCCAATTGCTATTCCCAACTAGAGTAAATCCATTTGAGAAAATAAGTTGAGAGTATTAATTCTAGCAAATGCAGATGGTGTTCTTTGACCCAGTGTATTCCACTTGCAGCTGCTGTCCCAGACAATGTTCTTATAAGAGAGATTATATGAAGAATGAATCGGAAAAAAGATAAATACACACAAAGAGAGAAGATAATTTTTTAAAATATCACCTTTTATTTGAGAGCGTATTTCCTCTGGAAGTATTACTTGCTGCTTGATAGGAGAACATTTCATGCAAAGATATCTTCGTAAATACAAAACCATAAGAAAGAATATTAATATGTAAACCAAATTCCATTTTAAGTAAGCCTCAGTAGGAAAATGCTTATTTGTACTTCAAAGATAACAGGAATAACTTGGTAGAAGAATTTAATTAAATCTCATCACAATTAAGCTTTTAGTTTTCAGTATCAAGAAACATTAAATAAGACACAACATTTCAAAATTTTATTTTTACCTGCCTTTTCCAATAAATCTGAAGAGCGAAAGAGTACAAGCACCATGGTTTAAAAAGACAAAAGCTAGTTTAAGCAATATACAATCTCTCCACATATCTTTTCCCACAAACAGATTTGCTCCTTCATGTAGATGTCTATTGGCACTGACAATTAAACTTAACTATGGGTTCCAGTGGTGTATGGTTTGAGCTTTGGACTACCACTCTGGAGTCCAGAGTTCAAATCCACTGGGTGACCTTTGGTAAGTCACTCTCTCTCATCCTCAGATGAAGGCAATAGGGACTCCCCTCTGAATAAATCTTGTCAAGAAAACCTTGTGATAGGTTTACCTTAGCATTGCCATATGTCAGAAAGGACTTGAAGGCACATTGCCTGGTAGCGCACTGGTTAAATTCCTGTACTGGAGCCACTCACTCACAAACCATAAGGTTGTAAGTTCAATACCAGCCAGGGACTCAAGCTCGACTCAGGCTTGCATCCTTTGAGGTCGCTAAAATGAGTACCCAGCTTGTTGGGGGCAATTAGCTTGCACACTGAAAACCGCTTAGGGCCATGATGGCAAACCTATGGCACGTGTGCCAAAGATGACATGCGAAGCCATTTCCCCCAGCACGTGGAGGGGGGGAGGAGGAAGAGGCACACGCCTCTTCTTCCTCCTTCCTGTCCCTCCCTGGCCTCCAGTTGCCTCTCCGGGGGCAGCTGAAGGCCAGGGACGGCGCAGGGGAAGAAGTCCCACCACCCCAGAAGTCCCACACCCAGAGGACAGAAGTCCCAGCACCAGGTAACACCCTGTGCTGGAAGGCCCTTTAGTTTGGGCACTCGGCTCCTAAAAGGTTCGCCATCACTGGCTCAGGAAGTGCTTAAGTGCACTGATAAGTGGTACAGAAATATACTTACTATTGCCATTGCTATTTTCATTTAACTTAAGATCTGAAAACCATTTCAAACTACAGTATCAAATTCTGTTTACATAGGAGACTTGCTTAATTTAATTTTTTAATTTCAGTGCCAATAGAGTGCTTAAATGTTATTAACTCAGAATGGGAATTTTGCTCCATGGTATTAAGAAAGGCACCATCCCAAGGCCAGGTTCTGATTTCAGATTTATGCTTAAAATGTAAAAGTCAGTGTCATATTTGATTCAGATTTATATTTTTACAATTCGTTCTTCCCTTCCACAGGCTTGCCATCTGCAGATAGCCCTGCCCCATTGTCCTCAGTGGCAGTGCTTGCATGCACCGTGCCAACACGGTCATGCACACTTCGCACCACCATTGAGGAGAACAGGACTAGAGGTCCTGCGGAATTTGCTGTCTACGAGGTAGGTGTGTGTGTGTGTGTCCAAAACAGAGCCCCCAGCAATACAAAGAGCCAACTGCATATCTAAATTTCCCAGTGCATCAGGGACACTGTTCCACACTCTACAGAAGACCTATTCTTGTACACTGCTCATCTCTTTCTAGCATTTTTACTTCTGCCTTGAAATCATGGCCAGCCATCTTGTATAAACAATGGCCAAGATCCTATATACTTTTATCACAGCGTAAATATACATCCCATAGTTAAACTGGATCCTACAGTCATGCTACTGATTGAGCAGTTGGCACCATGACTTCTCGCTCACCTCTTGTGAAATGGCTGAATAGCACTGCACCCACTAAATCAAAAGTATGAGAGAAGACTGTATTTGCAAGTTTGGTGAATGAGTAGCTGAACTAAGAACTACACTTACACAACTTTTAAGAAAGCACAACTGCTTATGCAATTACCTTTACCCCAAGGTAGTGCCTAAACAGGATTCCAACCAATGTGTTTGTATGGGGCATACATGCTTAAAATCAAATGTGGAGCATGCATAAAATCCAAAGAGCAAACTCCAAAGGTCAGACCCTATAGACCAAGCGTAGGCAACCTTTCCCTTTTAAGGGCCAAGGGACTTCAGCTCCCAGAAGCCTCAGCCATGTTGGCCAATAGCTCCTGGGATTCTGGGAGCTGAAGTCCCTCGGCCCTTAAAGGGGAAAGGTTGCCTATCCCTGCTATAGACAATATGCATAATCTGGAAATATTAAAGTTATTTGGGCTGCACACATTTAATCTGTCAGCCCATGCAAATATTATCCATGAAACTATTATACATCCAAAAGTTGCAGAGGAAATGTGAAATGCCAGATGTGTCCAGGTGTGAAAAAGGCCAGATATACTCAGTGGTGGAATAGTAAGACTAACCCTGCTCCTCTATCACATATGATCTATATTTTATTCTATACACAAGCACAGAGAGAGTCTATATTAGCTATAAAAATGCTATCAAAAAACTGAATAAACACCATTTCCCCATAATTCAGACCTTATTTTCTGGCACTGGCTTGGGCAACGCTGCATTAGAGAAATTTCCTCTGTCTGAAGATGTTTGTTTATAGCTAGAAAAAAGAGAAAAAGAAACTTAGTTAAATTAAATCTCATTCCTACAGCAGGACATCCAAAATAGCCATGACTTAAGTAATTATTCATTTTGAAAAATACCAAGACTCAGATGTTCCAGATTTTGAAGCTTAACACTTATTTGCATTTGTTTTTTCTGCAAGAAGCCCTGTGGGTTTCTTCTCATTTTATCCACTCTACAATCTTAGCTTCCTTCGTATGACATCCATATCCCTTCTCCCTACCACTGTGCTTTCATCTGAAGAGTAACCCTCTTTTTGGTCTACTGCTCCCTTTCCTCTTGGGTCCTAATGCCCTCTCCCAACACCTATTTCTTGATATTAGGTCTACTATTTTTGCGGCAGCCAGCAGTCCAGCGGCACCTATCTCAGCTGCGGCCAGCTTGCCACTGCCTCCTCCTCCTCCTCATGTGTGAATATGGCAGTGGTCCAGGCCTGCTCCTCCTGCTCGTCCATGCTGGTCTTACAGTAAAAGGTAGGCCAGCTGGCCAGCTGCTCAACTGCTGCTCCCAGGGTGACCAGGTGCAAAGAGACTGAGCAGCCAGTCAAGCAGCAACTGAAAAGCCTCCCACCCTGCACCAGCCTTTGCCATAAGGCCAGCACAGGCTTCTCAGTCACCGTACAGCCAGCTGCTCAGTTGCTACACCTAAGGTGATCAAGTGCAAAGGGAGAAGCAACCAAGTAGTAGCTGAGCAATGACAAAGAGGCCTTGGACTTGTGGCAAAGGACGGCACAGGTAAGAGGCTTTTGGTTGCTGTTCAGCCCACTCTTTACTCTCCAGGTGACTGTGTGTAAAGGGATGGATGGGGTTACACTCCCTCTGAAATCTCAGGCTCGCAGCTTCGGTGTTCTCCTGGACTGAATTCTGAGCCTGGATGCCCAGGTTTCAGCAGTGGCCAGGAGTGTATTTGCACAGCTAAAACTAGTGCGCCAGCTGTGCCCATTCCTTGAAATGTCAGATCCAGTTATGATGACACACGCTGTTATTACATCCCATTTGGACTATAGGCAGCATATATTGAAACAGCTCCACTGGTTACAGGTTCATTTCTGGGCACAACTCAAAGTGGTGGTCATGATCTACATGGCTTAGGTCCAGACTATCTGAAAGACTACATCTCTCCATACAAACCTGCAACGGTCCTAAGATCTACAACAAAGGCTTTCCCTTGGTCCCACCACCATCACAGGTTCACTTAGGGGGGTTGCAGACTGCCAGAAATAATGCAAATTGAGTCCACTTTTAGGGTTAGGGTTAGTGCTAGGGAATCATGGGAATTGTTTTTTGTTTTGTTTTTCTGAGACATTGAGCCGTCTCTGTCAGAGAGCTCTGGTGCCACAATAAAATACAGTTCCCATGATTCCCTAACCCTAACCCTTAAAGTGGACTCAATTTGCACTATTTCTGGCAGTCTGCAACCCCCCTTGGTGAGGACATGAGAGAGCCTTCTCAGTGGCTCCTTCCATCCCCTGAAACATCCTTCTGTGGGAGGCTAGGCTCACCCATTTTCTGCTTTCCCTGCACCAGCAGGCAAAGATATTTTTACTCAAGCAGCCTTTTAATATATAATCATGACAGGGTGGCTTTTGTATGACTGTGTGCTTTAGATTTTTAAAAAACTTTTGTGTGTTTTATGTAATTTTATACTGTTTTTAGCTAGATGAATTTAATTGTTAATTTTTTATTGTGAATTTTTAGAACGATTTTATGTGAGCTGCACTGGGTTCCTTTCTGGGAGAAAGGCGGCATAGAAATGAAATAAATAAAGGAAAGAGCTTCTTCCTAGAAAGAAAGGACTCTCCATCCTTCTTCAACAGGCAGAGGGGTGCAGAAGGCTTCCCACTTTTCTCCCCAACAAGGAAGGATTCTTAATCCAAGAGATGCAGAAGGACTATTTTGAGGAACTGACCCCAGATATTTGTCCCCCTCTCT
The DNA here is from genome assembly GCA_026167975.1 of Phrynosoma blainvillii. Classification (NCBI taxonomy): domain Eukaryota; kingdom Metazoa; phylum Chordata; class Lepidosauria; order Squamata; family Phrynosomatidae; genus Phrynosoma; species Phrynosoma blainvillii. Next base: position 154,558,325 of record JANUYF010000002.1, on the reverse strand, counting down.
CCTCAGAGATGTACTTTCCCTACACAGCATCAAGTCATTCTCCCACCCGACACCTACTTTGGGAATCACTGCTCTAGAGTTCATTTGCATACCAGTGTCCTGACATAAAAACTAAATGTATTTATTTATACACACACACACACAAATGGCATAAATACTGCTCTGCAGGTTTTCTTTTGCTAGGGCTGTTTAATTGTTTTAAAGTGTCTGAATTGTTTAGCTCTTTACAGCTATGTTTTAAAGTGTTTTTTAAATTGTTCCTCACCAGAGAATTCCATTAAAAATATTAAAATAAAATAAAGAAAAGTATTTTGTCATACCACTGGGAGGGTAATATGATCAGTTTTAAATATTTAACATTGAAAGACCAGAGGTCACAACAGGCATCACAAGACTAGTCTAGGCCATGTCTTAAATTTGAACTCTTCCATTCTCAGTGTGGGATGATGAACTATAGCACAAAGGAGGAAAGTCTATTGCTTGTAGTTGTGAAATTCTGTGGAACCACTGAAGGATCCTGCAGAACAAAGGAGTCCATTGAACCTTCACCAAAATATCAGTCTAGTTCTCAATAGCCTTAAAAATGGTCAAGTGTGCAAGTCTCATTTAAATGAATGGTAATACGCTTATATAGCTCCCATTAATTTCATTGAAATATGAAATATTTCTTGGTGGAATGAGACATGTGTTAATTAGAAGGGGGAAGGGGACATCTAGATTTCAAAGTGTCAGGGGTTTGTGTGGAATAACCTCCTCCTCCTCTAATACCAATGGCAACTATACAATTTCATTTGGACAGGTAAATCCTAGGAAAGCAAGCTGGATCTAATATTTTGCAGCCTCAAAGTGTTTACAATAATAACCACTGTAGCTTCAAGGCTTCAATACATATAATTAATTACCTTGGTTTTCTTAAACACAAGTCCTCATCTGACTGAAGCAGAAGCTTTCGGCCCGAATCTTCTTTAGCTCTACAAAGCCATTCTTTACCCTGACAGATCCAAAACAAACGACTTAATAAAACTTTCCCAAAATCATTATCTGACAGAACACAATTCTTTGGCCACAAACTTACCTTTGCAGTAAGCGTACATATTGTTGAAAATTTATTTCTACCAGAAACTTCTTTAAGAAAGCCCTCCAAGACAAGAGATCGACCCAATGCTTTCCATGAATTCTCTGGCCAGTCCTTACCACTGCCAAAGAGCGCATGAGTACGGTATCTGTCTGGGAGACGTTGAGAATTCTGAAATTTAAAAAAGAAAGAGAAAAGAAAAACCATACATTTTGTTCTTCAAAAGTAAGTCAAAACCAGAGACGTGAAAAACTAACTTTGGGCCTTTACAGACTACCAGAAATAATGCAGCTTGAGACCACTTTAACTGTCCTGGCTCTGTGCTAGGGAATTATGGGAACTGTATTTTTTTCTGGGACATTTAGCCTTCTTTGCACAATAAACTACAGTTCCCATGATTCCTTAGCACTGAGCCAGGACAGTTAAAGTGGCCTCAAGCTGCATTATTTCTGGCAGTCTGTAAAAGCCCTTTATCTCCTGTTCCTGCTTGACATCACCACTTCAAAAAATACCGACTGAAATCCAGTCACTCTCTAATAGACTTCCATCACTGCAACAGGACTTTCTTCTCTTCCTCTATCCTCTGATCCCCTTTCATAATAATAATAATAATAAAATTTATTTATATACCACCCAATGGTTGCCCAATCCGGGTGCTTTACAGCATAAAACAATTACAGTAAAAGCATATCCCCCCCCTTAAAACAGTATTAAACGACATAGTTAAAATCCTAATAACAATTAAATGAAAAAAAAATCATAACATAACAATTAAATTAATTTCAGCCCTCTATGGTGTGAAAAAAAGTACTCTGGAATATTTCCAGCCGTCCCGAGCAAGTTTTGAGGGTGCACAGGAGACCAAATAGGGAATTATCCCCTTCCTAAGCTGACAGAAGTATTTCCATCTGCAGAACAACAATCGTTATCCTGCCCACAGCCTTCATATTATGTCCAATGTGAAGATGTGCAGGGTGTAAAGTCAGCTATTGCCAGTATGATTCCTTTCTATTGACTGCATCCAGCTGAAATGCCAGAATTTCTTTTTAAAAATAAAGGAATTAACAGCCATTCTTCAGAAACAGTGTGTTTTACACCTGGCCAGGAGATGTGCGTCTTCTTAAAATAATCCAAACTATTTCTAATGGGATTGCTTCTGCACAAAGAAAGGGTTTCACTGAAGGAGAAACACACAGTAACGTCTGAAAAAGTTGTTTGTTGTTAACTGCCCTCAAGTTGATTTCAACCCATGGTGACCCTGTGGATAAGTATTTCCAAGACTCCCTGTCCTCTACTGCTCTGCTTAGTTCCTGCAAACTCATACCCGTGACCTCCTTAATAGAGTCCATCCATCTGGCATGTGGACCTCCTCTCTTACTCCCTCCCTCCACCTTTTCCAACATTATTGTCTTTTCCAATGAGTTCTCTCTTCTCATGATGTGTCCAAAGTACGACAGCCTCACTTTTGTCATCTTGGCTTCCAGGGAGGTTTCTGGTTTGATCTGCTCTAGGACCCATTTGTTTGTCCTTTTGGCTGTCCATGGGATCCTCAGCACTCTTCTCCAGCACCACATCATCTCAAAGGAATTGATTTTCTTCCTATCATCTTTCTTAACTGTCCAGCTCTCACATCCATACATGTTAATAGGGAATACAATGGCTTGTATGATTCTAACTTTTGTGATGAGTTGTATATCTTTGAACTTTAGAATTGTTTCTAGTTCTTTCATAGCTGCCTTCTTCATTCTTAATCTTCTTCTGATTTCCTGGCAGCAGTTCCCATTGCTATCAATATTTTATCCTAGGTATAAGAATTCTTTTACTATTTCTATTTTCGTAGAATTTGTGTAGATTCTCTGTGGTCATTATTGTTTTCTTTATGTGTAATAGTAAGCCTGCCTTTTCTCTTTCTTCGTTTCAGTAGGTGTTACAGGTCTGTGAGGTTTTCTGCTAGTATTATGGTATCATCTGTGTATCTTAGATTGTTGATATTCCTTTCTCCTATTTTCACTCCTCCTTCTGTGTCCAAGCCTGCTTTTCGTATGATATGTTCTGCATATAGGTTGAATGGGCAGGGTGATAAGATGCAGTCTTGCCTGACCCCTTTGCCAATTGGGAACCATTCTGTTTCTCCGTTTTCTGTCCTCACAGTAGCCTCTTGTCCTGAGAATAGATTTCTCATCAAGACTACTAGATGTGTTGATACTCCCATGTCTTTAAGGGCACTCCATAGAATTTCATGATCTTTGCAATCTAAGGCTTTGCTTTAGTTTATAAAGCATATACTGATTTTTTTGGGAATTCCTTGGTGCGCTCCATTAGCCATTGTATGTTTGCAATGAGGTCCCTAGTGCCTCTTCCTTTCCTGAACCCCGCTTGGACCTATGGGATTTCTCTCCATGTATGGAGAATTTTGAGCATAACTTTGCTTGTATGGGAGATTAGCGCTATGGTCCTATAGTTGCTGCCGTCTTTTGTGTTTCCTTTTTTGTGAATGGGGATGTATATTGATCATTTCTAATCCATTGGCCATTGTTCTAGTTTCCATATCTGTTGACATATGTAGAGTTGACTCTGTCAATGTGGACTGCAGTAGTTCAACTAGAATATCGATTGAGGAGCCCTGGTGGTGCAGGCTTGTTCTGCAACCTTTGATCTTAGAAGAGGGCTCCAAGGTTGATTCAGCCTTCCATCCTTTTGTAGGCCGGTAAAGTGAGTACTCAGCTTGTTGTGGGTAATTGGCTTAGACATTGTAAACCGCTTAGGGAGTGCTAGTTCACTGATAAGCGGTATAGAAATGTACATGCTTGCTTCAATTGGAATATTGTCTGTTCCTTGTGATGTGTTTTTCCACCATGTCTCTTATTACAACTTTCACCTCGCTTTTTAGAATTTGGGATTCATCTTCATATGACTCTTTGTTCCATTTGTCTTTCATTTTTTTCCTTCATTTTGAAAAAGTTGTTACATGGCTGCAAATAACAAAGTTATTTGGCTACAACTAATGAAGTCCCATTGAAAAACAATGGATTCACAACAGGGCTGCAATAGGCTCTTGGATGAGTCATTACAGCACTATCAGAGGGGTAAGTGACTATCCTGAGGCCTTCAGAAGGACAAAGTAACTCTCTCCCACTCTCCCTCCTTCTGGAATATGAACTCTCCACCCATGCATACCTGCACAGTTCCAACAACATCAGAACAACACAATACCCATCCCTCCTCTACAACATCTTTGCCAATTCCAAGGATTCTTCAACCTCCTGAGAATTTGAGGCATGAGCTATATAGGGGAATGGAAATACCAAAAATCATTCCCTCCCAGTTCTGCTGAAGTAATCTTTCACTCAATCAAACAGCATTTTATCAGCAGCGGACACCAAATGGATACAACTCAATGTATTCAAAGATCGCTTTTATCCTGTTTTAAGTTTCTGCTTTTGTTTTTTAGTGAGCTGTTTTCTATGGCCCTATTTTATGCTTTGTATTTTCCTCACATTATGAATTCATAAATTCAAACCACAGGAAAAGAGATTCCACCTAAATATTAGGAAGAACTTCTTTATAGTAAGAGCTGTTTGACTTGGAGTGTGGTAGAGTCTCCTTCTTTGGAGGTCTTCAAACAGAGGCTACATGACCATCTGTCAGGACTGCTTTGATTGTGTATTCCTGCATGGCAGAAAGTGGTTGGACTGGATGGCCCCTGGGGTCTCTTCCAGCTCTGTGACTTTATGATTCTATGGTTTATTTGTAAATCATTCTGAGAACTTTTCAAGATTGGGGGGGGGGGGGGGAGAGAGAGAGAGAGAGAGAGAGAGAGATCAAATAAATAAATAAATAAATAAAGACATAAATGTAAAAAAAAAGATATGGGAATTAAAGGTGGCAAGTGTTAAAATAAAAAGTACCTCTCTATAATTTTAGAAGACATATTTTGAAGTTTTGTGTCTTTGCCTTAATAGGGTGCAGTATAAGATTTCAACCAGGGCAACTTCTTAATTTGAAGATTCCCAAAAGGATCTGTTCACCACTGAACACTGTCTCAAATTTCAAATAACATGTGAAATCTGATCTCTCTTGTGGCCCACCTGAAGTCTGTCTAGGAACACACCTGTGCTTATTTGTTATGAAAAGTGTCTGCCAAGTTGAATGAAACTGAAGATAATAGCATTCTTCATAAACAATAGGTGAAATAAGTTTAAAGACAGATTATATATTTACTAAATGTGATCAGTAAAAGTTATTTCTAGCCATATCACTTGATGACCAAATACTTAAACGCTCTTTACATAAAAATTGCCTGGGAGCTGAACTAAACGTTGCTGCTGGAACAGTGGTTCACTAGAATAAGTTTTTAGTTTTCACATTAGGCTTTGTCAGTTACAATGAATGAAGAGGAAGCAGATCCTATTACAATAATTTTGATAAAAACAAGTTAATTAAACACAAATCCCTGAAGATTATTTATAGCCACTAGACCAGCACATGGAAAAAACAAAATGCTAAAGAACAAAACAATATAAAAAAAACAAGTAATAAAAGGAACATTCTAATGCACTCCATGCTTAAAGTTTTTTCATGCCCAATCTGATCTTTTTTTAAAAAAAATATTAACAAAAATAAACATAAAATAGCACTGAAGTCAATCATCTTACACATGCTTTCTTCATTCATTCACAACTTTCTTCCTCATACATAGGCTTCCATCCTAGCAGGCCTTGGCAATTCATTAATGCAATTTTCTGCCCTCATCATATACATAAACATGATTAAAGTTTTTTTAAGGTTATTTAAACATTTCGTTCCAGCCCTCTGAACTTTTTTCCATCCACAGAATGCTGAATTACGTCAAAAATAGCAATACTTGTATTGAAAGATACACTTCTAAAATAAGTAGAGAGGAGGAGAAGCAGAGAGTAAACTTATATAACACTTTTTACATATTCAAAGTGATTCCCATACTAAGGAGTCTTAGTAACCGTCACAGCCCTATAACACAGAGCAGTATTAGGGCTCCAATTTGTAAAGTGGCACCTAGATACTATTACTTCAAAGTGTAGGTTAAAGAGTGGAGCTGCACTTTTTAGTGTTGCCACCAAATAAATTACCACACACAGAAAAATAGTGTGAAATTTAAAAAATAGAGTGAATCAATCTCTCTCTCTTTCTCTCTCTTTAATGTGAAAGGTGTTTTCCCCTCTCACCCATGGAAAAACTTCCGTGTCCTAACCCTCAGCTCAGAGTGGTAGAATACAAGAAATGCTTTACCTCTTGATTCTGTTGCCTATATAAACTGTCCCTTTACTACATATGGGGAGACTGAATCTGAAGAAGTGGCTTGCTAGAAGTTTACAGTACATAGCTGAACTGACATTTCAAATTGGAAGTTGTGGGCTCATTGGCCATGTTCTTAAACACTGTGCTACACGCAAGGCAAAGGTGTTCATCAAGAGCTCCCCTACCCCATACCCATAGTGTAGTTAATACCCTCTTGATGGAAGGGTTGGAAACCACGAACAGTGGCTGCCCCACTCTCCTAATCTCCTATGCTGGCACCAGTGGAAGCTCAGAAGGGCTTCGGGAGCATCAGCAACACTACTCCTGCTTTCCCATAACAGTAAGATTGCTCTATGAAAAAACAATGCATAGATCCTGCCTCAGACACACCAAGTTAAAGCCTACATCCCTATAAAAAGGAATAAAAAAGCAACCATTGTCAGTATGATACATTATGCTATGCATTTACTTATTACTGTAGATTCTATGAATAGTTAGACTGTAAACAAAACAACGTGACAACTACTTTTTACATTAGATAGGAACTCTTTTTGTGTATGGTTAAGAAGAAAATCTTCCTTCTCAAGACTCCTAGGAACTATGTTTTCTAGTCAGTAGTTTTGCTTACTGTCCACCTGTATATACAGAAATTCTTAAGCTTGCAAGAGCAATCCTGTTCGAATTAAATTCTGTGATGCAAAAAGCATGTAGGCAGCAAAGCCAGAGGTTTTGAATTATGCTTGTGGGCAACATGAAAGCTTTATTTAGATGTGAACAGGTATATTTTTAATTGCTATAGTAACCATTTAGCTATGCATGTGGGTTCAGAAAATATACAGATTAGAATGCTGGAAGCTTGATTTACATCAACTTAAAAAAAAAACCAACTTGAATTATGTAATTAATCAACTCTTAGTAAAATGGACTATTACAAATGTTCAAATGACAGTTACAAATCTTTGCCATGTACAGCCAGTGATACAAAGCCTGTTCTTCCTCTTGTGCAGGATAAACAGCACTGAGGATGAGAGGGTACTGAACCATTAATCCCCACCTACCCTTAACTGTCAGTCAAGTTGATAAGAGGAATACTTACAGAGCCTCTGAGAAACAATACTGGGACACCCATGCCAAATCTCTCATTTAAGGCACACACTGCAGACATCAGTTTGTAAGCTTGCTGACCAAAATCTTCAAAACTGTCTTCTTTTTCAACCACACAAATATTCTGACTGTGCCTATAAAAAAAGAATAAAAAGAACATAAGATGTTTACAAAAATGAAATCAGCATGTGTATACATTTGTATTTTCATGTTACATACACACATCACATTGCATTAATATTTTAGCGTTACACTTGTCCCTCCACATCCACTGCAGTTAGGGGCACAGGACCCCCCTATGAATGTGGAAAACCCGCAAGTAACAAAAACACTGTTTTTACCTGAGAAAACACCTCTCTAGGAATATCTGGTTCCTCCAGTGCAACTCTGTGGTCAACATCTGCCAGACTTTGGCCAAAGAATTGCGTTGGAGGAGCTACAAATACCTAGTGAGTGTTCTCTCTAGGAATCTCTAAGACCTTCAGTGCAACTTTTGGTCAAAGTTGACCACAGAGTTGCACTGGAGTTCCTAGAGATTCCTAGAGAGAACTTATTAATAAAATCCATGAATAATCAAAGCCACAAAGTCAAAGCCACAAATGTGGAGGGACGAGTATATACTGTCATGAGATTTTTTTTTTTTTTAAAAAGGACCCAAGATAATGCTTGTATTCCAATTACTAGGGTCACCAGAAGCAGGGAGAAGATTCATTCCTCATCTCAGTGATGCTGAGAGATGTAGTACTCCTCAGCTGAGAGGAAAATAAACTCTTCTACCATATCACAAAAAAGAGGGAAAGGTGGAAACAGTACAATATGTCCTTTTTGAATGTTCTTTCTATAAAGATGAGCGATTAAGATTGATTTGCCCCCAGTTAAAAGAATACACTGGTATATCCTGGTACTGATGGCTAAAACTTTGTTTTAGATGACAAAGATAAAAGGGTTACTGAGGAAGTTGCAAAATTCCTAGAGTCAGCGACAAACACCTGTAATGCCATCATTTAAAAAATCAAAACATTAAGGAAGGATTAGAAAATTAGTTCAAAGAGAAAAGAGCAGTTGAATAGAATACAAAAGAGCAAGTAAAGTAAAGTGAATTAAATAGATTTAGGACTTACCATTAGGTTCACTTTGGTTTTAACTTTAACAAATATATTGAAGAATTTTATATAAACACTGGGAACTTTTAATGTAATTTTATCATATATTTAAATGTATGTGTCATTATATGTTTATAATGTTAATGTGTTTTAATCCTTTTTACTTGCCTGATGACCTATCAATCATAAAAAAAGGCTATTGATTGACTGAAAAATCTTTCCCCACCTGACAGCAATGAAAGGCAATGCACTGCAGTCTGAGAGCACTACTAGATCTGTTTTTGAGATGCAAGTGGTTTTCACAAAAAAATAGACTTTCACTAGCTTTCCTTCCTGAATAGAGATAACCTTGCTACACTCTTGTAACCTCTTAGTTAATCTACTCTGATGTCTAGTATATGTGTATCTCTTGGTAAAAACCTGTGAGTAGTTGAAAATATGGATTTTTTTATTAGTTAAGCAGTTGATGCATTTCAGTTTATTATAAATATTTTATATTGTTTAGTGATTCTCATCTGTTTCAACATTCATTGTCATAGCCTGTGGCAGAACACTGTGAATTATATACAGTACTTTCTGATCATCCTACCTATATACAATTTCATTGGATGATCCAGATTTCCAGTGTTAAAAGAGATGAAGATGTATCTCTTTCCTAATCCATAGACGATTTTGTAAACTTCTAGCCTGAGATTGGGCAATTTTGGTCCTCCAAATATTGTTGGACTATAACACCCATATGCCCTAGCCATCATAGAAGCATACAGTTTGAGGGAGTCCCATAGGCCATGGAGAGAAACCATCCACTAAGTGCAGAAATGCTAATTAAAACATCTCCATCGTCAATCCAACAACATCAAGAGAAGGTCAAGATGTCCACTCCAAGCTCATTTTTCTAAATTAAAAATCTCCCAAAAGATTTTGTCTTTCTTCACATGGAAGATGCTTTAAGAAGTGAAAGAAGCAATAATGTGTTAGATTAGATCACAGAGACCCAGGTTCAAATTCCTGTTTAGCCACAAGCACATTGAGTAACTGAGCTAACTGTTGTCTCTCAACCTAATCTTCAAAACTGTTGTGAGAATAAAATGAGCTAACTGCACCCTACATATGGTGTTTGCAAAAAAATATAAAATTCATGATAAAAACTAAACTTGCATTCTGTGAATTATATTATGACAGTGAATTAGCAAGTGGCATACCATACCAATAGAACACACTTCATCTTAAAAGTAACAACAATCTTTCAAGAATACTTCATTAGCAGAAAGACATTAGAGACTTATCATCCCTTGACATGTAAGCTGTGGGAAGATAGTTTCAAACCTCTAATCTTCCAGGAGGAACATTTACCTGGATCTGCAATTATCGCAACATTTTTCTGTTCCCATGATGCCCGATGAGGCCTTTCGGAGTTGTTTGTCTTCAAAATGAGACAAGATGATTCTACCCAAGGGAACATTGGGAATTGAATAAAAGAACAAGAATTTACATGTTAAATTCATTGAAGAAACAATGAGCTGAAATCATCACCATTAATTTATTCACCAGGGAATTAATTATTTGGCACTGAATCATCTTGAGATAGGTGTATTTTTTCCCCAAAAAATGAAATTCACAGCACAAATACAAAAATGTATTAGACCCCAAGTGGCACTTTGGAAGATATTCATTTTGATGTGTTGGCAGCTTGTTGACTGTTAAAATATATACAATATAACACTTACTTCCGCCTGCAGCTGTTCAAGTTGAGGTATTTCTCAATCTTTGCCATCATCTTCAGTTTGTATAGACGAAACCGCTCATTACGTATCTCATTAAGCAGGTGTCTTAATTAAGAGAAGAAAGGATGAACTGAAATATTGATAATTTACCAGTTTCCTCTTGTCCCCTTCCAAAAAAGTACAAATATTCTGAGTTACAGACATGGTGAAACACACACACACACCAACAACCATTCCAGACATCATAAATTCGCCATAGATATACATGTAGCTTGGAAATGAACAACAAAATCTCAAATTGTCACTTAGTACCATTAAGCCTGGTGGCATGCCATAGTTCCTGTAGCTTCCTACAGGGGTTCAATCTATTTAAGCAAACATTTAGCAGTTCAGGGGCCTTTGACCATGTGGCCATCATTATACTCTTAGTACTCATGTCCACAGCCTATCATACATTGAGGGCTAAGCAACTGCAATGGGAACATGACTCAATCCTCATAGGTTCCCTGTTTCATTCTGAATCATGGAAAAGCCAGGTCCCGAAATGCATGGGCTGCGTCCACACTTCAAAAATAATACAGTGTGACACCACTCCCTTGGCTCAATGCTGTGGAATTCTGGAAACTGTAGTTTTGTGAGCCTTCTCTACCAGAGAGCTCTGGTGCCACAGCAAACTATAGTTCCCAGGAGCCATGGCAGTTAAAGTCGTGTCAAACTGGATTATTTCTACAGTGTGGACACAGCCATGGTGGGTCTACATGAGTTAAGGAAACTTTCTCTTGCAGATGCTGCTCTTGTAGTATATGAAGGGTCATGAGCTCTTCATGTGGTGATGAAGAGGAAATGGCTAGGAGCCCATTCTAATTCCATGTGAATCTTCCCATCACCCACCACAGATAAATGAGGGGGAAGAGGGGAGAGAGGAAAGGAAAGAAAGAGAGTACACCTCAACTCTTGTAAGTTCTTCACATACATTATCTCAACAATTCTACCAGCAAGAAAGAGTAGTACTATTTACCTATTGAAACTTAAGTCAGTTGGGGCCCATAACACATGGCAAGAGGCAGGAAGCCCATCGCGACCAGCCCTTCCAATTTCCTGATAGTATGATTCCATTTCCTTTGGAGCTCCATAATGAACAACTGTTCGAATATCTGCTTTATTTATGCCCATTCCAAAGGCTACAGTAGCTACTATACACTAGGAAACAAGCACAACAATCCAGTATCATTGTTTAACTCTACTTTACAACTAGTGCATATATCCAACTCTACTTTACAACTAGTGCATATATCCAAATATATAATAGTTTTATGGTATGGACCTGTCCATAGTACACCCATCTCAGGTCAAAATTGTACCTATATTTCCAAGCCTTTACACATTTAAGTCAAAGATTAATCATTTTATTCTCATAACAGTTTTGAAGAAGATTAGGTTGAGAGACAACAACTAGCTCAGAGTTACTCAATGATTAAGTATTATCTGTGACTAACAAATCTATTCATTTCAATTGGTCTACTCAATCTACTCAGCTTAGTACTACTACTGGATTTGGCCCATTTAATGCAACAATCTTCACAAAACAAATGAAGAGGAAATGTAGTACTTGGGGAGCAATGAAGCAATAGTTAGTTTTGATAAGGTTCTACTAAAAATAATAGAAGGCATGCAACCAGATTCTATTCATGTATAGCAGGAAGTAAGTGCTGCTGAATTCAATGGGACTTACTCTCAAGTAAGTGGGCAGAGAATCCCATTTCCAATAAATCTAAGTGTCATTAATTTCAATGAGACCGAGACATATCTAACTTTTGCTGGATTTTCACTACTGAGTTTGCCTTTGCAAACAATAAAGTTTCCTCCATATGCTTCCTCTGTATATGCCTTCAAAATAACATCATTCTATGGCAAGTCAGTTACATTTCCTCATACCTGAATTTCATCTCTCATGAACCTATGATGAATGTCTCTCCTTTCCTTGATTCCCATGCCAGCATGGTATGTACCACAAACAAGGTTTAACTTTACCAGTTCTGCAGCTACTTGTTCAGTGATCTTCCTTGATGGGCAATAAACAATAGTGGGGCCTTCAAATTCATAAGTAGTCCTAAGAAATAAAATAAGTAGAAAACCACTGTGTGCAAGGCTGGACTGTCATAATGCAAACAGAGTAAACGCTCCAGGATACCAGTGGCTAGGGAATGCATGCAGGCACTGGTGCTTGTACTGTGATGATATCAAGGAAAAAAATTGCTCCTGGGGAGAGGTGGGCTGTAGTTCTCTTTTCCTCTGACCTTCCCAAGTATTGGTAGGGGTGGTGACATGGGAGTTACAACCCACCCCTGAATGGTAGAATTTACTTCCCACTCTGAGCTGATTTTCCAAATACAGACTGAGTAAAAATGTGGATGGTGCTTCGGAGTTACTACCTCCGAGACTCTGGCCGTGGTTAAAACATCCCCTACCCATAGTCAGAAAGGGCTCCTCTTGTCAAATCTTTACTGTAGATTTCTTTCATTAAAATTGGTATGTACAAGGCTATATTTCAACAAATTCAGGAAAATAGTAACAGACCACCACCACATTTGAGAAACGTAAGTCTTAACATAAACATTCTTCTGTTTCAAAATATATTTTAGGCATCATACATAAATCCTCTTCTATCTCAAAAACATATTTTATTCATCATACAGTGGATTAGCTCTTGTCTTTTCAAATATTCCACCACCACCACCCTATCACTCAGGTCCTTGGCTCCAAGATGCTCACAGAAGCCCATGTGGTAATGGTGACCAATGGCTTCCCTAACCCTATAACTCCACCTGATCAGAAAGCTAGACCAGTTGTAGTGGAAGACAATCTGAAGATCACCAGCACAAGATAAGTCTACTTAGTGCTGGAGATGAATTAACTGTTTTGCCTCCTAATGTAATGAACTGCCAAAAGGACACTGAACCAGCACTCTTCTCATTTACACAGATTTCATTTTCTTTCTGGGCACAATTCAAGGCACTGGTTTTAGCCTACAGGGCTTCCAGTAGTCTAGGTATTTAAAAAGCCCACCTTGAAGATTACCTTCATCCCCAGAACCTTTAAGGTGAAGTGGATTGAAATTGAAATATTGCTGAACATTTATTTGAAGGGGAAGTATTGGAACAAAAGAGTTTGTAAGTAAAGTAAGGAAAAATACACTCACAGATCTTTTTTAATGAGGAACTGCTTTAAGTCTCGGATAATATTTCCAGATTTTCGTCCAACTTCCAAGTATAGATTAGGCCGGTCAAAACTAGTACATGTGATCTGAGGATTCTTTAGGTGTAGACAGTCTATTATGTCCTTTCTGATGGAAGGGCTTGCTGTTGCAGTTAAGGCAATAATAGGAACCTGAAAATAAAAGGGAGTAGATCCCAACAGGCAATAAGAGAATGGGAAAGCAAAGGATATAGACAAAGAAAATAATTCAGAGCACTAATTCTTTGAAAGTATAACAGAAGAAAGGTTAATCAGCCACGTTTGATTTGACTATGCAAACTGCTATACAGCTGCACACATGTATTCAGGAATAGTGAGTTCTTTCACAATACAAGATTCTGATAATTTAATGTCCTTAAATCAGGGATGGTCCAGTATGTGTTTTAGGGAATAACCAAACCCCTCCCCATGTTATAAAGTACAGAGAGGATTCAGCAAGGTTAGGAATTCTTTTTCTCTCCACCCTTTACATGGGCACTGGAAGTGGGGTGGTTAAGACCCTCCTGAAACGGTTTGGCAAATTTTGACCACCAAAACTTCTAGGCAATTGTCAAATTATCAATCAGAAGTGTACTAAATCATCAAGCACTAAGAAATACCAGGACAGCCATTGTCAACGATATGGCTGCCTGAAATCTATCACATGCATATTGTATATACCAGTGATGGCAAAGCTTTTAGGCACCGAGTACCTAAACAAAATGGTCTTCCAACACTGGGTGTTACCAGGTGCCAGGGACAGGACTTCCAGGGGGAATGGGACTTCCGGGGCAGGACCTCTTCCCCCTACACCTTCTCGGAGGCAGCTGAAGGCTCAGGAGGAGGAGGAACGTGCCTTTTCCTCCTCTTCCCCGCTCTGCGTGCCTGGGAAAATGGCTTTGTGTGCCATTATATCCCTCCTCACTTGTCCCTCCCACGAAGAGTGGGACTGTGGACTCGAAGTCCGTGAATGGGGAGGGACAAATGTATACTTATTACAGCAACTGTTCCTTTCTCAGAGGCCTCAGCACTACCAACCCCACCACAACAAAACTGCTGAACACAAGCACAACACCCCAACCGAACCAAAAAACAAAAAGTTCTAAACCAAGGTTTGTGCACACACTTAAAATGTCTAACCATGCTTAACATGTCATTGTTAAATTTTAACAATGTCACATGTCAAAAAAATTAAATCTTCAAAAATCTTGCAATGATGAAACTTACATTAGGAAGAGTTTTCTTTAACAGCCCCAAAGACCTGAAAGAATTCCTGAAATCATGTCCCCATTCAGAAATACAGTGAGCTTCATCAACAGCTATCAATGTGATACCTAAAAGAAACAAAAAATCCCACATGGTTATACAGCCTTTATAACACTATAGATCTGAGACTTGCAAATGACAGAATTCAAAAATAATCACTCCTTATTTCCAAACACAAGTGTTTGGAAATCACTTGTCACAGAAACAGCTGTGTATCATCTAAGAATATGCTTCATTAATGTTAAACAACTCACAAGATGTACTGTATTTTAAACTTGTTAAAGATATAAATTAGATCACATTGCAGCAATTCTGAATTCCAAATGCTATAAAGATTCAATATTGACAGAATCCTAGAGAAAATGAACAATCTTTCTGCATATACTTGCAAATAATTCAGAGTGGGGGAGGATAACATTTTTGTTGATGTTGTTAACTGCTGTCAATTTGACTTCAATTTATGATAACCATATCAACCTCCAAGTCACCCTATCAACAACAGTTCTGCTCAGATCTTGCATATTCAGGCCTTTGGCTTTCTTGATTTAGTATATACATCTAAACTTCCTCCTTTCTGCCTTTTACCTTACCAAGGATTAGTGCATTTTATAGTGAGTCATGATATGAGTCATATCTCATGATATGGTCAAAGTAAATCAGTCTCAGTTTAGTCTTGGCTTCTGGGGAAATTCAAGCTTGGTTTGCTCTAGAACCCATTTATTTGTCTTTCTATTAGTCCACAGTATCCATAGAACTCTTCTCCAACATCACATTTCAAATTAGTTGATTTTTTTTCTTATCATCTTTCTTCACTGTCCAGCTTTAACAGCCATACAGAGAAATGGGAAATAAGATGGCATGGTCAAGCCTAACTTTACTAAACAATGATATATCTTTACACTTCAGGACATTGTCTAGTTCTTTCATAGCTGCCCTTCCAAGTCCTAATCTTCTTCTTCTTTTTCTTCTTTTTTTTTGACCACAGTTTCCATTCTGATTAAAGACTGAGCCAAGGTATGGAAAAAACTTGAACTATTTAAATGTCTTCCTTGCCAACTTTAAAGTTATGTAACCAGGCAGATATTTTGAAATACAACTCCCACAACCTGTTATCATTGGCCGTAATAGATGTGACAGACAAGAGTTGCAAGTCAAAGTGTTTGGAGAGCCAAAGATACCCCACTCCAGTTTAGAACACTATGAGTAATACATAAATATTTCAGAAATGATTATTTCTGTGGTTATAGCACTCCTGGTTTTTGTTTTTGGCTGTCTTTTCTCCTCTTTTTCAAAAGATGAGACCTATTCATACAAGGCCTAATCCCACCAAACATTGTGAACAAATAAGTCATGAATGTACAAAGAATCAATATGATATAAAGTCACTTCTAGCAGGGAGGAGATTTAAAGAGTATGTATACTCCAGAAAAGGTTCCTTTTAAGGCCTTCTTTCAGAGACTGTGGCTCTAATACTTGTGTTTATCACTTAAGCAACATGAAACATAGAGAATGTTGACCATCTGACCATCTGACAAAGAGAAAGTGCTGCAAATGTCCAAATAAAATCAATTCCTTTTAAAATGTACCCTGAGGTCAATCCTCCCAATCTAGATGAAAGTCCAAAGATCAAGTCACAGCTATTTGGATGGTCTTCTGCTTCTGAGTCTTGCAGAGATCCAGTGTGTAGGAATATAGACCTCCAAGAAAGGTTGCCATGCTTCCAAAATTGCAATTTTAGTTTTAGGGTGTCAACCCTTTTAAAGGTAAAATAAAATATGCAGGTATGAAAGTTAAGCATGTTAGAGTTCACTTTCATCAGCAGAGCAGCAAAAACGTGGGTCAGACTATTACTTTAAATCTGCCTTCCTAAAGAATAAGACTAACTCAAAAAAACAAACATGTAGTTTGTGGTTTAAAAACAAACAACAATGGCTTTAATAAATATTTACATAAAAGAACTAAAACCTAATCTAACTGGAGTTTATAAAGCAGGAAGAGAGATGTTAACCTCCCTCAGAGGAGGACTGTGACTGACAGCTGACTGGAGTTACTAACTGCTTACTGGCCGTTTTGAATGTTCAGAGTCAATTAAACTGCCTCTTATGATTGACAGAATGAAAAAGGGAGAGGAGTGAAGTCCTGCCTAACTAAAGAGGAACAGGAGAATGCAAAACATATTTTTTCCAACACAAACAAACCATCCAGGAAGGCCAGTGGAAATAGTAGAACGAGAGTCAGAGGACATAATGCTGTAGAAGATGTTGTAAACAAGAGTCCGCACCAGAGGAAGAAACAAGGATATTTTGCATCCACAGCGTTCCCCATTGGCTACAAGGACAAAGGCCACCAAAATGCTAGGAACAGCCTCACTTAACCCCATTTTCATGGCCAAAAGAGAGTCATTTTCTTAGATTCCCTTTCGCTTCAAGTAGGTTGGATCACTTTGGTTCACTTCACAATGGGAAATGTTGTCATCATCTATGAAAGTAGAGTTGGTGCTCTCTTCCCAGAGCCTCCTGTACAAATACTGCTGTGCCAAGGGTGAGCTCACAGAATATGCAAGCATGTAGATGAAAATAACAGGTTCCACTACCAATATTTACTTCATCCCAGAATGTAAAAAGTTTTAATTCTCCCAAAACAAAGCTCTGGCTCAGGTCTCACACCTTCATTTCCTCTCTCCTGGACAGAGAGGAGGAGGAAGGCCCAGCAGAGGAAGGAGGAGTAGGTAAAGTACCTTAGTTCTTCCTACAAGGCCGAATCCAATTTTCAATCCAATCCAACTATTAACTATCCCTGCTTACCAATTGTTTGGTCAAGTTCCTCCAGCCATGACAAATTCCCCGAACAGAATTCTGGGGTTAGATAGACAACTCTATAATGGCCCCTATTAAAAGTTGAGGAAAGCACAATTATTATCTGTCAGAAGTTAATTCAGATTCATACAATGTAAATTTGAAATTAGTTTTTTAGCAATTACTTTAACATCTCTATCTTCAAAAAAAGCTTTGTAGTCTTTCCAACAGTAAGCATTAATAGGTTCAGTAAGTGTGTATAAAACTGCATCCTTGGAAACCACAAAAAAGAGGTGTTTTACTTGCTTTAAACAGAGAACGAAAGAAATATAACTTACGATTTGATTTTCCCTCTGATGTTTTTTGACTGTGCTGATCCAAGTAGGCAAGCTTGAATTCCTGACATCCTGCAAGAAAACATCACAAACAAGGTTTGGTTTAAGAATACTGAAATACCATTATTTCCTCAATATGACTTTCATTCATGAAATTCACCATAAAAAGAAGTTACATATGTATTATTATTATTATTATTATTATTATTATTCATACAATTTAAATATGTAAGCTATATATTTCTCTCTGCCACCTTTAAGAGAAAATATTTAGACATTTAAAAGAAGAATAGGAGTGGAAACAGAAGTGAGCTGCACTTTCTTTTATCAAAATTTCAATTTCAGACCTCAAAAACTTTTTTGTAATAGAGTGGGAGATGAGTTGTTACATTCCATTGTACATAATAATAAAGAAGCATACTTTTTGGGAACATCCAAAGGTACTTTTGTTTGTTTGTTAACTGCCTTCATGTCAATCTTTACCCATGGGGACCCTATGGATGAGACATTTCCAGGCCCCCCTGTCCTCTACTGCTCTGCTCAGCTCCTGCAAATCTTATTCATCGTCTCTTTAATAAAGTCTATCCATTTGGCATGTGGCCTTCCTCTCTACTACTTCCCTCCACCTTTCCTAACATTGGGCTTTTCAGACTGCCCGAAATAATGCAGCATGAGGCCACTTTAACTGTTCTGGCTCAGTGCTAGGGAATCATGGGAATTGTAGGGGTTTTTTTTTCTGAGACATTGAGCCATCTCTGTCAGAGAGCTCTGGTGCCACAATAAACTACGGTTCCCATGATTCCTTAGCATTGACCCAGGTCAGTTAAAGTGCTCTCAAGGTGCATTATTTCTGGCAGTCTGTAAAGGACCATTATTATTTTTTCCCTACGATTCATGCCTTCTCATGATGGGTCCAAAGTACAACAGTCTAAGTCTTGTCATCTTGGCTTCTAAGGATATTTCTGGCTTGATCTGTTCTAGGACCCATTTGTTTGTCCTTTTGGCTGTCCATGGGATCCTCAGCACTCTTCTCCAGCATCACATCTCTCAAATGCACTGATTTTCTTCCGATCATCTTTTTTAACTGTCCATCTCTCACATCCATACATGGTAATAGGGAATACGATGGCTTGTATGATTCTAACTTTTGTGCCGAGTTGTATGTCTTTGCATTTTTTCTAGCTCTTTCATAGCCACCCTCTCCATTCTTAATCTTCTCCTGATTTCCTGGCTGCAGTCCCAGTTCCTATCAATATTTGATCCCAGATATGAGAACTCTTTTACTATTTCTATTTCCTCATTGTCTAGTTTGAATGTGTGCAAGTTCTCCGTGGTCATTATTTTTGTTTTCTTTATGTTCAACATTAAGCCTGCCTTTGCACTTTCTTCTTTGATCTTCCTTAGTAGGTGTTCTAGGTCTGTGAGGTTTTCTGCTAGTATTATGGTGTCATCTGCATATTTCAGATTGCTGATATTCCTTCCTCCTATCTTCACTCCTCCCTCTTCCATGTACAAGTCTGCTTTCCTTACAATGCTTCTGCTTATAAGTTGAATAGGTAAGGTGATAGGATGCAGCCTTGTCTGACTCCTTTGCCAACTGGGAATCATTTTGTTTCTCCGTGTTTTCTTCTGACAGTAGCCTCTTGTCCTGAGTATAGATTCCTCATCAGGACTATCAGATGTGTTGGCACTCCCATGTCTTTAAGGGTGTTCCATAGCCTTTCATGATCGATGCAGTCAGAGACTTTGCTATAGTCTATAAAGCACATACTAAATTTCTTTTGGAACTCCCTGCTATGCTCCATTAGCCATCGCATGTTTGCAATGTGATCCCTGGTGCCTCTTCCTTTCCTGAACCCTGCTTGGACCTCTAAGATATTTCTCTCCATGTGTGGCTGGAATTTATGTTACAGAATTCTGAGCATGATTTTGTTTGTGTAGGAGACCAATGCTATGGTCCTATAGTTGCTGCAGTCTCTTGTGTCTCCTTTTTTGTGGATGTGGATGTATATTGATCGCTTCCAATCTCTTGGACATCGTTTTGTTTTCCATATCTGTTGACATATGTTGGCACTGGAGGGTGGGGTTTCCACTCTTTCAAATATGATCATCCTCTTTAAAAAAGATGCTCTATTTGTTTATTTTTTCTTCTCATGTCCTTCAAGTAAAAAGTAAAAGTTTAAGCATGATTTTGCTTGCATGGGTGATCAGTGCTATGGTTCTATAGGGCCATTACAGACTGCCAGAAATAATGCAGCTTGAGGCCACTTTAACTGTCCTGGTTCAGTACTAGTGAATCATGGGGACTGTAGTTTATTGTGGCACCAGAGCTCTCTGACAGAGAAGGCTCAATGTCCCAGAAAAAACTACAATTCCCATGATTCCCTAGCACTGAGCCAGGACAGTTAAAGTGCCCTCAAGCTGTATTATTTCTGGCAGTCTGTAAAGGCCCATAGTTTCTAAAACTGGGGGTGGGGGTGGGGGAGAAACTACCTCAAGCAACTTTTATTTCCGTTTGTTCACAAGTATGCCTGGCAAAATTCTTAGGCACAAAATATCTTATGAACAAGTATATTCACTTTGTTTTCCATGAGCTCACATTTTAAGAAAAATATGAACTGTTATAGTATCTGTGTATACACAGGTTTTTGTGTATATGATTTTGTGTACATGTGCACACACAGAACCTGTCACATTCTCAAGTTGCATTAGGAAGCACTGATGTGTGATACAGATCCATCTTTTGTCACTTTCCTCCATCTCAATTGTGCATACTATAATGAGAGCAGAGCAGAGGGAGAATATCCATCTGACATACTCCAAAATCCCCAGCCCTCCTCCAGTCCTACCAGCCCCCAGCTGATTGGTTTTCAGGGACTGCATCAGAACTGCATCCGAACTGCAGAAATAATCCAGTTTGACACCACTTTAACTGCCATGGCTCCATGCTATGCAATCCTGAGAATTGTAGTTTTCTCTGTCAGAGAGCATGGTGCTACAACAAATGGCAGATCCCAAGATTCCACAGCATGGTGCCATGGTGGTTAAAGTGGTATCAAACTGGATTATTGCTGCAGTGCGGATGCAGCCAATGAAAAGCCTAAAGTACAACAGAGCCAAGCATTAGGCAAAGAAGCATGTCACTGGCCAAAAAGGGATCCCTCACCTCAACCTTACCTCCTGCACAATTGATATAAATGTTTTCCTGATAAGCTGAAACACAGTACATGTACACATATACATGGTTGAGAATTGGACTGAGCAACTGAGGAAGGTCTGGAGCAGGGGTCCCAAGACCTTTGGACCGACCCCTCCGACCCCCGCCACATGTGCCGCGGCCGCCATTTTGTTTTCCAAAATGGCGGCCATGGCTCGTTCGCGCATGCGCCATTTCCCCTACCCCCCACCCCCACCATGGCCCGCGGAAGACCCGGGGATCCCCGGCCCGGCCCGGCCCCAGGTAAGAAAAAGTTGCCTACCCCTGGTCTGGAGGCTACATCTGTCCTATTTTGTACCATGCCATGCCTTCTTCTTTAACACCAGAAGATCACTTTTGGCTTTGGAAAAAGGCTACCTGAGGACCCCCAAAACCTTATGTGCTCCCTTAAACAGCATTAAAATGTTGCCTCCTGGAGGTTCTGGGCAACATAATTGTTCATTTCAAACCCCCAGATTGGAAGGAAACTCTTGGGATTGCTCAGGGACTTGATAGGCTGCATAGTTCCCGTAATCTGCACAAACATAATTCTTCTTCAAAGAAACCCAAATCAAATTACTATTTGCAACCATTTCTTTCTGTACCTGGGCATATATATATATATATATATATATATATATATAAAGACAAATATACACATAAATTTAAAAAGACGTTTCTATTTACATGTGCTATACTTCATTATACTGTTACACATTTAATATAAATAAAAATCAACCAAGAATAATATTTCATGCATTTAACAAAGCAGGACCTAGTCTACAAGTCTATGCTACTTCAGGTTTTTTGCTTCAAAAGAACATGCCTAGCCTTCTTGAATTTGTGAATGCTGCATAATTTTGAACACCTGTTTTGCATGATATTCCTTTTTAAAAAATAAAATGAGCTGAACAAAAATATAATCTGAAAGCACTCTTTTCACAGGAACAGACTTAAAATAGATTATCCTCCCCCCCATCAGATAATTATAAACAAAAACAGAAAGCAAGGAAGCCTCTCTACAACATCTCTCTCTCAAATAAGTATCAGAAATAACACTTTTATCCAATACTGAAAGGAAGTCTATATCCTTACTCACACCATGCTGTATTATTATTATTATTATTATTATTATTATTATTATCCCGCCCCTCTGACAACAATCGGGGCGGCTAACAGCAATTAAAATTCCATACAGTATATACAATCCAATAACCTCAAACCCACCCACCCCTTAAAAAATTATTAAACCAGTTATCTGTTAAAACATCTTAATTAAAACAACATAAAATAACTCCAGCAGCAACTCTGAGACCAGCTGTGTCAACGTGGTTAGGGAGTCTGCTAGACAACGGGGTGGTCGGTATACTAGCTGAATCCCCAAACTATCTCTGGTCCTCAGGCTCAGGTACATGCACTCAAATAGACTGTGTCCCGGACAGGTACCCTGGTCAAGGTAAGGTTGTTCTTATGAACCAGAGCCACTCCGCCTCCCCCCGCCCACTTCCCCTCACCTGCTCACTGACAGCATATCTGGCTGGGAGCGCCTGAGTCCTGGTTACAGCACTATCCTCTCTCAGCCAGGTTTCTGTAAAGCAAGCCAGGTCGGCATCCTCATCTAGAAGAAGATCGTAGATAATATGAGTCTTGTTTTTAACCGACCTGGCATTGCAGAGGAGCAAGGTAAGATTCTGTGGAATGGTTGGTACGCACTCCAACTTTAAAATAAGTCTTTCCAACAGCAACATGCTCATATGCTTTTTTTTCTTAATGAGGCTTCTGTGAAGCTTGTTAGGTGTGGTATGTTTGGGTATTCGGTGGCCTACAGTTTAAAAGATAGAGACAAACTGCTTCTCTAAGTGTCATAGAGCTCGCAAATATTATAAGGCCTTCCAAAAAAAAAAAAAAAATGACTCCACGTACTAGGCCCATACTTACTCAAGTTGCAGTATTTGGTCTTCCATCAAAGAAATAAGGGGAGAGATTACTATCCCAGTACCTCCAGTGTATACAGGTGGAAACTGAAAGCACAAACTTTTTCCATATCCTTAAAAAGAAATTAAGATGGTGATATAAAATCTGAAAAAGAGTTCATATTTTCATATTCCTGCATCCCAAAATGATGTGCTATCACTCTCTGTAATTATTTGACTATATTGACAGAGATACACAAGACCACCTAATACTTGTGTATAGTAAGAAATACCTCCAAAATCCAGAACAAATGCCAATTTACAATTCCTGTGTTTCAAATTCAGATTTATCAGATGTAAAAAAATTACATAAAATCCCAAACTGTTCTTCATTTCAGGGATATGAAGGCCCAATATTCTTCATTTCAGAGATTCAAATTGTTCTCTGAAATCACTCTTTAAAGAGTGATTGCAGACAACAAGTGGAATCCCTGAAATATAACTTGGAGACCATATCCTTTTCCCCCTTTTTATTTACAACCAACAATTCTGTGAAGCTCATCTGAATTAACTTTCACATGGCAACATTGATCAAAACTAGAGCTGACATTGTTATGGAATATTCCAGTGCACTAAAATGAAACAGACATTGCTTGTGACATGGTAGAGTCCTGATATAGAAAAGGGTTTTTAACTGTGGGTAGAAAATAGACCCAAAATAGATGGGCAGATGGAGGCAGCTTCTGGCCACTCCAAGGGTGTGGTGTTTACACGACGCATGCCCCTGGAGTGCCTGGAAGTCACTCTGGGGGCTGCGCTGGGGCTGCCTAACATGGTCCAAAACCAGCCCCAGAAGGAGCAAATATTTTCTGCTCCTTTTGGGATTGTGGCTGGAGGCACCTGTGGGGCCGTGTCGTGTGTTTGCCGCGGCACTGGGGTGATCAGGCTGGGAGCAGCTTCTGACCACTCTTTCCTGACTGTCTACTTCGCCCCAGTTTCCAATCAAGGACAAAAATTTGTGCAAACCTACTGCACAGATTAGAAGATGGCATGGAGGAAAAAGAAGAGGTAGAGCTCTGGTAGCGCAGTGATTAAATGCCTGTACTGCAGCCACTTATTTGCGAGTTGAATACCAACCAAGGGCTCAGGCTTGACTCAGGCTTGCATCCTTCCGAGGTTGCTAAAATGAGTACCCAGTTTATTAGGAGCAATTAGCTTGCACATTGTAAACCGCTTAGGGAGTGCTTAAGTGCACTGATAAGCGGAATAGAAATGTACTTGCTACTTGCTCTTGCTAATTGCAAATACAGTTGCCCCTCCACATTTGTGGATTTGATTATTCATGGATTTGATTAGTATGCCCTCTAAGAATATCTAGGTCCTCAAGCATGATTCTGTGGCCAACTTCTCCCAAAAGTCGCACTGGGGGTGCTAAGAGATTCCTAGAGAGAACATTTCTCTAGGCAATTGTAGGTCCTCCAATGCAATGCTATGGTCAATGTCTGGCAGACGTTGACCACAGAGTTACACTGGAGAAGCAAGAGATTTCTAGAGATGTGTTCTCTCAGGTAATATATATATGTTACCTCATGGGGTTACCAATGCACAACAACATTTTGATTAGCAAACTGTACCCTTATTCATTCTTACGGATGCAGGACCCCAGTGAAAGTGGAAAAACTGCAATATATATGTGTACAATATACACACATATATTGCAGTTTTTACACTTTCACTGGGGTCCTGCATCCGTAAGAATGAATAAGGGTACAGTTTGCTAATCAAAATGTTGTTGTGCACCTTCAAGTTGTTTTCTTGGCAAAAATTGGTCAGAGGTGGTTTGCCCTTGGCTTCTTTGAGGCTGAAAGGGTGTGACTTGTCCAAGGTCACCCACTGGGTTTCTATGGCCAAGCAGAGATTCAAACTCTCGTCTCCCTGGGTCCTAGTCCAATACAAACCACTACACCAGGGGTAGGCAACCTAAGGCCCGGGGGTCAGATGTGGCACCCCCGAGGCCTTTGGACTGGCCCCAGGCCGGTCCTACCGCCACCGCGGCCCCCTGCCGCCGCCCCCCCACCATAATGATGTTATTGTTGTTATTACTTGTTCTTGGGGTTTTCTTGGCAAAATCTCCACAGGGGTTTTTCCATGGCTTTTCTGGGGCTGAGAGAGTGTGCATGCATATTTTTAAATTTTTAAAAAGAAAAATTTTAAAAATTAGAACTTTTATTCTTATTATTTATTTATTTATTTATTTATGGTCCTTCAGCCCCCCAATTGTTTGAGGGACAGCAACCCGGCCCCCGGCTCAAAAAGGTTGCCTACCCCTGTACAACACCATGCTAAACAAGACAGAAGGGAAGGGCACCTTGGAAAACATTTTTCTTGGGTGATAAAGTTAAAGTCTGTCAATGATTCAAGATTTGCACATTACCACTCAAGATGCCCACGTAACTAAGGAGGTTTTAGAATTACTAATGTAATATTAAAATTTGGAACCCATAATTCTACTCTCTAGAGAGAAAGAAAAGAGAGAAAAAATGTTCTCTTTTCATTCAATTGGGATAGGATAGGACTGCTCCTCCAGTCCAGCTCCCTAACATCAGTTCCCACCTCTGGTTCCAATGGCTCAACTTCATATTCTAAGCTTCTAGTTTTGCTCCCCATGCTACTTCAGCTTTTGATACCTTCTCCCATCTAGATTTCCATGGTTCTCTGCTAATCTATAATTACATAAACACCATATGGTATAATTACATAAATACTATCTTGGGTCCCTAAACAGAGGAGCAGAAGAAAACTTTCTCATGGGGTTACCAATGACTTAAAATGACATTTCATAAGAAATCTACATATCTTACCAGTTGCCATAACAACAAGATTATCTCTTCTGTCTTGCAAAACTGAAGAGATCACTTTCCACTGGACCCTTAAAGGAAAAATGTGATGCAAAATGTTCTGTTTCAGCTGTGAGTTTTGACAAGAACTGGATCTTATTCAGCAACTCAGCATTCACACACTCATATGTAACATGTAGGTTACTTTTTCTTCTTTTTTTCCCTACAGAAAACCAAGTCTGCCAGTTTTATCAGTTCCTTTTTTTTTAAAAAAAAGTTCTGTTTCTTTTCTCATAGTTCCTTTTCTATAAAACTCTACTTTGTGTAAGTTTCCAATTTAAAGGCAGCAGTATAACGCATGTAATGTAAAATAACCCTATTATACCTATTTAGTTTATTTATGTCCTACCTTATTCCCAACAGGGAACCCAAAAGGACATTTGTCAGGATACTGTCTAGGTCAATGCTACTCAAAGTGGTGGTCTATGGGCCAGTGTCTGTCTGTGAGCTATTGGCTGACAGTCTGCTGTGAGTTTTCAGGGGAAAGAAAGACAATAGTTGGGCACAAATATGGTGCTGATCTCTGGTGCATTGGGGGTAAAATCTTGCTGGAGTCCAACAACTGACAGCTTAAGAAGCAATCTCTATCTCAAATTATTAAACATCAAAACTGTAAGTGTCGCATTTGGAAGACAAGCACAAGCCAGTACAGATGCTGAAGCACTGCTACAAGGTGAGAAATCAGCCAGAGCATTAGCAGACACTGCCAGACAAAAATGAGTAGCCACAACTGCATCATAAAGTTGCCAGTCAGTTGTTAAATTTCTTTCTCTTTTCTTAAGCCCTGCTTCTGATTGTTATATATCACTTGGTGGCTGCCTTTTCTCCCATTTTTAAGATTCTTCTCCACCTATTATTTATTTATTTATTTACAGGGTACCATGATGTGCAGTGTGCAAGATGGTGATGTACTTTACGGAAGACAATTACACTTGCAATACAAAGCAGTATTTCCAAAGCTAATTTCCCACCTACACTAGATGCCAAAGCTCAATCTGCAAATGATAGTACGGTGGGGAAGAGGGCAAGGCCATTTGAAGAACCCTAGAAGACTGGACTGGGAACCCAGATGTGACAAAATGAGTCGAAAACTTATGGTTCTCCATCCTCAGATTAGACCAATTTACCATGTGAAAAACAATCATAATGAATGACTAACCAATAACATGGGGCAGAACCAAAAAAACTCAAACTTCTAGAAGTTTTCTAACTTTCTACTTTCAGGGAACATGCAGAGGATTCTGAGTAGTTGTATATGAAATATGAGGGGAGATAATTCAAAGGAACTCTTACTCTGGTTTCCTAGGGTCTCAGAGAAAAAGTTCTAATAAGGATTGTCCTCTTTGCCTTCCCTAACTCCTTTCTGTTCAAGGAACACCCCTCCTCAGTATCTCCCTTCTTCTGGTCAGCAGACCTTAGTCGTGACAATTTTTCATTTCTTTTTCCTTAGAAATTGTAACTGCTCAGCAAAACATCTATGTTCCTCTGTCATATTTTCCAGCAAGGTTCTCTCTTCTTCTCTTGCTCTGCTTCTGCTTGCCAGTAGCATAATGTCCACTTCCAATGAGACCTCTGATTCCTATCCATACCGAAGTCTCCTACTACTAATTGTTCTTAATTATTGTTGAATTTTATGATGTAAGCCGCCCCGATTGTGCTCAGAGGGGCGGGGTATTAAATAAAAATTATTATTATTATTATTATTATTATTACTACTAAGTCGCAGCCTTCTCCTCCACAGGACAAAGGCCAAGCCACTATTACCTCATCTGAACTACAAGTGTACCCAGGCCCTGAAGACATCCTCATACCCTCCTTTGGGCCTACACATTATGAGGAAGGCTGTGATGAGCAAACTGTCAGGGAACTAAGTCCACTGTTACTGAGCTGGTAGCTTCAGTATTACTATTTATTATTATTATTATTATTATTATTATTATTACTACTACTTCTACTTCTACATTTGTCTCCCACCATCCTCCCAAAATTGAGACTCAAGGCAGCTTATAGTTTAAAAAAGCAATACAGTTAAAAACATACAAAAGGTACATTAAATTAAAAATAAACTAGCCACAATATTAAAACTTTGGACTTTAATAAGAACACCTCCGCAGTTTCCAAGAACAGAGTTTAAGGACATCGTAGGATGTCCCCAAGTCACAGAATAAATTCTATTTAACCATATGAATGAGGCAGTACAAATGCCACAGGAATATAAGCCAATTCACAATGCAAGCACAATCCATGAGAGAGTCAGCACTTTAAAATCGTTTTCAAAAAAACAAAAACAAAAAAACAATAGCACTTACGGCTTAAAACTTGAATGTCCAAAATACATCTTTAGGCAAGCAATTTGTTTGGAGTTGGGCCCAGGCAAGCTGGAATCTTTGGGGGGGGGGGGGGGGGGGGGAAGACCAAAATTAATATTTAGAGCTAAAGGAAGTACAGAACAAACAGACTAATTACCTCAGAAATCGTTCTCGTGGGTAGTTACTCAAGTTCAAAACAGCTATTTACTTTTTTTTCATATAACAGAGATACAATAGGCTATTAGGTATTTTCTTATCAGATTATGAGACTAAATAAAGTATAACCTCTCTGCTCAATTTCTGACCTACCCTTTACAAACAGCAGGCAGAGTCTAACCAGAACTTGATTATTTTAAATACATTTTCACAGAATATAAAATATGTGCTTAATTAATCCACTGAACTCAGTGATGTTTAAACATGCTTCATTTACCCATAAACTAATTCCTTGAAAAACAGGTTTTTGGCTCTAGAGGGAAAAAAAATCAAGGTAAGGACCTTTCTTCTGAAAAGGTAACAGAATTTTATAGCAAGAAACCACAGCCCTCTGCAGGAAAAATCAATTTTACAGCCACATTTTTCAGACAACTTCTTCCAACTTCACTTTTTAAAATCAAAATGTGAAAAGGTCAGGTTCAGACAGTTTGTACAGGAAGGTCCAGGGTCGAGATAAATTGATTGAAACATGAGAGAGACAACCCAAGAGATCAACACTTTCAGAACATACTATCCTAGCCAAATAGTCTCACTTTACGATGGTGCTATAACTTTTATGAACACTGGCAGCATTCATTTACTTGTTGAAATACTTTTTAGGTCTACATCTGGCTACATCAGCATAAATGGAGAATGTTTTCATTTGTAATTCTCTACATTTTGATAAATTAACTGCAGAGGTCTCTACTTTTAACTAATGCTTAGAGTGATTGAGATTGTATCACTTTCTCACACCACGTACAGTACACTATCTGAACAGGGGATTCATCTTCATCTTAGAAACCACTTTGAAAGTCCAAGGTTTGCCTTGGTTGCTGTTTTGATAAATAAAGGAAAAAAACCCTTCTGTGTGCAGAAATAGCTGCACAATTCTTGGAGAGTACGCACACACTTGGGATAGATCTTGAATATTTAGTATTTACCCCAACATTCTTCTTCCTCCTCAATTCCTTCATCTTCATCGTCGTAATCTACAATAATGTCATTTTGCTCTTTTAATTTATCCAGGTGGGAATCTGCTAAATCCATGTCACTCTTGTCCATGTTTTCTAAAGACTGGAGATAATATAACACACCTTCAGGTAATACACATAATCAGCATCAGGAATCATCATGAACTTAAGCTAGGGCTTGATCATTTTTTAATATCATTACAGGCACTTGAACCCTAGCTACTCAAAGATTCATGGCATTCAATATGAAGTTACATTATAAACAAATTTAACTTATGAAAAAGAAGCAATATCCTCCACTATTTTATCTCTCAGCTGGGAAAAAAACTTAGCTACTTCTCTATGCCATACTGCTTTTAGACATTTAAAAAAGTGGCAACTCTGTCCAGTAAAGCACTTAATAGCTGTTTGATTTCACTTAATGCCAGTATTTATTTTTATTAAGAGTTACATTTGTTTGTCAAACACATTGCCCCACTTGAGACCTGGAATGTGTCCAACTGAGATTTAGGGCCTTTGCAGACTGCCAGAAATAGTGCACATTAAATTGAGGCACTGCCCTGGCTCAGTGCTAGGGAATCATGGGAACTGTAGTTTTTCTAAGACATTGAGCCTTCTCTGTCAGAGAGCTCTGGTGCCACAATAAACTACAGTTCCCATGATCCCCTAGCACTGAGTCAGGGCAGTTAAAGTGGACTCAATTTGCACTATTTCTGGCAGTCTGCAAAGGCCCTTAGACTCACACATTTCCCCCTACCATGCATCTCATGGGATGGTGGTGGCAATTTCAACAGTACCTAGTTTCACTCTCCCTGCTTCTCAGCTTGTTGTGTTGTCCAGCCCAGGGATTACAGTTTATAACAAACTCTGGTTAGTTCTGACACAACCTTCATAAACTGCAGACTAAAGCAGAATTATTGCAAAACTTATCAGAATTTCATATTCCATAATGGTCTGGTCTACATGCCACAACACGCCAAGATTCAAGGACAGTAAAAGCAAATTCTGCTGAAGCCCTTCACCCAACCACATAGGAAGGAGGAGAAGAGAAGTGGATTGTGTGAGCCTGAATCTTAATAAACACTGTCAAAAGAGAAAATGTGATGCACTCAGTGCTGCGCCATTGTTAAAGTTAAGCAAGTACAAACTGACAAGAGACCACTTATTTAAACAAGTCATCTTACTTACATTTATTATTTCTGCCAAGGGCTGGCACTCAAGATGCCTAACAGTGATAAATTTTTAATAAAACAAATACATTTAAAACATAAAACTAGATTAAAATCAAAGACTCCATACAATCATCTTTGCATGAAGAAACAATAGATGAACAGGGAGGAAAGAGACTCTCTACTAATGGATTGACTGTCACTTAATATTGTCTCAAGTATTATTTGATTTATTGAGCAGAAGTGGATGAAAATAAATTTTATATATATCACAATATCCATCACTCTCAAGATTTGTCTCAGACTATTGCAGACAATAGGTAACTAGGCAGACAAGGAGAAAAAGCTTGAATTAAACAGAAAAACATGCCAACCAGCTTTAATTTCATAAATGGATAGGAACAGTACAACATATACAGTAACCCCTCCCAATTCACAGGGGATCCGTTCCCCCCCCCCCCCCGGTGCGAAAATGGAAAATTGGCAATATTCGAGCCCCCTTGAAATTAACAGTGTGCATGCAGGCGCATGCCACCATTCTGTCCCTCCCTGCTTGCCGTCCCGCAAAGAGCGAGACCACAGACTCCAAGTCCATGAATGGGGAGGGACGACTGTATTCATTTTCTCACTGTTAGTGGGGCAAAATGGTCACATAAGCATGTGTATAGACACACAGAGAATACAGAAAATAAATTTCTGAGGAAAAACTTTGTCATTAATCAGGAAAGACTATTCCAAAATTTGGTTATTTTTCAAATGTGAATGCTTGGGTTCTAATACACAAAGCAATGGCAGGTTTTCTATACAACACACACACGCCCTTTGTTAAAAACAATGGTGGGCATTTGCTAAAGAAGAATACTAAACCAACCATCATGCCAAAATACAACCTAAAGAACATCCCCATAGAATTTAAGGATAAAGTAAAAACAGATTTGCAATTTTATGTCTAACTGATTGGGATCCACAAGAACTCTGGATTTAAGTCAGGGACACTGTCAGGTAGGAATGCAAAAAGAAACTATCTGCAACTAAAAAGAAACAGAAACCTCAAGGAATGACAACTGAAACTCTTCAAGCAGTTAAGGACAGATGAGAAGCAAAAGTAAAAGGTGACAGAAATAGGGTCAGAATCCTGAATGCAACTGTCTAGCAAATTATAGGCAGGGACAAAGGAGAACTACTATAATAATCCATGCAAAGAAATAGAAGATGTCAATAAAAAGGAAGAACAAAAGACTCTTCCACAAGATCCAAGAAATAAAATGGAAATTTAAACCAAAAGTAGAGATGCTCTATGACCAGCAGGGGAACACATTACATGACAAGCAGAAATAAAATATGAACCTACACTTTAGAAAGTGAAGTGAAAGCTACACTCAGACCCCTTGTGAGAAAGAAATCACCAGGAACAGATGGCATACCAACAGAGCTACTTCAAGCTAGAGAGACAG
This sequence comes from Phrynosoma blainvillii, assembly GCA_026167975.1. Taxonomy (NCBI): domain Eukaryota; kingdom Metazoa; phylum Chordata; class Lepidosauria; order Squamata; family Phrynosomatidae; genus Phrynosoma; species Phrynosoma blainvillii. The sequence continues at coordinate 154,526,305 of JANUYF010000002.1, read as the reverse complement.
AATCTACTCTAGTTGTAACTAAAATCCATCAATAAATATGGAAAACAAAATAAATAGACCACAGACTGGAAACAATTAATATATATTCCAGTCCTCAAGAAAAGGGACACCAGAGATTGCAGTATCTACAGCATCACTGCATAATTTCCCATGCAAGCAAAGTGATGCTCAAAATTCTGCGACACATATTTTTACCATATATGGAGTGAGAAATGCCAGATGTTCAAGCTTAGTTCAGAAAAGGAAGAAGCACTAGAGATCATATTGTAAACACATGTTGGGTAATGGAGCACACCAAAGAATTTCAGAAGAAAATCAGCCAGTACTTTGTAGATTATAACAAAGCCTTTGATTTTGTAAATCATAAAAAACTATGGATTGCTCTTAAAGTAACGGGTATGCCATAACATTTGATTGATCTGAGGTGTAACCTGTACTCAGGTCAAGAGGCTACCATCAGGACAGAATATGGACAAACAGAAAGGTTTCCAAGTGGCAAGGGGGTCAGGCAAGGCTGCATTTTATCGCCCTATCTGTTTAACTTGTATGCTGAATGTATCATAAACCACAAGGTTGCGAGTTCAATACTACAGGGCTCAGGCTTGACTCAGGCCTGCATCCTTCCGAGGTCACTAAAATGAGTACCCAGCTGTTGGGGGGCAACGAGCTTACAGTTGTAGCCCGCTTAGACACTGCATAGCACAGTATGAAGTGGTATATAAATGAAGCTGCTTTGCATACGTAAAACAGGATTAGACTAGGAAGAAGGAGGTGTAAAAATTAAAGGAAGGAACATCAACAATTTAAGATATCCAGATGATACCATACTGCAGTGGGCCCTTCACATTTGCTGGGGTTAGGGGCACAGAACCACCATGAAAATGAAAAAAAAAACATCAAATAAAAAGCTACTTTTTTCACCTGAGAGAACACCCCTCTAGGGATCTCTAGGTCCTCTATAGCAACTCTGTGGCCAACATCTGGAAGAAGTTGACCACAGAATTGCACTGGAGGACCTACAAATGCCTAAAGAAGTGTTTTTACTAGGAATCTCTTGGTGCTGCAGTGTGATTCTATGGTCATCTTCTGGCAGACTAACATTGGAGGACTAGAGACTCCTAAACAGAACATAATAATCAAATCCATGAATAATAAAGCCGCAAAAGTCAATGTTGCAAATGAAGGGCCAACTGTACAAGCAGATAATAGTAAAGATTTGGAACAATTACTGAAGAAAGTCAAGGAAGAAAGTGTAAAGGCAGGTTTCCAGTTAAACATTAAGAAAACAAAAATAATGACCATAGATGTTTTACATAACTTTAAAGCAGATCATGGAGACATTGAATTAGTTCAACATTTTCAATATCTTGGGCTCAGTCATTAATTAGAATGGAGACTGCAGTCGAGAAATTAGAAGACTAGAACATGGAAGGGCAGCTATGAAGGAATTAGACAAGATCCTGAAGTGTAAAGCTATATTATTGAATCATTGAAAAGTCAGGAGAGCCCATGCCATCGTATTTCCAATTTCTATGCAAGGTTGTGAAAGCTGGAGAGTGAAGAAAACTGATAGGAAGAAAATCAACTCATATGAAATGTGGTGCTGTCAAAGAGTTCTATGGATACCATGGACTGCTAAACAGACAAATAAACATGTCCTAGAGCAAATCATTCCAAAATTCTCCCCCAAAGCCAAGATGACTAAACTGAGACTTGTCATGCTTTGGCAGTATCATGAAAAGACATGACTCCCTAGAAAAGACACTAATGTTAGATAAGGTAGAAGGCAATAGAAAAATAATAAGATCACTCTAAAGTTAGAATTCTTTGTGCCACTGTATTCCCTATCACTTTCCTATTAGAAAGCTAATAGGAGGAAAATCAACTCATTTGAGATATGGTGCTGGATAAGTTTTATGGATTCTGTGGACTAACAAAAAGACAAATAAATGGGTCCTAGAATAAATACAGCCTGAACTTCCCCTGAAGGCCAGGATGATTAGATTGATGCTGTTCTACTTTGGACATATCATGAGAAGGATTGACTTAATAGAAAAAATAATGCTTGGTAAGGTAGAAGGCAGTAAGAAAAGAGGAAGACCATATTCCAAATGGATAGACTCAATCAATGAAACCATGATCCTCTGCGTGCAGGACCTGAGCAAAGCTGTTGATGACAGGGTGACTTGGAGGTCTCTCATTAATAGGATTGCCATAAGTCAACTTGACAGTAGTTAACAAGCCTAGGCACTAGCTGGGAGGAATGCTCATTACAACATACCCCAGTCCTCAAGTGATGATGGCTGAAGTAGTGGGCAAGGGAGAAGGAAGATGAATCATATAAATGCAGTTGCCATTTTATTTATTGCTTGTCCTATAATGACATCTCTTGAGTGGGCAACAAAACATTACAAGCAGACATAATGTAGGAAAGCATCATGGAGAAGAATGACAGAATCAGATGACCATAACCACATGTGGTGTAAATGACTAGAGTAAATACTGTAATACACAGCTCTGAAAACAGTCTTTGGATGTTAATTTTAAATGAAGTACTAGCCACAACTCCTTCGGAAAAGAGAATGATCACTGACACAGAACGTCCCACCACCTAAGGCTACTAAAAACTAGCAAAACGCTGGCCAAATTTCACATGAAGGATGGAGAAGGAACAAAGAGCTCCACCCCAAACATGCCAGCTCTTTGTTCCTTCTCCATCCTTCATGTGAAATTTGGCCAGCGTTTTGCTAGTTTTTAGTAGCCTTAGGTGGTGGGACATTCTGTGTCAGTGATCATTCTCTCTGAAGCTATCTCAAACAGAGTGTAGAAAGATCTTGTAGCACCTTTGAGACTAACTAAAGAAAGAAATTGGCAGCATGAGCTTTCTTAGATCTAAGGGGGGTTGCAGACTGCCAGAAATAGTGCAAATTGAGTCCACTTTTAGAGTTAGGGTTAGTGCTTGGGAATCATGGAAATTGTTTGTTTTTGTTTTTGTTTTTTCTGAGACATTCAGCTTTCTCTGTCAAGAGAGCTCTGGTGCCACAATAAAATACAGTTCCCATGATTCCCTAACCCTAACCCTAAAAGTGGACTCAGTTTGCACTATTTCTGGCAGTCTGCAACCCCCCTAAGTCTACTTCATCAGATGCAGATGTCCAAATGCATCTGAGGAAGTAGACTTAAGTCTACAAAAGCTCATGCTGCCAACTTCTTTCTTTCAGTTAAGTTTCAAAGGTGCTACAAGATCTCTCTACATACTGATTAGACAGACTAACATGGCTATATCTTTGAATTCTGTCTCAAACATAGCTCACCTGTGTAGTCCAGTACTGCTTACTATGACTGGCAGAAGCACCTCAATATCTGGGGTATTACAAGAGCTGCTCCTGGAGATTCTTTTACCTTGAAACGCCTACTATATAAAGTGGGCATTGAGACCACTGAGGTAAGACCATTCATGCCTCCCGTCTCGCAGACACCCCAGGGTTCAGGAGGAATCTAAATAGGAAACGGAGAGATGGCATGTTGCCAGGATGCTTAAACAGCACAGCCTTCATGGAAACAACACCCTTTTTCGACTCCGCCAACAGAGCAAGTGGCATGAAAACAGCCTGTCTGCTGCAAACAGTAAAATCAGGTGTGCAGATTTTACTATTAATCTGCACCTCCAAAATAACAGGAACTGATAGAGAGAGGCAGTGGTTTCTCTTTCCTAAACAAAATGGATTGGGGAAAATGTGGAAAGAGGGATTTGGGAGCCAGAGTAACAGAGCAGTAAGAAGGAGGGAAAAACCTGACCGTCAGATAACATAATGGTTCACATATATGAATTTATTCATTTCTTACTACATTTCTGCCTTGCCTTTCCACTATAAAATGATACTCAGTGCTTCTAACATGATTTTAAAAAACTTGAAACACTAAAAGTATTAAAAAATTACTGAAGACAATTAATAAACTATTAAAATCATGGAATATCCAAGAGTTATTCCTTCTCTCCCAATGAGTTAAGTCTCAAGGATATTAATATTTTACATGCTCTACTTTAAACAGTATAACCATTTACATTTTTAAAGACTTTACATTTTTCTGAACACTCAGATTTTCTAAACATTCTAAACATTCTTATCTAACTGTAAGTTAAAAAAACCTACTTTAATCATCTCCATTTCAAATTCATCATCTCTTTCAATGGCGCAGAGGGCATTCTCTTCATTCTCTGTGAAGCTTAAATCCTAAAAGGGAAATTTCAGAATGAGAAGAGTATCTTGTTTTTATTTTATTTTATTTACTGTTTCTCTCACTTACTTTCTTCAGTAAAAGAAGGCTTTACAGCTAGGATGGGGAACATGTTTTATAATAATGTTGTTGGAAAACATAATCTCTCATCACTAGAAAGGAGGCTGGGGTGATGGAAGCTGCAATCCAACCACATCTGGAAGGTCAAATGATCCCCATCTCTACTTTAGAACTTTCATTTAGAGTTTTTAAAAAATAAAAATTAATTCGATATCTTAATTTTATCCTGGATCTATTTTCTAGATAGATATTTCTTTGTAGGGGGAGTATTATTTGCAAGGTATTACAATTAAAAGTTCAGAAAGAACAAAAATCTCAAAGACTGTAAAGGAAAGTGGGGAGAAAGGTTCTAGCAGCACCCTTAGGACTAATTGGTTTATTTTAGCTTGCACATTCATGGATTTCAATCCATTTCTTAAGATTCTTCAGATTCACTGAAGTCTTAATGGTTGTGCTAATTCCTTCTTCCCTCCCTTCCTTTTTCTACCGAAACAGGCAGCTGCAACTATTTCTTTGAAGAATGTAAAAGGTATCTAGTAGGCAGGAATACTGCACCAACATATCAAAGGCCATAAGACAGGATGGGCAACTGTGACACAGACAATTTTTCATCCTATGGACTGATATTGGGCCACATCATCGCATTTTCACTCAAAAATCACAGTTGGATATGATTTCCAGTTGCAATTTCCAGTCAACCCACTACTCTTAAGAGGCCACCAGAAAGAATAATGGATGTTTTTCAAATATTTTTTCATCAAACAAGAAAAATGAAACTGCAGGGATTGGGCAGCAAAGCCAAGGATATGGGTGCTGTTGCTTTTTTTAAAAAAACTACACAATTCCACATCTTTTACCTCACAATATTTAAAAATCACATCCAGCCTAATCTCATGCTTCTCAGTTTCATAAAAGCAGAACCTAAGTTCACATTATTTGGGTTCCATCACTAGACAAGCCATTACTGCATGTCTATAACTTCAGTATTCAGAGTAGCTTTCATCCTCTGTGCTACAGCAGCTATAGCCAGTGGCACTACCACAACAGCTACTTGGAAGGGTGAGGAAGACGACTTGCCCCCTCGATCCGTGTCCATCTTGGCTGGTCGTCCGGGGTGGGGGGAGGGGGAAACGCGCTGAAAGTGTTCCTCCGGGATACAATCAATGCGTCCTTTAGGGAGGGTTCTGTACCATCTTGTTTAAAGGATTAGGCCACTCCTGAAAAAACCTCCCTAGACCCCCTGGATAGAAACAACTATAGACCAGTCTCCTTGCTACCTTTTTTAAGCAAGGTGATCAAGAGAGCAGTTGCTTCCCAACTCCAAGAGGTCTTGGATGAAACCGATTATCTCGATCCATTTCAAACCAGCTTCAGGACAGGATATGGAGTTGAGACTGCCATGGTTGCTCTGACCAATGACCTCCGCTTGAGCATCGACAGGGGTAGTGTGACCCTGTTGGTGCTCTTGGATCTCTCAGCGGCTTTTGACATGATAGATCATTCCATCCTCTTAGATCGCCTGAGAGAGTTAGGAATCGGAGGCGCTGCTCTGCAGTGGTTCGGCTCCTTCCTCTCGGGCAGATCCCAGAGGGTGAGGCTCAGGGACAATTGCTCGTCCAAAATAGAGCTTAATTGTGGCATCCCTCAGGGCGCCATTCTGTCCCCGATGCTATTTAACATTTATATGAAGCCGATGGGTGAGATCATTCGGAGGCATGGAGCGCGGTGTCATCAGTACGCTGACAACACCCAGATATACTTCTCCATGACCAGATCATCGGCTCAGACTTCAGGTGGCATCTCTCCTCTCAATGACTGTCTCAGAGCGGTAATGGATTGGATGAGGAAAAACAGATTGAAGCTGAATCCAGACAAAACGGAGGTACTGACAGTCACAGGACTGAAACCAGATTTGGGAATACAGTCTCCAGTCCTGGATGGAGTCACACTCTCCTCTAAGGACTGTGTTTGCAGCTTGGGGGTACTTCTAGATTCGTCACTTCACATGACTAGTCAGGTGAATGCGGCGGTCAGGAGTGCTTGTTATCAGCTTCGGCTGATACGCCAACTGCACCCTTATCTGGATATAAGGGATCTGGAAACTGTGGTACACGCTTTGGTAACCTCACGTCTGGATTACTGCAACACACTCTACATGGGGCTACCCTTGTGCCTAACCCGGAAACTGCAACTGGTACAAAACATGGCAGCCAGGTTAATTACTGGAACATCTAGGAGGGAGCATATAACACCTGTGCTTAAATCCCTCCACTGGCTGCCAATTAGTTTCCGGGCACAGTACAAGGTGTTGGTTTTAACCTTTAAAGCCCTACATGGCTTGGGTCCATCTTATCTCAGGGACCACCTCTTCCAGTATGACCCCCCGCGTGCCCTTAGGTCCTCTGGGAGGAACCTGCTGCAGCCCATGAAGACAAGGCTCTCACAGACCTCCCAGAGGGCCTTCTCTGCGACCGCTCCCAGACTTTGGAACGGCCTGCCGGACGAGATCCATCTTATTACCACTCTTGCTGCTTTTAAGCAAGCAGTAAAGACAGATCTCTTCCAGCAGGCCTTCCCGGAATAACTTCCCAGCAATGGCAGAGGTTTGCTACCCGCTCCCCAATCTGCCACTGCTTGCATACTGCCCATAAATATTGTTATTTGTATTTATGTTTAAATTCATTTTAATTCTTTCTTGGTTTAATCTAGTTTTAAGGGGTGGGAGGGTTAGGGTGTGGGATTTGGGAATGTTTTAATTGCTTACTGTTTTTATAAGGTTGTACGCCACCCCTATTGCTGAGCAGAGGGGTGGGTTAAAAATAAAGCTTATTATTATTATTATTAGTAGTAGTAGTAGTAGTAGTAGTACTAGGGGGGGAAACTCTTGTACAGAACAACAGCAACACACAGAAGGTTTAACAGAGCAAGAAAAAGGGGCTGACTGTGCCTATGGCCCTAGCAGCACATCTTTATTGCAGGGGTAGCAACCTCAGTTTATTCAGGGTTAGAACAAGATTTCAAGGGTTCTCACAATTGCCGGAAGAAGGCAGACCCTGCCTGTTTCACATGACATACTGCCTGAACTCTTGTAACATTGCCAAGACGTGTGGGAAGAACAGGCTGTTAGTCAATTAAACAACATTGTTCTTCCTAAAAAAAATTAAATGTCCACATAGACGTACCTCAGACGTACAAGCAGCCTCATTCAGCATCTCTTCCTCAGCTTGACGTTCCAACATTTGAAGTTCATATTCTGTTATGGCTAGTGACATTAAGTAGCCATGCTCTTCAGCTGTTTTAGTCCCTCCATCTGAAATATCATCTTCTTGCTTTTTTTTATTAAGTTCTTCCTTAATGTCATTTTCAAGATCAGCAAGATGATCTACATGGTCACTTGACTCCCATATGAGCTTGGGAGTCAATTCAGATGTTTCTAATTTTTCTTCTTTACCACTCATTTTTCCTGGATCTGCAACATCTCCCAGCTCCATCTGGCAGGTAGAATCAACAAGCAATGCTCTTCTTAAGGCCTTGATGTTTTCTGACATACCAGCCAATATTTCCGAAACCCTGATTAGGCAACATTGAAAAAGGAGAATTAATTTTTTTCCAGTTTATTTATAGAGTTTTATATATATATATATATATATATATATATATATATATATACACACACACACACACACCACTTTTCAGCTCTAAAAAGGCCTTGAACCAGGTTACAATAAAATAGAAATGGCTATATAATTATGTAAAAGCCAGCATGATCTAGAGGTCTGGGTGTTGGACTAGGACTCTGGGAGATAATGGTTTGAATTCCTACTCAGCCAGAGAAATGCAGTGGGTGACCTTGTGCATGCCATGCTCTCTCAGCCTCAAAGGAAGATAATGGCAAACCTCCTCTGAACAAACCTTGCCATGAAAATCCTAGGAGAGTGTCATTCTAGGTTTGCATAAGCTAGAAATTACTTGAAGGCACAAAACAATATATAATTATCATCCAAAGACCGGATAGAGAAATACAATTAAAATAAAGAACAAAGTATGGTTATAAAAATACAATCAGCCAGAAGAAAAAGAAAATAAATGTACCCTAAAGTAAAAGACCAGATTAAAAAAAAAAAAAAAACTCTTTGCCAAACCAATTTAGGAACATAGGGCCTTTGCAGACTGCTAGAAATAGTGCAAATGGAGTCCACTTTAACTGTCCTGGCTCAGTTCTAGGGAATCATGGGAATCGTATTTTTTTCTGAGACATTGAATCTTCTCTGTCAGAAAGCTCTGGTGCCACAATAAACTACACTTCCCATGATTCCCTAGCACTGAGTCAGGGCAGTTAAAGTGGACTCCATTTGCACTATTTCTAGCAGTCTGCAAAAGCCCATAGTTTATAGCCCGAGTGCCACAAGTGATAAGGCCTCATCCTACATCCTACCCAACCTGCAGCTCTAAAGTCAACAAGCCAGAAAGCAGTTATGGGTACACAACCTGAGGCTTCATCAGACATAATTATGGGGGTTCCCTGACACTCTGGAGTGGGTTTTCAGTAGTCTGTAGTAAACTACAGTAGAAAATAAAGGCTTGAAAAGCTCCAGGCCAAGCACAAAAACTCCACAGCAAATACGAAAGCCCAGCCCAGAGTTCATTTGATTGCGCAGAATGAAATTAGAACAGGTACCAGGAATGTAACAAATAAAGGAATATACATCCCCAAGTTGATTTGATAGATTAGATTAAGCATTCACTAACCTTTGAATATTTGCAGATTGTTCAAAAGTGCAAGGCAGATGATCAGCCAAGTCTACCATCTCCTCTGACATACTTGCCAATTTCTTCTTTATTTCACTTGACAATGATGTCTCATCTATTAAAAAGTGACATAATCATAATCTTTTTACCAAGCACAATGTTTTGCCCTACATACCTGGCTTTGAAACTTGATACAATCATGGTTTCAATAGTTAAAAGGCCAATTCCTTTCTAATTTGGGCTTCTGCCAAGATTAGAGATATCACAAAAATGGCTCCTAATTATATAGGATTTTTCTGACTGGCAGAGAAAGCTCCTGATGCATTGCCCAAAAATATTTATCATCTTGGGCTATTTTCAATTCACCAACACATGGCTTTGTTAATTAATCATCTTCAACTGTAATATCTCTGCTTACTGCAAAGTTGTGTACAACAAGACAACTTAGATCCAAAACACAATACAGAAATAATCCAGTTTGAGACCACTTTAACTGCCCTGGCTTAATGCTAGGGAATTCTGGGAACTCTAGTTTTGTGAGATATTTAGCTTTCTCTGTCAGAACTCTGGTGCCACAATAAACTACAATTCCCAGGATTCCATAGCACTGAGTCAGGGCAAATAATGTGGTCTCAAACTGGATTATTTCTGCAGTCTGTTTTGGACCTTAGACATAAGAGTTTTGGTTTTGTTTGATTTTACAAACTGGTCTCTGAAACAACCCTTGTCTGTATTACTTTTTTTATTTCAGATCCTATTAGCATAAGAAAATAATAATCCATACAAAGCTACTACAAAATACATGCTATACATTCAAAATCAAAGTCACAGCTTAAAAGAGTAATTAAGGCATTTTACTAATCAATTAAAACAAAGATATAAGTTCTGAAAAGGAGAACTGAACCTGGACTGCTATTTATATGCTTTTGTCATTTTCAACATTTCAAGGTATTTTTCATGCACTCCCAACCTAACACAAAACTGCTTCTAAACAGTGATTATAAAATCCACACTCTGTAACTTCAAAAACAAATCTTTATAAGCATATTTGGATATTGTACTATATAAAAGGTACACCAGTGACAAATGAATCACTCTTCTTAAAAGAAGTTGGTATTTGCCGTTTTTATGACCCAGGATTCATTTCTTGATTCCTTTATCACGGCACTCTCCAATGATTATTTCCTTTGTAGTTTATGACTTAATATTGTGAGAATTTGGATTTAACACAATAGACAAAGTGAGACCCACAGGCTGAATGCAGTATCCCATGAAAACTAAATTTTAAAAAACAAATCTACCGCTGAAATGGAGCAGCAAACTGATAAATACTCTAACAGTGCAACTGACTAACACAACCAGTTATCTTGTCAATTAAATAAGGCAATTAACAGAAACAATTAACAGTGGAGTGGAAACCCTTAGCTTTGTAAATGTTTCAATAATTTCCTCAGTCAACAGGAAAAGGAAGTTCTTACTTTTTTTAGACAATTGGAACTAGAAATCCTTTCATGTTCTACTTCTGCTGCCAGATCTTCTACCTGTACTACTCTACCACAATAAATTGATTTAAAGTTCATGAGTTCCAGGTCAATTTAGAATTAATATTTTATAACAGGGGTGCAGCCCGCGGAGGCCTTGGGACCGGCTCATGGCCAGTTCCGGCACCGGCACCTGAGCACAGACGACATCTTGGCGTCCAAAATGGCACCCGCGTTTGCGCACGCATGCGCACGGCAGCAGCCGCCATTTTGGAACACCCAACGGCACCGGCGTCGTGCGCACGATGCCGACGCGTTGAGTGTTCCAAAATGGCGCCTGCCGCTGTGTGCATGTGTGCGCAAGCGCAGGCGCCATTTTGGATGCCAAAATGGCGCCCGTACTCGCGCGCGCATGCACACAGCAGCAGGTGCCATTTTGGAAGGCCCCACAGCGCCTGCACAGCCGCCATTGGGCCTTGGGAAGGCCCCACCACGCCTGCACTGTGCAAATTTGCACGGCGCAGGCGTGGTGGGGCCTTCCAAAAGGGCGCCACCCATGCGGGCGGGCGCCCAGCCCCCGCACCATTTCCCCCCCTCCCAGCCCCCCAGCAACAAAGGTTGCCGACTCCTGTTTTATAATCAATTACACTTACAGTAAATTTAATTTATTCTGTAATGAATTAATTTTAATCAAAGACAAACTGCAGTTAATTCCATAATGTTTGACGCACTGAAAATGAATAAATGCTTTCAAATAGCATTACCTCTTCGTGGGTTCAGCACATTTTTCTTCATAAAATTAAAATAATCTTACATGTTCATATAAAATTAAGCATATATGCACCCATTTTTACACATTCCTTCTGATTTGTATTTCTTTTTCTCAATTTTGTCTATCAAAAAAATCTACCCACATCTGCCCACATCTCCTTAGGCCATATCCCTTACAGGAAAAAGGAAAAAGGTCCTGTTCTACAGACAATGCCCATCCATGATTTAAAGCAGGGATAAGCAACCTAAGGCCCAGGGGCCGGATGTGACCATCCGAGGTCTTTGGACCAGCCCCAGGCCAGTCCTGCCGCCACCGCCCCCCGCCATGATGATATTGATTATTGTTGTTATTACTTGTTCTTGGGGTTTTCTTGGCAAAATCTCCACAGGGGTTTTGCCATGGCTTTTCTGGGGCTGAGAGAGTGTGCATGCATATATTTTTTATTTTTAAAAATTATTTTAATATTTATTTATTTATGGTGCTTCTACCCCCCAATTGTCTGAGGGACAGCAACCCAGCCCCCGGCTCAAAAAGGTTGCCTACCCCTGGTTTAAAGGCACAAGCCTGTACTGTGCTATCACCATTGCCACTTCTTTTCAGCCAAGGACACCATACAGCACTTACTTATTTTCTCCATCCTGACCCAAGTGTTTGTGATTTGTTAAAGGTGGCCCTCTCCATTCATTGGGTTTAAGACCCCCATGCATTTGGGAAAACCACAAATAAAAACTCCACTTTTTTTAAAAGTAAGAGACCACTTGTATAGGAAACTCTAGGTCCATCAGTGCAACTCTGTGGTCAATGTCCACTGGAGGCTGACCACAGAATCATGCTGAAGGACCTACAAATGCCTAGAGAAGTATTTTCTCTAGGAATCTCTAGGTCCTCCATCGCAACTCTATGGTCAACTTCCAGCAGAGTTGTGCTGGATGACCTAGAGATTCCTAGAGAGAACATATGACTCAAATCCATGAATAATCAAATTCACAAAAGTCAAAGCCACAAATGTGGAGGGCTGACTGTTACTATGGCCCAAAACACACTGCAGAAACAATCCAATTTGAGACCATTTTAACTGCCATGGTTCAGTGCTAGGGAACCCTGGGACTTGTAGTTTAATGTGGCACCACAGCACTCTGACAGAGAAAGCTAAATGTCTCACAAAACTACAGCTCCCAGGATTCCCTAGCACTGAGCCAAAGCAGTTAAAGCGGTTTTAAGACCTATATTTCTATATCCACTGAAACCCAAAGGAATTGTTTGAGACAAGGTTTCTTTACCTTTAAATTGACATAGATGTACAATCATTCTATTTTAATACAGAATTCATGTGGAGGCATTTGATAATGAAGCCCATCACTCCTGGAACATTATTTGCAACAATCTTTTTTCAGTCCTTGATGTGATTGACATTTTGAGACTGAAAGAGTTGGACACAGGGGAGGATGTGGCAAGATGCATGAACAAAGATGAGGAAAGGAAAGAACAAGGGACAAATGGAAGAAAATGTAGTTACATGTCATTCAAGCTTTGATACAGCTGAAGATGAGAACCAAGTGAGGAGTTAAGGAAAAGATTCACGGAAAAGTTATATTCTGAGAAGAAACTGTAATGGAGAAAGGAGGCCCCTTATACAAGGAACTAGTGAAGATGGTACTGATTAGACAACGGCCTCCAGATGATCATAGGAGTTTGTCCAAAACACAACACTTTAATCAAGTTCTGTCAAGAAAGAATTAGAGACCATTTATCCTGAATGAACTGCCTTGATTACTAGGATGCAAGGGGGCAAAACTGGAGTGTTGACATTTAAAGCTCAATGGAATCGGTTAGAATGTCTTTGCCAAAAGCATAGCAAGTCTGATCAAGAGGGCTTTAAACTAAAACCTTGGGAGAGTTGGAAATGATGGCTTAAACATTTGTCCAAAAGTAAGCTCTAAACACAAGGATGTGAATTCTAGAGAAGCTGAGGGAGAGAATGGGACCCACAGTGTAACTCACAATAGAACAAAAGATGACCACAGGTGACACTTTAGATGCCTATATACCAATGCACAGAGTTTGGGAAACAAACAAGATGAAATTTGAAATCCTATTGCAGGAAGGTAAAAATGACTTTATAGTTATAACAGAGACTTGATGGGATGGCTTCCATGACTGGAATCTGGCAATTCAGGATTATAATCCATTCACAAAGAATACGTGGGGAAGAAAAGGAGTGGGAGTTCATTATACGTCAAAATTCACTTGTACAGAAATCCATGCAAGTGGTCAGACTTTGGGGTAAGAAAAAATGGAGAAAGAATTAAAAACAGCATTGTGGTTGGGAGTTTACTGCAGGCCATCAAACCAAGACAGGGTGGTGGATTATGCATTCAGTCATCATGACATCTGCTGAGAGGCTAGCTCTGCCAAGCATAGGGTCTCCAACAAATTTCTGATGCGTCTTACGGATAATTTCCTCTTTCAAAAGGTGGAAGAAGGAACAAGGAAATCAGCAAACCTGGACTTGATCCTGACCACCCGATAGAAGTTTGTCACTAGAATCAAAGCAGTTGGTACTTTGGGGGAAGTGACCATGGAATGCTAGAATTCCTGTTTGTAAGACAAGACAAAGAAGAGTACAGTCAAACATGAACCTTGGATTTCAGGAAAGCTGATTTTACAAGTTCAGGGAAATACTGGACAGATTCCCTCGACTAGAGATGCTTAAGAAAAAAAGACACCCATGGAAGAAGAAAAATGGGAAGCATCTGAAAAAGCTCATGTGGAAAACTGGAGAAGGAAAGAAAAAGAAAAAAGAGCATGTATAAAGAATGGAAGGACAAATTACCAATGAAGAATACAGATGTGCAGCCTACAATTGCAAGAACAGTGTCAGGAAAGCTAAAGCTCAAACTGAGCTGAAACTGGCTAGACAAGTAAGGAGCAACAAAAAGGGGCTTACAAATATGTTTAAAGCAAATGGCAGGACATCTACTTAGCAAGTATGGTAAAATGTTAACGGATCACAATGAGAAGGCAGAACTGCACAATATCTATTTTGCTTCAGGTTTTTTTCCCTAAAAAAAGGGCTGTGTGATTTCAAGCATCAGCAGAGATCTTGGCAAGGGATCCAAGTTGTAAATTAAGATTGATAAGGAATTAGTCTCTGGTCCTCTGGGAGGAACCTGCTGCAGCCTATGAAGACTAGGCTGGCACAGACCTCATAGGCCTTTTCTGCAACCGCTCCTAGACTATGGAATGGCCTGATGGATGAGATCTGCCTTATCACCTCTTTGGATAGCTTTAAAAAAACGGATCTCTTCCAGCAGGCCTTCCCGGAATAACCTCCCGGCTAATGGAGGAGTTTTGCTACCCGCCCCTCCTGCTGTCACCGCCTGTTTGCTCTAAAGCTGTTTTTATTGTATTTTATGTTGTTTTAATTGTTATTTTAACTCTGTATTAGTTTAATTTAGTTTTAAGGGGTGGGAGGGTTAGAGGTTAGGATGAAGATGTATTTTAACTGCTGTTTGTTTTAATTTTGCTGTACGCCGCCCCAGTTGCTATGCAGAGGGGTGGGTTATAAATAAAAATTATTATTATTATTATTATTATTATTATTATTATTATTATTATTATTATTATTATTATTAGAAATCATCTATTTAACCTAAATGAGTTCAAACTGGCAGGGCCAGATGAGCTATCCCAGAGTATTGAAGGAACCAGCTGACACACTCGCAAGAAAAACATGCCATATTTTTTTAGAAATCTTGAAAAACAGATGAGGGGCAAGAGGACTGGAAACGAACAAACATTGTTCCTCTCTTTAAAAAAATCAAAAAAGAGCCAGGAAACTATAGGCCAAATAGAGTGACCTGATAAAAAGGAAAAATATTAAAATGGATTATATAAGAGTCCACCTCCAAGTATCTTGATGACAATGATCAGTAGTAGCCAGCATGGGTTTGTCAAGTACAAATCCTGCCAAACTAACATTGTATCTTTTTTTGATCGGGTCACTAATTTAGTAGATGGTGAGAGTGCTGTGCGTGTCACTTATCTGGATTTCAGCAAAACATTTGATAAGGTTTTCTCATGATATTTTGATTAGCAAACTGATTAAATATGGAATAGATGGAAATACCATCAGACGGAGCCATAACTGGTTGGGAAACCATGCTTAAAAAGTGGTCATCAGTGGTTATGCTTCAGATTGGAAGGAGATCTCAAATGGAGTGCCTCAGGGTTCTTTCCTGGGGTCAATGTTCTTCAATATTTTTATCAGTCATTTAGATAATGGAGTGGAGGGAATCCTAATTAAATTTGCAGATGATACAAAACTGGGCGGGGCAGCTAACACATTGGAAAAGAAGAAAAGAATTCAAAAAGACCTTCATAATCTAGAAAACTGGGCTGAAATTAATAAAATGAAGGACAAATGCAAAATTCTACATTTAGGCCACAAAAACAGGTTAAGGAGGGAGGGTACTTGGATCAACAGTACTACATGTAAAAAGGACCTTGGAATTATTGTTGATCATAAATTGAAAATGACCCAGCAGTATGATGCTGCAGCAAAGACGGCAAATGATATTTTAGCCTGCATTAACAGAAGCATAATTTCCAGGTCAAGGGACATAATAGTCTCACCATAATCTGCACTGGTCAGGCCTCATCTGGAGTACTTTGTTGAGTTCTAGGTGCCTTGTTTTAAGAAGGATGTAGACAACTTTAAACAAGTTTGGAGAAGGGCAAACAGGATAATAAAAGTATGGAGGACAAAACATATGAGGAGAGGTTGAAGGAGATAGGCATGTTCAGCTTGTGAAGAGAAGACTGAGGGGGTGACATGATTGTACTCTTTAAATACCTCCACAAAAAAGGGGGTGCTGGCTTGTTCTCTGCTGCCTCAGAGGGTAGAACTAGGTCTACTGGTTTTAAGTTACAGGAGAACAGATTTCAATTGAACATTAGAAGGAACTTGTTGACTGTGAGATCAGTTTAGCAATGCAACCAATTGCCTAGAAAGTTGTGGGGTTGCCTTCTCTGAGTGTTTTCAAAAAGAGGCTGGACAGCTCCCCACTGGGGATGCTCTAGTTCGAAATCCTTCAGTGAGTAGAGAGTTAAACCTGATGGCCCATAGAGCCCCTTCCAGCTCTATGATTCTATGAATTCATGGCAAGCATAGCAATGTAGATCTTTTTTTCATAGCTGGCTATCAGTTTTTCATTTTGACAAATCGTCACTAGATTTTATATTAGCAATTCTCCTTGTACAAGGATTGTCCTCTCCTTCTTCCCTGTTCCTATTTTCTTGTCTTCTCTATTCTTTTGATTTATGCATATTTATACATATTGATTTATGCATGTCTGTTTCTGATTTAAAAACAGACATTCAAAACTGTCTATATGTTTTCAATTGGCAAGTATAAAAGAATTGGGGGGGATTATTTGGCAAATGAAAAATCCAAAATAAATCCTATCGAGGTACTGAAGAAGCTATGTATGGCATTCATCCTTGTAAGATGCTAGTCTCCAGTTTTAGAGAGTTGCTATATGACCAACCTGAATGTATAACCATGGCCACTGTACTTTCCCAGTTAAGATTAAAAAGAAATTTATCAGGCATTAACACCATAAAAGGCATGTCTATCATAATAACTAATGCATTTGAGGAAAAGTCAGAAAGACCACAGATTTTAAAAGGGGGGGCGGGAATACTAAAAGTTTATTATAATACTGACACTTTAATTTGAAACTCACCTCTTTCTATGCTAACTGGTAACTCCTTATTACTACTCATATTCACCAGTTTTTTATGAATGAGGAAGCCCGCCTGCAACAGAAAGCCAAAAAACATTTTTTTTCCAACACACTGGTAAAGATTTCAAAAATCTAAAGCTATTATGTCTTAAATAAACACAGCATTTGATTGCTACCTTAACACTGCACATCAAGGCTTACTGCATTGTTTTATTATAAAATAAGTTACCTTTGATGGCTGGTGGGTTCCATCTTACCTCCACCCTAGTTTTTAGTTTCCATTGTATAAGAGGTCTCTAAGGTTCTGAACCCTATTCCCCAGATAGGTTCTGCATCTTATTAAAGTATAGTTCCCTTAAAGTCAGTGCTAAATCAAGGAGCAGTATCACCACCCCACCAATATGGGAGCCATCACCCACCTCTGATAGATGTCTAGTTTAAAAAAAACTGCATCCAACCTTATAATAAAAACTCAAAAAGCAGCTAAGAAGTGACAATAATGGATGACAAGCAGGTTTGCTTGTTATGGCTGTGTTACTTCAAGCTGTTTCCGACTTATGGCGACCCTAAGGTGATTCTATCATGGGGTTTTCTTGGCAAGATCTGTTCAGAGGAGGTTTGTCATTACCTTCCCCTGAGGCTGAGAGCATGAATAATGCTAAACTCAGTATTATTTGTACAAGCTTAAATGAACCTGTTCAAAGTCTCAGGTCCATCCACTTCCCCTCCTTCCTATTCCTGGCAGATTTCAGCAGAGGTGGCTTCTCATTATATCTAAAACAGAGGCTGTGAATTTAAAACAAATTCTGATTAGTTTCTAAGGAAGCTAGCTCCAAAAAGATTGTTTAACCAGCTTGTTCAACTAATTAGCTTGTCCAGGTTTCTGCTTCATATGGAATGACATGCTAAGCCAGGAGTAGGCAACCTTTCCCCTTTAAGGGCCGAGGGACTTCAACTCCCAGAATCCCAGGAGCTATTGACCAATATGGGACTATTGGCCAACATGGCTGAGGCTTCTGGGAGCTGAAGTCCCTCGGCCCTTAAAGGGGAAAGGTTGCCTACCCCTGTGCTAAGCTCAGTCAATGTCTTCCTTGTGGATGCTCAAGAGGAAGAGGAAAGAGGAGCACTCAAAGCCACCACTTCACTTGGTCTCATTCAGGTTTCTCCATGTAGTGTTAAACTATCTTTTATTATATGCAAACTAACTAAATGGAAAGTAAACAGATAAAAACACAAAAATAGAAGCCATAAAACAGGCAAGCACTAGTTTAAAATGGAGAAGTGGTGCTAAAGCCAAAGATAATCAATTATTAATGGCCTAGACAAATACAGTTTTGGTTCGGCACCTAGAACTCATCAGACTATGAGCCAGGCAAGCACTTCCAAAGTTAGGGCACTAGCACAGAGAGGGCCTTTTCTACAGTTACCATTTGTTTGATTGCTGATGCCAAGAGCACCCCGAGAGGGCTCCCAATGTGGACCTTCACTGGCAAGCAAATTTATATAACATTAAGGGAATAATAATGTGTAATACAGAATTCTATTTTATTTAGTTAAACATGATCAGAGGCTTCTATACTATATACAAAGCCATTTGTCTCTCCTTGCAGCAGGCCACCTCCATCTGACTGGACATCCTCAAAAAGAATTTTTCTTATAGGGCCTTTACAGACTGCCAGAAATAATGCAGCTTGAGGCCACTTTAACTGTCCTGACTCAGTGCTAGGGAATCATGGGAATTGCATTTTTCTCTGGGACATTGAGCCTTCTCTGTCAGAGAGCTCTGTCAGAGTGCCACAATAAACTACAGTTCCCATGATTCCTTAGCACTGAGCAAGGACAGTTAAAGTGGCCTCAAGCTGCATTGTTTCTGGCAGTCTGTAAAGGCCCATAGTTCATCTTCTCTTCCGCCTGCTTCAGTTAATAACTGTCCACACCACAGATTCTAGGTAGTCAACAATCTTTACCAGCACTAAAGACCTCTTCCACATGAGCTGACACAGATCCAAAACACACTACAGAAATAATCCAGTTTGAGACCGCTTTAACTGCCCTGGCTCAATGCTACAGAATTCTGGGAACTGTAGTTTCATGAAACGTTTGGCCTTCTCTGTCACAATAAACTACAATTACCAGGATTCCCTAGCGCTGAACTAGGGCAGTTAAAGCGGTCTCAAACTGGATTATTTCTACAGTGTGTTTTGGACCACAGAGAAAAAGTCTTGCTCTATAGTTAAGCAGAATATACACTGGAAACTAAGGAAGAACCTTAGAATGGAGGGAGATTGTTCTTGTAAGCTGGAAACCACTTGAAGACAAACAACAATGGGAGGTCAGGAAACAAATGTTACCTTAAAACAGGGGTAGGCAACCTTTCCCCTTTAAGGGCCAAGGGACTTCAGTTCCCAGAAGCCTCAGCCATGTTGGCCAATAGTCCCATGTTGGCCAATAGCTCCTGGGATTCTGGGAGTTGAAGTCCCTCGGCCCTTAAAGGGGAAAGGTTGCCTACCCCTGCCTTAAAGCATTCCAGTTGCATTGTCTCAAATCACAAAGAATATCCCTTTATATTATTTATATTCCTTAGTTTCTCTTGTCATGCAGCTTGATTTAGACAGGATTTTGTGTGTGTGTGTATGTGTGTCTTCAAGTCACCTGTTGACTTAAGGCGACACCATGAATTTCAAAGAATACTTAGAGATGGTTTTGCCAGTTCCTCCCTCTGAAACATATCTTACAGCACCTGGATTATCTTTCACTAAAAACAAAAATCTTTGCCAACAGAGGGCTCTTTATAATCAGTAAAACATCTAAGGTGGGACACACTGGCACCTATGTGTGTTGTGTCAACACTCCAAGGATTTGTGGACTAGAAGTGTGCAATACTGGCATCCTAACACTACATGATTTCTCTACTTGGCATGCTGCAAATAAATAGAACATTTTTCTGTTAACTAGCTTTGGTTTTATCCAAACAAATAAGTCATTTTTATCTGCATTGCAACAAGCTAGGATCTTATATCAGTGTAATGTTGATCAAACACCTTGGTACCGTTTTCCAATTTGAATGATTGCCAGGCTTGATTATAACACGCAAAGATGGGAGGAGCAAAGGGACCATATATAAACTGGACCAAAGTAGGTTTGCAAATTTCATATTTTAAGATATAACTTAGAAGAATTCATGATTTCTTGATACATACGTAGGCATCAGTAGCTGCATAGAGCTTTTGCTCTTCAGTAAGTGGAAATTGTTCCCAGTTACCACAGCGGACCAATTTGTCTTTCAGAAGCTGTTTGTGGAATAGATGCTTCACAAGGTCATTCAGACTCCATATCTCCTTACATTTTAGCTAAAAATAAGATTACACAAGTTAAATACAAGTAATTTCTTAAATTACCAGATAAGTCTAGTAGTGCATTGTTGGTCCAAAACACACTGCAGAAATAATCCAGTTTGAGACTGCTTTAACTGCCCTGGCTCAACTGAAGTTTTGTGAGACATTTAGCCTTCTCTGTCAGAAAGCTCTGGTGCCACAATAAACTACAATTCCCAGGATTCTCTAGCACTGAACTATGGCAGTTAAAGCAGTCTCAAACTGGATTATTTCTGTACGGTGTTTTGGATCATTAAGTAAAATAGATCATTGCAGAAGGTACACTTCTCTTTTGTGACTCTTGAGCAGAGGACTCCAAATGCCGATCATAGACGAGTTAGGTCCAGACTGTCTGGAAAATCCAATCTTCATTTATGAGCCTGCCCAAGATTTGAGATCCTCAGGGGAGAGCTTTCTTTTAGTCCCACCACTATTTGGCAAGAATACAAGAAAAGGCCTTCCTAGTGGCAGGTCCCAAACTAGACTGGCCCACCTCTCTTCTTACCATTTGCTGACAGGCAAAGATCTTTTTATTTAGACAAGCTTTTTGGCTATTTACTGGATGCTATAAAAGGGTCTTTTAATGAAGGAAGCTGTACTTTTGTCCATATTTCTATTGAAAGGTTTTAAATTAAATTTCTAGTAGAATCATTGCATGGTCTTAAACTTTTTTTTACTATTCTGACTGGTTATAACTGAATTTTGACTGTATTTTGTTTCAGTCTCTATTCTGAGCCATCTTGGGCCACGTACTGGGAGAAAAGCAAAATGTAAATTAAATACAGTGAACAACTAATAATATCAATAGATGAAACCTCAACAAATACTGGACAAGAAGACATTTGAAAATAAAAAAGCAAGCTCAGTCCCAATTTTTAGGATGTAAACATTTAGAAAATAAAAAAAGTAAAAAAGTAAGTTTCAGCTATTATGACCCAATCCTCATGTTTCCTAAGTTCAATAGATTTCACAGACTTGTAAAGTACTTTTCTGCATCACACAAATCTGTATTCTGCCCCACGGCGGCATCATTATCCATCAGCACAACAGGGTATCTGCCAAATGTCCCACTCAAATGGGCCCACTGTCAACTCTTCTCTCACCACCACCTCTCTTTTTAGATTTTGGAAAATGTAAATAGAGGCACGTACCAGTTAAGGTAACATAACAAACAGTGCCAGGAAAACACTGAGCAAATGACAGTAACAGTGAACAGCTGCACTATGGGAAGGGCTTGATGGGGTAACTGAAACACCAAAAGGGCTTGTGAGCAGCTTCATTTTTCATTTATATACTGCTTCATATCGCGCTATGGGATGTCTAAGTGGTTTACAACTGTGAGCTGATTGCACCCCAACAAGCTGGGTACTCATTTTAGCGACCTCGGAAGGATGCAGGCCTGAGTCGAGCCTCAGCCCTGGCTGGTATTGAACTCACAACCTTGTGGTCTATGAGTGAGTGGCTGCAGTACAGGCATTTAACCACTGCGCCACCAGGGCTGATAGAAATTTCAAACAGTGAACAGAATTATTTACCGTATGCTTCTTCCAGCACAACCATAAATAAGTCTATACTTAGGTATGTGTCACTCAGTGAGGTTACTATGAAGTAAGACAGCAGATGAGTGCAGCCTATTATTATTATTATTATTATTATTATTATTATAATACCACCTACAAACGTACTGATGGCAAGTGATATCAGCAGCACAGACCACCCTGATTTTCTTGCCAACATAAAATAACACTTCCTAAATAATAAAATTATCTAAATTTTCCAAAAATCACAAAGCTTTGTATTATACACCATGTATTAACCTTATTGTATAATACAAAGGTTTGTGATTTTTGGAACATTTAGATAATTTGATTATTTGGGATTATTTATGTATTATTCACTTAAATATAAATAAAGAAGAAATAAATGTGTGGCCCTGTCAAGGACACTGATCCTAGAAAATCTCAGTTTGGGAGATCTAATTTCCTTTTATCATGTATCACATTTAGAATTTAATATACAAATACCTAAAGAAGTATAATTTAGCAATTTTTCTAAGCATCGAGCAAGATTTGCTGAGAGCCAGTGTGGCATAATGGTTTGAGCACCGAACTCGGACTCTTGAGTGACCAGGGTTCAAATCCCAGCTGAGCCATGGAAACTCACTGGTTGACCTTGTGCGAGTCACACACTCTCAGCCCCAGAAAACTCCATGACAGGTCTGCCTTAGGGTCACTACAGGATGGAAACAACTTGAAGGCACACAACAACAAGAGATTTTCTCCATGGCACGAGTGACATTCTATAAATTCTTTCTATAGCATATTCTCCCCAATAAAGCATATTCTCTTCTTACCTTTTCATTGGCAAGGTCAGCCAGATCAATAAGGTCTCCCAATTTGATTTCAAAGTCACGCATCAGCTTCCATTTATCCCCTTCAATACCAACCCCAGCTTTTTTAATATGGTTATCTTCAAGCAACTTTTTCAATCCCCCTGGAAAGCCTGAAGAGATTAAATATGGAATACAAGTTTAGTCAATTAAGGAATACATACCTTTTCCAATACCACCTGTGGATGCTCGTGTGTGTTCATGGGCCTTCACGTTGCCTGTTATTTATGGCAAGCCTGTAAATTTCATAGTATTTTCTTAGCCAAGGAATATTCAGAGATAGTTTTGTCAGTTCCTTCCTCTTGAATATAGCCTACAGAACCTAGTACTTGTTGGTAGTCTTCCATCTAAGTACTAACCAGGACTAACTCTGCTTAGCTTCCAAGATCAGATGCAATCTGGCGCCTTTAGGGCATTTAGGCATACATTGCTGCTTAGCTACCAAAAACTGAAAACTAGAAGCCTCTGGTGCTGTGGATGATATCAGCCCACTCTTGGAATTGCTTCCTCTTCCTTTGTGTGTGACAGAGATTGAAGTGAAAAAAGCAATGGGTGGGCATGAGGACAGAAGGTGTAGAGGTAAATGTATGGGCATGTATGCATTCACGCTCCTGGAACTTCCACATACACCACACTGCAGTGATCTTCACACAGTAAGAGCAAAGGTCTGCAGAAGCCTTTGGAACTGCAACAGACTCTTTGGCCTGGTATCACTGCTGCTTCCCTGGGACCAGATGGGATGAGACAATGGATAGGAGAGACCAAATTTGAATATGGTCTCCTCTGCAGTGGAGGAAATTGGGCTATAATCCCTGCCATTGCTTTTCTTTGACCCGAAACACAAACCAAGTGGCATTGTATGGGTAGAGATAGGCATTTCTATTAAGTTTCATCCTACAGAGAGACTGGAATGATTCAGGAAAAACAGAATCAGCTGTAAATTGATGCACTGCATATATCAGCTTTCTCCTCTGCCATCAGAATAAAGTAATTCCAATAAAATAGCCTAATTCCTGAGTCTTTTTCACTTGATATATCAAGAAATATGATACTTTGTTCTTTAAAAATAAAATTCTCCCACTATGTGTGTTACAACAGCAGAGATTATCATGGTAAGCACTACTGAAGATCAGTATGTCCTGGTATGTCCTGAGAAAACACATTTCAATTATTTCCCCCACATAAAGGATATGCAGCCCTCTCTACATGCAGGAGAATGACACTGTACAGCTTCTTCAGGGAAGAAGGGAACTGCATATATGACTATGCTCCCTTAACATAGAAAATATAATCAGAGGTACTGGATTATTATGTGCTTATTAAAACAAAATCAGTTTGGTTGATATAATAATTGGATAATCAGGGTTTAACACAGGGGTAGGCAACCTTTCCCATTTAAGGGCGAGGGACTTCAGCTCCCAGAATCCCAGGAGCTATTGGCCAACATGGGACTATTGGCCAACATGGCTGAGGCTTCTGGGAGCTGAAGTCCCTCGGCCCTTAAAGGGGAAAGGTTGCCTACCCCTGGTTTAACATGTGTATTTGTATTAATTTAGGCTGCATCCACACTGCAGAAACAATCCAGTTTGACCCCACTTTAAGTGCCATGGTTCCATGCCAGAGGTGCCTCAACAAACTACAGTTCCCAGAATTCCATAGCATGGATCCATGGCACTTAAAGTGGGGTCAAACTAGATTATTTCTGCAGTGTGGATACAGCCTTACTGTAAAATACTCTTGGGATACAGTACCATTTACAGAACAATGGAGAAACAAATTGTACTTGAAAATCTCACAAATCTACTTAAAAGGCAACTAGATAAGTACTTTTCATTTAGAAATTAAAGAGAACTGTACTGACTTGACATTGAAGAGATGTGAAACAGATAGCATCTTTCTTCTGAATCGCACAACTGGATTAAGGCAACCTTTCCTTCCTTTCCTCTGGTATAGACTGGTGACCATTCAATGTCAAATCCTAGCACAGCTCCATCAGGCAACATTGTACTAGAAGATAAAATACATTTCAAGCTTCGTTCCTAAATACCAATTCATAAGATCCAGTGTGGAATGCTAATGATGGCTCCCTACAGACCATGGATGCCAAACCAGAAACTGCCAGAAATAATGCAATTTGAGTCCACTTTAACTGCCCTGACTCAGTGCTAGGAAATCACGGGAACTGTAGTTTATTGTGGTACCAGAGCTCTCTGACCGAGAACGATCAGTCACAGAAAAAACTACAGTTCCCATGATTCCCTAGCACTGAGCCAGGGCAGTTAAAGTAGACTCAAGCTGCATTATTTCTGGCAGTCTGCAAAGGCCCATACTCTCCTTTTCTCTTCCTTTCCCTCCTCCCCTCTCCAACACAAACCTCTCCTTCCCTTCCCGCTCTGATGAAGGTTGCACCTGCACTGCAGAAATGATTCAGGTTGGCACCACTTTAACTTCCATGGCTCAATGCTATGGAATCCTGGAATTTGTAGTTTGTTGTGGCACTAGAGCAGTATGACACAGAAAGCTAAATATCTCACAAATATACAATTCCCAGAATTCCACAGCATTGAGCCATGACAATTAAAGTGATGTCAACCTGGATTATTCCCGTAGGGCTGATGCAGCCTTAGTCTACAAAAGCTTATGCTACCAACTTCTCTATCTCTCAGTTAGTCTCAAAGGTGTTATACAATCCCTTTGCATATTGATCCAGACTTACACTGTTACGTCTTTGAATTGCCCCCTTCCCTTATTTGACATAACACTGAGAATTTAAACAGAAGATTGCCACTGCAGCAGTGGAAGCTGCTACAGGGAAACCTTAACAGAACCCCCCCAACTATATCTCTGATTTCCATCCATATACTTCCCATGGACTGTGGCAACGAAGCGGAAATGTGGTAGTTAAACTTTAATTCAGAAGTATTGGAATCACATGACTACAACATAACTACCTTCACACACAAACCATAAAAAAGTTTCCTAGTACATAGCCTGCAGACAGCAAGCAAGGAGGGACAAAATGGTGTGTGCGTCTCAGGCACGTGTGCGGCGATTATAACCAATGGGGCTTGAGTATTCGCATTTTTTCTGATGGGGGGGGTCCTGGAATGGATCATCCACAAATTGGGAGGAACGAGTATAAATGTTTTGATGAATTAATGTATTAATTAATGTAAGACACACCACTGAACAGTGATAATCAAGTCAAAGCAAAACAGAACAATACTGTATGGGAAAACCTGCATCAGGAGTATTTTAAAAAAAATACTCAGAGAACACTGCAAAACACAAACACAGTTTGTCAGTCTCTTACCTGATATCTTCTGCGAGTAAGGAACAATCACTAGTGTTATAGCTATAAACGATAGAGCCATGGAATTCTAAGAATGGAAGGCTGTGTTCCAGAATGCTCCGATGGGCTGAATTCTTCTGCTTCATAAAAATGAAAAAGACAGCTTATAGTAAGGCACATTTTACAAATTATTTAACGGTTCGCTCATACTTGCATGAGACAAAACGCATTGGTTTTCTCATACATATTACAAGAGTATTGCCTATAGGGCAAATAAAAAATTAGAAAGCAAGCTCCATATGAATGGAAAAGTACATTTTCATTTTGTAAAGTATATATAGTACAATTTTTAGGCATATGTGAAAATGATCAGGAAGCTTGAGCAACTGCATGCTACTCCTAATGAGAAATTAATCCCTACAATAAACAACACCACAACTAATGATCCAAACCAGGGATGGGTAATTTCAAAGGGTTGGAGGAACACTGAGCCCCAATCCAAACCACCCGACACAGTAACTTTCCACTGTGAGCCTACATTTTTGTGATGCAGTAACAGCATAAAAGCTACAGTTTCATCTAATAACAAGACATATGAGAATACACATTTAAATTAGAATCATACTTCTAGGATTCTTCTAGGAGCCGAATTTCACTTTAAAAAAAAAAAAGTGGCACATTCTCCATATGCCTTGTTTTCTATGAAAAAGTTTGCAATTTTTCTGCCACCCTGCAAATTTTAATGGTAGTGTTAAATTTGGTGTAGGTTGAGTCCCCCTTTTCTGAAATGCTTGGGCTCTTGGATTTCAGATTATTATTTTTTGGGGGGACTTTGGAATACCTGTACAGTATTTGCTTATATGTACATAATGAGATAACTTGGAGATGAGACTCAAGTCTAGACACAAAATCCATGTATGTTTCATATACACTTTCTACATAGCCCAGAGGTAGTTTTATATTATATTTTAAATAATTTTATGCATGAAGCCAAGTTTGTGACCACTGAACCATCAGAAAGCAAAGGTGCTGGCCGAACGGCCGTAATAAAATAAAATAAATAAAAACAAAGGTGACAGGCACTATCTCAACCACCCTTGAAATAAGTTTTTGTTTTTGGAATAGTTCAGATTTCAGGATTGTTTAAGCAGTTTATTTGTTGGTGTTATGTAGCTTCCATTTCAACTTACAGTGAACCTAAGGTGAACCTATCACAGCATGTTCTGGAGCTGAGGATGTTTGACCTGTCCAAAGACACTCTATGGGTTTCCATTACCAAGTAAGGAATCGAACCCTTATATCCACAGTCATAGATCAGCACTCAAACCACTAGACAACAGTTATTACTGAACGCCAAACACAGGGGATTCACAGACTGTACTGCACTTCATGAGCTGCCCCTTTTTCTTGTTTCTTCTATAGTATCCTTTGTGAATCAAACATGTATTTGGATAACCTACCTTTTTGTCAACAACAGAATCCACTTTGTTCTGTTCAGTCATCCACTGAGGAAGTTTATTCGGTAGAGAATCCATACTCCTATCAACACATTCATCTGGATTCATATGTTAACTGAAATGTAGGAAATAATATTTCATCAGATAAACTAGGTTACAATAGTAGCAAATTGATAATATAATACCTCGTTGCACAAGCAATGAATTCCACATTTTAACTATGTGTTGTGAGAGGTCGTGAGTGAGTGCACGCATTCAAGCCACCTCTTGACTTACAGCAAGCCCCTGAATTTCAAAACTGCAAGAAAGTTGGCTTTTTTTTTCCATTCTGAGGGAGGCTCATATAGATCATAGAGGCAACTAAACCTCCTTTTTTATATGAGGAGCATCATTTTAATATGCCACTGTATTTAATGGGACTTGAGCATCCACAGATTTTGGTATTCATGGGGGGTCCTAGAACCAAACCCTGGAGGATACCAAGGGCCTGTTGTACCTTGAACAACAATATACTTGGAAACATTTATGTTAAGATCCAAATTCTACACATATTCTACACAAAACTGCAAGAAAGTTAGCTTTTTTTCATTCTGAGGGAGGCTCATATAGATTCATAGAACCAAATGAACTTCCTTTTTTATTGAGGAGGTGTATCTGCCTGTCCTGCTCCACAGCCAAACAACAACAGACATCTTTTTCATCCTCAGCAAAAGGGGGAAGGCAGAGATCATGCAAGCTAAACATCCATATAAAGCCCTTGTGCCACATATTACTATATCTCAAGGAAGGGGATTGTGTAGCCTTCCAGGTGTTGTTAGGCTTGAACAGCATCCCTCACCAACAGTGCTACATATCTCCATGCCTGCCCTATCTGTATGGAAGAAAGGGGTCTGCCAGTCTGCCCCTCTGCCACACAAAATGGATGAAGAGGCTATGTGAGGATATAAGATGATATACGATAAGACAAGCCACCATATATTGCTAGCATGGGTACTGGCATGTTAGTAAAACATTTGCAAGCCACTATTTGTATCTCTCATTCCCCTATTTAGACAACTGTGTGTGCATATGTGCCTTCAAGTCACCTGTCAATTTATAGCAACTCCATGAATTTCATAGGGTTTTCTTACGTCTAAAACACATTGCAAAAATAATCCAGTTTGAGACTGCTTTAACTGCCCTGGCTCAGTGCTCGGGAATGCTGGGAATTATAGTTTCTTGTGACACCAGAGCTCTCTGACAGAAAAGACGAAATGTCTCAAGAGAACTACATTTCCCAGAATTCCCTAGCATTGAGCCAAGGCAGTTAAAGTGGATTATTTCTGCAGTGTGTTTTGGACCTTAGGCAAGGAGTACTCAAAGGTGGTTTTGCCAGTTCCTTCTTCTAAAATAGAGCCTTAAAGCAGCTAGTATTTGTTGGCGGTCTTCCATCCAAGGACTAACCAGGGCTGACCCTGCTTAGCTTCCAAGATCAGACCAGAAACCTGTGCTTTGGGGGTATTTTTTTAGCACCCTCCAAGGGAAGGTACTGCCAAGCAAATACACACAACAAGAGTACAACCTTTCCTGACTATTTCGCCACTTACGTTACTTTCTAAAGAAAGAAAACTCGCCTCAGCCAGTGCTCCCTTCAGCGCCTCCTCAGAAGAATCTTTCCCGCCAGGCGCGCACTAAAAGCGTCACCTGCATCGACCACTATCGTCGCAGCACAATTACGTCACGGACATCCTTCCCCTTCCCCCTCCTTTTTTTTTATTCCGCCGCCGTCAACTCCAGAGGGTTAAATGAGGTGAAGCGCATGCGCGGAGACGCTTCCGCGCCTGCCGCGGGGCACTCTGGGACGTGTAGTCCGCCGTTCTGTGAGGAAAAGGAAAAAAGGCGTTTGTGAGGTGAGGAAAGACGCTGCTTGCCTTTCTCTGCTTATCGAGGCCTGGCCCGTCTTTCGAGTTTTGGGTTCCGAAGGGAGAAAACGGGCCTGGAAGGAGGAGAAAGACGGCGACGCCGAGGTCGAGGCGGGCGGCGATAGGACCCGCGTGGAAGGAGGAGAAGGGCGGCATCGAGGCGGAGGAGGCGAAGGCGAAAGAGGGCTCAGGACGGGCAGCAGCGGCCGAAGCCAAGGAGCCAAGCGGCGGGAGGCGAGCGAAAGGATGGAGTAAGTAGCCCCTCGGGCGGCCTGGGGGTGGCTTCGTGCCCCTGTCATGGCGGGGCTGTGGGAGGGCAAGGGCGAAGGGGACCCAGACGCCTCAGCCGAGGGCTTTTTTGGATAATGGAGGGGTGCTTGGGCCCAAGGTTGTGAAGGGAGCCCGACATGAAGGCCTCATGGGGTCCCCAAGGCCTCTTATAGCCCCCCACCCCACCCCAATCTCGGCTAGCTCTGCTTTGGGCCCAGGATCCTCCTTTTCCCGTTTTCTTTTCCTAATCTGGGATTTGTAGTTTGCTATGGAGCCAGAGCGCTCTCTCTCTCTCTCTCTCTCTCTCAGAGAGATGGCTGAAATGCCTTGCGGAACTACACATCCCAGAATTCCATAGCATGGAGCCCATGGCAGTTAAAGCGGGATCAAAACTGGATTATTTCTGCGGTGTGGAGGCAGGCAGCCTATGTGCAGGGTGGCCAGGCGCGTCCTCCTTTTTCAGGACACGTCCTACATCCCACGCTTCTGCCCTGGAGGAAGTCCAGAACGTCCTCCATTTTAAGCAGGGCTAAAAAGCATGAGTTTGCATTTATGTTGGTGTTTTTAGCTTTTTATTTAGTCATGTACAACATTTGTCTTGAAGGTCCTACATTTTGTGGTGACTTGTCTTTCTTAGCAATGAGGACATCTGGTCACCCTGGACATGGCCTCCATTTCAGCCTCCTTCTGTCCATGAAGAATCCCAACATGTCGTCCCTTTTTGAGCAGGGCTAAGAAGCATGATTTTACATTTATATTAGTGTTTTAGCTTTTATTTTGTCCTGTCACCAGTTCTTCTGAATGGCCTACATTTGGCAGTGCCTTGTCCTCCTTTGCAATTAGAGGACATCTGGTCGCCCCCATTTGGCCTCTCTGAGCAGTGTCCCTCTGAAAAATTTGGGAAGGTATTTTATCAAATGGAAGAATTAATGGTTGCAGTAGAGGTCTAGCTAGGAATTTCAGTATCATGGGCTGCATCCTCATTGCATAAATAATTCAGTTTGGCACCGCTTTAACTGCCATGGGGCCTTTAGAGACTGCCAGAAAATAATGCAGCTTGAGGCCACTTTAACTGTCCTGGCTCAGTGCTAGGGAATCATGGGGGTTCCCATGATTCCTTAGTACTGAGCCAGGACAGTTAAAGTGGCCTCAAGCTACATTATTTCTGGCAGTCTGTAAAGGCCCATAGCTCCATGCTGTGAAATTCTGGAAACTGTAGAATGTGGTGGCACCACAGCTCTTTGACAGATAAGGCTGAATAACTCACAAAACTACAAATCCCAGAATTCCATAGCAATGAGCTGTGCCACTTAAAGCAGTGTTAAACTGGATACAGTCTCTGGCTTTCCTTTCCATCAGCTCTTTTAAATCTCTAACCTCCTCTGCATCCACACTGCATAAATAATCCAGTTTTGAAACCACTTTAACTGCCATGGCTCGGTGTTATGGAATTCTGGGAATTGTAGTTTGTTGTGGCATTGAGCCATGGCAGTTAAAGTGGTGTCAAATTGGATAATTTCTGCAGTGCGGATGCAGCGTAGGTTAGAGATTTAAAAGAGCCAGAATGAGGCTGTATCCACACTGCAAAAATAATAGAGTTTGACACCATTTTAATTGTTGTGGGCTCCATGCTATGGAATCGTGGGGGTTGTAGTTTGTGGTGGCCCCAGAGATCTCTCTCTCTCTCTCTCTCTCAGAAAAGACCACATAATCTCACAAAACTACCAACTCCCAGGACTCCAACACATGGAGCCACAGCAGTTAAAGTGGTGTCAAACTAGATTATTGTTGCTGTGCAGATGCAGCCTGAGTTATTTAGCACCAATTCT
The DNA here is from genome assembly GCA_026167975.1 of Phrynosoma blainvillii. NCBI lineage: Eukaryota > Metazoa > Chordata > Lepidosauria > Squamata > Phrynosomatidae > Phrynosoma > Phrynosoma blainvillii. The sequence goes on along the minus strand of JANUYF010000002.1, from coordinate 154,494,745 downwards.
ATGAAGGTGGGAAGTACTTTTTGAAAATTAATTGTTGATATGATGATTTTTTAATGTTGTTCTTGCTGTGTGCCTTCACTACGTTTCCAACTCATGGCGACCCTAAGGAGAGGCTATCGTGGGATTTTCTTGGCAACTTTCTTCAGAGAGGGTTTGCCATTGCCTTCTCCTGAGGCTGAGAGAGTGTCTTGCTCAAGGTCACCCAGTGGGTTTCCATGACCGAGGCGTGATTCAACCCCTGGTCTCCAGAGTTGTAGTCCAGAGCTCAAACCACAACACTATGGTGTGTACATTTTACTTCTGAAATCCATAAAAATATTATTTTAAAAAATGGGGGGGGGGAGGAATAAAATTTTGGAAAGCTAAATTTTGCTTGGCTGACCAAGAGAAAAACTTCACCTGCCATCTCTCTTCAGGCCAGCCTTGAAGTAGACAAGCCAGGCAAATTGGAAAACAGGGACACATGTTTTGCTGTTGTTTTTACTGGCCTTTGCTTTGTGCCGTGAACAATAGCTTCCTCCTGAAATCTAGTCAGGGGAAGGCAATGGCAAACTTCCATTGATAGAATCATGCCAAGAAAGGGTCTCCATAAGTCAGAAATCACTTGAAGGCACACAACAACAAAATAGATAAGGAAAAGCATGTTGGGATAAAATTCCAGGCACAAGAGCATATAGGAGAGAAGCCCTGTGATACTGCTGGCCTTCCAGAGATTTGTTCTGTGCCTTTAATATCAATCTGGCTAATGTAGCACAACATCTACATAACTGGGGAAAGTTACAAATCTCTGTCTATGATTATATTTGTAACCTAACCAGCTCTTTTTTGTTGCAACCCATCTCTGGGTCAGGCAAATTGTTGTGTGTTATAATGAAAGACAAGAGCATTACTCGAGCATATTTCTAGAGAAATTAATTGTGCCACGCAGAGGCAATTGCCAAGAAAACAGAATTAGGCCCATTGGATGTCTATGGTGTGATGCATCTTTGTTATATATTTGTTGTTTTCAGTTGATTGGTAAAGATGGAGAGAGGCAGAGGAGGAGGAGGAGGAGGAGGAGGAAGGAATGTGGGGGGCTCTGGACTACACAGGAGCATTTACTCCCAGTCCCAGCAGCAGTATCATTATCCTGCCTCCTCTCCTCAGGCGGGCTGCATGGAAATCCAGGAGCTGGCCTCCAAAAGAGTGGACATCCAAAAAAAGAGATTTTATCTGGATGTGAAGCAGAGTTCCCGAGGCCGCTTCCTGAAGATAGCGGAGGTCTGGATAGGAAGAGGCAGACAGGACAATATCAGGAAAAGCAAGCTGACTCTGTCCTTGTCGGTAGCTTCCGAGCTGAAGGATTGCCTGGGAGATTTCATAGAGCACTATGCCCACTTGGGCCTAAAAGGCAGCCAGAGTCATCGGAATGATCATACTAATGGCAAAGAGCAAGATTCCAGAAGGCGGCAACACCATCACCCACCGTCACCTCCAGCATCTGTTGGATCTGAAGAGCATCTTCACAGTGTTTTAAAAACGGAATATATTGAAAGAGACAATAGGAAGTATTACCTGGATCTGAAGGAGAACCAACGTGGACGTTTCCTGAGGATAAGGCAGACCTTGATTAGAGGACCTGGGATGATAGGATATTTTGGTCACAGTTTAGGACAGGAACAAACTATTGTCCTTCCAGCACAGGGGATGATTGAGTTCAGGGATGCTTTGGTCCAACTCATTGAAGAATATGGTGAAGGAGATATAGAAGAAAGGAGGAGTGGGGGTGAGGAACCTCCTGAACTCCCAGAAGGGACTTCCTTTAGGGTGGACAATAAGAGGTTCTACTTTGATGTGGGGTCCAATCGGTACGGTATTTTTTTGAAGGTAAGTGAAGTGAGACCCCCATACCGTAACACCATCACTGTCCCATACAAAGCATGGACAAGATTTGGGGAAAACTTTATCAAGTATGAAGAAGAGATGAGGAGAATTTACAACGGCCATAAAGAGAAAAGAATGGATACCAGAGGGGACAGTGGTGAAGAACAAGAGGGTCTTGATTAGGATGTGTTTCAACAGGCCAAGAAGGAAAACAGAGATTTGGCTGGTGATATTGATGTGTAATAGTTGGAGGAAGTTGCCTTTGATTTTGTAAGTTCTTCCCTGTTGTTACATAACTCCAATATGTATAATATTGCAAGGGTCTGTTTTTCATCTTAAATTATATCCAGCAACACATCTGTGATTTCTTGTAGGAATAATTAACTGGCCAGTGGCTCTGATAAAATTATGTATAGTAGCACTAAATTTGTTATGCCCTCTTAAATATTATGTATAAAGTTTGTGTTGCAGTGTAACATGATAGAAGTAAGCCAGATGGAATTAATATCAGTTGATATTAACCACAGAGCATTTATTACCAAAACTTATCTTTAGATTTTAAGTATTTTATTGGGAAGGTATCTTTAAATAAGAAATCTTCTGCTTCCTTTACAGTAAAAACAATTTGAAGGGGAGGGGGATCACACCGTTATATTGTGATGGCCAGTAGTTAATTTCATGGTTACCCAATGTTATGATAGCTTAGTAATGTAAGTGTCCCAACAATATAAATCCATGTTTAATAGACTAGTTCAGAATAATGTTGGTCTTGAATCATCCATTCTTTATGGATTGCATACACCATGTGGGGAGAGTTTATTTAAATAGTGTAACAAAATTTCAAAAACTATTTTTGTATTTGTGGGGTTAAAGGGGTTGCTTTGATGTGGGAATTTGGTAATTGATTCATGGTTGGGATTGAAATTCTAAATTGGGTGATTAAATGTGTGTGAGAGAGATGTGGGAAAGTATTAGAATAACTTTTGTTTTTATCTTTATACTTTGAAAAAATGCTTTGAGAGATTTTGGTGCATCACTCTTAATTGGTATCAAGCAGATCGCCGGTTTTACATTGTTGCAGCTGAAACATTCACTAACAGCTAGAAGTATTTCTTTTGTAAGTGTTGTCTCTTAACACATTATTGTAAATCACAGCCTATACTTTTTGTTTTGTTAAAACAGAAACCTATGATCCTTCAAATTAATCTGTAAAGATGCATCTAGAGACAATACCAAGCAAAATAATCAAGAAAATGTCTGGAAGGGTTTGTGTGGATTATGAGGGGCAGGATACATGTTACAAACTTTTTTTTAATGGCAAACGCTTCTAATAGGGCTGCAATCCTATACACATTAACCTGGGAATAAGGATCAGTGAATACATTGAAACTGATTTCTGAGTAGACATGCCTAGGATTGCACTTTAAATCAGATTTTAAATTGGATCTAGAATGCTCTGTCTTCAAACAACAAAGCATGTGCTTTAGACCTTGATACTGTGTAACTATTTCTGTCTTTATGTACAAGCTATTTTACATGTACAGAAACATAAGCCCATAATCTTTTTCCAACTATTCACATTTGGCCATTTAAAGTCCAAAAGAAAATTATTTTTCATAACCAGAAGCGGTAGCTTTACTTTTTTCTCTACTTGCCATTTCCATTTCAATGTCGCATTAAACATGCACCATGTTCTCCTTTTTTCAGGGTCATTTGTGAAGGTGGAAAATATAACCCAACATTTATTTTGGTTCCACAGTATTTTTTTTTTATTTGCAAACAAAAGGAAAAGAGTTTGCACCAAAATCATCAAAATGAGCTTTATAAATGTGTGTTACAGTTGTGACAGAGAAAAAGGGAAGTATGGACTTTAATTTCACTGTTTTAGGTGATTTGCCCAGTATATAATAATTGGACCTCTTAGAACATTTGGTCTAGTTTCAAGAAATAACAAATGCTATCCAACCTAAAACTAAGATTTCTCATTTGGTTATTTTAAGTACCAGAGGCACACTGGGCCATAAGAGATTATTGGAAGCTACACATTAATCTTGTATGAAAGAGTGCTAAGAGTACTTCTGAAGTTGGGGGTGGGGGAAAACTTAGAATGGATGGAAATATTCTGTATATGTTGTTGAATTGATAATTGTAGTTAATTGACTGAAACTAAATTACCACACTGTTGATTTTTTTGCTGCACATCCCAATGCCTGTATAATGGCAATGGTGCCAGATTCCAGGGGATACATGAATGTAGGAACTCCTGATGCTCACATTTTCCCAGCTTATGTCTTGCTAAGGGCATTTTCTAACATGTTTAAAAAAGGATACTTTGATCATTCAAAGGGGGGGGGTACTGCAAGGACTGGAGTCATGCGGCCTTCCAGATGTTTTGGACTGTAACTTCCAGAATGCAACTCTATTCTTTTTGCCTGAGAGACCACCTCTCTAGGAATCTCCAGGTCCTCCAGTGCAATTCTGTGGTCCACATCTGCCAGAGGTTGACCATAGAACCATGTTGGAGGACCTACAAATGCCTGGATAAGTGTTTTCTCTAGCAACATCTAGGTTCTCCAGCACAACTCTATGGTCAACTTCTAGCAAGAGTTGCGCGGGAGGACTGAGAGATTCCTAGAGAGAACATATTAATCAAAATCTCAAATAATCAAATCCGGAAAAGTCAAAGCTGCAAATGTGGAGAGCCAACCTTACATTAATTTGGGGGTTAATCAGTATTTAAGAAAATGCATTTCCTCCACAATTTTTAAAGAAAGCCAATAACTGAAATGTTACCTACTCCATTCAGAAAGCATATTAGTTAATACACTGACATGTGCAAACTTTCATCACTTTTATCTATATCTTGCTTTCTGAACTGACTCAGATACTAGGTAGACCTGTTGCATATTGCCCTCTTTCACCCAACTGAGATTTATCTATCCTTGTGCTCTTAAATGGATCTCAATTGTCCTCTGTATATAGGCACAAGGGGCGATATTCTTCAAATCAGCAACTACAAATTAATACAAATGTGAGCATCTGAGACTTACTACACATGAGCCTTAAAAGTTGCCACCTGCTTTATATAGTGGACATGCTGGTTTTAATTTATCCATTGGAGGTGACTAGTTTTGTTCTTGTCTTCAAATCCAAGGTTTATATAGTCAGATTTACACTCGTAAGAGCGGAAGTGGTAATTTGAGAAAGAGATTCTCTTTAAACCTGGCAGCACATCTACATTTTTGGAGAGTGGCAATAACACGTTGAGTATTTGTTTGCAGAAGGGCCTATAACGTAAAGAAATATTGTTTGCACCCCCCCAAAATGCCATGTCCCTTAAACTTGAGAAAAACACAAGCTTATTTGCACTAAAAAGCGTGGCCAAAAACAATTCTAGGAGGGCAGGGTGAAAAAATCAGTTTGTACCTCTTAAATGATTTGTTCTCATGAGAGAATTTTACATTAAAGCCCTGACCTCTCTTTTAAAACTTTATGGTCCAGACAGAAAGTCTGTCAGTTTTGTGATTTCATAATAATGCACTTTATATTTTATAAATAATAGAAGCACATTTCTGCTACTGGTTTGGTACAGTGTGTTTCAATATAACTTATACTCTTAATCAGTATAACAATGGCCTTCTGCATGCATGTCTGTGAGTGATCTATTGCAAGGACTAGATCAAATTGTATTGACATGGTGGAGAAGAATAGGCACACACTAAAATTAATTTCAAAATATCAAAGGCCTATAATTTCAGAAATGTTGAGTCCAAACCAATGAGCTTGAGATGTCAACATTTCTGAAAGTCAAATACTTCAACCGATTTTCAGATATCCTATTCCTGCAACTGATACAGATGTGGGTTAAATAACTGTAGTTTTGCAGTGTTGTCACATAATCCTTTCTTCTCCTAAAAAGTATTGTAGGGGATCAGATTTTGTGTGGCTTACACAGGTAGGTCATTTGTGCTGACTATATCTCATATAACCTTGCTTTTTTTGCTAAAGTACAAAGGTAGAAAGGTGTTATTATGATCAAATATTGACACAAAAAAGTTCTATAGTGCAGTTAAAATGCAAAGAAATACGTTGTATAATGCATCACACCAATTCTGTAAAACCAAACAAACAACTTTGGATGAAAAATTGCAGAAAACCCTTTTTGTTCCTGAACTCAAAAGAGTAGGAAGCAAATATGTCTAATTTATCAAAGCCTGACACATGCAAAAATTAGAGCTTAAGATGCAGAAATTATTTCATATTAGCAAAACATCATGTGTACTTTTTAAATGGTAAAACATATTTTTCTTATAATGTACTCTTCTAAGAACCAGTTCACTATGATCTTTTCTTTTAGTGTTACTATCTCCAAAGCATTAAGTAAATACAAATGTCTACTTACCTAACCCTTTATATTTTTCTTCTTCCTGGGCCAAGGAGGGAAACTATTCTCTGAATTGTCAACTATTCTCTGAATAGTTTCACTTTAATTGCAGTTAAAAATAAATTTCAATTAATTTTTCATGTCTTCTTTTCTGTTTAGCTACATTTGCAACTACAGGTCATGGGAACATAACGTAACACTAATATATTATGTCCTTATGCTATAAGAAATATACCCTTTCTGTTACTGTATAAAGAAAATTAAATGGCAGCAGATTATACTGTATGTTCAACCAGTCAACTACATGTTCTTCCATATATCTTTCATTAAAGAGGCTAAAGCTGGGCCAGATGACTGCAGGCAGACTGCTGGCCCTAACACCTTCCTCTAGAGCAGGGATAGGCAACCTTTCCCCTTTAAGGGCCAAGGGACTTCAGCTCCCAGAAGCCTCAGCCATGTTGGCCTATAGTCCCATGTTGGCCAATAGCTCCTGGGATTCTGGGAGCTGAAGTCCCTCGGCCCTTAAAGGGGAAAGGTTGCCTACCCCTGCTCTAGATGTCTGCCCAGAAAGGGAAATGTAATTTACTGTATATACTCATGTACAAGTCTAGAAATTTTAGTTAAAAAATTAACCCCAAAAACCTGGATCAACTTAACCATGAGTCAATGTAAGCACTGTACTTTGACTCTTATAGAAAAGGAACCATCACCTGCTAAAAGGCAAGAGTCATATGCCTGCTGGAATTTTGTGATTTCTTTGGCCTTGTTTTCCTTTGCCTCATTGTTTAGATCAGGGGTAGGCAACCTTTTTGAGCCGGGGGCCGGGTTGCTGTCCCTCAGACAATTGGGGGGCCGAAACACCATAAATAAATAAATAAAAATTAAAAAAATTAAATTAAAAAATATGCGTGCACACTCTCTCAGCCCTAGAAAAGCCATGGCAAAACCCCTGTGGAGATTTTGCCAAGAAAACCCCAAGAACAAGTAATAATAACAATAATCAATATCATCATGGTGGAGGGCGGCAGGACCGGCCTGGGGCCGGTCCAAAGGCCTTGGGGAGCCGCATCTGGGCCTTAGGTTGCCTACCCCTGGTTTAGATCCTTTGTTACATGCCCCTAAGTTTTAACCTCCGCTTATCCATGGGTCATATGAAAATCCATAATTTTGTCCCCAAAACCTGCCCTCGACTTATACAGGAAGTCAACTTATAGTGAAGTATATATGGTATGCTCAAATTGCTAAGGGAAAAGTAACATGTTCAAAGTGCACACAGATATAGCTAATAGTTGCTTTCCTCAATCAATGCTTGGTATTTTCTGTGTACTTCCCCTTTAGACAGCCCATTTCTCCACTTAGTTTTAGATCAGAGCAGTATGGAATGGTTTCACTTTAGGGGGGAAAGAATAGTGTGAAACAGTCCTAAGAAATATAGTTGATCGGAGGACACAAATGTTTGCAGTGATTTTATCAATAATGTTTTCATATTATTGCCAGTTCTCCATCTATATCTAAATCACTCAGTTTAAAAATGGGATCTAAGAATCAGCTTTGATTAATCAGAGATATCAGTCAAATGTTTAGTTTGCTAAGCAATGTTAAGATACTTAATCTAAATTACAGTGATAGATACCCTGGTTTTTCAAAATAATTAAAATGTGTTATTGGATTTTGTTACAGAACATAGAGAAGCAGGCCTCAGTGGAGCTAGAAATGGAGTAAAGCATGAAAAACTTTTTACAATGTGAAATAAGGATTGTAAAGTGCTGTATGAATATATAACATTGGATACAGTAGCTTTTCATATAGTTGAATCCTAAATTTCAAAATGGTAATGATACATGTATGAAACAAACCTAACCTTCAAAATAGACACAGATTAAACCTAACCTTCAAAATAGACACTGATTCAAATGGGCCTTTTCATAATTATTCAAACACTTGGAACAGGAATTGGTTGGGGATTGCAATTTGATAACATATGATTGTTAGTGAAATTATCTGTGTTATTTTATTTTACTCACTGAAAAAGCTTAAAACCTCTGTAGGGAAGAAAACCAGCATGATTCAGGGGACTGATGATCATTTATTGATAATCCTGTTAATTGAAACTACTAATTTTTGCCATCGCCATATGTTATTATTTGTTTAGTTCCACTGTTTGGTACTGTAGATTTTCTGCAATTTGGGTAAATGAATTAAGCTCTTGTAATCCTATACGAGTAGTCTGAGTGTTGGACTACAATTTTAATGTTAAAGATTCGAATCCTTGTTTAGCCATGGAAACCCACTGGGTGACCTTGGGCAGGTCACATACTCTCAGCGTCAGAAAACCCTGTGATTATGGCCATAATGATCACTATAAGTCAGAAACGACTTGAAGGTACATAACAATAACAAAGTCGTACTATACTAGTAGAAACAGATAGGTTTCCTATGTCTACATTTTAAATACTATATGTTGCATTTTCTAGTTATTCTCCAAAATGTTATTGGGTTTTCTCCTGCCCTTGCATTCAAAATCATATTTATGTCCTAGATACATAGTAATAATGAATTGAAATGCTTTATTCGGTTAAAGCCAACTGAAAATAGAGGTCACAGTTTTCAACCCAGATGTCCAGTTCTTGAAGCCACTGCAGTGACAGACCAAATCTAGATTATTATTTTTTACTTTGGGAGCTAACAAAGCACCCATCTGATTGCACTACAATACCATTATTAGTGCTATGCTAGCTCAAGAATTTATAGACCTGTTTTCCAGATATCTCTTTCCTGGTAAAGCTCAGTTCACCTGTCCTAGTAGTTTCATGTTGTTGTATGTGTTCAACTCATTTCTGATTTGTGGTGACCCTAGAACAAACATATCACAGGGTTTCCTTGGCAAGATTTGTTCAGAAGGAGTTTGCCTTCCTCTGAGGCTGAGAAAATGCGACTTGCCCAAGGTAACCCAGTGAGTTCCCCTGGCCAAGCAGGGATTTGAACCCTGGTCTCCAGAGTTGTAGTCCAATGTCCAAACCACTACACCAGGGGTAGGCAACCTTTTTGAGCCGGGGGCCGGGTTGCTGTCCCTCAGACAATTGGGGGGCCGAAGCACCAAAAATAAATAAATAAATAAATTTTATTTTTTAAAAAAAATGCATGCACACTCTCTCAGCCCTAGAAAAGCCATGGCAAAACCCCTGTGGAGATTTTGCCAAGAAAACCCCAAGAACAAGTAATAACAACAATGATCAATATCATCATGGGGGGCGGTGGCGGCGGCGGCGGCGGCAGGACCAGCCTGGGGCCAGTCCAAAGGCCTCGGGGGGCCACATCCAGCCCCCGGGACTTAGGTTGCCTACCCCTGCACTACACCATGCTGACTTGAAAGCACACAACTACAATAATCCATGTTGCAATTGAAAGTATTTGGGGATGGCTTAATCCCATTAGCTTCACATTTTTATCTACACTTACAAAACGCAAGCCAGAGATTTTCTTATAGATAAATTATGTAGTTTCAAGCATGTATCCCAGTATTTATTTACTGTTACTATTAAAACTTTGATTTTCTTTTGTTCTCCCATTTCTCAGGTGCGACTTGAATAGTTGCTTAGGAAAACCTATCCTAATGTTACAAGCTTGTGGCACAAAGCATACTTAACCCTGTTTAGTCATTACATCAAGATCCACAACTGATAAGCATTTCACCACATAATATTTATCCACCAACATTAGGGGAGACCTCACCTAATCACTATAAGAATAAATAAAAATGTACAACTACATCAAAAGGAGGTAAATTTAATCCCCATCAAGTTATAACTATAAAGTAACTTGGTTGTACATTTGTTATTGGGGATTAATTACAACTAACTAGTAATTTGTGGGTACTACTACCATGTTCTGTACAAAACACTTTTCATTTTGAGAAAAACTGTAGGTTTTTATGCTAATAGTTCTTCCAGAATTACTCTTATTCTTAACAAATGTATTTTTCTTTCCTATATAATATTTCTGATATTTTTTTTCCTTTTTTTAAACATCACCCCAATTTTTGAGAGAGAGTTGATTCACATGTTTCAGATATTACATGATTAGTTGCCCCAGAATGATAAAGCTGGATTTCTTCCATGTTTCAGTTTAGACTGAAAATTAGGAATCTTATAAAAATGTGAGTATTATAAACTATTCTTGGTGGCATTTACTTTGATTTCTACACCAGTGTATTTTGGTTTTTTTACTGTGAAAGAATTGAGAGCAAAAGATGAAATTATTAAGACATTTGGATGGAAAACTCCTACAAACATGAATTTGCACAATAAATTGAAATTTTATTGTGAAGGAAAAATAGAAACCCTTCGTTAGTTTTTTACCTGCCATTCTCCCTGCTATACAAGTTAAATTAAAAGGCAGCACAGTTATAAAGTGAATCCCGCTGTCTGTTTCTGCAGTTTTGTCCAAAGTGCATATTAGTGTGCACTGGGCACTGGATCAAAGTAAATATTTTAATATTACACAGTAATAGGTTTTGTGGCAGCAATGAAGCCTCTGGCACTGATTTGATTTGCTGGGCTCTGATGATGTTGCAGAGGCTGAGCAGTCATGATATTGCAGACTGAACAGCAGAAAAGAAGAGGAAACTTTGAGAGGAAGGAAGGAAAGAAAAAAAGCAGATGGTGATAGTAAAATAAGAGTCTGGATAAAAAATAAAGTTCAAAAACAGCAGACCTATTGAGAGAGGATATTTTAAAGAATGATGGTCATATGAAGCGGTTAAGAGAAGAGAAAGTGCCAGCTAGGTGTTCCTAGGAGAGAGAGTGTCAGCAGGTTAGAAAGAGTGGAACCAGGGCTGCATCCGCACTGCAGAAATAATCCAGTTTGACACCGCTTTAAGTGCTGTGGCTCAGTGCTATGGAATTCTGTCCTGGTGCCACAACAAACTACAATTCCCCGAATTACATAGCATTGAGCCACAGCACATAGAGCGGTGTCAAACTGGATTGTTTCTGTAGTGCAGATGCAGCCTGAGGGATGGAACTTGGATGAGGGAGTTGTGCACAGGTAGCAGGGGAAGAAGAGAGACATAGAATGAGAAACACAGGAGAACTAGTGGCCGTACCAAAAAAGGGGAAGTGAAGTTTTCTCTTGGAAGATTCTGATGCATAGCAAATACCCAGAATTGTTGCTTCAAATATAAGCCTATGTAGTCTGTGAGTATCTATAGAAAAATTGTTTGAGCCTTGGTTACTCACTCAGTGATAGGGAGTGTCAAAGTTTTTAAAGTACAATATGTAGCTAAAACTAGTGTGAACATAATTTGGTATGCTTCTCTCTCATCCTCTCCATCTTGTCACACATTCCATCTTAAGGAACACAGAGCAACCCACCCTGCATTAGGATAGGAGGAAGGACAACAAGGAATGCATCATTGTAGAATCCAAACTGTATTTAACAGTCTTGTATTTAGAAATATATAAACTGCATTTACTGTTTGGCAGAAATTTAACTAAGCAAGGTCATATCTTTTGTTTCTTCCTCTTCCTTATTTTGCATGCAAATGTGTGCCTACGTGGCTGCAAATGTAGAGATGTGTGAACTATTAAAGAATGTCATTGTCACTGTAATACCATTTTCTCTTAGCCCATCAGATTTTTTAAGCAAGCTCAGTCACATGATGAAGTGCAGTGGAGTACACTGAGTACTATAAATGAAACATAGTTCTTTTCGTTTTTGCAAACATTAATCATTAAATTTCATTATACTATTCAAAAGTTGGGCAAGATAAATTTTGTAGAAATTAATCCGATTATGTTCCACATCTTAATTTAGCACAAGCAGATTTGTTATACACTTACTAAACATGGTTTATGAAGCAAAATCTGCAGTGGGATGAAAGTCCTGGCAGAAAAAGGGAATGCTCATTGTCTCCCTTATTGTCAGTTCTCATCCATACGTCAATCAGAAAAAAAGTTACCTTTATCCCAAAACAACAGGCATAATGTACTTTCATGCATGTAGCTGGACTGTTGCTGAACTCATCTGAAAAGAGCAGAGGGATTTACTGTACCTGAGGATATATCTGAGGCTGTGGAATATAGAAGAGGCTTATATTATGCATTGGTTTGGGGTTTGATATATGCTGTAGTTACGCTGTCAGAATTACTTAGGTTTATGCAGCCTCATCCTACGTGATTGTACCTCAGGATACATTACCTCATCAGAATCATTTAGGTTTGTTTCATATAATGAATTCTCACAAAATTGAAATTTTGACCATTTGAATGGACATCAGAAAAGGTTGTATTGAAATATGACAGGATAGAGAAAAATTGTATTCACAAACTCTGTGAAAACATTGGCTAAGAAATCTGATGGGGGAAGGAAAATGCTGCTACAATGGGAAATAACAAAGATGTAAATTAGCATGTATTCTCAAACATGTCAAAGGAAGACTTGGGTTTTTCCTAGGTGTTTTTCTCTGGCATTTAAAGGCTTGTTCTAACCTTGAGTATCTTACTGTGTGTGGGAGCAAAAATGCCTGCCCGCAGTATATATTCACAATGAACATGCCTTAAAATACGTGAAATACATTTAACTGGTTGACAGGCTAGGTAGGATGTTAAGACTCACTCTTCAGCTATTAACTACAAGGATGTACCTAAACAGAATGTACAAACATTTGTGAATTCTTATTTTTGTGCTTTTGTATTCCTACATCAGTGGAATGGGGACATTCTTCCTCTCCCCTTCTCATCGCAGCCTTCATGCTGCAAAAGACCTGATCCAGAGGATTCCACAGCCCTTTAGAGCAGGTTTTTAGGTCCATGGGGGGCTATAGGAAAAAAGAGGGTCAGAAAATCTGTTGGAAGTTGCAGGATCCAGTCCACCACTGGATTCTGGCCTATATGTTTTGAATACTTCCATACAGCCATTATATCCATATTATTCTAGATCTCATCCTTAAATCCTACTACCTTTACAGTTTTTTTCTTGGTATTTGTCTTGCTTCTCTACTTGTCCATATAGTGTTGAAAGGCTACTAATATCATTAATCTAGCATGGAACCAAATGCAATAAAATAACCTGATGTGTTTAAATTCAACTAAACCTTTTTATTATTGTTAAAATATCACATTCCAAAAATATGCCAGGACCTCCTAAATTTTCCTCTTAACTGTAGCTTCTTAGGCTGTTCTGGAGGCCCCCAAGATTAAGTATTTTTAGCTTTGGTTTAGAAAGTTTAGTTCAGATCTCACAAGGTAAGCAGCTTTGCACAAGTAATTGTTTTCTTCTGAAAAGAAGTGTGTGACATTCCCATTTACAACATAACAGCAGAGGGAGGAGGAAGCAGTGTTGAGCCTGGATCCCAGACCTTTAATCCAAACTACCAGGTTATAGCTGCATAATTACGATATTTCAAAGTGCATTTGTTTTAGTTTGAGGGTGTGTATGTATTTTAGTCAAGAATGTTCACTTTTTGTCTTAAAAAATTCATAAAATGTGCAATATATCACATATACTCCAGAGCTGCATATGAATAATGTGCAAACATGGTTAATCTTGTAATAAAAATTAGGTTTGGCCTAATTTGTTTCTCTTGGATCACTTAGTATTCATAGAGCCTGATAATATATGACAGGCTTCAAAGGATGACAGAAAATATTTCTCTACAAATGGTGGCTAACTGATCTGATATCTGAATATTTAGTATTTCCCAATTTGAATTCTTCCCCCTTCCCCCATAGTTCTGGATGTCTTTCCATTAGATAATAGATACATTACCTCTTAAGGTTCTTAGATGAAATGGCCTTTTAAAGGAGTGATATAATTTTTTTTTTAACAAAAGAGGATTTTTTTCCCCTTTCCCTCTATTTTGTCACTGTGCTTTTGGACTGGTGAAAACCAGAAGCAATAATTTTGCCACTACTCATTTGCTTTATACCTAAATTACCATCTTGCCTCTGCAACGTGCAGCATTCACATACACAAATTTGCTCAATGCAAACAATCCTGTGACATCTTAAAGATTAAGAAATTGATATCATAAGCTTTCATAGGGGAGCTCACTGCATTAGGCATACAAAATAATTGTCCAAATGGTTAGGTGTATATACTGAGTACAGAAAAATAATGTTTTCACAAAGCAAGGCCATTCAGCTGAAGAGACAGCAGTCAGTGTGTGACAGTAGTATGCAGAATATGAATGAATACAGAAATGAACTGAACAGCATCAATAACATTTCCTGGCAACGGTTTCTTATGATAAATAGGCATAGTGAGATCAATGTTGTAAACACTGAGGAGAGAAAATTACTTTCCACAGTGAGCTAGCCATTCCAAGAAATTATTGATACCAAGGTCCACAGTGTCAACTTTGCTAATAAATTATCATTTGGCACATTTTCACTATAGTTGGCACAGCATATCCTGGGAAGATTTGATTGATAGAATTTTAATGCTTAATTTTTTTTATTACAGTTTGTAGCTGTTGTTCTTACTATTATTTTTGCTACTATAATTGATACTATTCTGCTAAGGTCGATGCCAACTTGCAATTAGAATACGCAAAAGATAAAAATAAAAACAATTTAAAAAGGAATATAAAACAAACCCACTCCTATCTTTTGCTGAGATTGATACCTTTAGATTGTATGAATGTTTGAGATTGCATATTTTTTTAATGTGACATATGCCATCTTCAGCCATGGGCACTGTTTGCAAATAATGACACATATCACAGTAGGAGATGAGACAGTGAGACTCTGGTGGTATTTCATGCAGCATGTGTCAGTTGAACAAATAAGAGGACAGTATTTGAATTAGGATTCTTTGTAGGAGGTAGTTCCTGATTTTGCATTTCTCATTAGGTTAATGGTGGAGGATGGCTGTCCAAGCAAACATATGTATGATAGCAGTTACTGAACAGTGGTGTTTTAGATTTGGATGTTTGGTTACTGTGTGGCCTTTATTGTTAAGCCCTTCCTATGTTTTTATGGTTTACCTGATCTGTTTTTTCCAGCATCTGTTTATATTATTTAATATTAAAATGGAAACCTTAAGCTGTAAAGTGAGGTCCATTTTTGTTGCCTGGTATATGCTGTTTTGTGTATACCATCTCTTGCACTTTTTGTGGACAGCATTCCTCAGAGTCTGAGTTAAAAGTTCTCTTCTGTGCAGTTTGCTTGCCTGAACACATTTAAAGGAACAGCCCTAAAATTAAAATTTGCACTGGGTCAGTAGAAGAGTTTGTGACTGTCTAACTGTCACATTTTTGCCCTGTTTGTCTCCAGGAGGGTTTGGAATTACTAGTAAAAACTACAGTGCATTGAAATGTGTGGGAATATCTTGGAAAATAGATGGTGAATAGATGGTGCCAAATGCATATAGCACGATTAGAATAAATCTAGTCTTTCAGATTACAGTTGATGAAAAAATGGTTTCTGAGGCTCCAAGAACTGATCTGTCAGCTGGTTATTATACACTCATTTTTATTTCATTTAGAATGCTTGATATATAAAAATTTGCCAGTGCACTATTGCAGCATAACTGCTAAGGCAAAACGTCACAGTCCCTACTTTTCTATCAGGAACAACATTCACAGGCACGGTTGTACTTCTGCTCCATTTTCATTTCATGTGAAGTAGCTGGAAAGGCTGCACACAGACATCTCGGTATAATTCGCTTAAGAACTATAGTAACTGCATTTTCTTTCAGGGAAAATAATATTTTCTTTATATGGCAGCATTTTTAAAAATCTGCAAAACAAACTGGCATGCCAAATTCCATTGCAGAACATTTCAGGTGAGATATGAAAGTTCTGTTCATAGCATTCTATATGTGATAGCCCATTTATGCATATAAGTCACCAGTTAATGAATATAAATGTGTCCTATCAATCTTTCTGCATTAGAAATCACCAGAGCTGTCAGACTGGCAGAAAGAGAGTCTTAGATTTTGTGTTTAGGAAAAGGAATATTAAGGTTAGCATAGTTTTGATACAGGAACTGACATGTAACACCATTCCTAACTATACAGTCGCCCTTCCATTTTCGCTGACTTCAAGTCTACGTCCATTGTCCGTTCTCAGGCAGCGAACAAGGGGACAAAATGGGGCACACACCTGTACGCAGCCCCACACATATGCTACAGGCATGAACACCATTATTTTCAATGGGGCTTGAATATTTTCGTGGGGGGGGGGGGGTCCGGAACGGATCCCTTGTGAATTGGAAGGGGCTACTGTAAAGTTACAACATAACCTGGCAAGCCTTGTAAAATAAAGCAATCCATCGGCTGAACATGATGTAAACTATAGGCCAAGTTATACTGTATGGAAGGTTTCATGAGTGATTATATTTATTAATGTTTTTATTAATCAGAATGCAGTTTTAAAATGTGCAACTGAGTACTGTCACAGTTTGCCAGACTTCAAGAACTCTTAAAATAGAACTAGCAAAAACAAATGGCTTTGACATGTCAGAATGGCCTTTTTAGTGTGATATTAAAAGCCCTATAGGCAATCTTAAAGAGCTGTCAGAACTGGATACATAATCTCTATCCAATGTGAATGAAGATTTAGATTTAGCGACTGCAGGCATGTTTCCTACTTTCTCATAAAGGACTCATCACAGGAGGTGTAGCCATTGATTTGGGTCAGTTGAATCTTGCCAATATTACATTATACACCTGGCAGGTATATAAAGAACTGATCTGATTTCATGGCAGTGAGCACAAAACATTGACATTGAGCCACTGATAATTAATGAAACAGAACCATAATCCGGGATTAGATTATATATGATTGAAGAGGGTTGCCCTACTCCACAGAGGTGGCTCCTGGCCTCAGTCGTAGAGGCTCCTTGTTTACCATCTTGCATGTTTCTGTTCTAGTCTCTTGGCTGCTCTGGATTCAGTGTCTGTTATTCTGCTTGCTTCTTTTCCTGCAGGTTGCTGTTCTGGACTCTGAACTGCTCTAAATGCAACTTTTCCTACTTTGCTATTCTGTGACCTTTATTATTCCCACTTCAGTTTTGACTAGTTATTTTTGGTTAGCTGGCTTCTTATAGAAGTCTATCTTTTAATAGGTGCCATTATACTGAAGAGTAGCTGTGATGTGGCTGAGGAAGTCTTCCACCTAGTGACTGAAGATGGTACTGCACATTGAGACACATTTAAATTGATTAAAATTAATTAATGCATTTTAAAAACCAAATAATACTGAGGTACCCTTTGTATCCATGCCAAGTTTCAGACATCTAGGTTTCCTGACAATGGAACTATAGTGGAGACACATATACTTTTATTATTATAGATTGATATTGATAAAGTTGGATAAAGCTTATTCCATAATTAATTTATTAGTGTTTAAGGTGCCACAAGTTTCTTTGTTTTTGCTGCAAAAAACTGACACAGTTAACTCTCTTGAAACATAAACAAAATAATTTCCTGGGGAATGGCAGGAATGTATCACTTGGAAGACGAGGGCAGGATTCATCTGGTCATTCTGGGAAGAATTATTCTCAGATTCATTCTGCAGGTCCTCTGAGCAGCAAAACAGATTTTTATGAGCTCCAGTTCTGTCTAATAATTCCAGTAGCAATCCACTCTTCTTCTTCTTCTTCTTCTTCTTCTTCTTCTTCTTCTTCTTCTCATTCTTCACAATTTTAACCATGGTGGAGAGAACCTGTTTTCACTCTTCCACTGAAAAGATACAAAAATATTGGCTTAGAGCTTCTAGATACCTTTGTGAAATATTTTTAAATATTTCAGTACTAACATTGAGTTCCCAGAGGCCAGCATCTTTTTCCTGAGCGTTGCCAATTTACTGAAGGACAGAAATAGTTAAACACAGTGCCTACAAACTCTCCAATAGGGCACTCTAAGTAAAAGCTGACTTGAAATAATTACAGCATCAGAACAAGAAAACGCTATTTGCTTAATTTTTCTCCTATGAATGAAAATCTAACATGAAGTTAAGTGCACTCAAAACCTAATTCATTAAGTCACATTCTTGCTGTGTTTCTCCCAAAGTAAGAATAATGCATAGATCAGGGGTAGGCAACCTTTCCCCTTTAAGGGCCAAGGGACTTCAGCTCCCAGAAGCCTCAGCCATGTTGGCCAATAGTCCCATGTTGGCCAACAGCTCCTGGGATTCTGGGAGCTGAAGTCCCTCGGCCCTTAAAGGGGAAAGGTTGCCTACCCCTGGCATAGATAAAATTTTGTAAGGATCATTATGGGTCTGTTTTTTAAAAGCATTGTTTCAAAACGAACCTACAATAAGCTGCACATTTAAGGACTGACGATGCAGTCCTGTAAACTCTTTTGTGAATGTTTGGCACTTTTCAGGGATCCTTCCACTAGATTTCTGACTTCTTGATAGCAGAAAGGTGGCAACATAGAAAGATTAGTTCTGGCTGACTTGTAATAAGTGCTGGCATTTTTGCTTTCCACCTTTATTCTGGCGAGGGTTTATGGATCTGTATTATATTGTAAAGCTATATAAAATGTAAGTTGTTTGTACATAATTGCAATTTCAACTATAGCATTGCATATTTCTTTAAGCATAACAGATTATAATGTGGAGCATTAATGTGCTCTCTGCTCTTACTTTTACTCTCTTAAGTACCATAACAGTCTAATTGGGTTTGGGATGCTAACCTAAACCGTGATCAAAGATAGCACTTTAAGTACTTGTAGTCACTTTTCTTCTTACTATATGGAGCACCGCACTTTTATAAATACTACTAGCACTGAGTTTTAAACATATTGTTTTTCCCACCCCATTTTTTGTAGTCTTTACAGGGTGTATGTTTAAAATAGGTGGTGGCTGTACGAAGATAGTTTTTCATTAATATGGCCATTGCCTGGTGCCTAAATCAGTCATATATTTAGGAATTTTATAAATTGATTAAAGATGGGCGGGTAGTAGTGAATCCAAACTATGTTTTGTATCTTTAACAAATCCTAAATTCCTGACATCTAGACAAATCTAATATAAAAAAAGAAATCTATCATGGGCATATATGTGTGCATAGATGAATAGGCTTTCAAAAACACCAAAGACACCAGGACAAATGTAAAGGCCAAGAAGAGCACAAAATCTTATACTTAAAACTGAAATATTAAAACTTTGCATTAGCTTAACAGTATGAAGTAATGTGATTTCAAATGCAGAGATCTGTATATTTGATGATGAGAGCTTTTACTGTGGGGGATTACTATGGATAGGGAAAAAAGCAGAGAGAACAATTGAAAATTAGTTTTACTGTCTTCATCTAGAGCAGTAATGGCGAACCTTTTAGGCTCCGAGTGCCCAAACTAAACAGCCTTCCTGCACCAGGAATTACCCTGTGCTGGAGCTGGGTCTTCTGGGGGGAACAGGACTTCAGGGGTGGGACGTCCAAGGCGGTACTTCTCCTCCCCCCCCCCCCCCCGCACTCTCCTGGGCCTTCAGCTGCCTCTCCAGAGGCACCTGAAGGCCTGGGAAGAGGAGAAACAGGCATATGCCTGTTCTTCCTCCCCCTCTGCACCTTCCTGGGCTTTCAGCTGCCGCTCCAGAGGTAGCTGAAGACCTGGGACGGCCGGGAGGAGGAAGAACAGGTGGCCACCTTTTCCTCTTCTTCCCCACTCAGTGTGCCAGGGAAAATGGCTTTGTGTGCCATCTCTGGCACACGTGCCATAGGTTTGTCAACATGGATCTAGAGTATGCAGACACTCCCTAAGTCACTGCAGTAAATTATAGTACCCATGCCTGCAAATTAGTCTGACGTATTATTATAGTTTCAAGCATTTTTTTAAAAGCAGGATAAAACTGAAATGCATCTAAATGGACAGATATAGCAATTGCTATGTGTACTGCTGCATTTTAGGAGTACTCTTAGCTTATGGAGAGTTCAATAAAGATGGAAGATGGTTTCTGCACAATTGCCATTATTAAATTTCTATTGCCAGGTTTACTTCATGCTGCTTAACCAAGTAACTGTTAAGACCTGGGCAGGTCTCAAAAAAGTAAATCAAAGGCCTACATCCAAAATGGGACCTCCACATTGGACTGTTTCCATCAATGGAATTGAGAGTGTGCTATTTCCTTTCCCCAGTGTAACCTCCTGTGTCCCCCAAAAACATTCTCAGAGGGCTGGAAAATCCTCCAGGCTGGTGTTTGGGTGGCATTATGGTTGCAGAGGAGAGGAAAGAAGAAATAATTTATGTCACCTTCTAGTGCACACTATTGAATTTAGGCCAATTTGTGAAGTTAGTTAACCTGTGAATAGAACTGGTATCTAGATGTCAGTCTATAAATTGTAATGAGATTATTTGTAGAAAAACCCAAAATACTCTTACTCATTAAAGTGAATCCCACACCCTAATCTGGCTAGCACACTGCATATACAGAAGCTGGCTTCTGTGTGTGTATCCCTTGTTAGACTGGGAACTATACACTGAAAGAGGAGTTAGAAAGCACCATTCATGGTAGCATCCCACTTTTGAGACTGCCATATACAGTTCCTGCCATTGTGTCAAGAACCTGCCCTGATGAGGTGGTTGATGTTAAAACATCAATCAGGGACAAGGAGACCAAATGGAAAGTGCATTGATGGATGCATTGCTCTTACAATGTTTAAGCAGGCCCTGTATCATGTACTACGTCTAAACTAATAGTTGAATTTTGTACAGCCCATTTTCATAGCCGAAATGATCCTGAACAAGCTTTAAGAACCTAGGCATTTCTATTTGGATGACAATATTGGCTTTGGTCATATTAATTTGACTGTAGCAGAACAATCAGAACAATCCTTATATATGAATGATTTCTTCCAAATCTCTGGACATTCTATTGTAGGAATGTCAATTTCTACCTTAACAGAAAAATAACCTAAACATATTTATTCATAGTAGCTGGCATAATTAGTCCCTTAGCTAACTGTGATAATACAAATATGCAGTATTTGTAAGTATATGAGGAGGAGCTTTCTAGCTTCGAACAACATCTGTGTAAAATCTGGTAGAAAACTTGCAGTTTATCCCTCCCCCAAACTAACGTACAAAGAAAGAAAAAAAAGAAAAGAAAAGAAAACTTACAATGTGGTAAACAAATAAATTAAGGTCATGCATTTAATTTAAAAGGTAGGGTCCAAAGGGCCACATATGATATTCTTTACAGCCCACATGCCCTGCCTTCCTACTGCAACTTCCTTAAGTTTTTCCTAAAGCAAGGGACACTACAGGGCTGCATCCAGAAAGGTGCATGTTTGAGCCTGTTTGGATCCAAGACAGTTTAATTCAGCCCATTTTGCCAGCCTAGTTTTGTGGATTTTATCTATAGTAAGTGAAACAGTCTGCAGGTTGTATTTTATTTTAAACATTTCATAGACGATAACCTAAAAAGGGTTGGTGTTTTTCTTTAGCTAGATCTCTCCGACCCACCCACCCATTTTTCTTTTAACCTGCAGTTAAAATATTCATGTAAAAATATTTCTAAGGAATAATGTGTTGCTTTATTAAAAGATCAGAATGAAATTGTAATGGCACGCAGGTAGTGTTTAACAATAGTCAATTGTGATTTTCTTTTTCTTTTTAACAGCATGTGTAGTCATTTTACTTACATTTTTAGTATTCTTCCATAAATATGTAAAGGTATTTTCACAACTGCACCTATAATCAGAGTACAGCATTACAGCAGTCAGATTAATCAAAATCATGTGCATAGCAGGTAACAGTTTATCCTCTGTGTGTATTCCTTCCCAATGGTACTATTTTTAAGTAGGATATTCTTAACCAAAAGGTGTGTTAAAAGTCATGGCATGAAAAATCGTAAATGTAAATGAGTACATGTAATGCTAATTAAAGGAATTCTTAAACTTATGTGATGCTTAATATTTTCCTTAGAAAGTTTTGTTTTAAAGGTAGATCACTGTTCTGAAGGATGTTGGTCCTATGGAATAAAAATAATGGAAATTAAATGCATGTGTTACAATTGTAGACATGGTAAAGAATTAAATGTGAACTTACTGTACAATACTGACTCTGTTTTCAAACAATCTGTTTTGCTGTTCTATTGTTAACATATATTTAAAAAAGCAAATGTACTGTTATTTAGCACTTTTTTTCCTATGTACCCTGTTCTCTCACTATACTAGAGGTATGAAAAGGCATAGGTGTGGAATATGTAATCATGCCTGCATGAATACTTTAGGGTTTATGCTTTTCTTGATGTGCAAGACTGGGCTCTGTAGGCATCGTAAGTGCAAAACTCTTTCTTTTGGCTTATACCGTTATATTATAGAATATCAGAACTGTTTAAAGCCAACTTAAAATTCAGGGTCTCTTTACATGATCTCCATTCTAAAAGATAAGTAGTGGCAATTGAGAAGCAACATATGTCTTAACACAGGTAATTTGTAGGAGCATTTATTTGAACCATTAAACTCTTTCCTTGTAATGAACTAATTTATGTCTTTTAACATGTTTAAAAAGGGGGTATTTATGTCACATCCCCACACACACCATTAAACAATTGCATATTTGAAAAAAGATATGTTATGTTGAAGATATGTTTTGCATGCAAACAGCATCCTAGTTGTGTTACCAGAAATGACTGCTTTGCCTTTGTAGTTATATGCAGTGGAGAACATCATACATATAATAAAGTGGACTTGAGCATTAAAAGCATACCCTGAGACATTGCTAAGTATAAATTTCACAGTGAATTAACAGAATTCTATTAGAAGAATTAGAGAGCAAAAGATGAAATACAGCATAATTTAAAAAGCAATCCAGCCATGCTGCAAAACTTTTGGAATTACTGCTTTAAAAAAAGAGATGGACTTCAAAGGTTATGTTATGTGGGGAGCAGGAAGACATATCTTGTGGTAGAGTTTTCAGCTAGTATAAACACACAGTTGATATGATAGGAGTTAGAAAGAATCAAAGCAGTGAGATAAAAGGGACTGCAATAGATGACATGGAGTCAGAGGGCAATGGAAGTCAAGGTGTTAAATAAGATAGCGTCAGATTAAAAGAGAGGTATTGGCTCTCATAGGATAAAAAGGAAAAGGGAGAATGATATGAAGAGCGTGGGAACAGTAGGTGAAAGACTGAAACAAGGAACAGTACAGCTATGACAGAAGCACTGTAAAAATATGAGTCCAGTCCAAATGTCACCTTCAAGCCAAGGAAGGCTTTTGATCCACTGAAGAGTCCCTGCTGGCAGAAGAGGGTCAGGCATCCTTTGGCAGTTGCCATCTCCCACATCATTCACCCAACTCTCCAGATAATATTTTCAGAGGGCACAAGGAGCTGCAAGAGGAACTGGCAAAAGCAACTCTCTTCCCCCTTCAGCCAGCAGAAGCATCCCCAGTAAAACTCTGCTCTGGGTGACACCTGAAGGAGGGAGGAAAGTGTGGATCCAAACTTATGGCTCATATTCTGAGTCCAGTTGTCTATATTTTCATCAATTGCCTGGCTAGTATTTGCAAGAATAGAGTTTTTCAAAATGGCGGCTGCTAGTGTGGTAAAGTGGTTTTAAATATTGGGCTATAACTGGAGATCAGGGTTCAGTTCCCCATTCAGATATGGAAACCCACTGGGTGATTTTGGGCTAGTCACTCACTCTCAGCCCCAGAACCATGATAGGTTTTCCTCAGGGTTGCCTAAGTCAGAAATGACTTGAAAGTGCACACAACAACAAAAACAACAACAACATGATTTGCTCTGTATACCAAAAGCTAAAAACGTTATACCCAAATATTAAAACTATTTGGTAGCCTGCACCATGTTGATACAAGTTTATTACTGCTTGCAGGCCTCCCTTCAGTTCTATGGTTTTTTTTTTCAGTTTCATAGTCTTGTAACAATAAAACACAGGATAAAGCTAGGATTGGATAAAATTGGCCGTCTACAATTCAACAGTTATTCCCTTTAATTATTTTCCTCACTTTTAAATGTATTTTCTAAAATACAACTATTTTATATTGATTCCAACCAGTCATACAGTGCTTGGAATTTTTTGTTGTTGAGGCCATGTAAACAAAAGACCCTGAATTTCAAAGAAGGATGAAGTAAGCCAGTCAACAAAGTCCCTGTGCTACTCTCAAAATGCTTCTAAAATCTCCAGCATACTCTAGTATTAACAGGGTGTTCAGATGTGACTTGTCATGTACTGTACTCAAAGGTTCATTGATCAGTGACTGTATTGTACTGTATGAATAATCATGAATTGCCTTGTATTGTTTATACTAAGACTGTACCACACAGATTTCCATGTTACAAGTTTGTCAGCAATGCATGTTGCCAGTTAGGTCCTAAAACTATGTGGTGCTAACTCTTCCATATCCAATGGTGCTTTTGTGGATGCTAACTGCTGACATGCTGGGTGGGGCGAAGGCTTGACGTTGAAAAGTGTCTCATCTGCTCGTAAAATTAAAAAAACAAAACCATGATTTAAACTTGAATTGTTTCACAGTACCATTGACAATCCAGTGTTTTGTATGTATCCTTTTTAATTGGATTCTTCAAGTGATTCTTCAAAAAGCAGCTCTCTCACATCTCTTGTGAATGGATTTATATTTCCTCCAGATAACAGTTTCTTTATTTTGACTGTCAGCCATTGTTTGTCCCTCTGTCTACTTGAAGCTTGCAAATACTGGACCTGCTTATATATTTTGAAAATCTGTCATATACCTTGCATCTCTGATTCAGTCACAGTATGGACCAGGCCTGGACCTCACCATTGAAAAACCTTTGCTACAACAGGACCTTGTAAATTCTAAATTAATTTAGATCATTTTGCTTTTAACGAACAATAGGGTCACACACATTACATAGTCAATTATAGCTTTTGTCATGAAGTATGCTGTCAAAAGGGAGCTGCAGCCAACCACGATCTCCTGACTAGTGTACTTGTATGATACGTATGCCTATTGCATTCCTGCTTAACATTTTTAGACATACTCTTAAGGGCGTCTTAAGTGTACATCTAAAAATGTATGTGAAGTGTCCCACAGTAAAAGACAGAAAATTATCAAAGTGTTTTCTGAAGACATTTTAATCAGTCCAGAACCACACAGCTACATCATTCTCTGAATGAGGTGAAATGGGGGAAAAGCTGAATTTTCAATGCAATTGAATTCACTTCATTTCAAGCTAGGTGGTTTAATGCTGCTTTCATCCACTTATATAAAAAGCTGCACAAATCTGTGCATGCTACATTCCTACTTGCTTCATCGTTTAAATATGTAAAAAGAGCAATATTGAAAATTTCTCTAATAATTTCAGATGTAATGATTTGAGCCATTGGTGAGCAATTGCTATAGACCTAAAATCTAGTAGTTATAGATTTTCTTGCAGAGTTTACCTATATAAAGGACTGGATTACTCCTTTATGCAGTACTGCTCTGTTGTACCGCAAAATTAGAATACTTAAATGAAAACCTCAGAATTGTTCTTGTTTATTAAAATGCCATAGTACTCCCACTTCCCATGCTACTTACAAATATTCTGGAGCTGGTCTGTCAGTTGACAAGACTAGCATACAGCTGGCTTTGTTTTGAAATGCAGGGAGACAACATAAAGCTTTGTGAATGGTGAGGCAAGGAAAAGGTGGAGGCTGATCCATAACCCTAGATGAAGAAAAAGATATATTGCAGCCCATATATAAAACAACTTCTGAAATCATTGCATTACTCTGGAAAGCAGTTGTGGAGACCTACTGTATGTAGATGGCTGTAGCAGAATCCTGCACTATGGAGTTTCTGGCTGTAGGTGCAATGTGTGGATCTCATGAGGAAAAGGGCTCTCTAAATATGGTAAACTAACACAGGATAGAAGCATGCTACATCTTTCTTTGTGGTGAGCTTGTTTAATACATGTTGAAAGTTGGCAGTCAAACTATAGTACTTCATCTACTTGCAGTTTTAAATTATACTGTCCAGAACTCTCTATCACATACAGAAAAAGGATTCCTTATTTTGTGAAAAGTGATGCCCAGTCATACAAGTAAGGAAGACAATAAACTATAGAGAAGTAAAACTGACTAGATATTAGCACTTTAAAAAACTTTTATATTTCCTCTTTCACTGCCCTCCTTGCTAAAGATGTGACTTTTTTTTTCCTTTCTAGGTTTCCTAAATTCCTGTTTTGTCGCATTTAATTTTTTTTAAAAAAAATGAGCTGCTTTTTGGAGGAATTTAGATATTTATATATATATGTCAGTTTATCAAGTCTATTTGCCCATTTTCAAATGAATTTACATATTGTTGTTTGCCACTGTTTGTTCTGTCTTACAATAAATTGCTTACTTGTGTAGTCTTAAGCATTTATTCTGTTTTTAACCTAATTCCAAAGAGAAAGGTTCCACTGACATTTGTGAACATGTACAGTAACCTTGCTCAGCTGGTAAGATTTCCCCCACCACCACCAAAAAAGAAGCAAGTATTAACTCTGAGAATAATTTATTTTATCTGAGAATCACACTAGCTTAAATGTTTGCTTCTTTCCCATCACTCTTCTGTCTAAGTAATTTTCTTAGGTAATGACTGAGAGACTTAGGGAACTGGGCATGTTTATCCTGGAAATGAGGGCAAGAGGTGATATGATAGCCTTGTTTAAATATTTGAAGGGGCGTCATATTAAGGATGGAGCAAGCTTGTTTTCTGCTCGTCCAAAGACCAGGACACAGAGCAATGGATTCAAATTACAGGAAAAGAGATTCCACCTCAACGTTAGGAAGAGCATCCTGATACTAAGAGCAATTCAACAGTGGAAGATGCTGCCCCAGAGCATGGTGGAGTCTTCTCCTTTGGAGTTTATAAACAGAAGCTGGATGGCCTGTTGTTGGGGGTGCTTTGTGTATTCCTGCATGGTAAGGGATTGGACTGGAAGGCCCTTGAGGGTCTCTTCTAATTCTATGATTGTATGACCTGACATAAGTTGGGTTTAGCTATAATATGCTTCCCTAATGGCTGGGTAAAACACTGGACAGGAACTAAGATAGTGACTCTTTTTTTTAAAAAAAAAAAGTAGTTTACGATGCCCAGATGCAGGAGAGAACAGGAGTACATACATCTATACTAGTTATACAGAAGAAGGATTTTACATGCACCTTCCTGTGAGTGCAAAAGGAAAAAAATAGAGTTGGGAATACATAAGTAGGTTACATAACAGACAAGCTTCATAACAAAAACTGTCAGTGAAGGAGCGGAGTCAATAGACCAGTGCTTTAATACAAGTGAAGATGTTATATTTCTTACAACAGTCAAGTCGGGGATCCTTAGTAGGTGCCTCACCAGGTGCCACAACCAACTACCATTCCCAGAATTTCCTAACATTGAACCATGGCAGTTAAAGTGGTGTCAAATCAGATTATTTCTGCACTGCAGAGGCAGCCATAGTCTTACACTGGCAAGGCTGTTTTCAGTAACTACTAGCAGTAGCTCCCTAAAAGATTTTGGGGAATGCAACTAATGCTTTTGGCAAAAGTTAATTACATTTTTGCTTGTTTTTTTAAACTTTATTTTAAAGCATAATAAAAATGTCTTTTTTTTAAAAAAAATAGTATTTACCAACCAGACATATCTATGCATATAAGGTATATGCAGCTCAATGTGTATGGTGCAGAGAAGGGGAAGAAATTACTGGACCAGGGATGAGGATACTGTAAATGAGGGTTTGGAAACAAGCTCCTCTCCTACTTAAAGGAAAAGAGGGGAAATTACCCAACCATTACCCCAAGTCTGAGGTTCAGTCCTTTCATTCCTCTCTTGTTTCCCCTTTCAGAAAGTCAAGGGAGGCCCAGAGAGTCAACTTGTGTGTGGAGAAGGCAAAGCAAGATTCCCTGATCAAGATACCACATAGCCAGAGAAACTCCAGGCTTTGTTTCAACAGGAGATCTGATGATACCAGGGAGACATAAGTCTGCCCATGATGTCAGAGCAAGATCACATGCCTGAAATTGAAGGCTTATTATTTTATTAAATTTAGATGAATTAATTTATTTAGAAATAAGTAAAGTAGTTGGGGGGGGGGGAACCACCTGAATGCTAGAGACTCCTAGTCTATGGTACCAAACATGTTGTCCTCCCATCCAAAATTTAATATGTTTCTTTTTAATTCTGAGACATATAATCAGAACAGTGTGTTCCTAATATCCATAAAAATAGGAGTGCATTGCCCCAGTGCAAGTAAGCCAGTGTCGACACAGGGGAAGGGGAAGGTGTGGTTTTATTTGCCGCAGCAAATGAGTAGCAGTGGTCTCATGACCCAAAAGACTGACACATAGAAAGGAAACAGACATTCATGCCTATACTTTTCCATATGATAATGACACAGCATCCTATATGTAGCTATAGTGTTACTAATTAGCAGGTCACATTTCATGAGCATGCATCTCAAACATAGGTCACATACTACTATCCCATAATGATCCTGCATTGCCTAGTAGCTCAGAAACTGAGGAGGGTAACTTTTGTCAGAGAAGTGTGTTTTAGGGTTTCTGACATCAATAAAGCACAGTGATTGGGAACTCTATGAACTTGGGATCCCTCCAAGTGTACCAGGCATCGTCTAAACTTTGGCACCTGTTACCGGTACCTATTTTGGTTTTCCAGATAGGCCTTGTAGTTTTGCTCCTCTCACCTACTCTCTGCATTATGTTCTCTGTGTCTCTTGTCAAGCGGACAATAACAAGGTTGCTAGCTGTATCTTGAAGAACTATAGCAAAGTGTGGGGGACACACATACATTTTTCCATTCTGTTCTATTGGCATGATATTTCTATGCTAGTTTCTCTTACTGGTTTACCATTGTCTCCCAGTATGTCATATCAGTTCCTCCTTGGGACAAGATACGATCATTTAATTATGCGTATCACATACCCCATTTTCTCCCTTGTTCTGCAAATGATAAGAAGAACTCAACATCCTCTCTCTCCTCCCCCATCCTGATTGAATTACAGTGGTACCTCTACTTACGAAATTAATTTGTTCCACAACCCATTTCGTAAGTAGAAAATTTCGTAAGTAGTGGTACACTTTGCATAGAAATGCCCTAATCCATTCCAAGCCCATAGAATAGCCGAGGCTGCGGCTGGAAGGCTGCCTCCTTCCAGCCCCTTCCAGTCGCAGCCTCGGCTATTCCTTGGGCTGACTCTGGAAGTGGAGGAATCCTCCACTTCAAGGATCAGCCCAAGAAACGGCTGTGGTTCCAACTTGAAGGAGGCCTCCTTCAAGTCGGAGCCTCGGCTATTCCTTGGGCTGACTCTGGAAGCGGAGGATTCCTCTGCTTCCAGAGTCAGCCCAAGGAATAGCCGAGGCTCCGGCTGGAAATTTTCGAGTTCCAAAATGCTTCTAAAAAATATTGTCTCTACATACAAATATATCTCTACAGCCATTCGTATGTAAAGACATATTTGTATGTAGAGACAATATTTTTTAGAAGAAGCGTTTCGTAACTCGAAAATATCATAACTAGAGCCTTTCGTAAGTAGAGGTACCACTGTACCATTATTCTGCTGTTGTCAGCATATTTTACAAGATGGGGCACACAAAGGCATACACTATATGAACATACATACCAGTATACCTCTTTATTTTCATTTCTAAATTCAGGGCAACACTATATGAACATACATACCAGTATACCTCTTTATTTTCATTTCTAAATTCAGGGCAGCTCTTGCTTGTGATGCAACATTTAGCCCTTTGGCAAGATCACAGGCCAATCAATTTATTGTAACAACAGAACATATTGCAAGTGCTAGGATACCTATGGAAGACACTGCAAGAGCAGTAATTGTAGCCATATTAAGTGTTCTTATATTATTACTGTAAGTTTCATCTAATACTTTTGAGGCTTCTCATATTCTGGGCCTTGTGCACTTCAGGTGGTCCTGGCAGATGGAGGTCAACCTTTCTTGGCTCAAGGTAAACATTTTACACAGCTTAGTACGATTAACAAACTGCACACACTGGGCACCAAATAAGTCAGCTACTGTGTGTACTCCTAAAGCAAATGTATTTACAGTTTTCTTTGTTGTACAGGGTCCCATTTTGCCATATTTTGTTATGTCATTGTGATGTTAAAGTTTCAGAATAGGGTGCAGTTGTGTAACACCTCAGCTGGGGTAGGTACTCCTATCAAACATGATGTGAGTATTTTCTCAGCAGTAGCTCCTCCTGTTAAACAAAAATTAGAGATTTTCAACATATTTTTCTGCTAAATATACCCACAAGTTGTGGTTTCAGTCAACTTTCAGGTATATTGGTCCTCCTGCTATCAAACCTGGAAACAGAATGAAAAGGAATCTCCACTTGTTCGTTTTTGTTTTGAACAAAAACCTCAAGTCTTGTGTTATTTCTGACATCCCATGTTGCTCCTTTGTGCTGGCTTCTGGTGCAGCAGTCTGTTGCTCTTTCACTAGCTGCTCTGGTACTGTTTTTCTGGACCCAAGGCTTGACTCTTTGCAACTTGAGTAAAGCTCTCTTCACTTCTGTTGAAGAGGATGTTTTTTCACATTTTCAGCAGGACCTCATCACCAGCCTTGAACAATGGACTGGGCAGTCAAGCCGAAGGAACCCTGCACATACCTGTGGAGGGAAAAATAAAACAGCAGAAAAAGACTGCAAGTAACTTGTCACAATTTGAATACCTGAAACATTTAACTGGCTACCATGTGTCAACATGAGATTCACCGGATGAGATTTATCAAACCTTTCTTTTCTTTTCTTTGATTTATTTTTTTAAACATCTTGATTATCAGTTTTAACATAATTATATTTTTAAAAGAACACATACATTCTTCATCGATTAGCCAGTCACCCCAATATTCATTCATTTACAACATATTTACATCTACTTAGTCGCCTTCATTCAATAGTCACTCATTACTTCCATTTCTACAACCTCGGGAGTGTTTCAGCAAATCAATCCCCCTGCTCCCATTTTATCTTCTTTGTTGCTACAAATGTCATCTATACCATCTCTGATAATATAAGGAATGAAATATCTAGATTGTGTGTGTGTGTGTGTGTGTGTGTATACACACACATACACACATTCACATGTATGTATGTATACATGTACCTACACACATGTTCAAAACCTCATTAAGACATCATATAATTTTCTAGTTAGTACTGCTGTTACTTACAACATGAACTTGAAACATGATTTTAAATGGACTGACCCCACTGAGCAGGGGCACTGGGAGAGCCTCTGGCTTGAGTTGGATCTCTTGGATCTTGGATGCAATCATGGCGAATATCGTAGTCTTCTGTCTGGGGCATGAGCATGGATAGGCTTAACATTGTAATCACAGCCAGCTTAATTCTGGAGTTGCCTAGTGCCTCTCCAAAAGGAACTCCCATATGGGACTCAAACCCATGACTGGCATTTTTCCATATATAAGCAAGCATCAACCAATGTCCCCCCCTGCCCCGCTTTCACTCGAGGATAGCCATGACAGAATGTGGCACCCTCATTGTCACAAGCTGTCCCACTGACCACTTCTCTGTCTCTTCTACCAAACAGGCTGTCGCTGCTCCCATCTGCGGCAGACAAGTTGGGAACCCCTGGGCCACAGGATCAGTTTAAGTCAGGGGTAGGCAACCTTTCCCCTTTAAGGGCCGAGGGACTTCAGCTCCCAGAAGCCTCAGCTATGTTGGCCAATAGTCCCATGTTGGCCAATAGCGCCTGGCATTCTGGGAGCTGAAGTCCCTCGGCCCTTAAAGGGGAAAGGTTGCCTACCCCTGGTTTAAGTAGTATGCCACTGGCTGTTTTCAGCTCTCACAAGGCACCCATGCAGCCCCATGGACAAACAGATTAAAGAAGTACAACATTTAGCTGTGCACTCTAGGGGAGTTTTGTCATCCCTTTAGTAGCTTCGAACAGTTGTTTAGCCATCAGACCAAAAATTGGAATCCAAATACAACAAAAGCCTACTATAGTGGTGCCTCCACATTCACTGGGGTTAGGGGGTGAAGGAAACCCGTGAATGTGAAAAAACTGCAAATAACTCCCCCCCCACACACACACACACACACTATTCTTACCAAGAGAACACCTCACTAGGAATCTCTAGCTCCTCCAGTGCTACTCTATGGTCAACATCTGCCAGAGGTTGATCATAGAATCATGCTGGAGGACCTACAAATGCCTAGAGAAGTGTTTTATCTAGGAACTTCTAAGTTCTCCAGCACAACTCTATCGTCAGTTTCTGGCAGAGCTGCACTGGGGGACAAAGATTCCTAGAGAGAACATATTAATCAAAACCACAGATAAATCTACAGAAATCAAAGCTGCAAATGTGGAGGGCTCATTATTTCCAAAAAAGCTTTGAGCTGTCTCTTGCTCTTGGAAACAGCTATGTTGCACACAGTCTCCTCCTCTCAGATCCTAGTGCCCTTGGTCTCTGAGAAATCTCAAATGCAAATGCATCACTTGCTCCTTTTCTGTCCAGGCTTTTTAATCTGTATCCCCTCTGGCCCAAGTAATTAAACAGTATAGAGTAAGATGATGATTTCCTGATAGCAACGGAGACTGAAGTCTCTGTTGCTATCAGGAAACCATCATCTTACTCTAGAATGGTACACAGAACCAAATACAGTCCAGACCAGAACTCAGTGCTCAAGCCAGTATCAAATTATATAGCATTGTTCTGTTCTCTGAAGCAAAACCTGCCCACACCTTTGGACCTTTCTCCCATTTTCTGGGTTCTGCTACTTAAAAGCAAACATGTTCTGATTCTTATATCCAGTGGTATATAGAAAACAGATATCTTTCAAGTCCAACACAGCAACATACTTTGCATTCTCATGGGTGATGGTAAGGCTGGTCCCTTGTCCTTTTTGCAGCCCCCACAAACAGTATGAATACTAACAAGACGGTGTTTCCCCCCCCCCCCCCAGGATGTTGCATAGTTCTGCTGAGGCCACTATCACACACTTGAAGTTTCAACCCCGTTCCTGGTAGCA
The DNA here is from genome assembly GCA_026167975.1 of Phrynosoma blainvillii. NCBI lineage: Eukaryota > Metazoa > Chordata > Lepidosauria > Squamata > Phrynosomatidae > Phrynosoma > Phrynosoma blainvillii. Next base: position 154,461,551 of record JANUYF010000002.1, on the reverse strand, counting down.
GAGGTAACTTAACTTTAGACAAACTGGAGTTTACTTGGGCATGCAGATTGCACAACAAAATCTCTCTCCATTAATGGCAGAGGGTCTTTAGGTATATCCAGGAATTGGTATGTCAGCTCCCTTCTTGCAATTTTACATTACAGAAGTTGTCATAGAGGCTTTGTGACTTTCCTGCCCATTACTCCCACAACAGGAATCTTAACTTCACTTGGTGGACCCTTGCAATTAATTATAAGAGAGTGTGTAGATAGGAATCAGTGTGATGTTAATCCCCACTCAGATTCACCTTCCACAACAGCCATGTGTCTTTTCTGCTTGGACCTCCAGATGTCCTGGGGGCACTTCCTTGTCCAATGTCCATGCTGTTTACTTATGACACACCAGAGGTCTTTATCCAGCCTTGCTGGCTGTCTCCTTTTTCTTCCTTGTGGAAGCGCCTCCCCCTTTTGCAAGTCTCTCTCTGTTATCTCACAGGACAGCTGCTACCAGAAACAGCTGCATTTTTGTTTTCTCTGTCTTGCCTTCAGCCAAATCTCTGTTCGTATAGACCAGGGGTAGGCAACCTTTCCCCTTTAAGGGCCGAGGGACTTCAGCTCCCAGAAACCTCAGCCATGTTGGCCAATAGTCCCATGTTGGTCAATAGCTCCTGGGATTCTGGGAGTTGAAGTCCCTCGGCCCTTAAAGGGGAAAGGTTGCCTACCCCTGGTATAGACCTTGCAGACCTTGCAGGCAACTTCAAACAGCTGATAAATAGACATATACATCAGTCTAACATTTGCAGACTCTCCTTAGCTGCCACAGTCTTGTCTTCTGCTCCAGTCTTCTTTCCTCCAAGATGTTTCCCCAAGCTTCTTCCATCTCTCAAGGCCTCCCTTAATCCAGACAGCATCCCTTATAATGACAAAAGGTTTACAGTGGTCCCCCCACATTCGCTGGGGTTAGGCATAAAAGACCCTCCCCCAGTGAATGTGGAAAAAACACAAATAAAAAAACACAATTCTTTTTGCCTGAAAGAACACATCGCTAGGAATCTCCAAATACTCTAGTGCAACTCTGTGGTCAACATCTGCCAGAGGTTGATCATAGAATCACGCTGGAGGACCTACAAATGCATAGAGACGTGTTTTCTCTAGGAACTTCTAGGTTCTCCCAGCACAACTTTATGGTCAGCTTCCAGCAGAGTTGCACTGAAGGACTTAGAGATTTCTAGAGAGGACATATTAAACAAAACTTCAAATAATCAAATCTAAAAAGTCAAAAGCCACAAATGCGGAGGGCCAACTGTACATCTTTCCCTCCCTCCTCACTCTCAGTCTCTAGTCTCAGACTTGCCAGCTGTCTCTGCTCCTCTGCCATGGGGGCAAGCACCGAGAAAGAAGGGAAAGAGACCAAAGGAAGAGGGGATCCCCAATCCTTCTCAACAGTATTTTGCAACCCTTTACATTTCTTTTTCCTCAACACTAGACATTAGACAATTTCACATTTGACATTCTCACAGCAATCAAACCATAAAACCTCTGAACTGGCGCTGGCCCTACAATTCCATCCAGTTGAAATGCAGAACATGTACCATTATATTAAACATCGTACAAACAACAGCAAACTCCTTTGTTACTGGGACACCCCCAACATTGTTCCAGTTTAACAAAAGATGCACCCCTGTGGCACCTTTTCCCTGACCTATACCCATTGTGCATTTCTCCCTATGTGGTCTTGCAGAGGGGTGGGGTATTAATAATAATAATAATAATAATAATAATAATGGCGTAAAAGACCCTCCCCCAGTGAATGTATTATTATTATTATTATTATTATTATTATTATTATTATTATTATTTTATTTGGCACAGACTATTCAGGCATGGAAGACCCAAACTTATGCACTGCGCGTGCACTATTGAGCCAATCCTCTGAACTCTACCTTGGAGGTTTTACATCTCAACCAACTTAATAAAACCTGATGCCATATCCCTTGTCCTCAGAAATTCTCCTCCTTTTCTGGCATCACCTTTGAGCTACCTCATGCAGCTAAGGTCCTGAGAAAAGGGGTTCGTTCCCACTACAAAATAACCCGGTGTGGTAACCTGGTTATTTTGTGATCAAATCTCTCTGGGACCGTTTACTCCCCTTTTACTCCCCTTTGTCCTTCACACTTGAGGAGAATGGCTGCCACAGAGAGAGGAAGAGGACCTTGCTAGAAATTGAAGGCACACAACAACAACAAATAGAGGGGGGGCTGGCTGAAAGAAGCCAGCAAGAAGCGGAGCACCAGGGCTGGCTGAAAGAAGCCATTAAGAGCTAGAGCAGCCCCCTGAAGCGAATCTGACCCATCGTTCCCACTTGTTGAACACGGATCAGATTTGGGTCTTTTCAAAAGAACCGCCCAAAAACTAGTGTCAGGAAAGAGTGGTTCTTTTGCGTTTGCCTCGCTTCAGCACAATTTAATCCTAGCACAGTAGGATCGGAACCAGTTTCAAGTGGGAACAAAAGTCATATAACCCGATCAGCGATTCAAGTTAAATCCTAGTGGGAACGAGGGTTTCTCAGCAAATGGTCTGGTATGCACACAGAGTTCCTTGGGTTGATTTCCCAGACGTTCTGCATTTGGTCAGGCCATGGCAAGCCCATTCCCTTCTCTTTCAGTGAAGTCCGCTTTTGCACTGTGTCACTGCACTGAGGGGATAAAAATTGAGAGAGGAGAAAATTTACCCTTCAGACCACAAGATCACTTTAGCAAACCATGACCAGGTTAAAAAAAATACTTAGGAAGAGTCCTAGTTGAAATCCGCCGGCAGGCTAAGACCTACCTGTTTAGACAGGCTCTTAAAACTTAATGTATTTAAAGGTCCGGCTTGGGTTGTTGTTTCATTTTAAAATGTTTTATACAGTTGTATATTTTTTAAATTTTATTTTAGTTGTTTAATAGCCATCTATTTTACTATTTTAATAATTTAATTCCTTTTTAATGCACCTCTTTTTTTATATTTTTAATTGTATTCTTTTAATATTGTGAAGCCGCTCTGAGTCCCAGTTCAGGGAAAAGAGTGGGATACAAATAAATATAATGATAATGATATTAATGTGGGTGTTGAAGCAACAACAATCAACAAGACCCAAAGAGCTGCATAATTAAAAAACAAAAACTTAAAAAACAAAAACTGTCATACTTCTTCAGGCCATCTGGAAGAGCTCAGTGTTCAAAAGTCAAGTTACTATTGTATTAACCCACTGTAATGGAATATTTTAATTTATTTATATACTGCCTTTCTCCCAGGCTGGGACTCAAGGCAGCTTCTGTAACATTAATATTAAATGTCAACAATTATGTAAGAAATGCCATAGAACCATTTTTAAAAGTAAACGGCAATAGTAAATATATTTTCAACTGAAGCATCTAACAATATTTTCTTCACTTTGCTCTCTCTGTTCCTTTGCTAATCATCCAGTTCTTTATTACTCATAAGACTTTATCACACGAGGGAAATCCTATGCAGAAATGGGATTTTAAAACTGGGGGGAACCCACAAAAGCAGGTTGATTTTCACACACACAGTTGTTAAAGTGTTGCTAACCTGAATGGAAAGTAGACAAAAGCCGCTCCTTTTTTATTTTCAGGATTTTCCGAAAGTAAAAAGGAGCAGCTTTTGACTACTTTCCGTTCAGGTTAACAACACTTTAACAACAGCATGTGTTAAAATCAACCCGCTTTGCGTTTTTCCCCCCAACTTTTAAATCCCATTTCTACACAAGATTTCCCCCGTGTGATCAATGCCATAGACAGGGCCAGTTCAGAGATAAACTCTTATTTTGATATGCAAAGGGATACTGATATTCTAAACCAGGGGTCCCCGAACTATGGCCTGCGGGCCGGACCTGGCCCATCGAGGCCTTCCTACCGGCCCGCGGCCGGTCCTGCCGCCGCTTGTGCTCACCGCCGGACACCATTTTGGAAGACAAAATGGCGTCCGGAGTCGTGCGCATGAGCTGGCATTGCGTGCACATGCGCGTGACTCCAGGTGCCATTTTGGAACACAAAATGGTGCACGGCGTCACGCACACATCTGCACTACTCGGGTACCATTTTGTGTTCCAAAATGGCACCCGGAGTCATGCGCATGCGTGCGCGATGCCACGCACATGCGCACAACTCTGGACGCCATTTTGGAAGACAAAATGGCATTTGGAGTCGTGCATGCGCGCCTTCGCCCCCTGGAAGATCTGGGGGCCAGCGAACCGGCCCCTGGATCAAAAAGTATGGGAACCGCTATTCTAAACTAATATGGCTGTGCCTCTGAATTGTTATTTTCATAGGTGGGGAAGGGGACCATCCAGGTTCTGTCTCACTTGTAGAAGAGAATCATTAGCCATCACAGTTCTCAGCTGAAAGGAATAACTACATTATACCATTCTCCCTTCCATGTTTTATGGCATGGGAGCTCTTTCCTCTCGTTTCCTGTGTATCATTACAGAGACTCAGTATTCCTCAGTTTTTTCTTGTTCTAACAAAGCAAAGGAAAGCTAGTGATTTACTTGACAATAAGTTCAGTCTCTGTGGGCTTTCCCTAAACTCCATCAATTTGCTCAAAAACTACTCAACTAACAGCAAGCAACTGGGGCTTTCCTGCTTCTAACATGTTTATTGCCAAGGTAATTGGAAATGATTTTAAGGTAAGAGCATTCATTCAGTATTGACAGGAAGGTCATTAATTTTGTCTACTTGCCAGATCATTTTTACAAAATAATACAAACACATAATACGTTGCTTTAAAACAACCACAACAACTGAAGCATGTAACAATCTGACTACCATGAACTTGCCAGCTGCTCTATCTCTCACCATTTTTAAATCTAAAACTTTTTTTGTTTCTAAAACTTTTGGAATTTCAGATTAATGTTTTATATTTTTACTATAATTGATTGTCTGTACTGACTTATGTTTTATTCTGTACTTTGTGTTTATGTGTGTGGCTTTTTTTTTTTTGCATTGTGTTTTAGTATTGTATTTTAGTATTTTATATTATTTAAATAGTTACAAATGTTTTATTCTGTTTGTAATGTACTATGTACATGGATGGTGCTATATAAACAAACAACAACATGAAAGCAATGGGAAAATAATAAAATATTACAAAACTGAACAAATAAATTAAATTTAATATATCAAGGGGAAAACCATGTATGACTCTATTAAATGAATGCAAAGGTGTCTTTAATCTCTCCTGACACACCTGTGTTTCCAGTATTCCACCTTAAGAGCAAAAGCTCTAGAGATATGAGAAGATACAAGACTCAGACAAAATACACTTAAAAGAAAGTGCAAAACAAGGGTATCTACCAAAGTTAAGGTGTAGAGAATCTCCTGATGAAAAATCCGGAGGTAGTTACATTTGCTGATGGCTGCTATTTTGAGGGCTCATTCCCACTTACATTTAAACCGGTTTGCAATTCGCCTTCACTCCCTGTTGGTGAATCGATTCCAAAAGTTCCATTGTTTCCACTATGAAAGTGGATCTTTTCATTATTCCCTTGTAATCGCTTTTTTTTTTTTTTTTGCACGATTGTTATTCCCAATAGTTTGTACTACTTCAAAATGCATGTCAAACATCTGCGCATCATTGGTGACGCAAGTGGCAACACGGTGAGGACAGGGCCGTTCAGCAACCCAGCAAATCTCCTTTGAGCAGCCCCGCTTGGGAACTATATATATATATATATATATATGTATGTATATTGACAGAATATGCAATCTATTGTATTTGCAATTGGGGGCGGACTGCAGCTCAGCAAGGCAAGTAGTTACAAAACCAATGGATTACATATCCTGTATATACATATATCTATATATATAGATATAGATATAGATATAGATATAATATATTATATAATATATATATTATATATATAAATAGTGCCCATAGGTCACACCACAAGCACAAAGGCAGAGCTGAGGGGGGTAGGGTGGCTGATTTCCCAAAAACTGAGAAGGGGTGGTACATACCCCTCTTCCATTATTCCCTCCCCTCCAGAATAGTGTGATTCAGATCTGTTGTTCCCATTTGTTGAACACACTTTGGAAACAATTCTTTTCAAAACAACTGCTAAAAAACTAGTGTCAGGAAACAGCGGGGGTTTTGTGTTTGCTTCGCTTCATAGCAATTGCAACTGAGTACAGTAGGATCAGAACTGGTTTCAAGTGAAAATGAGTCATATAACCTGATCAGCAATTTGCTTTAAATCATAGTGGGAACCAGGACTGAGTGATGAGAATAAATAAATAAAAGAGTAAAGCGTTCCAACAAGATCTATAAACTGGTAGAATGGCCTTTAAAAATTATAAATGCAAATCCAGTAAAAACAAATATAAAATGATACATATTGGGGCAAAAACAAACAAGCAAGTAAATCAGCAACTGATCAAAGGATTAGGAACTATGGCTGATATTGCTAAGAACTTAATTTTGACTGTTTTAATTGACCTTGATTTAATAACTTTTTAAGGGGGGGAGGAGGAAATTGTCTTGTTTTATGCTGTATATTGTTTTATCCTTGTTCACCGCCCGGATTGGCTCACCACAGGGCGGTATATAAATAAAAATTATTATTATTATTATTATTATTATTATTATTATTAAGAAAATGTCAACCATAAGTATGGCTACTGTGAAAAAAAGCATTTTTATCTGGAAAAACAACAACAATCAGTTGTAATAGTTGCTTCATGCTTCTTTCTTCCTTCTCTTTCTCTAGGAAGGAATCCCAACATGGTTCAATGCAACAATCAGCAAGCAAGGATCTTAGGACGTTATCACACAGGGCCCAATCCAAACAAAATCCACACGAAATCCCGAACGATACCGGATTATTGGCCCGTGTTTTCACACGACGTCGCACAGAACCCCGACAGAACCCCGACAGAAAGTGGAAAGATCCGAGATCTTTTGAATTTCGGTTTCTTCGGGAAATGCAATTGCGCGATGAGGGTGATTCCGCATTTACCGCAAATGTGATCGCCAAATACGTATTGGGGAGCATTTCCCCGTCATTACCCATGGTTCCCGCGAGCATTCCTCTATCTGCGCATGTGCAAGAGGCTCATTTCTACTACATTACGGGATATTTTCGCTTGTGTGTGGACGTTCTTTGAACTTGCTGTAAATTCGCAATTAAGGTAATGACGTTTGCGGAAAAAAGTTTATTTTCGGTTTATTTTCGTAATGCCTCATTTCCACTTTGATTTTCGCTTTCTGGCCCACGTGTGATAATGTCCTTAGAGTAGGACAGTCCACCTCCAGGACTCAAGAATAGTCAGTGGGATGGCAAATTACTTCTCCCATCCATTAATACTCTATAATCTTAAATATGAAGACTTGGAAGCACAGTGTGTTCAAGGGAGCTTACTCCCAAGCACAGGATAGTTTGCACGCAGCCTTTGTTATTCTTGGAAGGGTTCAACTGAAACAATTAGGTACACTAGTTATTCATAATTTGTTGTAGTGGGTCAATCACATGGGAGTCTTTGTGGTCCAATTTTGCTGATATTTCAAGGGGCATTCAGACCCTCATGTCAGGGATGATGGGAGTTGTAGCTCTTCACCTCTGGCTCTAACTCACCACCTTGTTATGCAGCAGAGCTGACCAGCTTTGATCAGTGGTTGATGCTTCTTTCCCAAGCCGCAGAGTTTCAGAGAATAGGCTGAAGACCCTGACAAACTCTCCAAGCCTTCTCACCCTTCTTCCTGAGATGTCTCCAAACTTCTCCAGGATTCTTCTGGTTCTTGTATCTTCCCTCAAGACACCAGACAACTCAGTAGTCTTATATAAAAGATCTACTTTATTCTACTATATACATAAATACTATATGCCCTACAAGTCACAATCTCTACACTTCACAATATCTCCAAAACTACTCCACAATACACCAAACTACACCACACTGTACATTAGCAAACATTGCAATTTATAACCATTGTTAGACACCACCCACCAGTCAGTTTCCACCCAGTGGGTGTGTACATACATCTTGATTGGTCCACATAGATCATCCCATACCTAAGACCAACCCAAGTGTTTCATCACTTTACCTTGACCACTTAATGAGTCTCAGGTGTTTGCAATCTATCACAGGTGTTCTCAATATACCTTCTATAACTTTGTTCTTGGCTCTCAAGGCTTCTTAATTATGTTATCTTTTTCACCTGTGTATCTTCCTGATTGCTCCTGCTTAGTCACTTTGACATTCACATACATATTTTTATTTCTATTACTGTATATCCCATGTTGCTTTTTCCTTAACACCTCATAGCCTAATCTTTGTGGGGTCTTGAGACCTCCTGACCCCCCCTCCCCAGTTTTGAGGTCCACATCTCTTGCTTAGTGTTAATAAAATAAAATTCATAAGTATTCTGATTATATGTTAATATAGAAAAGAAGGATATGAATTACCATACATAAAGAAAACATATCCTACTGAGCCTATTCTCTCTATTTTATTTTTAACTACTTTCTACTAGGCTATGAACATCAATATATCTTGTCAGGGGAACTTCTAGCCTGTTTTTAAGTGTAAAGCCAATTCAGATTATTCTTTCGTCTATTCAGTGCGGATACAGATCTTTTATGAATGTAGACCTACATACACCTCTGCAGAAAAACTGCAGTGGCCTTTCTGGGGCACTATAATTTCAGATTCCATATTGAGAGCTTTGATATTGCAATGTTTCCACATGTAATGCAAAAAAGAAGTAGAAGAGAAACAACAATTAAATCCTACTTGCATGTAGATGAGTACCACATTAGGGAAGAAACTAGTCTGGAGTCATCATGTTCTCATTTGCTGAATGTACATTATATTTTGCATATAGGAAGATACTAAAACACACAGTCCTCAATGCTCAGTTCAGCAAGAACTGGATACTGGATATCAAATTATACTGCTGATCATATTATGAAGGAGATGGATATGTGTTGCCCCTGGACAGTGGGCCTCTGGCACTTGGAGATGCCAAGGAAACAGATATATGTTTGCCTATAAGAAGAAAAAATAATATTTAATGAACTTATAGCATCACTCAAATTTAGAGGATCAGACAGTGAGAGGTACAGCATTGTATAATCCACCTGTCTGAACCCTATTAATTGGATCTTAATAGCATACTTATTTACAGGCCCTAAAGAAAGCTTACATAAGTGACTATCTGCTGGTGTCATCAGTGAAAAGGAATATCATAACTATCAGCATAGCAAGGTATTATAGTGTCAAAGTTGACACTGAAAATGAAGCAGTCTTTGAAGTGAGCATTCACCTTTATCAAATACACGTACATGGAGAACCACTTCATGAGAAGGCGTTCTAACATCAGACAGAGCATTTTCTTTTTATAATCTTAGCAGCGAATCTTCAAGAGTTTCTCCAAATCCAATTTGACCAATCATATTTACTGTGGAAATAATCATCTGTTCAGCAATGCCCTTTTGACTTTTATTCCACAGCAACAAGCTTTTCTGTGGTACCTTTAATTTTAATGCACAGCAGGGCTGAATTCAAGGAAGGTGTGTTTCCCTTTTAAGACAGCTATAGAATCATAGAGTTGGAAGAGACCCCAAGGGCCATCCAGTCCAACCCTGTACCCTGCAGGAATACACAATCAAATCACCCACAACAGATGAGCACCCAGCCTCTGTTTAAAAACCTCCAAAGAAGGAGACTCCACCACTCTCCCAGAGAGTGTCTTCCACTGTTGAACAGCTCTTACCACCAGGAGGTTCTTCCTAATGTTTAGGTGGAATCTCTTTTCCTGTAGCTTGCATTCATTATTCCATGTCATATTCTCTGGAGCAGCAGAAAACAAGCTTGCTGCATCCTCAATATGACATCCCTTCAAATATTTAAACAGGGCTATCATATCACCTCTTAACCTTCTCTTCTCCAGGCTAAGCATACCCAGTCTCTCTTCAGAGTACATGGTTTCCAGACCCTTGGTAAGCCATTGACTGCAGGTTCCTCTTTGTTGTTGTTAACTGCCCTCAAGTCAACTTCGATTCATGGTGACCTTGTGGATGAGACATCTCTAAGGACCTTATCACATGGGGTCTAAAGCAGACCTAATCCAAAGGGTATCCATAGCTAATACGTATTATTTCCCCGTGTTTACACATGACGTTGCACCGAAACTCGACAGAACCCGGAGCTAATCCGTAACGAATTGAGATCTTTTGACATTCGGTTTTTCGGGGAAGTACAACCGAGCTTTCGGAATCATTGCGCAATGGCCGCGCAGGCGAAATACATATGATCGTGCAATACGTATTGTGAAGCATTTCCCCGCCCTGACCCATGGTTCCCCGCGCTACTTCCCATGGATCTGTGAGGAAGCATCTTATGATGTGTCCTTCCTGTTTGGATTGGGCAACAAATGGGACGGGTAAACATGGTCCTCTCTTTGTAATTTATGGGATTTTCTAACTTGTGTGTGCACGGAGAATACGTTTCCAGGATGCGTGTCCCAGGAAGTGCGATAAATGCGCTATGGCGGTAATTGCGTGTGGTGGGCATTTACATATTGCGGGAGCTCTTTCAGTTCGTTTCGGTATAGAACTGAATCTATTCTTATTTCGGTTACTTTTCGCTTCGTGGCCAGTGTGTGATAAGTTCCCAGGATGCCCTGTCCTCAACATTTCTGCTCAGGTCCTGCAAACCCAGGTCCATGTCCTCCCTGATCAAGTCTAACATCTGGCTTGTGGTCTTTCTCTCTTTCTACTGCCTTCCACCATTCCTAGCATTACTGTCCTTTCTAATTATTCATTTATTCTCATATTGTGGCCAGAGTGTGACAGCCTCAATTTAGTCATCTTGGCTTCCAGAGAGAGAGAGTTCAATCTATTCTAGAACCCATGTTTTTGTTTTCTTGGCCTTCCACAGTATCCTCAGCATTCTTCTCCAGCACCACATCTCAAATTAGTTTATTTTCTTCCTATCAAAATTTTTCACTGTCTGTTTCTCACATCCGGTATGTGGTGATGGGGAATACAATGGCTTGGGTGATCTTCACTTTAGTGTTCAGAGTTATGTCTTGTTACTCTAAGGAGCTGCAAACTTCTTGTCTGCAAAAGCTAGCTACTGTGACCTCCTTACAGTCTGGTCATAGACCTTATTTCTAAAGTATTGATTTCTAACAATTGAAAATCACTTTTACAATAGTAATTTATATTTCTGATAAGCACAATTCCTTGGTATCCAAAACCTTCCTGGACGTATATCACTTCCTTGGTATGTAAGCTGATTAGTTCTTACTATTTACTGGTACGGTACCATGAACTATCAGTGGCAGAAAACAAAGATATAGCTGTGTTAGTCTGTAGAATCAGTACCTAGAGAGATCTTGTAGCACCTTTGAGATTAACTGAAAGAAATAAATTGGCAGCATAAGCTTTGGTAGATTTCAGTCTGATGCATCTGAGGAAGTAGATTGAAGCCTACGAAAGCTCATGCTGCCAATTTATTTCTTTTAATAAGTCTCAAAAATGCTACATGAACTATCAGCTCCCTGGAACGGCTTATTAACACTCCCAGATGTGCTGGCACCATGAACTGTTTTCTTGGCTGTTCTTGACCCATCTTCCAACTGAAGAAAACAAATGCTGAGCACTGCAAGCCCCATTTTAAAACAGCCATACATTTTGCACTACAGGTCCCACGCTAGATTTTGTCTACCGGGGTATAGAGCACACCATGATTTGTTTGGGCTGCTTGAATCAAGAACAACTTTGACCGCATACATACCTAAACTGCAATGCATTATTATGTTTTCATTACACTTGGGGGAAACTGGAGTGGGCCATTCTTTTGTTGCACATAAAAGCAGGCATGGACCAAGGCATTTTGTAAACTCAGAAAATGCTAGTCCCATAGTGGTAAAAGGTATTGCAGTAAACAAATAATTGACAATTTGCTGTCTTTTGATAAGTGCTCACAATCTGCTTCCTAAAGCAGACTGTTTTACCCTGTTTTAATGGCTGGGCCAGTCATGCAGGAAGATTTAATAATTACCTAAGTCTTGTGCATTAATTATTATCATTGTTGTTTTGTATGGAGATAGAAGAAGAAGGAGATCACACTAGTCTAATCAGGTGCTTGTGCTACCATTTCTGTATGCCTGGTCACACTTGGATATGTTTGTGCCTATATAAAGGCATGTCTGACAATAAAACTTTATATCGCAAAAAATGGGTGCATAAATTACATGCCTGAACCCCCCTTGCATTGACCACTGTGCACATATTTGACCAACACAAAGAGGCTGCATCCTGTGTCCATGGATGTTATCACACATGGGCCACAAACCGACAATAAAGTGGAAATGAGACATCCCGAAAATAAACCGAAAATAAACCTTGATTCCGCAAATGGCTTTCACACATAATTACCTTAATTGCAAATTTACAGTAAGCTCCCACTGAAACCGCATTTACCATTCACACACAAGTGAGAAAATCCCGTAAATGTACTAGAAATGATCTTCTAGCACATGCGCAGATATAGCTATGCTGTCACTTGCCGCGGCTGTCACCCCTTCCTCAGGTCGTCCTCGGAGCAGCCAGCCCTCCGCACGGCTGGCGCTCCGAGGAGGACCTCCCGCCGCAGCGTTCACACACGCTGCGGCGGAAGAGTTGGCGAAGGTGCGCCGCAGCCTTTTGCGGCACACCTTCGGCGACTTGTGAAAGGAGCGCCAATTTAGCGCTCCTTTCAGGGGCGGCGAAGCTGCGCTGCGGGGCCAAGGTATGGGGATACCTTGGCCCCGCAGCGCAGCTTCTCAGGGCGGCCCATGGCCGCCTGTCCTTCAAGTTGCCGAAGGTGCGCTGCAAAAGGCTGCGGCGCACCTTTGGCGACTCTTCCGCCTCAGCACGTGCAAATGCTGCGGCGGGAGGTCCTCCTCGGAGCGCCGGCCGTGCAGAGGGCTGGCTGCTCTGAGGACGACCTGGGGAAGGGGTTGGAGCGCCGATCATGCGGCTGCCCCTCCCCTTCCCTGCCCCCAAGATGGCCCTTTAAGCCGTCTGCTGAGGGGGAAGGAGACGCTGCCTCGAGGACCCCATGGAATCATGGGAAAATGCGGGGAAATGCTTCCAAATGCACATTTGCTTTTCACATTACGGCAAATGCGAATTTACCTTAATTGCGCATTTGCATTTCCTCCAAACAACCGAATTTCAAAAGATCTCCGTTAACACCAGTTTCTGTCCACTTTCTGGCCAGTTTCTGTGCGACGTCGTGTGAAAACACGAGGCACAAATCCAGTTTCTGTTTGGGATTTGTGTGGATTAACCAGCAGATTTGCCCCCGTGTGATAACGTCCCATATTCATCATTATCTCCCTAGGATATGATTGTGGGAGAGGAAATTGGTAAAGCACATATACAGAACTTTGAAACTAAAGACATAACAAACGACAACTATTTTCCATTTTTCAGCTGAGGGCCTTCTCAACTGTGGCTCTCCTGCTGTAGAATATCCTCCCCTTGAAGGCCCAATTGATGCCAACATTATGGTCATTCCAGGACCAAGTGAAAACATGACCATTTACTAAGGCCTTTGGGACCTAACTTGTTACATATGTACATGGATTTAAGTAATTTTAAATGGTTTTAGCTAGTTTTAATTTGTCTTTTTAACTTACTGTTTAATATGTTTTAGCCTATTAAAATCATTGTTATTTTTATACTGATTTAAATTAGTATTTTTTTTAAATTGTATGCTGTCCTGAGATCTTTAGACAGAGAGCAGGATATACACTTGTCCCTTTGGGTTTGTGGACTTGCTGTCTGCAGTTTTTATCCTTCGTGGATGGCAGGCAAGGAGGGACAAAATGGCACATGCGTCAGTTGCGCGTGTGTGGTGGCGGCGCACACAGGAGCGTACCACCATTAAAATAAATGGGGCTTTAATATTTATTTTTTTCCTGTTTGCGGGGTGGGTGGGTGCCTGGAACGGATCCCCGTGAATGGGAAGGGACAACTGTACTGTATATACTCATGTATAAATCTAGAATTTTTAGTAAAAAAATTGACCATAAAAAACTAAGTTGACTTATTCATGAGTCAATGTAGGTACTGTATTTTAACTCTTATTTTAAAAAAGGAAACATTCCCTGGTGAAAGGCAAGAGTGTAATCTGTCCTGGAAGCACTGTTCCCACTCAATTCTCTCATCCATCCAGCCTTTAGTTTGACCACAGTTATGCCTGCTGGAATTTTCTAAATTCTTTGGCATTGTTTCCTTTCCTTCATCCTTTAGATGCTTTGTTATATGCCCCTAAGTTTTACCCTTGACCTATCCATGGGTCACATCAAAATCCATAATTTTGGCCCCCAAACCTTCCTTGACTTATACATGAGGTCAACTTATGGTCGAGTATATACATTAAATATTTTAATAAATACTTTAAATTAGGGGTAGGCAACCTTTTTGAGCCGGGGGCCGGGTTGCTGCCCCTCAGACAATTGGGGGGCCAAAGCACCAAAAATAAATAGATAAATAAATAAATAAATAAATAAATAATTTTTTTAAAAAAATAAACAAAAATGCATGCACATTCTCTCAGCCCCAGAAAAGCCATGGCAAACCCCCTGTGGAGATTTTGCCAAGAAAACCCCAAGAACAAGTAATAATAGCAATAATCAATATCATCATGGCGGGTGGCCCCCGGGCCTTAGGTTGCCTACCCTTGCTTTAAATAAATAAATTATCTAAAGACAACTAAGTTCTCTGACTGTAGGGAAAAAACACATTTTGGCTTCTGCTTATTTTCACTTTGGCCTCATTCTATCATGCAACTGCTGCATTGTATGTAGGAGGAAAGGGGTTGAAATAGTGCACTTTATAAAACAGAAAGCATAGCCCCCAGATTGTGATATAGAAAAAAAATGCAAAATAAGTGGCTTTGAACACTGTAATCTTGCTATTGTTGACTTTTCTCCCCAAATCAGGACTCCACGCAGATAAAAATTTAACAGAATAGTACAGCCTGCCCTCCCCAACTTCAGCTTTCCCATCTGCGGACATAAACACCCATGGGCGGCAAGCCCCATTGCCGCTGATGGCTGCATGTGCACACAGCCATGCGCCGACATTAAAAAGCGTGGGACTTGAGGTCCCACATTTTTTTCATCCAAGAGGGGGTCCGGAACAGACCCAAAGAGACCACTGTCACTGCAGGGAAGATTGAGGGTCCTCAGCGCTGCTTCCCCGAGGCAAGGGTGGTTCCTCGCAAGGAGACTGCCACCACCGCAGGGAAGGAGAAGGCCAAAGGCAAAGGAGGAGTGAGCGCTGGCTTTTGGTACATCAGGTGCTGTCTGGTGCAGCAGGTGACACCGGGGCTGGCAATGTCATTGGGGTTTAGTAATCTAGTGAGGCACTAGAAAAGCTCTCTAGCTAAGAATTATATAGTCAGCCCTCGGTATCCATCTGTGGACAGCATGCCCACGTTGTCCCCAATGGTGCCGTGTGCATGTGGCTGCACCACCATTAGGAATAGCCTCTGTTGTCCCGAAGGGACGCGTGGATAAGGCCATGCTGCCATTACGTTCTGTTGTCCTCAATGGAGGCACGGCCGCATGCATGTGCTGCCATGGGATAATGGGGGCTGTCCCTAATGGTGCGGCCACATGCACACACCACCACTGGGGACAAAGAAACTTGAGCATCTGTGAATTTTTATATCCGTGGGAGGGTCCAGAATGGATCCCCTGCTGATACAGAGGGCCGATGGTAAATTTCTATTGTTGTTAACTGCCTTCAAGGTGACTTTGACCTATGGCGACCCTATGAATTAGTGGTTTACCTTTACAAGACCTAAAGGTTGATGTAAAAGCGTGGAGGCATCCTGAGAAACTTAGTTCTCTTTCTAACAAAGGGGCTTGTAGCCTCACAAAGGATTTGAGAAAAACGGGATCTTAAAGGCAGTAGTAGCTCTTTGTCTTGCTAATGGAATTTAAAGTTTAATTTCCTGGACTGTTTATTTCCAGGATGGCCCCATCCATGCTGTTTTTCTGGCCTCAAGTTAAAAATTTTTTGTGCCAGCAGTCCTTTACAGGCCATTAAGGTTGGGTTCTTTTTAAACAACTTTCCACAAAGGCTACAAGAAGTTCTAAAATGCTAATTAAATTGCTTAGTTATAATCACACAACTTCCTTGCTCCCCATTCTGAAGGTATATAAGGCAAAAATTATACCAGTTCTAACATATGGGGCTGAATTGTGGGGGCTATCAAAGGCCCCGCTACTTGAACAAAATCAAGCATGTTTCTTAAGGACTATTTTGAGAACTGACAGGGACACTCCTGTAGCAGCAGTAATAGCTGAAACAGATATCTATTCAGTTAACAGTTTAACAATAATTAAAGTCTTCAATTACTTGTGGAAGATCCTTTCATTGGAATCTGACTGATTTCCAAAAATGTGCCTGGAGGAACAAATGGGCAGATTTTTTTTTTGTTCATTATATTTTATTAACATGTATTATTCAAACATACATATCAAATTGAAATATTAATGTATTTTACAATAATCATATACAAAATATTTACATTTGACGTCCAAAGTATCTCCAGTTTGTACTCAACCATACTTCAAAGTTCGCTCATTATCTTCATATACAAGCAATTTCACATATTAACTCCACTGTGTGTTATAACGTCCGCTTTAACTATTTTTTATCTTTAATAATAGCTCTTATAAATGTTTTCTGTTAGTATTCACATACTATTTTTAAGTCACTTAATATTTGACATTTTCCAATCAATTTATCTCTACTCAATTAAGTTTTCTTTTTTTACAATATTGCAATATCGGGGTCCAGTCCAGTCAAATGGGCAGATTTAAACACACTTCATGGTTTAGTCAGCTTTATCAAATTATCTTACATCTCAGTTTTTCAATGCAACATCTATTTTCAGTTCGACACCAGGCCATAGGCGTATTTAAACAAAGAGTCATGGATATAAATGCCCAAATTGATATCGAGACACTTGTGAAAATAAAAAAGTATTTTAAAATAGAAAAATATCTGATAATGGCTTTGACCCAATCCCATAGGACAGCTTTAACCAGAGCAAGATTAGAGCAGGTAGATTCCATGGTTAAGTATGGAAGATTCCACCAAGTGCCATACATCGAGGGAACGTGTGTCTGTGGAGCATCTGAAATACAAGATATTGAGAAGTCGTAGGCTTTCATGGCCGGCATCCATAGTTTTTTGTGGGTTTTTCGGGCTGTGTGGCCATGTTCTAGAAGAGTTTCTTTCTGACGTTTCGCCAGCATCTGTGGCTGGCATCTTCAGAGAAAACTGGAATGGAAGAGAGTGGGTCTATATATACTGTGAGACCCTGGGTAGGGAGGAGTGATTCCCATGTAAATTGTGTATTGTTCTGTGTTGAACCAGGGTCAGGGGCTTTCCCAGCAGACAATAACAGACAATATCCTTGTTTGCATATCCTCCCACCCTGAAGCCATGCCATTAACAACAGAACAAAACCTATTCAACACAGAACAATACACAGTTTACATGGGAATCACTCCTCCCTACATACAGACAATACTTGATAGAATTACATTATGTTCTAATTCACAGACGCCTGACCATGAAACTCTTTGGGTGACCTTGGGCCCGTCACTAACTCTCAGACTGAGCTACCTCACAGGGTTGTCCACCAAACACATCTGAAGAAGTAGGCTCAAGCCTACAAACTCTCATGCTACCAACTTCTTTCTTTCACTTATTCTACAAGATTTCTTTCCATACTGATTTTACAGACTAACACGGCTATATTTTTGAATTCTGTCCCAAGGCTGTTGTGAGGCTAATGGAGAAAGAAGAGTGCCATGTCTGCCACTTGAAGTAATTGAAAAAAAGATGCAATATTACTACATAATGCATTCGGCCCTAAGTACCCAAGGATTCTTTATCCATGGATTCAAACATCCATGGCTTTAAATTTTTTATATAGATAGATGATAAGATAGGACACATCATGAGAAGGCATGAATTGTTGGAAAAGACAATAATGTTAGGAAAGGTGGAGGGAAGTAGACAGAGAGGAAGGCCACATGCTAGAGATGGATGGACTTTATTAAAGTGACCATGAATATGAGTTTGCAGGAGCTGGGCAGAGCAGGAGAGGACAGGGGGGCCTGGAGATGTCTCATCCATAGGGTCACCATGGATCGAGACCGACAGAAAGGCAGTTAACAATTATATACAGTATATATATATATATATATATATACACACCATGTTACTATGCCATTGCATTTAATGGGACGTGAGCATCCATGGACTTTGGAATCAACGGGAAGTTCTGGACTAAACCCCAGCATAAACCAAGGGCTCACTGTAAATAAAATAATAGCTGTTATCAGGTAAACTATATGGCTCAGGTCCAGCTATTTGGTAGCTCCTGTATGAGCAGCCCAAATTCTGAGATCCTCAGGAGAGGCCCTTCACTCTGTCCCATCACCATCACAAGCACGGTTTGTGGGGATGCAATAATAATAATAATAATAATAATAATAATAATAATAATATCATCATCAATAAATTTTATTTATACCCGCCCCTCTGTCAAACAATCGGGGCGGCTTACAGCAATTAAAATTCCATACCTATCTCAGAATACACTCTAAAATCCCAAAGCCCACCCACCCCTTAAAAAAGTATTAAACTAGGTATCCTGGGAAGAGGGCCTTCTTCTTGGTAGGTGCCCCCAGACCAAGGAGGGAGTTGTTGTCCTTCTGTTGGTAGGCTAAGATATTTTTTATTCAGACAGGCTTTTAAAACCGAAAGTTGTTAAAGAACAGGCTGGGGATGTAGTAGTTTTAATTATACAGTGGTCCCTTGGTATTTGTGGGGTTTGGTTCCAGGACCCTCTGTGGATATACCAAAATCCGTGGATGCTCAAGTCCCATTAAATACAATGGCAGAGTAAAATGGTGTCCCTTATATAAAATGGCACAATCAAGGTTTGCTTTTTGGAATTTATGTATTTCTTGAATATTTTCAAGCCGTGGATGCTTGAATCCGTGGTTAAAAAATCTGTGGATAAGGAGGGCTGACAGTACTTACTCTTTTTAAGCACTTTTATGTTTTTTAACTGTATTCGATTATTTTAATGAGTTGTGTTCTCATACTGTAACAGTTTGATTCTATTTTAAAATGCTTACTTTTGTATGCTTTATTGTTTAAGCGGAAGACTTGGTTTTTATTCAGATTTCTGTAAATATTTCTCAATGAGAAAATGAGAGAGTGATTTAAAATATCCTTTTTTTAAGCAGAAGGTCAGTGCAGGAGCTGTATTTGCAGGTACTGTATTTGCAGAGAAAATTCAAGCCACTTCAGTAATCTCTTGCAAGCAGGGCTACTAGCTTTAAAGGGGGGTCATGTTCAACAAGTCAGCCACAAACTCCCTGGCTTTGTGGATCTCCAGAGCCTTTGTACAAGCAGTTGTTTGTATTTTAAATTGTAAGCCACTTTGGGTCCCAATTTTGGGACAAAGTGGGAGGATGATGATGATGATGATGATGACGACTACAGTTGTTTTCTCCTATATGCCAAGTTTGTCTGCCCAGGGTTTCTCCTGTTAATTGCAATAATAAACAGATTAGGGTTTGGTTTTTTTTTGAGGGGGGGAATCTGATGCACACAATTCTAGTATATTCAATAGTGTCTTCTTTCTGGTACATTCAATAGTACATTATTTCTTCTTCCTGATTACTGTATTTTCGACCACTGTGCTATATCTGTCACAATCTACAAAGAGAGAGAGGCCTGTGACCTCACAGGAATGGAGGCATATTGGATTGCAAGAGAGGGGTCCTTGTTGAGGTGCAAATTGACTTTAAATTGTGAAGTCGTAGGCTTTCATGGCCGGCATCCATAGTTTTTTGTGGGTTTTCCGGGCTGTGTGGCCATGTTCTAGAAGAGTTTCTTTATGACGTTTCGCCAGCATCTGTGGCTGGCA
The DNA here is from genome assembly GCA_026167975.1 of Phrynosoma blainvillii. Taxonomy (NCBI): domain Eukaryota; kingdom Metazoa; phylum Chordata; class Lepidosauria; order Squamata; family Phrynosomatidae; genus Phrynosoma; species Phrynosoma blainvillii. Next base: position 154,441,546 of record JANUYF010000002.1, on the reverse strand, counting down.
TCTTCAGAGAAAAGCATCTGAAGATGCCAGCCACAGATGCTGGCGAAACGTCAGAAAGAAACTCTTCTAGAACATGGCCACACAGCCCGGAAAACCCACAAAAAACTATGACTTTAAATTTTCTGGTCTTTGCAAATCTCCCAATAGCCCCATAGCCAGAAGGAGGAGGGGCCAGCCTGCCAAAGATACCCTCCACTTACCATCTTAACTAAGGACAGAAACATCAAAATGCAGGCATCTGACTAACATCTCCATTTTTTCCCTCCTGTTTGGTTTGTAACATCTTGCCTGATGAAGAAGAAGCCATGGAGCTCTGAAAGCTTGCAACAAGTATATTGTGCATTTTGGTTGGCCAAGAAAGGTATCACTGTTTGGTGGATTTTTGTTTGAATCTGCAGAGTGAAGGCAGCCACTGCCATCTTTGGGATGATGATGATGATGACGACGATGAGCTGGTTTTCCTCGTTCTTGCAGCCACTTGGAGCTTGTATGAAATGTCATTTACCTTTGAATGGTACTCTGTTTTTAAAAAAAGGAACATCAACAAATAAATTTGAAGAGAAATGGGGATGAAGAACCAATAGGAAAATGGGAAAATGTTGAATGCAAAGCAGCACACACAGTAGTATCTAAGCGGTTTCTGATATGAACGGCTGGTTAATACTACTGTTAGTGATGTTATTGTGTATATATATATATATATATATATATATATATAGTAAATATATATATATATATATATATACTATATATATATATATATATATATATATACTATATATATATATATATATATATAGTAAATATATATATATATATACTATTGTATGTGTGTGTGTGTATATATATATATATATATATATATATTTGCCCAAAACAGATATACAAATGGTCCTGGCATTATTTATCCACACCGGACTGGAATTTGGGGAAGCCAGGTGCTTTTTTCTGGCTTATAGCCACTAAACTCTCATCTTGGGCCAATCCATGCCTACTTACTTCACAAGGTTGTTGGAAGAAGATAAAAGGTGAAGGAGACCCACATATAATGTCAGTGTGTGGATGATGGGTGTTGCAGTGACAACAAAGGGTTAAAAAAACATTGATAATAAAACATTTAGTCCAAGGCTGAGAGCTTGTGACTGGTATAGACTTTAACAGCAAGGAGAGGCCAGTACCGTAAGTAGGTGAAACATTTTGTTTTTGAGATTGCTTATTTAAATGCTGTGAGGGTGAGGTTTTTTTACACAGTGGTCCACTGGAAAATCTATCCACAGCCACTAAGAAATATTTGTTGTCACTTGGTGGACACACATTTTTCCTTTTGCTTATCAGCATGGACCAACCTTAACAGGTCATTTTAGCAATTCTCTTGCTCTGTTTTTTTGTCACAATATATATGCCTTGAGAGCATAATTTGGCGGAAAGTTGGATAGAAAAGTAACAGTGTGTAAGTCATAAGTAAGTGAAAATAAATATTACATAATAAATAAATAAAGTGGCGACCTTTTGTTGAAACTATGGGCCTTTGCAGACTGCCAGAAATACTGCACATTAAATTGAGGCACCGCCTTGGCTCAGTGCTAGGGAATCATGGGAACTGTATTTTTTTCTGGGACATTGAGCCTTCTCTGTCAGAGAGCTCTGGTGCCACAATAAATTACAGTTCCCATGATTCCCTAGCACTGAGCCAAGGCGGTGCCTCAATTTAATGTGCACTATTTCTGGCAGTCTGCAAAGGCCGTAACCTGGGGTGGGGAGGAATTAGCCTCTTACATTTGTTTCTTAATTTTCCAACTTTCTTATATTGCAGAGGATGAAAGATGGAAAACCATTCACACTGGGACCACTTCTTTCTTTCTTTCTTTCTTTCTTTCTTTCTTTCTTTCTTTCTTTCCTGTGCGTTGCATCCCTTTAGCCAGTGTGTGTTTGAATGGGTGGGATTTTAAATTGGTTTTAAAACTTTTTAAGTTCTTTTGGAAGCCGCCTTGAATGGTGGCATATTTTAACAATTGTTATTTTAACTTGCTTTAGTTTAATTTATTTTTAAGGGGTGGGTGGGTGTGGGAACATGGTACGGGATCTGGATTGATTTTAATTTATTGTGATGTTTTAACCTATAACGTGTTGTGCGCCGCCCCGATTGCATGGCAGAGGGACGGGATATAAATAAAAATTATTATTACTATTATTATTATAAACAATAAAGGAAATAAATAATATAATAAGGTTGCTTGCCCTTTTCCTTTAGCTACCTAAACTGTATTTCTCAAAGCCGAACTGAAGCTTTAAGTTACCACAATGGTTGAAACGTGGGGACTGAAGAAAGATGTAGTTTTGGTTGGTACTGGAGGGAAGGCAGACTCTTATGGAGGGGGCAAAGACCTTGTGTGAACATGTATATTTGCACTATGACTCTGGAGGCCAGGGTTTGAATCCCTGCTGGGCCATGGAAACCCTCTCCCCACTGGGTGGCTTTGGGCAAGTCACACTCTCTCAGCCTCAGAGGATGGCAATGGCAACCCTCCTCTGAAGAAACTTGCCAAGAAAACCCCATGATAGGTTTGCCTGAAGTAGGATGACCAGCTGTCATAAGAAGGACAAGGCACCGTAAAATGCAGGGTGTTCAAGAAAAATGTAGGACAGGACCAAATAAAAGCTAAAACCACTCCTATAAAGATAAATTCATGCTTCTTAGTCATGCTTAAAATGGAGTGCGTTTTGGAATTCCTCTTGGACAGAAGCCAGAAATGGAGGACATGTCCTGAAAAAGGAGGATGTCTGGTCACCCTGCCCTTCAGCCATTTAACCCTTCCTTGGGCAAGTCGCATTCTCTCAGCCTCAGAGGATGGCCATGGCAAAACCCTCTCTGAAGAAACTTGCTAAGAAAACCTCATGATAATGTTCATGGCCTTAGAGTCTCCATTAAGTCAGAAAAAAACGACTAGAAGGCACACAACATTTAATGACACTTAAGTATCCTAAAAGAGACTGTGTGATCAGGATTTGAATCCCTGCTGGGCCATGAAAACCCCCCACTGGGTGACCTTAGGCAAATCACACTCTCTCAGCCTCAGAGGATGGCAATGGCAATGGCAATCCCCCTCTGAAGAAACTTGCCAAGAAAACCCCATGAAAAGTTCACCTTAAAGTTGCCATAGGTCAGGAAAAATTACTTGGAGGCACACAACAAAATTTAGTGAAACATCAGCATCTTAAAAGAGCTGGTATGGTGCAATGGTTTGAGGTTGGACTACCAATTGGTGACTTTGGGCAAGTCACACTCTCTCAGCCTCAGAGGATGGCCATGGCAAAAAACCCTCTGAAGAAATGTTGCCAAGAAAACCATACGATAGATTCACCGTAAGGTTGCCATAAGTTGGAAAAAACACATTGAAGGCACACAACCACAACCTCCTTAGGCAAGTTGCACTCTCTCAGCCTCAGAGGATGGCCATGGCAAAACCTTATCTGAAGAAACTTGCCAAGAAAACCTCATGATAAGGTTTACCTCAAGGTTGCCATATATTAGAAAAACACCTTGAAGGCGCACACAACCACACACAGCAAGCAACCTTGGGCAAGTCACACTCTCTCAGCCTCAGAGAACAGCCATGGCAAAACCTTATCTGAAAACATTTGCCAAGAAAACCTCATGATAAGGTTTACCTCAAGGTTGCCATATGTCAGAAAAACACCTTGAAGGCACACACAACCACACACAGCAAGCAACCTTAGGCAAGTCACACTCTCTCAGCCTCAGAGGATAGCCACGACAAAAAAAAAAAAAGAACACTTTATGAAGAAATCTTGCCAAGAAAACCCCATGATAAGTTTTATTTCCCACAAAAAAAGACTTGGAGTCAGTCACACAAGAAGGAGTTTGGAAGCCCACGGTGAAATTTAGTATTAGTATTTATTTAATGGGGCTTAAAGTCTCCTAAGGCTCAACCTAATTATTTGGGGGGCTTAATTTTGCCCTTTGTCAGAGCAAATAATAAGCTGAGGTGGGGTCTGGCGCCTGTGGGGAATTGGAGCAGCGCAGGCAGGAGAGGCCTTTTCCCGCCTTTAACGCGGCTGTGGGGAAAAGGAGGCCAAGGCGAAGGCAGTGGCTGAGGAGAGAGGCGCTGTCTCTCTCTCTGCTGCTTCTGGAGTCTGCGATGGTGGCGCCGCGGAAAACGGAGCCGCCTCGGCCGCCACAGCAAACTCTGGGAGCCGGCCTCGACTTGAAGAGAAAGAGTCGCCCTGACGAGGGACGAGGAGCTGCGGTGAGGGACCCCGCGGGGTCGACTATGGGGCTGGGAGGGTGGGATTGGTTCTGTGTGAGAGACCGGACGCGTCCTCTTTTTCCCGGACGCGCCCTACATTCCCAGCCCTTTTTCCAAGGAGGTTCCCGAATGTCCTCCTTTTTTTTTTACTATCACTAAGAAAGACATTCAGGGCGACCGGGCGCGTCCTCTTTTCCCCCGGACGCACCCTACATTTTCAGGCTTTCATCCAAGAGGGGTTCCCCGAATGTCCTCAGTTTTTGAGCATCACTAAAAAGGATATTCAGGGTCCTCCTTTCTCTTCCAGGACGGGTCTTCCATTTCTGTCCAGGAGAAATTCCCAAATGTCCTCCATTTAGAGCATGGCTTAGAAGCACATTCAGGGTGACTAGAGGTCCTCCTTTAACTTTTTCCATGTCTTACATTTCAACTTTCTGTCCAGGAGGAATTTCAAAATGTCCTCCATTTCTGAACAAGACTAAGAAGCCCATTCAGGGTGACCAGAGGTCCTCCATTCTCGCCAATAGATGTCCTCTATTTCCACTTTCTGTCCAGGAAGGATTCTCAAATGTCCTCCATTTTTGAGCAGGATTGAGAAGCCCATTTAGGATGACCAGAGGTCCTCCTTTCTCTCCAGTAGATGTCCTTCATTTCCACCTTCTGTCCAGGAGGGATCCCCAAATGTCCTCTATTTTTGAGCATCACTAAGAAGGATATTCAGGGTTAGCAGAGGTCCTCCTTTCTCTCCAGGATTCGTCCTCCATTTCAGCCTTCTGGTCCAGGAGAAATCCCAAAAGGTCCTCCATTTTTGATCAGGACTCGCACAAATATATCTTTGTATGAGTGTTTTTAGCGTTTATGTGGGAATGACCTCGAATGTCCTACATTTTGAGAGTGACTAAAAGAAGCATGAATTTACATTTCTGTGAGTGTTTTGAGCTTTCCTGTGGTCACATCCTACATTTTTTAATGAAGGCCCTCCAATTGGCGGTGAGGAGGACCTCTGGTTACCTTGGATATATCCTCCATTTCATCCTTCTGTCCAGGAGGAATTCCAAAATGTCCTCTATTTTTGAGCATCACTAAGAAGCCTATCAAGGATGACCAGACACGTCTGCCTTCCCAGGACGGGTCCTCCATTGTAATCTCCTGTTCAGGAGGAATTTCAAAATGTCCCCCATTTTTGAGCAAGACTAAGAAGCCCACTCAGGGTAACCAGAGGTCCTCCAAAAGATGTCCTCTATTTCACCTTCTGTCGAGGAAGGATTCCACAATGTCCTCCATTTTTGATCAGGACTGAGAAGCCCACTCATAGTGACCAGAGGTCCTCCTTTCTCTCCAATAGATGTCCTCTATTTCCACCTTCTGTCCAGGAAGGATTCCAAAATGGCCTCTATTTTTGAGCAGGACTAAGAAGCCCATTCAGGTTGACCAGACACGTCCTCCTTTCCCAAGACGATTCAGGGTGACCACACGCATCCTCCATTTTAACCTTCTGTCCAGGAGGAATCTGCATATATCCTCCATTTTGAGCATCACTAAGAAGCCCATTCAGGGTGACCAGAAGTCCTCCTTTCCCAGGACGGGTCTTCCATTTGAACCTCTTCTCCAGGAGAAATTCTAAAATGTCCTCCTATTTTGAGTATGACTAGGAAGCTCAAGGATGCGTTCTCCATTTCAACTTTCAGTCCCAGAGGAATCCCCAAATGTCCTCCATTTTGAGCATCACTAAGAAGCCCATCTAGAGTGACCAGAGGTCCTCCTTTTTCTCCAGGACGTATTCTCCATTTCATCTTTCTGTCCAAGAGAAATCCCCAAATGTCCTCCATTCTCCTGGACGTGTTCTCCATTTCATCTTTCTGTCCAAGAGAAATCCCCAAATGTCCTCCATTTTGAGTATCACTAAGAAGCCCATCTAGGGCGACCAGAGGTCCTCCTTTTCCCCCAGGACACATCCTCCATTTCAACTTTGTGTCCCAGAGGAATCCCCTCAAATGTCCTCCATTTTGAGCATCACTAAGAAGCCCATCTAGGGTGACCAGAGGTCCTCCTTTTTCTCCAGGACGTGTTCTCCATTTTATCTTTCTGTCCAAGAGAAATCCCCAAATGTCCTCCATTTTGAGTATCGCTAAGAAATCTAGGGCGACCAAAGGTCCTCCTTTTTCCCCAGGACACATCCTCCATTTCAACTTTGTGTCCCAGAGGAATCCCCTCAAATGTCCTCCATTTCCACTTCTAGTTGGAGTACTTCGGGTTTTGACTGGGCCATGTCCTCAGAGGTCCTCCATCCTGCAGTGCCTCCTTGGCACCTGCATATTCTGGCCCCAGTGACAATTGCCCCTGGAATGTGTTTATCATTGCATCACAAAATGGCAGTTGGGTTGCTTAGCAACCGGAAAACACGCGCGCCAGCTGCCCCTGGTGCTGGAGGCTCCACTCTGCCACCAAAACAAACCAATAGCCGCTCCCATAATGGTGTGTAAGTATTAAGGGCCATGATGTAGGAGTTACCATAAATCATAAATTAATCATAAATCCTATTTTTAAAAAGAATAGTGCTGAATGATTTTGGCTTTCATTGTATTTCCTTCTTGTTTACCTGTATTTTTAACATCCTGAGGTAATTTGTAATTTACCAGTTAGAGGAACTTTGCTTAACTTCCTCCTTTGAGATTATATATAAAAGATCCTTATTTAACCTAGGAGTTTTATCGCACGGGACGGATCCCATGCAGAAACTGAATTTAAAGTGAAAACAGTTGTTTTTCACACAACGTTTGGGGTTAACCTGAACACAAAGTAGAAATAACCCACAAAAGCGGGTTGCTTTTCACACGACGTTGGCGTCAAGGAGAAATAACGCGGCTTTAATCTGAACGGAAAGCTGCCAAAAAAAAAAAAAAACCCCACTCCTTTTTACTTTCGGGAATTTCCAAAAGTAAAAAGGAGTGGGTTTTGGCAACTTTCTGTTCGGGTTAATATCACATTATTTCTCCTTTACACAAACACGCCTGAAAAACAACCTGCTTTTGTGGGTTTTTTTGGATTTTAATAATAATAATAATAATAATAATAATAATTATTATTATTATTATTTATATCCCGCCCCTCTCCAGAGCAATCGGGGCGGCTTACAACATTAAAATTTACAATTTATTTTAAAATCCCATTTCTGCACGGGATTTAAGCAATTTGTCTCCGTGTGATTAAACTCCAAGGAGAAATAACGGGATATTAACCCGAACAGAAAGTCGCCAAAACCCGCTCTTTTTTACTTTTGGGAACTTCCGAAAGTAAAAAAGGAGCGGGTTTTGGCGGCTTTCCATTCACGTTAATGTTGCGTTATTTCCCCTTTACACAAACACGCCTGAAAAACAACCCACTTTTGTGGGGTTTTTTTGGATTTAAGCAGTTTGCCTCCGTGTGATAAACTCCCTAGCGTGAGAGAAAAGGGATAGCAACAAAATATATAAATATACCCTTTAGCTATATTATTCAAACCTTGGTTCCCTTGCAGAGTAATAATGGGGTGATGTGTCAGGGGTTATTATTTTAATTGTTATGATTTTTTTTCATTTTTCCCCCCATTCATTTAATTGTTACTAGGATTTTAACTATGTTGTTGTTTAATACTGTTTTAAAGGGGGGAGGGATATGTTTTTACTGTAATTGTTTTATGTTGTAAACCGCCCAGATTGGGCAACCATTGGGTGGTATATAAATAAATTTTATTATTATTATTATTATTATTATTATTATGAGAACTAAAGAGTGCCTGTTATACTTCGGTGGTTACCCTTAGAAGTAGTGGCCAGAATGCCTTTGCAGACTGCCGAAATAGTGCAAATTGAGTCCACTTTAAATTGAGGCACTGCCCTGGCTCAGTGCTAGGGAATCATGGGAACTGTAATTTATTGTGGCACCAGAGCTCTCTGACAGAGAAGGCTCAATGTCCCAGAAAAAAAATACAGTTCCCATGATTCCCTAGCACTAACCCTAACCCTTAAAGTGGACTCAATTTGCACTATTTCTAGTAGAAATAATTTACCTTGAGGCTACTTTAACTGCCCTGGCTCAGTGCAAGGGAAGCCTGGGAATTTCTGTAGTTTATTGTGACACTGACAGAGAAAGCTAAAATTCTCATAAAGCTACAGTTCCCAGGACTCCCTAGCATTGAGCTAGGGCAGTTAAAGCGGCTTCAAACTGGATTATTTCTGCAGTGTATTTGGGACCAACTATACACTACTAGACTTATCTGGTCTTTTAAATTATGCAAACCTAGCTGTATAGAATCATAGGGACTGTATTTAATTTTTGGTGTCTTCTCTTCTTGGTGCCAACCCCTTTCTCGAGGTTATCAAGGTAAGGAGGTGAAGATGTTGGTCAGGCTGCATCCACACTGAAGAAATAATCTGCTTTGACACCGTTTTAACTGCCCTGGTTCAATGCTATGGAATTCTGGAAACTGTTGTAGTTCATTGTGGCACCAAAGAATAAAAGTGACGCAGAACTATAAATCCCCAGTATTCCACAGCATTGAGCCATGGCAGTTAAAGTGGTGTCAAACTGTATTAATTCTGCAATGTGGTTTCATTAAAGTGTTGTTGTTATGTGCCTTCAAGTTGCTTCTAACTTAAAGCAACCCTAAGGCAAACCTATCATGGGGTTTTCTTGGCAAGATTTGTCCAGAGGAGCTTTGCCATTGCCTTCCACTGAGGCTGAGAGTGTGTGACTTGCCCAAGGAGATCAGTCAGTGGGTTTCATGTTAAAACTGTATTAATTCTGCAGTGTGGATGCATTCCTATTGATTCATTGGGTCTCTTCTAGTCGATATTAGGAATTGGATTTAAACCCTGACTATTTTAGGGAAGGGTACAGATAATATGACAAGCCCTTATAAGTAATTCTTATATATACTTTTTCAAAACTAAATAATTTATCCTGCAGTTCTGAAGAGACAGGAAAGAGAATAGAGCTCTCTGACAGAGAAAGCTGGTATAGTGGGTTGGGTAGACAGGTCACACTCTCTCAGCCTCAGAGGAAGGCAAAGGCAAACCCCTCTGATGAAATTTGCCAAGAAAACCCCATGATAGGGAAAATGACATGTTGGAAACAATACAAAGACACTCAACAACAACAATGACACAGCTTTGCAAAAACATTGTCTATTCATCTTGTCTAAGGTAGAGTGAGAATTTCAGTTACGGTAGTATTTAAAAAACTTTTTTTTAATCAACATTCATAAATTTATTTAAAAGAATCAAAACTACAAGAAGAATTTTATATGCTACTCTTTAAGCTGATGTCCTCAACCCAGTCCTGGTCACAGATTTCCTGGGTTGGCTGAGGCAGCCTTTAATGTCAGTTTTCAGACCTGGTTTCTCTTGTCACTTCCAGGATTCAAACGTGACGTAAATAAAAAAGGAGGTGCTCTGGATTATATGCAACATAGGTGTCACTAAGGGGGTGTATCCCCCCCCATACGAATTCTGGTCTCCATGAAATTTTCCTTCACTCCTCAAATTTCTTCACTGCAGTAACTTCCAATGCACAACTATAAAAAGGGATCTTGTAGCATCTCAGAGACTGAAAGAAAGAAGTTGGTATAATGAGCTTTTGTAGACTTGCATCTGAGGAAGTAGCCTCAAGGTCTGTGTAAGTTCATGCTCCCAGCTTCTTTCTTCCTCATGCATCTGAAGTTTTGGACTACAGTCGGCCCTCTGTTTTCGCGGGGATCTGTTCTGGACCCCCCTGTGAAAATGGAGATTTGCAAATGTTCAAGCCCCATAGGCTTGAATGGGGCGCGCCCCATTGATTTAAATGGAGGTTGTCCCTGTGAATATGCAAAACTGTGGACTTCGAACGGAGGGGTGACTGTATTTCATATTTATGGGTCTTTGCCACAGCATGCACACTCAACGGGGATGTTGCCAGAAAGTTCCCCCTTACAGAAACATGTTTTGTCTCGTTCACATATTATATTCTTAGGCATGGAATTTAAATATTTCTGGGATCTTGTAGCACCTTTGAGTCTAATTGAAAGAAAGAAGTTGGTAGCATGAGCTTTCCTAGACTTGATCTTTCTTCTTCAAGTCTAGGAAAGCTCATGCTACCAGTCTTTAGTCTCAAAGGTGCTACAAGTCCAAGGTCTCTTAGCATCAGGTAAGGACTAGAAATTGCAGACTGCCAGAAATAGTGCAAATTGAGTCCACTTTAAGGGTTAGGGTTAGTGCTTGGGAATCATGGGAATTGTTTTTTTTTTCTGAGACATTGAGCCTTCTCTGTCAGAGAGCTCTGGTGCCACAATAAAATACAGTTCCCATGACTTAAAGTGGACTCAATTTGCACTATTTCTGGCAGTCTGCAAAGGCCCAAAGTTTCCATGGGAATGTGAACACAGCTAATATAGACAAACAAAAATCCACCAAACAGTGATACCTTTATTGGCCAAACAAAATGCACAATATACTTGTTGCAAGCTAATATAGGAATTCTAGGCGTGAATGCTTTTCATTGTCTCACTCTACAGTGCTAGAAATTTGGGGACTGGGTTTTTTGTTTTTTTTAGTGAGGGACAGAATTCTTTTCTGGAGAGGCATTTCCCTCATTTTTGTTTCAGCCACAACTACACAACTGAGGTACAGACTTTTAGTAACCTGGAGGTTATTTAGAGAGAAGAGTTTATAAGGTGAAGCTTCCAGAACAGATTCAATCCCAGGCAGCTTTTTTGTTTAGAAATCTAAAATACTGGAATTGATAGCAAAACTGCCTCCCCCTCCCCCCCCTTTTTTTTTTTTAAGCAGACATCTGACTAGTCCAGATTGCACATTGGATCCATCCAACCACTTAAATAAAGTTCTTACTTTTGAAAGGCACTCATGGTATGTAATCTGGAGTAACTTCCATGCCTTGATTCTGAGAAATGCACTCAGTAGTGGTTCAGTTTCAGCCATGTCCATTTCAGCATTTTGCTGTAATAAGTAGGGGAAAGCAAACAGGGAAATGGCTTCTTTGCTTTGGTGAAGACAGAAGAATGGTTAATAGATTTTAAGGAGATAACTGGAGACTGGTATAGGATACAGTATATTCCCAAATTTCTGTCTTACATTATTGCTCCGTTGCTGTTAGGGTTCTGTAGCACACAGTAGGGATTATCTTACGGTACAGTCTGGATCAAATTTACTTGGATATAAGACCAGCTAAATTCATTGGAATTTAATCCCTGGTAAATAGGCTTTAGGTTAGGCCATGACAGCTAAAATCACCGTATTTTCCGGCATATAAGACGACCCACGTATAAGACGACCCCCCCATTTTTCCAGTCAAAATATAGAGTTTTAGCACCTCTATCCTCATTATCCTTATATCCAGCGTATAAGACGACCCCCCCCCCACTTTAGCCACAGATTTTGCAGGTAAAAAAGTAGTCTTATACGCAGGAAAATAAGGTACATTTAACTTGAAGTCATAAATACTGATAACACTCTTGGGTACACACAAGGCGAAAGGAGTCAACATGTCTTGCAGTCTACAATCTAAAAACAATTGCTCCTTAAAAGCAGGGGCAAAGCAGATGTGTGTAGAAGATACATGGCGATCTACTGGTATATATCTGGGTGATCTGTACTAGCAGTTAGCAAGGATTTCTGACAATATATATATATAGTGTGTGTGTACTTTTAAGTCAGCTGTCACCTTATGGCAACCCCTATGATTTTCATAGGATTTTCTTAAGCAAAGAATACTCAGTGGTGGTTTTGCCAGTTCCTTCTCTGAAATATAGCTTATAGTACCTGGCGTTCATTGGCAGTCTCCCATCCAAGTACTAAGCAGAGCTTACCCTGCTTAGCTCCCAACAACAAATGGGATCTGGTGCCTTTAGGATATTTGGGTTTAAAAATCCACTTATAGTTAATCAGATTTCGTTGCTGTTATGTGCCTTCAATTCAATTCTGATTTATGAATTTTTCCTGGCAAGATTTGTTCAAAAGGGGTTTGCTTTTGCCTTCCCCTGAGGCTGAAAGAGTGTGACTTCCCCAAGGTCACCCAGTGGGTTTCCATGACCAAGCGGGAATTCGAATCCTACTCTCAGACTGCTACATCTACTGGCTTCTGATAATGGTTCACCAGTTTATACTTCTGAAATGAAAATTAATGTTTTTGGATTGACAGAGTTGATGGGAGGATAATCAGGCTTGGATATTTGTGTGGATGGACCGTTGTGATACTCACAAATCTTTTTGGAGATTCTTTAATGTTTAATTCTAAGTGGTAGACTTGGCACCTGTCTCTGGCTGATAGAGCTCAAAAAGCACAAAGTAAATCCTATGATTTTGAAGTCTGACCACATCTGGTACAGTTTGTTCTTGAGTTTCTTACAGACTGATTTGTTGCTTAGTTGTTTTGGCGATTTCTGGTTTATTCAGTGTCACAGAATTTTATTAAAGGAAATAAATATTAAAAGTTACAAAAGTTCTATCTATCAGGTTCCTACTGCTTTATCCGAATGTGAATTCCTATTGCTTTACCAGAGTCCCAACCTTTTCATCACTCTTCTATGTTAGAGTAAGCGAATGACTCAGATGTATTATGAAATCCTGAAGATAATGAAATCCTATTGACATCAGTAAGATTTCTGATATGAGTTTTGAATAAATGACAGCATCTATTTGGGATACCTCCGTTTTAAGTACTGTAGTGATATTTGTTACTTCAGCGAGCAAATGCTGTTTGCAGTCTCCTTTCTTCTTACTTGGTATTAAACCCCATTAAACAGCTTGAGCAGAATTTAAATTTAAATTTTAAATTCAAATACACATGTACAAGATTGTACTGCAATTCCTGTTAAGAAAGAAGGGAGATTTTAATAGGTAAAATTTCTGTTTGGGATTTTGTTATGGTTAGTATATTTCAAAACACTTCAGTCACTACTGAACATAAAGTGAAGAAGAAATAATCAGTGTAGCCAAACCAGTGCTGTAAAAAGAGCTTGATTTTAAAGTAGTCTTTACAAAGTATTATACAATTTACAGAAGGCCCAAAACATCTAGTGAATTGCTGCTATTATGAGTAAGACATGAAATATATTTGTTATATACAGTCGGCCCTCGGTATCCACCGATTTTTTTATTCACATATTTAAGCATCCATGACTTGAAAATATTAAAAATATATACTAATTAAAAAAGCAACCCTTGTTTTTGCCATTTTATATAAGGGACACTATTTTACTATTCCACTCTATTTAATGGGACGAGTATCCACAGATTTTGCTGTCCGTAAGGGGTTGCAGAACTGCATGGATTTTTAAAAAGTGATTTGATACCCTAAAATATGATTTATCTGTAAAAAACTTATGGTGGAGTTTCTCTTCAGAGCACTGGTTCTCTTTTCATCCCAGGTATCAACATGTTGTATTCAGAAATGAAATTAATCTGCATACTTCCAATAATAAAGAGTTAAATGGCTTTAATAGAGACTGAGATTTTAACTGAGAGTTTGAGAAGGTAGCATGTTAAGTACAGAGTGGAAAAACTTAGGTCCAAAACACACAGCAGAAATAATCCAGTTTGAGACCTCTTTAACTGCCTTGGGTCAGTGCTAGGGAATCCTGGGAATTGTAGCTTATTGTGGCACCAGAGCTCTCTGACAGGGAAGGCAGATGTCTCCCAAAACTACAGTTCCCAGAATTCCCTAGCATTGAGCCAGGGCAGTTAAAGTGGTTTCAAACTGTATTATTTCTGCAGTGTGTTTTGGACCTTAGAGTGGAAAAATGTAATCAAATGTGAACATAATGTTTAAAATAATTGGAAAAATCTATGAAAGCAGAACCTTGATTTTCATAAGGGATAGAAAGGAAGTTTTCCCTTTTTTCATTTCTTTTTATTTCCATTTATACATGTAAAAACATATCATATATACATTTTAAAACAAATTATTCGCACATATACACTACTTGTGTTGGTAGTCCCTAATTAACAAACACCCCTCAATGGTTACTTCCTAAGATTATCCCATCTCTGAATATTTTATTTTACTTTTATACATAGTCTATCTTATTTCTGCCATCCATTTATGTTTACTCCACCTTTTTTTAAAAAAAACATTCTTTTAATTCCTTATACAACTAATATCTACTGTTCTCTTCCTTCTCAAATATCTACAAAAACTAATAATTGGGAAAAGCCTCATTGAGTTACATCCCATTCCCATTTGGTTGTCCTCTGTACGTGTGTGTAGTTGCCCTTGAGTACTGCAAACTTAAGGGCCTTTGCAGACTGCCAAAAATAGTCCACTTTAACTGTCCTGGCTCAGTGCTAGGGGATCATGGGAATTGTATTTTTTTCTGAGATATTGAGCCTTCTCTGTCAGAGAACTCTGGTGCCACAATAAACTACAGTTCCCATGATTCCCTAGCACTGAGTCAGGGCAGTTAAAGAGGACTTAATTTGCACTATTTCTCGCAGTCTGCAAAGGCCCATTTATAATGAAATTCTGCTCTATTCAGTAGGACTTAAAGGGGTTGCAGATTGCCAGAAATAGTGCAAATTGAGTCCACTTTAAGGGTTAGGGTTAGTGCTAGGGAATCATGGGAATTGTTTTTTTCTGAGACATTGAGCCTTCTCTGTCAGAGAGCTCTGGTGCCACAATAAAATACAGTTCCCATGATGCCCTAGCCCTAGCCCTAACCCTAAAAGTGGACTCAATTTGCACTATTTCTGGCAGTCTGCAACCCTCCTTACTCTGTAATAAATCTATATTCATGATTGTATTATGAGTTTTCCTTTTGTCACCCCAACTCAGGAATTCTCTTCCCAAGCAAACTTGCCTGACACTGAGGTCCCAGTCACACTGCAGAAATAATCTAGTTTGAGACCATTTTAACTGCCCTGGCTCAGTGCTAAGGAATCCTGGGAATTGTAGTTTATTGTGGAACCAGATCTTTCTGACACAGAAGGCTAAATGTCTCACAAAACTACAGTTCCCATAGTTCCCTAGCATTAAGCCAGGGCAGTTAATGCGGTCTCAAACTGGATTATTTCTGCCGTGTGTTTTGGATCTGAATCCCCCTTTTTTTGAACTGCGGATCTCTGTGAGTTTGGGTATGGATTTCTATATTTGTATGTATGTGTGTGTGCGTTTGTTTTACTCTTTATGGCTACCATTTTGGCTAAAATGGCAAGATATCCTTCACATAAAGGTACTCAGGTTCCAACCTAACAGGTTGGCAACTTTAGTGGGTCTGTTCAAAATTAACCAGCGGTTTCTGCTTACTTTGAGGCCTCTGAAAATTGTGTACCATTTAAAAGAAAGACAAATAAATGAATATTGAAACTGCATTACAAGAACCTGTGAATTTACATAATGCTGAGGATAACTGGTCCCATAGGAAGTAAGAAAAAGATCTAAAGAAATCAGTCTAAAATTGTTAATTCTGTCTGTTAAGACTTTGGTTGTGAGCAGTTGAAGTGACAGATGCTAGGATGTAATTTAAAACAACCTGCCTCAAATATCTTATTATAAACAGTGAGGGAGGAGGAATTAATTGCTCAAGCCCATGATACTTGTGTGTGCATGTAACTGTGGAGAATTAGAGTTGACAGATGCGGAAATATTAGTGAGAAAGGGCTTACATGGTACATTAATTGTTAGTAATCTAAAAAAGCAAACTCTTATTAGATCTGCGTTGAAGGTGGGACATTTATAATAGTTAAATTAATTTTAGTTTGCTGTTTAAATGTACATTACATTATTACATTAAAGCTGTACCAGAACAAAGGTGGAAAATCCCATCAATAATTTGGTCCCTATGTCCTACTTTGAGTTTGGAGGGAAATAACAGCTGCATGAATTTTTGAAGCCTTATAGTTCTCACCAACCTCCCCATCTTTTCCCCTCTCTTTTTCCCTTTCTCTCCTTCTTCCCCCATCTTCATTTATTTTACTGATTCATACATGGATTCCAGCAAGAGTCTCAAGGTTAAAAGCTTCAAATTTTTGTTTACTATGGGCCTTTGCAGACTGCCAGAAATAATGCAAATTGAGTCCACTTTAAGGGTTAGGGTTAGTGCTTGGGAATCATGGGAATTGTTGTTTTTTTCTGAGACATTGAGCCTTCTCTGTCAGGGAGCTCTGGTGCCACAATAAAATACAGTTCCCATGATTCCCTAACCCTAACCCTAAAAGTGGACTCAATTTGCACTATTTCTAGCAGTCTGCAAAGGCCCATGGACAGCGAAGGAATCCTATTTGCACTTCTGTCGAAGAACACAGGAGGACCATCTCAAGGCAAAGAAGCCCCTCTCCAGTTCAGGCTTCTTTTATTGCTTGTGACCTAAGCTTCATTTTGCAGTCCTGAGGGACAACATATAGTGAAAAGTAATTTTGCAAAAATAAAAAACCCCTAAAGAACCAACTTGATAACAAAATATGTTGCTTCTTTAGCACTCAGATGAGACTCTTGAGTTTAGCTTCTTAATTAACAACATATGTTGCTAGTTTTGTTTAGTTAACAAAAATTATTTGATTCCCTGTTGGTAATACAATTATTATTATCCATTCTGACAAAATATAAATGTTGAAATACCAATTTTAACCAAGATCCTATTTGTTAATTTCCCTTTTTTCGGGGGGGGAGGGGGCAGATTTCCAACTTTATAATTTAATTGATTTCACTTCGTCTCTGTTACTGCTTGGCAGAAGCACTGTGTGCTTTGAGATTTAAAAAAAATCTTTCTATACAGAGATTATTGAACTGTTTGTTCCCAAGTCCATATAAGGGTAAATTGTTCAGATTTGGGGGTGGAAGCCCAATAGTGCTTTAACATAGTAGAAGAATGTTTGGAAGAAAAAGACATTTGTTACCCTTTTCCCAATTTTGAAGGCTTCCAACTATCAACAACTCCCTCTGAGGCTTGAACAAGGCTTTTGTTGGGGTTGTGAAGTTTTAAACAGGAGTGTCTTCCCCTGATTGGTGTTCCACTTGTAAATGACGGTAAATAAATTAATGTTTATATTAAGAAATGCACACAACAACTAACACTTTCCAATGCCTTTACAGTTTGATTCCAGTAGGAAATAAGCTTATAATAGTTTGGTCTATCAGTGTCAGAACCTAGAATTATTATAATTGATATAAGATTTTAATATGTGAGTATAGAGACATATTTGGATATTTGGACTAGGTGTGCTTCATAGGAAATGTTGATACAGTGACTGTATTCTCATGAAAAGATACTAGTCCTACAAAAGTCTCACCATGACTATACTCTTTCACAATAACAGCAACACATGCTGTTGATTACAAAGCTTTGTGAAAAGTATTAATAGTTACTGATTTGTGCAATCTTATTGATACAAAAATACTATTTGAAAATGCATATGGTCTTTTGTGATTTTATGTATATCTGGAATCTTGTATACACTTTGCTGCAGATTTATTGTAAATTCATAATTTTGAACACCTCTCTTTTATTTGAACAAGATGTTTTGTGTTTTGATTGGGATATATGTACTATACCTCCCTCTAGTGATTGGATCTTAGATAGCAGTTTACCTACAAATTGTTTTTCTAGTTAAGAGGTTACTGTGTAAAATGATCCTTAAGCTCAGTTCATTAAACTTAACACAGAATTGGTACTGAAATAAGGTAATAAGACCATAGAATAGTGTTTAGCCAATGGTTATGAAATTTGATATACAAACTGAATGTGCTTTCACATTCAGAGATACTACTGAATTCAAATTCAGTAGGATAATGGAACAGTGAAACAAAACTGGCAAAAATAAGAAAGGTTTTAAAAACAACAAAGAAGTTGAGAAGAAAGTAGACATAATCATTTGTGTCTTTCATTCCTGATCTAGGTTGAAGAAGAAGTAGAGATGGAATTAATGGTGGACACAATGCAGAATAAAATATCGTCAGATACAAAGGGATTACTTTTGCCAGCACAAAATCGTTTTAAAAAATTCACTATCCCTAAAAGAACACTTGATAAAGGTACAGTGGACATAAATCAAAGCATAACTCAATATTTTAAAAATGTATTATAGATCCAAGATGGTTAAGAATTTTCATATGATCTCCATAGCAGAAATCATACCACTTTTAGGTACCACTTCCACTGATGGCATGTATCCTTTCTCATTTAACTTGTATCCAGACAGTTTTTGAAGTTTATAGTAGGAATGGAGACTATTTTGACCACTTTATGATTGCATAGGCTAGGGATTTCTCTGTGATAGCACCAAAATTATTGATTGGCCCCTCTAAAGAGAACTGTCTGGTATGGGTTACTCAGCATAATAAGCAAGATTTTTTTTTTAAATCTAGTTATTGTGAGCAAGCAAACATTCTGGGAAAGAGGGTCTCCCACCTGAACCTCCCTCCCAGTGGAAGCAGCTAGATTATAATATCTGCTTGTTGGGCATCCTGGTCTCTTCAGTGGTAAACACTTGGTTTTCAGAACTTCTGTTGAGACTTTTGCAGGTGTAGCTAATCAGTTCAGTTCCTTATTCAGGCATAGTATTAGTCTCAAAGTTGTTGGGCCAGAGCGAATGGGCAGGAAAAAGTGGCTTGATCCTGCTTTTTCCCAAAGTCGGTCAAAACTCTACTGCACGCATAGCCTACTCCCAAAGTGGGCCAAATGCACGTGGCGCGACTGAATAGTGCGGCGCCAAGCCATGCAGCTGGGTAATTTTTGTTGCCTCCCCATCATGCATGTGTACTGTTACACAAACACACCACTGGCAACCCCCAAGTTCCTCCCATGTCTGTTAGATGCCATCCCATTGCACAGGTGCCCCTTTGGTCAGTTACACACTCCCACGTGCAGTGCTACGCCTGTACAGGGCATTGGTGCATTGGTGTACCAGTGGTACATTGACAAAGCACAATCATGGAGGGCCCCCCCCCACATGCCCCTTCACCACCTCATGCCCCCCATTGGACTGTTTGGTTTGTATATGTTGTAATTAAATCCATTGGGGTTGGCACACTTTCATTTGTTTGCTTTGCTGCAGCCCCATGCTCACGTCATGTGGTTCATATGAATGGGCAAAGATATGCATCTTCCATGCTGAGCCAAACTATCCCGGGTTCTGTTTGCTCTGGTTTTTAGCCCCAGAGCACGACTTCAATCCGGTTTCTACCTGCTTTGGAGGCATGCATCATCTAAATATCCCGCCTTCAAAGGAGTTGGAAACCACTTTATTTGACCCATCTGTTCCACTTCCATAATCACAATGCAGTAATGGGACCAATAGGAATGGCTATTTGTTGAAAGAATTTTCAACATATCTGTTTACTAAACTGTACTCAAAATACTTATTGAATAAGTTGGAAGTCTAGGCCTGTGAAAATTTTATTATTGCAGAAGATCAAAGGCAAATCCATAATAGATCATTGTTTCATTCTCCACCATGTCATCTCAAAATATTCATAAAAAGGCAGAAAAGAACTTTTTAGGGCTCTTTCCCACTATGATTTAAAGCGAATTGCTGATCAGATTGTATGTCCGTCATTCCAACTTGAAGCTGGTTCCGATCCTATTGCTCTCAGTTTCAGTCGCGATGAAGGGAGGCAAACACAAAAAACTTGGTCTTTTCTGACACTAGTTTTTTTGGTGGTTCTTTTGAAAAGAATAGATTCTAAAGCGTGTTCAGCAAGTGGGGACGACATTCAGATCTGAATCACATCTTACTGGAGGGAGGGACAATGGCAGAGGGGTTGGCTGAGGGGTGTCACACATCCAGCCTCTGGTTGCTTGAAATCAGCATTTTTGTTTGAGCGCTGCCTTTTATCTACCCATGCGTGTGTGGTGGCTTTAATTTTCGCTTTTACACTGATTGATTCCTGTGAATCTGGTCATGATCATTTCTCCAGTGTGTGTCAAGAGGTAAGACAGTGTGGTTTACTTTAGGAGGACGATCAGTGTCGTCGTTTTTTAAATTTTATGATAGAATATGCAATTTCTCATCGTTCTGTAGAACCTCTACAGCGAGCAAGGGCTCTCCTAACGGGGATTTCGTCTTGCCGGAATGACACATGGTTGCATCACCGGTGACGTGGAGATGTGAATTGGATGATTGAGATTTAAAAAAAAAACCCGGGATGGATCGATCATGATCGATTCTGAGCCTGCATCATCTAGCAGCGCAAATACCAGTGGGAACTACAGTGGGGTCAAAAAAAGAAACAAATCCACGAAATAATGAAAAGATCCACTTTCATAGTGGGAACGACGCCTCAAGTGGAATCAATTCACCGACTCAGAGCGAAAGCAAATCGCAAACTGGTTTTAAATGTCAGTAGGAATGAGCCCTTAGCTACTTTTGTGGATATATGCTCTGATAGAGATCATGTTTGGCCAAAGCTAGTTGCCATTAATATTAACAGATGATAACTCTTTTTAATTCAATTAGTGCACTCTTAACACCTCCCTCTGGGTCAGACTTGGGGCAAATAATAATAATGATAATAATAATACTTTATTTTTATATCCCACCTTTTGTTGTGGCAATCAAAGCGGCTTACATTTAAAATTAAATTTAAATAAAACACGCCCAAAATAAAGAATACTAATAAATAACAGTTAACTCCCTTTTTAAAATATATAAAATACAAAAATGGATTGCTATCTGATAACATTCCTACAGTTAGAGTTTGACAGAGATGCCTTTTAGCTCCTTTTTATTTAAAGGAGCTAAATCTTGGACAAATGTTCCAAGATTTACCTGGGTAGGAATATTTTCCAATCATCATACTAGATTCTAAACATTTGGTTCTTTTGTATGCTGATAATATTGTTTTGATTTTTGCCACCATGATTGGGATGTGGAGACTTTTAAAACAGTTGAATGCCTTTTGTTTAAAGGAGTGATTAACAATTACCATATATACTTGACTTGTATCAGTTGAGGGCAGGCTTGGGGGCCAGAATTATGGATTTTGATATGATCCATGCATAAGTTGAGGGTAAAGCTTAGGGGCATGTAAGAAGGGATCTAAAAGATGAAGCAAAGGAAAACAGTGCCATAGAACTTACAAAATTCCAGCAGGGATAACTGTGTTCATACCAAAAGCTGGATGCATGAGAGAGTAGAGGGGGCTTATTCCTTCCAGGACAAATGACACTCTTGCCTTTCACCAGAGGATGGTTCCTTTTTTAATAAGAGTTAAAGTACAGTATTGACACTGACCCGTTTATAAGTTGGCTCAGGTTTTTTGGGTCATTTTTTTTACTAAAATTTCTAGACTTATACATGAGTATATACAGTAACTGCTCAAAAACTAAAGTGGTGATCTTTGAGAAGAAGAAAAAACTTCTAGCTGTAAATAGAATACAAACCCCATAGAACAGCAATCTTATTTTAAATGCCTGGACTTGTCTATTTAGTTCTTAATGAGGTTTCACAGATTTTACATAGGAGGGAATTTGGTTGCTCCCACAGTTGAGGTTTTCCAGAAGAAACTTATCTGGGGCTACAATAATATTTTTCCTTTAGAGATTGTGCAGAATGTTTTTTTGAAATCCCTGTTGGCTGACCCTAAAGGTACACCTGCTTTTCTTTTAAGAGCTGAATCAGGGCTAATTTCAGACTTTTAATGTATATATATAATTTCTTCATATTGCCTACCAGTTGTAAGGGGTACATACCCTCACTTCTGTTAATGTCTAATGTCATGCCCAGGCTAGGAGGTTCCTGGTTCAAGCTCTGGAGTCACTGACAATGATTTTGGATTTGAGATATTCAGACATTGCAACAGCCATAAAGTCAGTGACTACTGCCTCAGAATAGAATTAAACACAAATATAAATTCTTACATCTGCTTCCAGATACAATAACTTATTAAACTAGCTCCCATCTGTAGTATGAAGCAGTTGCAAAAAAAGAAAAGGTAGCTGGGCTTATCACTAACTGTTTTTGGAATCAATCTCTATGTAGTAATAAATCAACTATTTCCACTACAGGCCCTATTTATGGGAAAATGAGTTAACATGGCTCTGGTTATATGGAGAATGATATTGTATAGCAACACAATTTCCCTAAGGTTGGGAATTGTGTGAAAAATATGAAGAATAATTTACAAATAAGCACCTGGTCATGTTGAGTGGCACATTGTTGTTCAATACCCTTTATGATAATTTATAATTTTAAAAAGGGTAGGACCAGCTTCTTCTTCTTCTTCTTCTTTGGTTATTCCCAGTAGTATTTGGGAGTTACAACCTGAAATTATCTCATTACTTGAGAACCTAATGTAAATGTCTGCAGCTTCTCTGCCCCTTTTGGTCTTAAGACTGTAGCTAGATGCTTAAACATCCATGCTTGAACTACATCTACTCTCCCATTTTCCTGGTGCTTTATTTACACAGGTGCTTGCCTGATGAAGAGTTCTGGGGTTGCACAGTGTTTTGTGATATTCACACTGGTCTAATGAAATATATTGCCCTACTATAATTTTGCTGTTTTCCCCTTTAGCCAGTAGTTACCTTCAATTATTTTCTGTTCTCAATCCGCTCATGATGGCTTTGCCCTCCTGCTTGAAATACTGCCCTGTCTAAAACATTGTCTAAGACATTGACAGAGTCAACTCTAGTGCTAACCAACATATGTCAACAGATACGGAAAACAAAATGATGGTCAACAGATTGGAAGTGATCAATATACATCCCCATCCACAAAAAGGGAGACACAAGAGACTGCAGCAACTATAGGACCATAGCATTGGTCTCCTACACAAACAAAATCATGCTCAAAATTCTGCGACATAGACTTGAACCATATATGGAAAGAGAGATCTCAGAGATCCAAGCAGGGGTCAGGAAAGGAAGAGGCACTAGGAACCACATTGCAAACATATGACAGATAATGAAGTACACAAGGGAATTCCAGAAGAAAATCAGCATGTGCTTTATAGACTATAGCAAAGCCTTTGACTGCATAGATCATGAAAGGCTATGGAACGCCCTTAAAGACATGGGAGTACCAACACATCTGATAGTCCTAATGAGGAATCTATACTCAGGACAAAAGGTTACTGTCAGAACAGAAAACAGAGAAACAGAATGGTTCCCAGTTGGCAAAGGAGTCAGACAAGGCTGTATCCTTTCACCCTATCTGTTCAAGCTGTATGCAGAGCACATTATAAGAAAAGCAGGCTTGGACACAGAAGAAGGAGAGGTGAAAATAGGAAGAAGGAATATCAACAATCTAAGACAGGGGTAGGCAACCTAAGGTCCGGGGGCCGGATGCGGCCCCCTGAGGCCTTTGGACCGGCACCAGGCTGGCCCTGCCGCCGCCGCCGCCGCCGCCGCCCACCATGATGATATTGATTATTGTTGTTATTGCTTGTTCTTGGGGTTTTCTTGGCAAAATCTCCACAGGGGTTTTGCCATGGCTTTTCTGGGGCTGAGAGAGTGTGCATGCATATTTTTTTAATTTTAATTTTTTATTTTAAATTTTAAATTTATTTATTTATTTATTTATTTATTTATGGTGATTCGGCCCCCCAATTGTCTGAGGGACAGCAACCCGGCCCCCAGCACAAAAAGGTTGCCTATCCCTGATCTAAGATATGCAGACTAAACCATAATAATATCAGAAAACCTAACAGACCTGGAACACCTACTAAGGAAGGTCAAAGAAGAAAGTGCAAAAGCAGGCTTAATGTTGAACATAAAGAAAACAAAAATAATGACCACCGAGGACCTTCACAAGCTCAACCTAGACAGTGAAGAAATTGAAATAGTAAAACAATGATCATACCTGGGATCAAACATTGATAGAAATGGGGACTGCAATCAGGAAATAAGAAGAAGATTAAGAATGGGGAGGGTGGCTATGAAAGAACTAGAAAAGATTCTAAAATGCAGAGACATACAACTCAGCACAAAAGTTAGAATCATACAAGCCATTGTATTCCCTGTTACCATGTATGGATGTGAGAGCCGGACAGTTAAGAAAGATGATAGAGGAAAATCAATTCATTTGAGATATGATGCTAGAAAAGAGTGCTGAGGATCCCATGCACAGTCAAAAGGACAAACAAATAGGTCCTAGAACAGATCAAACCTCCCTGGAAGCCAAGATGACCAAACTGAGGCTGTCGTACTTTGGACACATCATGAGAAGAGAGGACTCATTGGAAAAGATATTAATGATGGGAAAGGTGGAGGGAAGCAGGAAGAGATGAAGGCCACATGCCAGATAGATGGACTGTATTAAGGAGATCATGGGTACTAAGGGGTTGCGGGATTTAAGCAGAGCAGTGGAGGATGGGGTCTTGGAGATGTCTTATCCATAGGGTCGCCATGAGTCGATATTGACTTGAGAGCAGTTAACAACAACTAAAACAAAAAGCTGCAGTAACTCTTCATTGGGAGCAAATTCCTAGCTAGGAAGGAATCTAGTTTCAGGTTGGAGTCTGGCGCCTTCTCAATTGTGGATCTGTTTGCGAGTTAGTATACCAGCTGTTATAAACATATTTACATTTTTTCTGGGTAATTTGTTATTCATCATTAAGTAGCTTTGATTTATGCTAACTCTGTGAATGAGAGATCTCCATGAACGCTAGTTGTCAACACCCCTGCTCTTGCAAATAACTAATATATGTGCGCTTGGTGTGTGCATTCTGATAGTTTGGCAGACCTCTTTTAAACTTGGATCTCAGAGTATTGTTCTTCATACACTAAAATGTACAACTATTGAATCCCTAAAAGACATGATCAGTTAATGATTTCTGCACACACAAAAAGGTATGCAAAAACAACTCTTTCACAATTCACTGTTTTAAAAAATTGTGCAAACAAATTTAGTTGAACTTGTGCCCTCTGGAAGTGTTGAATTGTAGTCTCCATCTTCTCCAGCCAGCTGGGTCATCAACATACAAATTCAAATTTCATTCTTTATCCTTGCTTTTTTATTCCTTTTCTCTTCTTATCTTGCCAGGTCACAGTGCTGCAGTGATAGATTACGATGATGACAATGATATTAATATTTATTTCTTATTTGCCTCTCCTCATGGATTGAGGTGAGGAACAACAATTAACAGACACACCACCATCAATTGAAATATACATCATTTTAAAAGGACATGAACACAATTTAAAAGGATATATACACATATTAAAACAACCCACATTTAAAATTCATGATTTAAAACTCATCTGGGCAGCCTGCTGAAAGAGACTGGTCTTCAATGATGTTTTAAATTCAGGCAGCATTTTCAGTGGTCAAATCTCTTCTGGCAGGTCATTCCACAGTCCCCGGGCAGCTGAAGAAAAAGTCCTCTGGCTGACAGTTGCCATTAGTCATGGCTGACTGGAGTAAATCTCCACCAGAGGACTTGAGTGTATGGGCAGATTATATGAGAAGAGGTAGTCCTGTAGGTAACCTGGACCCGAACCATGTAGGGCTTTAAAGTTAATAACCAACATTTTGTACCTTGCCCGGAAACATTCACATCCATTGGAGTGATTTTAATACTGTTGTAAGGTGATCACTCCTAGATGTCCTAGTAATCAATCTGGCTACTGTGTTTTGAACTACCTGAAGTTTCCGAACTTAGTACAGTGCATTGCAAAAGTCCAGCTGTGAAATGCCACAGCTGACAGAATTCTCCTATCTGGATTTAGAAACAATTTCTTTTTGGGGCTCATTCACACTACAAATTATAGTGCTATTATTTCACTTTAACACCCATGTTTCCGTCCTATGGAATCCTGGGATTGGCAGGCTCATGTGGCACTAGAGAATGTGGCTGAGAATTCTAAATGCCCCTCTCTAAATTGTAAATCCCTGTAGTATGAATGGGTGCTTAGACTTGAGCAGCCCTCTTAGGACTCTTATTATACATTACACTACTTTCCCTAGCATACAGCTTCCCTTGATCTGAAGCACGGTGAAATTCTTTCAGAGCTTCATTTCTATTCCTCAGTTATTTAACTCCTTTGCCTTTCTTCACTCAAGCCACCCTTCCAATTTTTCTTGCTTATTTTATGTTTTGCTCTCGTCTTCATTGCCTCTCAGGCCCCTGTCCTCAGGCTTTCATACTATTACTGAAGCATTTTGTCTCCTTATGTTGCCTGATGAAACACTTCAAGCAACTGAAGAACGATGAGAAACAAAAGTGAGACAGGAACAAAATTAAAATAATGAATGCTACTATCCATTGACTGGACATGATAATCAAATCAGAGAAATAGAACCCGAGAACATAAAAGGAAGAACAAGAGATCTATTCCACAAGATTTGGGAAATCAAAGAGACATTTAAAATAAAGGTTTAGTTGCTCTGCTATCAGAAGGGAACATAATACATGATCAAAATGAAACAACAACAACAAAAATGAAAACGATACACAGAAGAGTTATATAAAAAATGTGAAAGGATAAATTATACATGGGAAGAAGAAACGTACGAAGATGAAACCCAGATTCTGGAAAACAAAGTGAAAGCCACACTCAAAGCAGTTGGGAAGACAAAGGCTTCATCTGCAATGCAAAAATAATCCAGTTCGCCACCACTTTAATTACTATGGCTTAATGCTATGAAATCCTGGGATTTGTAGTTTGTTGTAGCACCAGAGCTCTCTGACAAAGAAGGCTAAATGTCCTACAAAACTATAATTCCCAGGATTCCATAGCATTGAGCCATGGCAGTTAAAGTGGTGTCAAACTGGATTATTTCTGCAGTGCAGATGCAGCCTAAAGAACAGATCATATAGTAATAGAACTGCTATAACCCATAGAATCAAGATTAGTTCTAACTAAAATCTGCCAACAAATATGGAAAACAAAGCAGTGGCCCACAGACTAGAAAATACCAATATACATTCCTTTACAAAAAGAGAGAGAGAGAGAAAGATGCAAAAGATTTCAGTAACTATAGGACCATTGCACTAATTTCCCACACAAACAAAGTCATGCTCAAAATTCTGCAGAAAAGACTCCTACCACATATGCAACAAGAAATCCCAGAAGTACAAGTGGGTTTCAGAAAAGAAAGAGGCACTAAGAATCATATTGCAAACATATGACGGAGCACACAAGGGAATTCCAGAAGAAAATCTGCATGTGCTTTGTTGATTACAGGAAAGCTTTTGACTGCGTAGACCACAAAAAACTATGGAATACTATCAAATAAATGGGGGTACCACTACATTAGATTGTCCTGATGTGTACTCAGGATAAGAGGCAGCCATCAGAACTCAGTAAGGAGAAACAGAATGCTTCCCAGTTGGAAAAGGTGTCAGGCAAGGCTGTATGCTATCATCCTATTTATTCAGCCTGTATGCAAAAAATATCGTATGCAGTGCAGGTTTAGCCTCAGAGGGAGAACGAAGATTGTAGGGAGGAGAATTAACAACCTTAAATATGCAGACGATACAGTACTACTAGTGGAAACCAACAAAGACCTGGAGCAATTATTGAGGAGGATCGAGGAGGAATGTGTCAGGCATGACATTGAACATTAAGAAAACAAAAATAATGACCACAGAGGATCTACAAGAATTTATCTTAGATAATGAGAAAATTGAAAGAGTAAAAGAGTTCCCGTGCCTTGGATGTAGCATTAATCAGAACAGAGACTGCAGTCAAGAAATTAGAAGAAGGCTAGGATTGGGAAGGGCAGCTATGAAAGAACTGGATAAAATCCTAAAGAGCAAAGATAGACAGTTGGCCCTCCATATCTATGGATTCTTCGTCCACAGATTCAAACATCCATGGCTTGAAATTATTTTTTAACATTTATTTTTTAAGAAAATTATTATTATTATAAGTAAACAACTATGTACAAAACATATCACAAAAATAAAGCAAAATAAAACAATTCATCTCACAACTTTGAATTGTGTTGTGGGTCTCTTTCTTGGGTTCTGTTCAGTGTAAGTGGTCATTTTAAAGTCCAGTGCTGTCTTAGTGTAAATCTTGTCCAGAATGTCCGACCAAAGGTTCATATGAGATGGAGGTTGTCTTCTCTAGTTTCTGTCTTTGTTTATAAGGTCAATGAGTGGGAAACATTTGTCTATAAAAGGTCCTGATTTTGGTCATCCTGCGTAACTTGCCATTCTGACAGTTTTTCAAGTAACCACAGGTGCCATACTTTTTTCCACCACTTATCTAAAGATACGGCTTGAAATTATTTTTGAAAGTATAAATTCCAAAAAGTAAACCTTGATTTTGCCATTTTGCATAAGGGACACCATTTTACTACTCGATTGTATTTAATGGGACTTGAGCATCCATGGATTTCAGTATCCATGGGGGATCCTGGAACCAAACCCCTGAGGATACCATGAGCCCACTATAATAACTTGAACACTAAACTCAGGATTGCCCAAGCTATTGTATTCCCCATCATCATGTACACGGATGTGAGAGGCAGTGAAGAAAACAGATAGGAAGAAAACAAACTCATTTGAGATGTGCTGGAGAAGAGTGCAGAGGATACTATAGGTGGCCAAAAAGACAAACAAATGGGTCCAAATACAGATCGAGCCTGAACTCCACCTGGGAGTCAGGATGACTGAATTGAGGCTATCATACTTTGGTCACATCATGAGGGAAAATTAATCACTTGAAAAGTCAATAATGCTAGGAAAAATATAAAGCAGCAAAAATAGAGGGAGACCACATTCCAGATGGATGGACTCAATCAGAGAGGCCACAAGCCTGAGCATGCAGGACCAGTGGATGACAGGGGGTCTTGGAGAGGTCTTATCCACAGGGTCACCATGAGTCGAGGTCAGCTCAAGGATAGTTAACAATTTTTTAGTTAACAGACATCAGGTCTGTTAGAGAAATACTGGGGGTGATCCCATGGTCAGGAATATTAAAAGAGAAGGGAGTTCAAGACGGATGGGAGTTTCTCAAAAGGGAGATACTGAAGGCACAGTTTCAAACAGATCCAATGAGGAAGAAAAATGGGAGGTGTCTCAAGAAACCAAGATGGATGACTAAGGAACTTTCAACTGAACTAAGTTTTAAACGGAACATGTGTAAGAAATGGAAAAATGGGGAAATCACCAAAGAGGAATTCAAACAAATAGCTAGCATGTGTAGGGTTAAAGTCAGAAAAGCTAAAGCACAGAATGAGCTCAGGCTTGCTAGAGAGGTTAAGAACATTAAAAAGGGCTTTTTTAGGTATGTCCGCAGCAAAAGGAAGAAGAAGGAAATAGTAGGGCCACTGTGTGGAGAAGATGGCTAAAAGTTAAAGGGGACAGAGAAAAGGCAGAATTACTCGATGCCTTTTTTGCTTCAGTCTTCTCAGAAAAGGCAAAGGGTGCTCAACCTGAGGATAATGAAGCAGAGGACAGAATAGGAGAATTTCAGCACAGAATAAGTAAAGAGATAGTACAGGAATACCTGGTTAATCTAAATGAATATAAGTCTCCAGGACCAGACAAATTACATCCAAGGGTACTAAAAGAACTGTCAAATATAATATCGGAACCATTGGCAATAATCTTTGAGAACTCCTGTAGAACATGAGAAGTCCCAGCAGACTGGAGGAGGGCAAACATTGTCCCCATCTTCAAAAAGGGGGGAAAAGAGGATCCCAACAACTATCGTCCAGTTAGTCTGACATTAATATCAGGAAAGATTCTGGAGCAGATCATTAAACAGAGAGTCTGTGAACATCTGGAAGGTAATTCCATAATCACAAAAAGTCAACAACTTTCAGAGAAGCAAGTAATGCCAGACAAATCTGATCTCTTTTTTTGATAAAATTACTAGCTTGGTAGATGAAGGAAATGCTGTGGATATAGTATATCTTGATTTCAGTAAGGCCTTTGACAAGTTTCCCCATGACATTCTTGCAAACAAGCTGGTAAAATGTGGGCTAGACAAAGTAACTGTTACATGGATTTGTAACTGGTTGACTGGCCGAACCCAAAGGGTGCTCAACAATGGCTCCTTTTCCACCTGGAAAGAAGTGACCAGTGGGGTGCCAGAGGGCTCTATCCTGGGCCCAGTGCTATTCAATATATTTATCAATGACTTGGATGACGGTATTGGGGGCATAGTTATCAAATTTACAGACGACACCAAATTAGGAGGAGTAGCTAATACCCCAGAAGACAGGATCAAAATTCAAAATGACTTGAACAGACTAGAAAGCTGGGCCAAAGCTAACAAAATGAAATTCAACAGGGAGAAACGTATGGTACTGCACTTAGGGCAGAAAAACGAGAAGCACAGATATACAATGGGGGACAGCTGGCTGAATGAGACTACGTGTGAAAGGGATCTAGGAATCCAGGTGGACCACAAGTTGAACATGAGTCAACAGTGCGATGCAGCAGCTAAAAAGGCCAATGCAATTTTAGGCTACATCAATAGAAGTATAGTGTCTAGATCAAGAGAAGTAATAGTGCCACTCTATTCTGCTTTGGTCAGGCCTCACCTGGAATACTGTGTCCAGTTCTGGCCATCACAATTCAAAAAGGATGTGGAGAAACTGGAGCGTGTCCAAAGGAGGGCAACTAAAATGGTGAATGGTCTGGATGGAAACTAAGCCCTATGAGGAAGGGAGCTGGGGATGTTTAGCCTGGAGAAGAGAAGGCTGAGAGGTGATATGATAGCCTTGTTTAAATATTTGAAGGGATGTCATATTGAGGAGGGAACAAGCTTGTTTTCTGCTGCTCCAGAGACTAGGACCCGAAACAATGGATGTAAGCTGCAAGAAAAGAGATTCCACCTCAACATTAGGAGGAACTTCCTGACAGTAAGGGCGGTTCGACAGTGGAACACACTCCCTCGGAGAGTAGTGGAGTCTCCTTCCTTGGAGGTCTTTAAGCAGAGGCTGGATGGCCATCTGTCGGGGATGCTTTGATTGGGAATTCCTGCATGGCAGGGGGTTGGACTGGATGGCCCTTGTGGTCTCTTCCAACTCTATGATTCTATGATTCTAAGTCAACTTTGACCCAGTGAATGAGAGACTACCAAGTAACCCTATCGTCATCAGCTCTCTTAGGTCTTGTACACTCTGGGCTATGGCTTCTTTGATTGAGTCCATCCATCTGGAATATGGTCTTCTTTTCCTACTGCCTGCTACATTACCAAGCATTATTGTCATGTCTTCTCATGACGTGACCAAAATACAACCGTCTCAGTTTAGCCATCTTGGCTTCAAGGGAAAGTTCAGGCTTGATTTGCTCTAGGACACATTTATTTGTCTTTTTAGCAGTTTGCAGTATCCATAGGACTCTTCTCCAGCACCACACTAAGAAATAGTGGATTTCCTATCCTGTCTTCATTGTCCAGCTTTTACAGCCATACATAGAAATTGCAAATATGATAGCATAGTATTTTAACTTTGCTATTCAATGATATATCTATACACTTCAGGATCTTGTCTAGTTTTTTCATAGCTGCTCTTCCAAATCCTAATCTTCTGATTTCTTAAGTTTCCATTCTGATTTATGATGAGGCAAGATATGGAAAATCTTAAACTATTTGTGTCTTCATTGTCTTTTTAAAAAATACATAAATCATCTATGGTCATCATTTTTGTTTTCTTAATGTTCTGCTGTACCTGCCTTTGCATGTTCTTCCTTGACTTTCTTCAGGAATCATTCCTACTTTTGCTATTTTCTGCTTGTGGTATGGGGTCATCTGCATATTTTAAACTGTTGATATTCCTTCCTCCAATTTTCACGCTTCCTTCCTCTGAGTGTAATCCATTGGAATAATTGTGCTTTGAACAGAGCAAAAGAAAATGTTTTGAGTGATAGGCAACATGTAGTGACATGTATCCTGTGTGACTGCCACAGATAGCTGAGCCATGAGCGTATGGCATGAGGCAAAGTTGCAGCAAGCTTGCGTCATGCTGTGTGACGCAGAGCGATAACTCAGAGCCATCCATCTATATAAGTGGGCTAAGAGACTGGTCATGTGTGGAGTAATAGTTGGAGTAATATTGAATGATATAGCCGTGTTAAGTCTGTAGGATCAGTATGTAGAGAGATCTTGTAGCACCTTTGAGACTAACTAAAGAAAGAAATTGGGAGCATGAGCTTTCATAGACTTAAGTCCACTTCCGCAGATTCATTTGGAGTAATAATTGGAATAATAGTGTGGAGTATTGGTTGAAAGTTGTGTAGAGAAGTCGGTGTGTGTATGTGTGTGTGTGTATGCTGTATTGTGCACAACATAACTCAAGATAAAGCTTCCAGAACATTTGGAAGAACCACTGCATTTGTATTATTTTGTGTGTGAAAAGTGGGTCAGAGCATTTCTGATACCGATAGTTGGTGTTTGGTTTTTGTTTCCATTTTTCTTGTTGCTACAGTATTGTTTGGCTGCATCTGGGTTGGTTTGTCCCCAGATTGCACTGGAAGTTGGCTGTCCCCTTGCCAAACATAATCCTGCTTTTACATATGATACGTTCAGCATACAAATTAAACAGATATGGTTGGGGGGGGGGGGAATGCAGCCCCTTGCAATTGGAAAGCATTCCATTTCTCCCTATTCTGTCCTGACAGTAGCCTCTTTTCCTACAGGTTATGCGTCAAAACATTCAAATGTTATGGCACACTCTTTCTTTAAGAGTGATCCATAGTTTTTCAGTCAAAGGCTTTGCTATATTATTTGCACATTTATACTTCGCTCTTCAGCCACAGAGGTCCTCAGAGAACAGCTTACAAATGATTAATTTGTCAATTCCCTGCCCTCAGCCTTACAATTTAAACAAGACATGGTATATAAGGAAAAGGAAATGGCAGTGAGGAGGGGAATTAAGTCCAGCAGATACAGTTCTTCTCTTCCTTGGAGGCCAGGACAGTGGTAGTTGGGATGACAGGAGGGCCTTTTATCTGTTTTTGATTACAAAAGATTATTTCTGAATCTCTGAGTAGTAGCATACAAAACTTCTTGTTCCACTTCCCTACTGATGGTGATAATCCTTGCGTTTTAGTTTACAGGTTAGTTGTCTCCTATTCTTGCTAGACTGGGCACCTCCTATAGCTGTGCCCTTGGTAACCTGCCTTCCATCAGTCTGCTTCTGGTTTCTTTGTGGACTCTTGTCTGCTGCTTTTCTAGCGTCCTGGAAGCATTTTAAAGTGGCATCTGTACTCCCTCTCCAGTGGCAGAGAGAGAGCCAGTTAGCTGCCCTGCCCTGCTTCTCCTAGAGAATGCTAGCACCTGAATTCTGTGAAGTACAGGGTAATTTTCTTCTGAAAATTTTGGTGTGTCCTACTATCCAACATAAGTTTGCAATAAGATCCCTAGTGCCTCTTCCTTTCCTGGACCCAGTTTGTACATCAACCATTTCTCGCTCCGGATATGTTATACGTCAGGGGTAGGCAACCTTTCCCCTTTAAGGGCCGAGGGACTTCAGCTCCCAGAAGCCTCTGCCATGTTGGCCAATAGTCCCATGTTGGCCAATAGCTCCTGGGATTCTGGGAGCTGAAGTCCCTCGGCCCTTAAAGGGGAAAGGTTGCCTACCCCTGGTATACGTTTTTGTTGTAGAATTTTGAGCATCACTTTGCTTGCATGGGAAATTAATCTAGTAGGCTTATTATTACTGCAATTCCTGGTTTCTCCTTTCTTGGGGACTAGAATCATAGAATCATAGAATCATAGAGTTGGAAGAGACCACAAGGGCCATCCAGTCCAACCCCCTGCCATGCAGGAACTCCCAATCAAAGCATCCCTGACAGATGGCCATCCAGCCTCTGCTTAAAGACCTCCAAGGAAGGAGACTCCACTACTCTCCGAGGGAGTGTGTTCCACTCTCGAACCGCCCTTACTGTCAGGAAGTTCCTGCTAATGTTGAGGTGGAATCTCTTTTCTTGCAGCTTGCATCCATTGTTTCGGGTCCTAGTCTCTGGAGCAGCAGAGAACAAGCTTATTCGCTCCTCGATATGACATCCCTTCAAATATTTAAACATGGCTATCATATCACCTCTCAACCTTCTCTTCTCCAGGCTAAACATCCCCAGCTCCCTAAGTCGTTCCTCATAGGGCTTGGTTTCCAGACCCTTCACCATTTTAGTTGCCCTCCTTTGGACACGCTCCAGTTTCTCCACATCCTTTTTGAATTGTGGTGCCCAGAACTGGACACAGTATTCCAGGTAAGGCCGGACCAAAGCAGAATAGAGTGGCACTATTACTTCTCTTGATCTAGACACTATACTTCTACTGATGCAGCCTAAAATTGCATTGGCCTTTTTAGCTGCTGCATCGCACTGTTGACTCATGTTCAACTTGTGGTCCACCTGGATTCCTAGATCCCTTTCACACGTAGTCTCATTCAGCCAGGTGTCCCCCATCGTATATCTGTACTTTTCGTTTTTCCGCCCTAAGTACAGTACCTTACATTTCTCCGTGTTGAATTTCATTTTGTTAGCTTTGGCCCAGCTTTCTAGTCTGTTCAAGTCATTTTGAATTTTGATCCTGTCTTCTGGGGTATTAGCTACTCCTCCTAATTTGGTGTCGTCTGCAAATTTGATAACTATGCCCCCAATACCGTCATCCAAGTCATTAATAAAGATATTGAATAGCACTGGGCCCAGGACAGAGCCCTGTGGCACCCCACTGGTCACTTCTTTCCAAGTTGAAAAGGAGCCATTGTTGAGCACCCTTTGCATTCGAGCAGTCAACCAATTACAAATCCATGTAACAGTTACTTTGTCTAGCCCACATTTTACCAACTTGCTTGCAAGAATGTCATGGGGAACCTTGTCAAAGGCCTTACTGAAATCAAGATATACTATATCCACAGCATTCCCTTCATCTACCAAGCTGGTAATTTTATCAAAAAAAGAGATCAGATTTGTCTGGCATGACCTGTTTCTCTGAAACCCCTGTTGACTTTTTGTGATTATGAAATTATCTTCCAGATGTTCACAGACTCTCTGTTTAATGATCTGCTCCAGAATCTTTCCGGGTATTGATGTCAGACTAACTGGACGATAATTGTTGGGATCCTCTTTTTTCCCCTTTTTGAAGATGGGGACAACATTTGCCCTCCTCCAGTCCGCTGGGACCTCTCCTGTTTTCCAGGAATTCTCAAAGATTATTGCCAATGGTTCCGATATTACATTTGCCAGTTCTTTTAATACCCTTGGATGTAATTCATCTGGTCCTGGAGACTTATATTCATTTAGATTAACCAGATGTTTCTGTACTATCTCTTTACTTATTCTGTGCTGAAATGCTCCTATTCTGTCCTCTGCTCCATTATCCTCAAGTTGAGCACCCTTTGCCTTTTCTGAGAAGACTGAAGCAAAGAAGGTGTTGAGTAATTCTGCCTTTTCTCTATCCCCTGTTAACTTTTTGCCATCTTCTCCACACAGTGGCCCTACCATTTCCTTCTTTTTCCTTTTGCTACTGACATACCCCCAAAAGCCCTTTTTATTGTTCTTAACTTCTCTAGCAAGCCTGATTTCATTCTGCGCTTTAGCTTTTCTGACTTTACCCCTACACGTGCTATTTGTTTGAATTCCTCTTTGGTGATTTCCCCATTTTTCCATTTCTTATACATGTTCCGTTTAAAACATAGTTCAGTTGCAAGTTCCTTAGTCATCCATCCTGGTTTCTTGAGACACCTCCCATTCTTCCTCCTCGTTGGCACGGTTTGAAATTGTGCCTTCAGTATCTCCCTTTTGAGAAACTCCCATCCGTCTTGAACTCCCTTCTCTTTTAGTATTCCTGTCCATGGGATCACCCTCAGTATTTCTCTAAGTTTAGTAAAATCAGCTTTCCTAAAGTCTAGAATGCGTGTCTGACTATGCCTGGCTTCTCCTTTCCACTGTATAATAAACTCCAGGAGGACATGATCACTCCCGCCTAAGGATCCAACCACTTGCATCCCATTAACTAGGTCTTCCCTGTTAGTTAGGATCAGATCCAAAATAGCTGACTCCCTCGTTGCCTCTTCCACCTTTTGAACAATGAAATTGTCTTCGAGGCAAGTGAGGAATTTGCTAGACCTTGAGGATTTTGCCGAGTTTGACTTCCAGCAAATATCCGGATAGTTGAAGTCACCCATCACTACTATATTTCTCCTTTCTGAGTGTGTGGTCATCTGTTCTAGAAAGGCTTCATCCAATTCTTCTGCTTGAGTTGGGGGTCTGTAGTAGACTCCCACACTAACATCCCTACTCCCACACTAACATCCCTAGAATATATATTGAGCATTTCCAATCTGTGGACCATTTGTTAACAGATTTTACTTAGAATTAGAGTAGATTCTATCTCTGTAGATTGAAGCAGATCTATTGGTATGTCATCTGTTCCTGGTGATTTATTTCTCACAATTGCTCAGAGTGCAGCTTCCACTTCACTTCCTAAAATGAGGTTTGCTTTCATATGATTCTTCCTCAGATGAATCTGTCATCCTTTCATCTCTTTTGTATAGTTCTTCAGTATACTGCTCTTTTTATTTCTAACTGGTCATGTAATGTGTTCCTCTACTTGTTGTAGATCATCCCCTGTTGGAGTAATTGTGCCTGAAACAAAAGAAAAAATATTTTGAATGACAAATGACATGGAATGACACATATTCTATGGGACAACCAGAGACTGTTGAGTCTTGGGCACGTGGCATGAGGCAAAGTTGCAGCAAGCTTGCATCTTGCTGCGTGGCACAGAATAATGACTCAGCGCCACCCTCCTATACAAGTGGACCAAGAGACTGATCAGATGTGGGTTAGTTGGATGTTGTATAGTGTTGAGTTAGTGTGGAATTGTGGTCGGAGAAAAGTAATTGGTTAGAAGTTAATGGAGAGAGTATTCGGAGTGTGTAAATAATCTGTATTGTACACATCGTAACTGGAAATAAAGCCTCCAGAATTTTGGATGAACCAACTATGACTGTGAGTTTTCCTTTATGTGTGAAAAGTGGGTCAGAGCAATGCCAATATCAATAACTCGTTATTTTGCTTTTGTTGTTTTTCTTTTCCTGCTGCCACAATATTGTTTGGCAGCATCTGATTAGAGTTGTCCCCAGACTGAGCCAGTAGTTGGCTTCTCCCCTCATCAGCATCCCCATTCTTGATTTAAATTTTCCTTTGATTTCTTAGGAAAGGTCTCTTGTTCTTCTTGATCTGTTGTCATCTTGTTTTTCTCTGTATTATAATAGTCTGTTGTAGTAGTTCTCCTTTTCCTTGGGCACAAATTGTTAAACAGTTGCATTCAGGGTTCTGACTCTGTTTCTGCCACCTTTTACTTTTGCTTCTTATGTGTCTTCAACTGTTCAAAGAGTTTCTCTTGTCATCCATCGAGGCTTCTCTTTCTTTTTGGGCTGCCGATAGTGTCTTTTTGCATCCTTTCCTGACAGTGTTCCTGGCTTCAGTCCAGAGTTCTTCTGGTTCTGAGTCTGTTAGGCTTAATAGTGCAAACATATTTTTACATTACAGTGGTACCTCGACATACGAGTGCCCTGATATACGAGTGTTTTGAGATACGAGCCGCCGAGTGAGCAATATTTTGCTTTGAGATGAGAGCAAGATTTGAGATACGAGGAATCGCACACTACACCGCACACTACATTTCAATTAATTTCAATGGGGAAAATTGAGATGCTTTAAGATACGAGCAATTTGACATACGAGCAAGGTTACGGAACGAATTAAACTCGTATGTCGAGGTACCACTGTATCTTTAAATTCTATGGAGATGTTCTTCAGTTTGTATTTTGGCATGGTTTAGTGTTCTTCTTTCGCTTTACTCTAATTTTTGATATTACCAGTTCATGTTCTGTGCAACAATCTGCTCATGGTCTTGTTTTTACAGAAAGGATGGAGCTTCTCCATCTTCTGTTTCCAATTATGTAGACTATTTAATTTCTGTATTTGCCATCAGGTGATGTCCATGTACAGTCAGCCCT
Organism: Phrynosoma blainvillii; assembly: GCA_026167975.1. Lineage (NCBI taxonomy): Eukaryota > Metazoa > Chordata > Lepidosauria > Squamata > Phrynosomatidae > Phrynosoma > Phrynosoma blainvillii. The sequence goes on along the minus strand of JANUYF010000002.1, from coordinate 154,403,442 downwards.
CAGTATCCATGGGAGATCTCTTCTGCCCCCCCCCCCCCGTTACCAAAATTGGCAGATGCTCAAGCCACATCTCCAACAGCGGTGTGTGCATGTAGCCACACCACCATTAGGGACAGCCCCTGTTGTCCCATGGCGGCGCGTGTATGCAGCTGCGCCACCATTGGGGACAACGGAACTTAATGACGGCGTGGTTGCATGCACCCGCCAATACAGGACAGTAGGGGCTATCCCCTAATGGTGCAATCACGTGCACATTACATATTGGGGACACAGCAGGCTTGTTGTCTGTGGATGCTTGGATCTGCGGACAGCAAGTCCACAGATACTAAAGACCAACTGTATACAATTGTTTCTTGGGTTACTTGAAGAATGCGCTTATGGGTTTCACAAAATTCAATGTCTTTCCTGCTTCATTTCTTGATTCTAGTTCAAATTTTCCTATACCGTAATCTTTTTTTCAGCCTTGTTTCCTTCTCCTGCATTCCAATCATCTGTGATTAACAACAAGCCCAGTGGCTTTCACTGACTGTCCCAAAGTTTTGTGCTTGCCCAGTTGCTGTGCTAGTAACAATTGTTCTTCATGGTCTCTGTGAATACACACAAATGGGTTATTCTGTACCTGCACAGAGCATATTCGGAACTTTCTAGAGCTATTAAAAATGTTTTGGCAGTAGCCTCACCCACTCTCCATCTACCTTATTGTCTGTCTTCCTGCCTAAACCTTCAGTTCCTTTAATCCACCGCGGCAGCAGCATCTAAGTAGAACTCTTCAGAGTTTTCATTTTCCTGTCAAACTTTAAATTCCCCATTTGACAGGATCAATCTGCGTTTTGGTGGTAATTTCTTCGTTCATATTTTAAGAGGAGCGCTGCAATTTCTGAGAAAATCACGTACTTATACGCTGACGTGAATTTAACTTCTGAGGCAAAGTTATTTCAATGGCCGCTCATCTCGCCATCGCGCTTGGCAAAGGCCATTGTACTTTTGAGGAGAAGTTATGGAACAGCTGCTTCCCTGGCTCTCACGCGTGGCTAAGGCCCATCGCACTTCTGAGGAGAACTTATTAAATGGCTGCTTGCTTCTATGTCACACGAGGCTAAGTGCCTTCATACTTCTGGAGAGGAGTTATATAAACGACCGCTCGCCTCACTGTCATGCTTGGCTAAGGCCCATCATACTTGTAAGGCAAAGTTATTGAATGGCCGCTCGCCTCGCTGTAGCTTTTGGCTAAGGCCCATCATATTTTGGAGGCGAGGTTAACAGCTCTACTGTATGAGCTCAGCCTATTTGAGGTTTTTGGGCAATTCAGAAATGATCTCCTGGGAGTGATCATTGGCTTCGTGTTCCCTGCCCTATCTCAATCCTTGTCAGTCTTGATCCTACAGTCTTATCAGACCAATTGGCACGCAGGCAGTTTTATATGAAACCTTTCCCAAGCGTACGGGTGGTAGCCAGATCAGCATCACTGTATGGCCACAGACCATCCTGACACTCCTTTGGGAGAATAAATATTTAAGAGCCCAACATTGGTACCATTCTTACGCTGCACAGGAGGATTCAGATGCAACTGGCCTTTCAGTTTCTGGGGCCTGTTATTGGTACTGCCTCGTCGATTTGACACTGCAATTACTCCCCCCCCCCCGAGGGCCAGTACATCTGAATTCTAGGCCGTAGTTGCTCCCTCTACTGAGGTCAACTATCAGCGAGCGCTCTGTTGATTTGAAGTCATAATTATTCCCTCTGTACCGAGGTGCAGTACTGGCTCATGCTCACCCTGATTTGATACCATAGTGCCTCCCTCTGTACCAAGGGCCACTACCTGCAAGCGCTCAGTCACATTCAGAGCCATAATTGTCCCTTCCCATTGCGGCTCCCACCATTCATCCCACGAGCCGCTACCAGCAACCACTCGGTTGGCTCTGAGCCATGATTACCCTGGCACATGCTTATTTGGCTTTGAGGCTATGATTACTGCTTCTATACTGAGGTCCTCTATCATTGTGTGCTTTATGCCACCTCCTACTTTGCTCGAAAACAAGCCATGTTTAAGGTTACTCCCTCGATACCGAGGGATAGCATCTTCATTGGTCATATACGGTCATTGCTGTATGCATGAATGTTCCCTCCTTACCAAGACCTGATATCATTGCTATCTTTATGTGGTTGATTTGGAAGACATGGTACTCCCTCCATACTGAGAGAGGGTACCACCATTCGCACATTACATTTCTTATGAGGATGTGGTTCCTTCTCTGTTCACATTAACCCTTGATGGCTTAATTTGTCCTCCGTACTGAGGGCAGCTAAATGTCACTTATTTTGGATGTTTGAATCCGATATCATGGTTGTTCCATATAACCTTAGGGACACTACCAGCGCTCTCTCAGTACGGACAATCCTTCAGTCATCACTCTGAGTCCATGCTGAGTATCGGAATGCCATACTCTATATGGGTGGCTCTGAGGAGTGGAGCATCAAATTCGAGGACTGGTTTGCTCCCTCTATACCTAGGGGCACTACCATTATTTACATGGAACCAACACGACTGTGATTGTCTTATTCCCCCCATGGGGGGCTTTGGTACCATTGCTCATACTCTGTTACCAGGGTACCAACAGCCCTGAAGATGTACTTGCACCCTCTACGCCAAGGTATTCCAGTATCACTCGCTCAATACAGATATAGTCAAGGATGTGCTTAGTCCCTCTATACTGAGGACCAATACCATCATTCACTTTAGACTGCCAAATCAAGGGCATGATTACTCCCCCATATGGAGGGCCAGTACCATTGCGGGTTTGGCATGACTGTTATTGGGGTGGTTATATCCCCCCTTCAGACTGACCTAGGTACCTTTGTTTCCTCTATACTGAGGATGTACTTATTCCGTGTTGGAGGAATGTTCTATCACTTCCTTGGTACAAGTGTCAGTGAATGCTGTTGGTTCCTCTCTACTGAGGACAACTATATATAACGGGGATATCTACTCCCTCTACATTACTCTGTGTAAGCACATGAGTCCTTAGACCATTCTCATCTCTCTATCTGGATCCCTTTGTCAAGAGATGCTTGTTCCGCACCAAATAACCATAACTATTGTTCCCTTGGCACTGAAGGCTAATCACTCAATCCCTTCTACATCAACAGATGTCCATGTCCTATACACACACCCTTTCCAAGGGGCTCTTGGTACCATTCATTTCCCCCGAAACAGGAGACATACAACTGATCAGTCTCTAACTGAGATGAGCCCATCTCATATAAAGAGCCCCGATGTCACAGCAATCTTACGTTCCTTATGGAGGATCCCTACCACTTTGGGATCCCATTGTAGACGGGGACTGCTTCTTTCCCATTTTGCCCCTCTGGGCAGGAATGCCCTCTAGGGTCACCCCTCCAATTCGAGCCTCTGTTTCAACTATTTATCCATCCCTGTGGACATTTTGAGATCTTGGGACAAGCATTCCTGTCCCATCTCTCCATGCCAACTATTATCATAGTACCCTGGTTCTCCTGGACTTCTTGTCTCAAGGAGTCATTCTGGTGAGGTGGTGATGTTTCAGGTCTCCACCTGCAATCCTAATAAGACTAATTATGCATTCTGCAAATTTCCTGAGGATTCTCTTCCGTGAAGGGAAGCCTGTACTCCTCTTAGTTAGCATGCCTTGATATCACAATTGCTGAGGGGTGTCCAATAGCTGCCGCTACATTAAACCCCTTTCCAATTTCTCTCTTTTCATTCTTCAGCAATGTATGATCTTCTTTCAGTCCTATCCATAGAAGTGAAGTGATTTTTTTCTTTGATAGGCTGCTTTGACGCACAGCTTGCCCTTTGGGACCACCTTGTGGAGTAGGACTACTTTAGTTTCATATCGCAGCATACTTCGTGCTTCATTACGCTCCCTCAATCTATTTGACAGGTGTGTTCGCGCTGCTGTTATATGGTCTCTAAAGCCCTTTTATTCATGCTGACCATGTTGCAATGGATTAATGTTGCAGCTAGAGATGTTCCCCCTAAACATTAGGGGTAACATTCTGACAATACAACCTGTTTGGTAATTTAACACCCTTTCCCAGTGTGGGGGCCCCTCTCTCTTGGAGATATTTGGGCTGAGCCTGTACAGCTTCTGTCGTATTGACTGGTGTTTTGTACCACCTTGGCTAGGAGCTGGACTTCATGGCTCATCCAATATCATTTGGGGGAGAGACACTAGGCCCAGCACCATCGGGCCTGGAATAAGAAGAAGAGCCCTCCCTCCATTACCATCTAATGTCATCCGGGGGAGAGACACTAGGCCCAGCACCATCGGGCCTGGAATAAGAAGAAGAGCCCTTCCTCCATTACCATCCGATGTCATCTGGGGAAGAGACACTAGGCCCAGCACCATCGGGCCTGGAATAAGAAGAAGAGCCCTCCCTCCATTCCATCCAATGTCATTTGGGGAAGAGACACTAGGCCCAGCACCATTGGGCCTGGAATAATAATAAGAGCCCTCCCTCCATTACCATCCAGTGTCATCTGGGGGAGAGACACTAGGCCCAGCACCATCGGGCCTGGAATAATAAGAGCCCTCCTTCCATTACCATCTGATGTCATCGGGGGGAGAGACACTAGGCCCAGCACCATCGGGCCTAGAATAAGAATAAGAGCCCTCCCTCCATTACCATCCAATGTCATTTGGGGAAGAGACATTAGGCCCAGCACCATCGGGCCTGGAATAAGAAGAAGAGCCCTCCCTCCATTACCATCTGATGTCATCGGGGGGAAAGACACTATATCCGGGGGAGAGACACTAGGCCCAGCACCATCGAGCCTAGAATAATAAGAAGAGCCCTCCCTCCATTACCATCCGATGTCATCTGGGGGAGAGACGCTAGGCCCAGCACCATCGGGCCTAAAATAAGAAGAATCCTTACTTCTTAAAGGACGGGTGGGATTCGGGATTTTATGTTCTATTTAATATATCTGTATGGAAATTTTAATGTTGTAAGCCTCCCCGATTGCTCTGCAGAGGGGCGGGATATAAATTATTATTATTATTATTGTTGCACCTGGCAATCCATTTATGGGCTACTTAGGGGCTTTGCGGACAGGCGACCTTGGGCGTCCCGGGAAACGGAGCATTGGGGCCGAGGCTGCCCCATGCCTCGGCCCCAATCCACCCTTTTGGCGCCTGGGAAAGGAGCAACAAAATGCCACTCTTTTCTCAAGCGGCAAAAAGGGCGCCGGAAGAACCAACACGCAGCTCTTCTGTGGCTCTTCTGGCACAGCACGTGAAGACGCTGCGGTGGGAGGACGTATTCAGGGTGCGCCCCGTGAGTAACGGCGTGCACCCTGATGATGTCCTCGGGGAGGGGTTGAGGCAGCTGCCGTACGGCTGCCCCCCCCTTCCCTGCCTCCAAGACGTGCTTTGCGCCATCTGCAGAGGCCTTTAGTTCACTACTAACAGTATAGGAATGCACTCATCCCTCCACATTTTCTGGAGTTAGGGACATAGGACCCCTGTGAATGTGGAAAACTGCAGATAACAAAAACACTGTTTTTACCTGAGAGAACACCTCTCTAGGAATCTCTAGGTCCTCCAGTGCAACTCTGTGGTCAACATCTGCCAGACATTGACCATAGAATTGCACTGGAGGAGCTAGAAATGCCTAGTGGAGTGTTCTCTCTAGGAATCTCTAGGTCCTCTAGTGCAGGGGTAGGCAACCTTTCCCCTTTAAGGGCCGAGGGACTTCAGTTCCCAGAAGCCTCAGCCATGTTGGCCAATAGTTCCATGTTGGCCAATAGCTCCTGGATTCTGGGAGCTGAAGTCCCTCGGCCCTTAAAGGGGAAAGGTTGCCTACCCCTGCTCTAGTGCAACTCTGTGGTCAACATCTGCCGGACATTGACCATAGAATTGTGCTGGACAAGCTACAAATGCCTAGTGAAGTGTTCTCTCTAGGAATCTCTAGGTCCTTCAGTATGACATTTGGTTAAAGTTGACCATAGAGTTGTGCTGGAGGACCTAGATATTCCTAGAGAGAACATATTAATAAATTCTGTGAATAATCAAATCTATACTAGTCTAACCCATTTGTGTGTATTCACAGAGACCACGAAGAAGAAGGAGAGATTGTTTACCTGTAACTGTAGTTCTTTGAGTGGTCATCTGTTAATTCACATAAATCCCGTCATCCTCTCCTTGTCGTGCCCTGCCTCTCCTCCGATCCTGGGCTGCTGCTTTGGCGTCCATGGAACTGAGGGTTTAGGTGGGAAGACAGCCAGTAAGGCAGTTGGAGAGTGGGCGGGGCTACTGCCAAAACATTTCTAATAGCTCTAGAAAGTTCCGAATATGCTCTGCACAGGTGTGAATTCACAGATGACCACTCGAAGAACTACAGTTACAGGTAAGCAACCTGTCCTTTTGTGTTTCCCTTGACAAATTCTAATACAGTACAACCCCCGTATTCGAAGGGGATCCATTCTCATGATTACCACAGATAAATGAAACTGCTCTTAACAGTGAACACTGTTTTTCTGGCAGAGGTTGACCATAAAATTATGCTAAAGCAGTGGTTCCCAAATTTTGGTCCTCCAGATATTTTGGCCTTTGGCTCCCAGAATTCCTGACTGATGGCCAAGCTGACTAGGGCTTCTGGGAATTGAAGTCCAAAACTACCAGAGGACCAAAGTTGGGGAATCACTGTGCTAGAGGACCTCCAGATGCCCAAGGAGGTGGTCTCTAGACATTTGGAGGTCCTGCAGCACCACTATGGTCAGCTTGTGTCAGAGGCAGAGTGATGGTGGAAAACCTCCAGATTTCTACAGATACCTTTTTTCTCAGATGTGAGTAAGTGATACTTTACTTACTAGTGCCACAGGTGGGGAGTAGCACTGTAGGTCATATTACATTTCTATTTCTCTCTTTTTTTTACTTAGATTTTCTGACAGAGTTTTCTGCTAATGACAGGGACTACAATGAGGTTAAACAACATCTGACTCAAAGCTGTTTTCACACAGAATGTAATTTTGAGAATTTCTGGCAAATTGAGAAAATAGAAATGGTCCGAAACAAACACCTAGAAGAAGAGTTTGTGGCAAAGAGGTAAATTATTTTTACATGGCAATTCAATTTATTCATTAGATTTTATAACATTTGTATCATACACTTCTTCCAAAAAGAGAATGTACATGGAGACCAGTACCGTATTTTTCGCCATGTAAGGCGCTCCGGCATATTGGGCGCACCCAATTTTAAAGGAGGAAAATCCAAGAAAAAAGGATTCCTCCCTTTAGCCGAAGGCCGGTTGTTCAATGGGCTGGTGCTGGGATCGGAGAACTTCTCCGATCCCAGCACCAGCCCATTGAACTGAGGTCGCGGGGGGAAGGAGGGCTCCTTCCCCCGCGACCTCAGTCTTTGAATGGGCTGGTGCTGGGATCGAAGCGATCCCGGCGCCAGCCCATTGAAAGATTGAGGTTGCGGGGAGAAGGAGCCCTCCTTCCCCCCCCCGGCCTCAGTCTTGGAATGGGCTGGTGCCGGGATCGAAGCGATCCCGGCACCAGCCCATTGAAAGACTGAGGCCGGGGGGAGAAGGAGCCCTCCTTCCCCCCCCCCCCCCGCCTCAGTCTTGGAATGGGCTGGTGCCGGGATCGCTTCGATCCCGGCACCAGCCGATTGAAAGACTGAGGCCGGGGGGAGAAGGAGGGCTCCTTCTCCCCCCGGCCTCAGTCTTTCAATCGGCTGGTGCTGGGATCGAAGCGATCCCGGCACCAGCCGATTCCAAGACTGAGGCCGGGGGGAGAAGGAGGGCTCCTTCTCCCCCCGGCCTCAGTCTTTCAATCGGCTGGTGCCGGGATCGAAGCGATCCCAGCACCAGCTGATTCCAAGACTGAGGCCGGGGGGAGAAGGAGGGCTCCTTCTCCCCCCGGCCTCAGTCTTTCAATCGGCTAGTGCCGGGATCGAAGCGATCCCGGCACCAGCCGATTCCAAGACTGAGGCCGGGGGGAGAAGGAGCCCTCCTTCTCCCCCCGGCCTCAGTCTTGGAATCGGCTGGTGCCGGGATCGAAGCGATCCCGGCACCAGCCGATTCCAAGACTGAGGCCGGGGGGAGAAGGAGCCCTCCTTCTCCCCTCGGCCTCAGTCTTGGAATCGGCTGGTGCCGGGATCGCTTCGATCCCGGCACCAGCCGATTCCACGACTGAGGCCGCGGGGAGAAGGAGCCCTCCTTCTCCCCGTGGCCTCAGTCTTTCAATGGGCTGGCGCCAGGATCGCTTCGATCCCAGCACCAGTCCATTCAAAGACTGAGGTCGCGGGGGGAAGGAGGGCTCCTTCCCCCCGCGGCCTCGGCCCTTCGCCCTATAGGGCGCACTTACTTCCCCACGCACATTTAGGGGAAGAAAAAGTGCGTGTTATAGGGCGAAAAATACAGTATGTCCTTTCAATACTATGAAGTGGAGAGAAAATTGGGAGATAACACAGTTTATGAGGTAGGTTTGGGCAAGTTGCTGTCTCCCAGTTTTTGATGGGTTGGTGCTTGAACTCAGGTCTCCTCAGTTCCAGGAACACAAGACAAGCATAGGAAGGATCCCATTACAGATGGATAGACTCACCCAAGGAACCATGGCAGGCCTGAGTCTGCAGGATTTGAGCAGGGCTGTTGATTGGGTGATTTGGAGGTCTCTCATTCATAGGTTTGCCATATTGACTTGGTGGTTGGCAATAACAAAAATGAATGCAAAGGGGAAGATGGATTCTGTAAGCCTAGAGGCTCATGTAATGCCAAACCATTTCTTAGCATAATGTGTGAACCAAAACACTGTTTGAGAAGTCTGTGGGCTGAGATATGACAACATCTAGGAATAGATATCTTTTGATCTACAATAGCTTGTACCATTGCAGTCAAGCTACATATTGAGGTATATAACAAACAGGCCCAGATAGTTGTATTTTTCTTGCAAGTCACTATAGAACAAATATATTAATAAATATTATAAAACAGTTTAATACTAAAGGATTTAGAATCAAATAATTATTGCTGTGGTTTATATAATATGTATAGTATTATTTGCATATAAGCATTACATTATCTCTTTTTTATTGTTAGGACAAAATTGCGGGAGGAGGGCAAACAAGATAAAGCAGTCTTTAGTTTTTTAGTGGCTTCTAATGACGAAGTTTCCAAAATTTGTCAAAGTGGCCTGCATATTGGTCATTCCAAGAAACAACTCAAAATCATGAATGAACTTGGAAATCCACAATTTGGAGTATATTTATTCAGATATGTCGATATTGCTCTGAACTATGCATCCAGCCACTCAACTCCTTTGGAAAATATCATCATTTTCAGGGTAAGTGAAATGTAAGGAAATTGGGGATGCTGTCTCGAAGTTTTGTGACTCAGCTGTGTTTTTAGACCCTGAGATTTGGTGGACTGGGTGTATTCCATGTGTTGTGGGGTTGTGTCTTTGGCCTCACAGAGAATGAGTGATTGACACAAGAATGGTCATTTTTGTGATGCTGATGACACAATCCACCCCCAGCCAGGGGCCAAAAAGAAATTCAAGTAAGTAATGAAAGTTTATGTTGAAGTTGTTGAATCGGTTGCCAAGGCTAGAAAATGAAAGCTAAGGGGGGAGGGGTTGGAGGCAACAGTTACAAAGGTTTAGAATTTTGAGATCCTACCTGAATTGGTTGGTACGAGGGATTAGTTGTGGATTGTGTCATCAGCCTCACAAGAATTACCATTTTCGGTAAGTGTCAGCCACTCATTCTGATTAATGATTCAGGCACGGTATGGAAAATTTTGAACTATTTCAAAGTCTTCATTGTCCAGTGTATAGTTACGTAAATCATCTATGGTCATACACACTACTGTTACATAATTTAAAGTTCTATCTGAGCACAGTCTTCCCCTGCTGGTGGAAAGAGAGCAGGGATAAGGCCAACTGGAATTCTTTGTTGTGGTCTTTGTGCCTCACACATATGGGTTTGTGCCTGCTCAGAAGCCACCAACAGGTCTATTCAATGCTAAGCATCTCCTCTGGCTTCTGTGTCCTAGGCACCAATCCCTTCGGTACCAAACTCGATTCATCTCTACAGCCCATTTCATTGACTTCTACAATTCTGTCAATCTGGACTGTAGTTACACTGGCAGTCTCAGCTTCGATACCCTGCCCCCATTGCCTATTGTGCATGCTCTAGACCACCAAGCTACCTCCTCTTCAGTTTCTTTCTGTCCACTGAAAGAATCGGTTGCCTCAGATCTCTCTCTCAACTGAGTAGTGCTTTTTAAAAAAAATAATTATAGCTTATTAGCCTTTTCTTGTAGTATTGTTTGTTTCTTAGTTTTTTTCCTCACTGTCTATTTAAAAAAAGGTTATTTTCTTACCTTCCCTGAGCACCCCCTCCCACCTTCACCTTGGGCCTATTCTATTTTATTTCTTATGGCCTCCACCTCTCTTATTAAATTTCATTCTTTGTGCAGTCAGAAGGCCTCTGACACACATATTGAATGCCTTTTTTGTGTAGGTGAAGGGCATATTGTGGAACTTCATTCGATTTGCAAGGGTTTTACTGCACAAGTCTTCAGAAATCAGTCACAATGCCTTAAAGATTTTTGTCGGAAACGATCACTGAAAATTTCTACTGAGGTTTCTTCGAAATCCCCCTTATCTTCCATTCCACTTTCCAATTCTACAAAGGTAACTACTATGGAAGTTCCTCAATCAAAACTGACCGTGCCTTCCACTTCAATACCGACTCCATCTGTACCAACATCAGTATCAGCTCCTTCGAAAAAGTCGAAGACTGGCCAGAAATGTCCTCAGTCACCGAATGGCCATGTGAACCCCATGGCTGTGGTGGCTTCACAGGAGGAGGAGGAGGAGGAGCCTCCATCTACCATCTCTACTCCTCTGCCTGATTGTGGGATTGACGTGGCATCTTAAGCTCCTACTTCTCAGGATGTTCAGTCACCTCTGTCCTCAGTACCTCCAGTACTTCTGGCAGTCACTCCTCCAGCCTCACCATCAGTTGTTTCACACCGCTATACACCTCGGGTTTGGCTTCTCAGTCCATCACACCGAGACCAAGGCCTGCCTCCCCATACTATAGACGCAATTGCTCCCCACCTCCAAGGGAGCCATTAGTGTCTTCATTTCTTTGGGACCATTCATACCAAGAGGACTCGCCATACATGTCTGTCTTCTATCTAGCTTGGTACCAACATGAAGATCTATGGAGAGAGTGTCCTGCTTCATACCATTCTTACTCCCCTTTGCATCGGGACCAATACCACCAATGGGACAGTTGATTGCCACGTTGGTACTGAAGTCGTTCCCAGCCTCCATATAAGTACCAAAGTCCTTCTCTGCGCCGTTCTCCATCACCTTATTGTAGCCGGCACTCCCCACCTTCCCCATTTCTGAGACCGTCATTCCTTTTAGAGTTCCACCATCTCTATCACATCGTATGACAGCGACTGTCTCTCATCCACCTCCATCTCCTCTGGCTTCTGTGTCCTAGGCACCAATCCCTTTGGTACCAAACTCGATTCATCTCTACAGCCCATTTCATTGACTTCTTCAATTTTGTCGGTCCAGACTGTTCTTACACTGGCAGTCTCAGCTTCGATACTGAGCATTCTATTGGTCCAAGCCCAAGGCCCTTCCATCCTAATGCAGCCTTTGATTTTAGCCTTTGCACTCCCAGCTTAACCAACCAGCTCAGATGTTTATGATTTAAACTCTTCTTCTCCAGCTTCACTATCTCTGGTCATATCTTCTCCCTCAAGGTCAAGCCTTTCAAACCCCCTCTTCCAGACTGTGTATTAACCACAGACGCTTCAGAGATGGATTGGGGTACTTACTGCAGTGGTCTTATGGTACAAGATCTCTGGTCACCAAGAGAGGCAACCCTGCACATCAATTCCCTGGAATTGCTATTGGTGATCAAGGCTCTCAGATCCTTCGAGAGGCTCCTTCTTCACCAGACAATCCAAGTCACCACAGATGTGGTGTATTACATCAGCAGACAGGGAGGCACTCACTCGTCCGTGCTCCTCAAACTTGCTTTTCGTCTGTGGAACTAGTGTGTTCCCCACCGCATCCATCTGGTAGCGATCCATCTCGGAGGCAAGTACAATACACTTGTGGGCTCTCAGAGCCATATGTCTCTTCTCCATCATGAATTTTTGCTGTCGAATGAAGCCTTCTGTCTTGTCAATCTCCAATGGGGTCAGCCAGTGATAGACCTGTTTGTGACAGACTGCAAAGACAAGTGTCCACAATTCTGCTCCTGGGCAGGACAAGCCCAGGGATCCCTAGGGGATGCATTCCTCCAGTTGTGGTCATGACACTTCCTCTGTGCGTTTCCTCCATTTCCCCTGCTCTCCGGGGTGATAGTGAAGCTGGCAGTGGACAAGGCCAAGACTGTCCTCATAGCACGCCATTGGCTGAGGCAGGCTTGGTTTGCACCACTCCTTTAACCGTCTAAGGCTCGATACATAATCTTACCTGTTCAGCTGGACTTCCTCACACACTCTGGAGGCCAGGTCCAGTACCCCAACCTCCATACTGTCCAACTCTCTACATGGAGAATAAGTCCATAATGGACCCTGAACATCTTCAGGTCCTCGCTGCGGCCAGAAAAGACACTACAAAGAGAGCCTATGACTATAAATAGCAATGGTTCTGTTCGCCAACTCCATATCTTCGCCAACTCCATATCTTAACCCTCTTCTCCTGCCCGGCTACTAATAGTCTTGCAATTCCTTCTCAACCTCAGGGAAAGTGGACTCACCTTTTCATCTCTCAGGGTGTACCTGTCTGCAGTTGTGGCTCACCATCTGCCATCGAATGACAGTCACACCTTCTTCATTGAAGGACCTCACTCATCTATATCCTCCTTTGACATCTCCGTCTCCACCACAGTCCCTGTTGCTGGTCCTCTCTCAGCTGACACATCAGCCTTTCAAAGCAATGGCATCCTCTGATCCTCAGCTTCTCCGCAAGATGGCCTTCTTGGTATCCATGAACTCCTCCAGGAGGGCTTCTGAGCTCATGGCTCTTCACTATGATGAACCCTGTGATGAATCCTCCAACCTGACTTCTCCTTCCTACATAAATTAGTTTCTTAGTTCTATCTCAATCAGAACATTGTGCCTCCAACTTTCTACCAGAACCCACAATCCTCTGGAGAAGTTGCTTCACTGCCTTGATGTTCACCATGCTTTGGCATTTTATGTCCAGAGGTTAGTTGACTTCTGCTCCTCTGAGACTCTTTATTTGCCATGGAGATCCCAGTAAAGGCCAGGGTGTGCCTTCCCAAAGATTCTCAAAATGGAGTGTTCAAATCATATGCCTAGCCTATGAGGTGGCCAAACGCCCTATACCAATGGGTCTCAGGGCCCACTCTACCAGGACTATTGCCCCTTCAGCTGCTCTCATACATGGAGTCTCGCTACCTAACCTATGCAAGGGAGCCACTGGGTCTCAACCTTCAACCTTTATTCGGCACTACTGTTTAGACTGCATATCTAGGGTGGATGCCAGTTTTGGTCATGCTGTTCCTTCTTCTATTCTCCAGTGACCTGACCTTCCTCCTACTGATAAGCTTTTCAGTCACCCCTATGTGTGAGGCACAGAAACCACGATGAAAAAGAACAGGTTGCTTACCTGTAACTGTGGTTCTTTGAGTGGTCATTTGTGCCCTCGCACAACCCTCCCTACCTCCCCTCTTTTCCAGTCCCTCTTTTTTCTGCAGACTCGAAACTGAAGAGGAGGTAGCTTGTTGGGCTCGAATAAACTTGCCAAGAAAACCCCCATGATAGGGGTTGCCATATGTTAGAAATGACTCCAAGGCACTGGATTATCCTGGGCAGGTCACACTCTCTCAGCCTCAGATGGTAATGGAAACCCTCCTCTGGAGAAACTTGCCAAGCAAACCCCCATGATAGGGTCAAAATAAGCCGGAAATGACTCGAAGGCACTGGATTACCTGGTCAGGCCACACTCTCTCAGCCCCAGATGGTAATGGAAACCCTCCTCTGGAGAAACTTGCCAAGTGGTATGAGTGTTGGACTACAACGCTGGAGACCTGGGTTTGTTTCCCCACTCTGCCATGAAAACCACTGGCTGAACTTGGACAAGTCATACACTCTCAGCCTAAGGGGAAGGCAATGGCAAACCTCTTCTGAACAAACCTTGCCAAGGAAACTCCAGGATAGGTTCATGTTTGAGTTGCCAGAAGTCAGAAACGATTTGAAGGAACACAACAACGACAACCACATTCTTTGAAGTCACATGTCCTCAGACTCCGGGGAAAGCAATGGCAAACCCTTTCTGAACAAACCTTGCCAAGGAACCCCCAGGATAGGTTTGTCTTTGAGTTGCCAGAAGTCTTCTTCCTCCTCCTCTCCCTCTTCCCCCCCCAAAAGGCTCCAGGAAGGAAGGAGGGAGCCCTGCCATTGTCGGGAAGAAGAGGAGGAAGGCTGGCAAGTGCCGGGGCCTCAGAGAGAGAGCGGGAAGGGGACTCTCTGGGAGAGAAGAAGAAGAGGCAGAGGAGGAGGAGGAGGAAGAGGGCATCCCCACCCTGACCCTCTCTCTTCTTCCTCTTCCCCCCGTGGGGGGGGGTTGCTGAGGGGAAGGGAGGGAGGAACGAAGGAAAGAAAGGGGGGAAGAAGGGAGGAAAGCAAGTTGAGGCCCCACCCTGAGGCTGAGATAGTGTGACTTGCCCAAGGCCACCCAGTGGGTTTTTACAGGGCCTTCCCTGTAGAGAGGCAGGACAGGCAAGGCAGAGGAGGGCAGACCAGCCCAGGGCAATGAGGGAGGGAGGAAGGGAGGCCCTCCCAGAAACACCGCGCCTTGGCCCTTTTCCTCCTCCTCCTCTTCCCCCAGGCTAAGTCAAGCCACCGCGGGTGGCACACAGGGCACTGATTGGGAGCCTGGCTAGGTGCCTCCTCACCCCTCCCTGAAGGGAGCGAAGCCAGAGGCGGGGCTCAAACCAGGGACAAGCCAGGTGGGGAAAAAAAACGGCAGGCGGGCTGCGGGCCGGTTAAAAGACCTCGGCGGGCTGGCCCTGGCCCATGGGCCGTAGTTTGAAGACCCCTGACCTAGACCAAAGCCATGCAAAACTTTTAAAGATCAAAGCCAGTCCAGCACTTTGTATTCTGCCAGTAGAATACATACTTATATTCTGCAAGTATGTCTAGATCTATTGAGTACACGTACACTGATGTTATCTGCATGCACCTTTTCTCAAAGACAGAATGAGAGTGATATACATTCCTTAACATTAGTTTCTTCTCTTGGATGGAAATGCAGAGCTACATAGTCTGATAAGTACTATAGTGAATTGTGTATGTTCATGCGAGTCATTTGTACCATGAACCATGATGAGCTATGTGACTTAAGCAGCAGATCAGGAGGGTGGCAGACGGTGCTCCATTCTCTCTGCTTGCAGAGTTGCCCTCTTGCCTGGTGCTGCTGCCTACCCAAAAAGTCAGTCAGCCATGGAGTAGTGCTGTCTCTTCTCTTTTTGTTTCTCTTACTCCACAGCTCAAACAGGGGAAAGGGTTCTTAGTAGTTTAAATTTTAAATAGTATTTGCTGTTCACATTGCAAATATACAATGGCTAATGGAACGCACCAGAGAATTCCAAAAGAAAATCAGCATGTGCTTTATAGGCTATAGCAAAGCCTTTGACTGCACAGATCATGAAAGGCTATGGAACGCTCTAAAAGACATGAGAGTACCAGCACATCTGGTAGTCCTGATGAGGAATCTGTACTCGGGACAAGAGGCTACTGTCAGAACAGAAAACAGAGAAACAGAATGGTTCCCAATTGGCAAAGGAGTCAGACAAGGCTGCATCCTATCACCCTACCTATTCAATTTATATGCAGAACACATAAGAAAAGCAGGCTTGGACACAGAAGAAGGAGGAGTGAAAATAGGAGGAAGGAATATTAACAATCTGAGATATGCAGATGACACCATAATACTAGCAGAAAACCTCACAGACCTGGAACCCCTACTAAGGAAAATCAAAGAAGAAAGTGCAAAGGCAGGCTTAATGTTGAACATAAAGAAAACAAAAATAATGACCACCAAGGACCTTCACAAGTTCAACCTAGACAATGAAAAAATACAAATAGTAAAAGAATTCCCATACCTGGGATCAAACATTGATAGAAAGAAATTGGGACTGCCATCAGGAAATCAGAAGAAGACTAAGAATGGGGAGGGTGGCTATGAAAGAACTAGAAAAGATTCTAAAATGCAAAGATATACAACTCAGCACAAAAGTCAGAATCATACAAGCTATTGTATTCCTTATTACCATGTATGGATGTGAGAGCTGGACAGTTAATAAAGATGATAAGAAGAAAATCAATGCCTTTGAGATGTGGTGCTGGAGAAGAGTGCTGAGGATCCCATGGACAGTCAAAAGGACAAACAAGTGGATCGTAGAGCAGATCAAACCGGAAACCTCCCTGGAAACCAAGATGACCAAACTGAGATTATCGTACTTCGGATACATCATGAGAAGAGAGGACTCTTTGGAAAAAACAATAATGCTGGGAAAGGTGGAGGGAACAGAGGAAGGCCACGTGCTAGATGGATGTACTCTATTAAGAGGTCACGGATATGGGGTTACAGGATTTAAGCAGGGCAGTGGAGGGTTTTGAAGATGTCTCATCCATAGGGTCGCCAGGTGTCAAGATTGACTCAAGGGCAGTTAACAACAAAGGTATTTGCTGCCATCCTGGCAAAGCTGAATAATAATAATAATAATAATAATAATAATAATAATAATAATAATAATAATATCCCATTTCTCCTCAAGGCTCAAAGCAGGGTACAACATAGGCATAGAAATAGGCATTTGAGTGCTATTGATAGATAATGTGATTCCATCAATTCTTGAATCATGTGGTGGCAAAAAAAGGGAAGAGGCAGGGCCATAGGGGAATTCTCTGTTTGATTGAACTTTAGTGGTACCCTGATTTTATTTATTTTTGCTTTAAATTAATACTATGAAATCAGTATTTCCCCATCCCTTAGAAAGTATGATATACCTGTCCTCATCACATGTCCAACTCTGCCAACAAAATTGTGATGAACATTTTTGTGTGCAAAATTGACCAGAATGAAGTGTCTAACTGAACTATGACTTTTCCTTGCAAAATCAGCTAGAACAAAGTGACCAAGTGCAAAAGGGAAATCTGAAAAGGGAAAAGGAGACTGTTTGCATCTCCTCACCACTAACTCTGTTGCTGAACACACATGCACACAGAAGGCAGACATATGTGACATTTTGGTTCTCTGAGGATCTCTCACTATTTCCCCCTTCCATCCATCCATCCATCTTTCTTTTTTATCTATCATCGTCTTTAGGTCACTTTCATACTGCAGCAGAGGTTGGCAGCGTATTATATAAAACCAGTCTGTGGAAAAGAAGGAGGACAGGATATAACTAAAATAAATGAATAAATGAAATAATTTTTTAATCAAAATGTAATGTAAGCTTTGAGTCCATGGTCTCGCTCTTCACGGGGAGGGACAAGTGCCTATATTTAAAATGGCCCCACGCACACCACGGGCTCACACACCATTAGTTTCAATGCGGCTCCAATATTAGCGAGCTGCCATTTTTGTGGGGGGGGGGGAGTGAACAGATCTCCCGCAAACTATATTGTATTGTTGAGTGATATTTTCATCATTAATAGGTAGGACATGAACAGCAGCATCAGTGCACAACAGAGGAGTTATATTTTCAAGTAAAACAATGTCAAAACATATTTGAGGAGAAAGCCTCAGGCATCACAGTGTCTTCTGGCAGACCTGATATATCCCAGTGAATACAGTGGGGCTTACACCTAAGTAAGAATGTATAAGATTGCAGTGACAGGATACTTGTTTTGGTACAACTGTCTTTGCAATTGGCATAGCTTCTCTTGAAATTACTCTTTCAAGAGATGCCATAACCAGGAATAATCACACCCTGCTATTTATTGGTAAAGAACACTTTATACCTGTAGTCAGTTCATTAAAAGGTTAATTTGGGAATTGAAAACTACCTTCTATTATTTATTTTGGGCAATGTATAATAAATATATTAAAACTTTGCCCCAAACATATATTTAAAGCTGCCATTAAAATAGAAGATGAATTGTTATATGATATTAAACACCTGAAACAACAGTTTGGGGAGGGCATTAAAACTAAATATGGAAGTTGCTGATCATTGGTGATAAATTATAGCAGGTTAATGTAAGAGAAAGCTGTTTGTTGGTTTTACTGGAGTGAACTGCTAATTTTTAAATACAAAGTTATAATCAGTGCTGTTTTGATTTGTTTTAATCCCCATATGAACAGGTTCTTTTAGGAAAAGTGAAAAAGATTGAACCTCCTAAAGGCAAAAATAAATTTGTTTTGGATCCATCACCAAATTTTGATTGCCACATGTCCAGAGTTCATCCTTCACTTAAAGACTCATTGGAGGATCAGGCCATTAATTCTTTGGTAAGCAAGTTTAATTTTGTTACAGATGACCTATTAAAATGTCATATATTTCATTTTCCTTGTTTGTTGGAAGCCAGAGCTTGAAAAAGTTACTTTTTAGACAAACTCACAGAACGCTCATCAGCTATTACCAGTGGCCAACTGATTCTGTATGTACTTTAGCCAACCAGCTACTGCCTGTAAACCAGCATTAAATTCTTTCTGATATGTCAAATCCCATCATGACTAAATAGCAAACATACCATCCCAGAGTGCATCCAGAGTTAAGTCAAAACAGCTAACTTTGGGGCGAAGCAGATGAACATGAAGGAGCAGCCTGATGACTATGGTGACTGCATGACCTGCTCTTAAAGCGGATCGCCACAGTCCCAAACAGGCTGCCAGCAAGGATCGAATTTTCACCAATCCTTTTGCTGCCGACTTTGGGCCACCTTAGGCGATCTCAGAGTGGCTTCTGGCTGCTCCGGGGAGGCGTGCGCCATCTGCACATCATGTCCATGAACTGGCCAGAAGTAGCTCCTTTTGGCTCATCTTTCGGGCCTAAGTATGCTCTGCTTGAAAACAAGTTTACTTGTCAGTTTATAGTAAATAGCACTCTCAACAGAGAATACTATTGAAAAATAATGAAAACAGAAGCTACAGTGAAGCTAATGTGTTGGCTATAGCAAAATATGCTGGAATGCCTGGGGAAATAAAACAGATCTTGTTTGGCACCAAGAAGACATCAGTATTGGTGGTTGGTAACTATATTGGCTTGAAGGCACATGATGACAACAACTATGGTTGGCCACGGATTCTCATCCAGGAATTCAGCCATCTACAACTTGAAAATATACCCCCTCCAAAAAAATCCAAAAAGCAAACCTCGATTTTGCCATTTGATATAAGGGACACCATTTAACTACACCATTGTATGTAAGTGTCCATGGATTTAGGTATCCATGGGTATGTGTGTGTTGTGGAACCAAACACTAGTGGATACAAAGGGCCCACTATATATCTGGGAGGAGCACTCCATATCTGATGACATAACTGGGAGGGATCTCAGAAGCTGAGATTTCTGAAAAATCAAATAGAATTTGATTTTGTCCAAAAGATAGCAGGTTGGGCTTTGGTGATGCTGAGGCAGAAGGAAAAACCACAAAGACTTATGTCATGTAGCTATTGTTAGTAGAAGGTGTGGAGAGAATATAGGGTTGGGCCAGCTTGGCAACAGCCAACTGAAAGAGAGCTGGTGACAGTCAATCAAATTGAAGGATGGAATGGAAAAACAAGTACGTTTGTGACAGTTGGGGCAGACAGGGACTGTGAGGGGAAAAGTCCAATAGTGAAGGACTTAGGGACAATGCAGACCTGCAGTTTAGGCCAGCCTGGGAGTGGAGTTGGGGTGAGGCAACTGCACGCCAGCCTCTCCGACTCCTCCCCAACGCTGCTTGCCTATTTGCACAGTGTGTGGCATCAGGGTGCCCTCTTGGCAGAGTGTGCACACATGCTGCACCAAAGGGGCGCAAAAAAGCCACAGCGGTGGCTCTAAGGACGGCCTTTTGCCGCCCCCAAAAGGAGCAGCATTTGCCGCTCTTTGGGGGACGGCAAAAAGGAAGATTGGGGCCGCAGCATGTGGTTGCCACGGCCCCGATCCGCTGCTCCCAGGGGCAGCCCAGAACCGCCCCTTCTTGGCTGTCTGCATCAGCCCTTATTTCCAGTATAGAACTCCAAGTGAGGGAGTTGCTGGGTTTTGATATCCTTCAGCATATAGTTAGCTGGGGTGGCTAGGCTAGAAAGAAGTTCAGAAGGATAACAGAAGTTCAGGATGTATGGGTCCTGAGAGTTACTGGTGTTCTCTAGAGAGAGAGTTGTGTAACAATAACAAGTACATATAACAACTGAATAAGTGAAATATGGTTAAACTATTATTCAAATAAAGTTTGTAGGGGACTGTGAAAAGAAAAGTTAAAGGTTCAAAGTGCCTTAACACCTGTTGGAAGTTGCCAAGAAAGAGCACACAAATGAAAAACATTAAGAAGTGATTTCTGAGGTAAAAATTTGGACTAAAGTAGGAAATCACTGGTTTATCATCAAGATCCAAGTGCTACCTGAATAACCATCTGATTCAAAATCATTTAATAGTATTCCCTGAGGTAAACGGTTTGGGTATTGGTAAGGAAATACTAATAAAATGCCTCCAAAGAAAGTCAAACCTCCTTCAGAACAACCAGAGATGGTTGAAGAGGAAATGGTAGTGAGTCTGAACACTCAATATCTGAAATTCCTGAGAGTATGGCAATTTGGAAAATAAAAGAGAGGATTGAATTAGCCAGACTTGAAAAGGAAAATGAGAGAAGAAAAAAAAGAGTTAAGAGAAAAACAACTTAAAAAGGAAAGAATAAGATTAAAATAACAAGAGATTGAAAGTGAGAGAAGATAAAGGAAAAAAGAGAGGGAATTTGAGAGAGAAAAGATGGATCATCAACTGAGGCAAATGGGAAAGCCAGTATCTTAAATGCAAACTATTATTGAGATAAATTGGATGCCTCAAATTGCCTCAAATTGACATGAAAAGACTCCCAAGATATTATAAAGGAGATAACATTGACTACGGGCCTCGGCAGACGGCTAATTGAGCCGTCTCCGAGACCCGGAAGAGGAGGGGCCACCGCACGAGCGGCACTCCTTCCTCTTCCTGAGGTCGCCCTGGGAGCTGCCGGCCCTCCGCACGGCCGGCGCTTCCGGGGCAACCTCCCGCCGCAGCAACCGGACGCGCTGCGGTGGAAAAGGAGCGGCAATTTGCTGCTCCTTTTAGGGTCGCCGCAGGAGTGCCGCGGTCCGGCTGCCGCGGTCCCGCCGCGTTCTGGACCAGGGCGTCCCCGACGCCCTGGTCTGCATCCCCCCTACTTCTTCACAAACTTTGAGAGAACTTGTGAAGAATTAAAAATAAAGGCTGAGAAAAGAATTAGTTATTTAAGGTCACAAATCTGTGGAGGATTATCAGAAATATATGCTGAAATGAGGGTAAAAGGATCCTAAAACTATGATTTGTTTAAGGAGATGAAACAAAGATTTGGATTGACCACAGAACACCACAGAAGGGAATTTAGGAGTTTAAAGAAAAGAGGGGATGAAGCATATGCTCAGTTAGGATGTCTATTAGACTGTTTATTGAAGAGTTGGATTAATGGTTCCAAAATAAGTTCAAAAGAAGAATTATAGAATTTAATAGGTCTAAAACAATTTTATATCATCACTCAAGAATATAAATGCTTGGTACAAGACTGAAAACCTCAGATAGTGGCTGAAGTAGCCCATATGATGGACAATTTGGTTTTGATAAGAGAAGAAGGCTCTCTTCTCAAAAAAGGGTCAGAACCTGAGGTAAAATCTCAGTTATAATGACAAGAATTATAAAAACTGGCAAGCTTCAAAGGATAGATCTGGTGATGGAAAAAAAATTAAGCCCTGGCAATAGGACAGAACAAATGAAATTGAAGAAAAATTATGAGTCGAGAGAGTGTGACTCTGAGGCCAATAAGAGAATTAACTGGACTAAAGAGAATCACCCAGATATGAGCTATAGAACATGTTAAGAATGTGCGAGGACATGTAAAATATAATTGTCCTAAATTAAATAATACAGAAATAAAGTCAAATTCAAAAGCAGCTTATTATATAAAATCAGTCAAGCCTACAGAGAAAGACTGTTGCCACAAGGAGAGTTCAGAGATTGCAGTTGCCATGGAAATGGCTGTTGAGAGAGTAACTGACTCTGCAAGCTCACAGCTCCCAAGAGCTTGTTTATTTATATCAATTGCATCACAAGAGATAACTTGCACCCATAGCCAAAGGCTTGAAGCTCAGATTGCCATGAAAATGAAAGGCGGTGACAGAAAGCCAGAGATTCAAATGGAACAGTTAACTAGGCAAGTGCTGGTTAATACAACAAGAAAAGTAGAACAGATAGAACATATGAAAAGTTTAATTCAAGGAAGAGATCTTTTCAATAAAGAACTAAATAAAAAGCTTTTACAAACTGAACAGAAGCTGGATGATTATTTAAAGAAGTGCAGTTACTTAACAGAAAAAGTGGATGTTTTTAAAGAAACGATTATGAAGCAAGAGGCTCCAATAACACTAATGCAACTAGAAATTAAATAGAAAAATGAAGATATTTGTACATTAAAGGAAAAAGTAACTGCACTGAAGTCAAGAAAAAAGTCTTTATAAGAGCTTAGAAAAAACAGAAAGTTGGTATTCTTGAAGAAAGCTTGGCTAGTAAAGAAAAGACAATTTCAGATATAGAGTGTGTAATTTCTGATATAAAACAGTCCTCTAAACTTTCCACTGAAACCCTACACAAATATGGAAAAGATATTACCAGACTACATAGATTGCTTTAGTATACCAATGAGAAGTTTTTACAGAATGGCAGAGAGAAAGAGGCCTTAATAAAAGAGAATAAAAAGCTACAAAAGCAACTTTGTGATTTTAAACAGAAAACTCAGATTCTACATCAAAAAGTCAATAAAGGTCAAAATGAACTTGATAACATGAGATTAAAAACTAAAGAGTTATATACAGATATTGCCAGACTAAAGAATATGCTGACTTCCAAAGACAAAGAAATTCAAGATCTTTTAGAAAGTTGCCATAAAGCCAATGAACAGGCAGAAAGTTGGAAAACAAAGTTTCACTATATGGAAGTGGATTACAATTCTATCTGATTTGAACGTCTCAATATAGGGTCTAAGAGCCACAAACTAAAAGAAAAAGCAGTCTCCTGAAATGAAAATAATAAATAAGGAGGAGGAAAGAAAAGTTTTGGTTAAAAATAATACTGTTAATATTCCTAATGAGCCTAATGGAAAATTAACAGCGATAATAAGTACAGAAAGTTTAAACAAGTATAGCCAAGAGCAAAAGTGTCATGGTAGTTTAAATTTTTTGTTTAATTATTAGCAGAGGAAGAATCTTCAGGATTAAAGGAAAAAAAGAGTCAGAAAGACACAAACAGAGGTTAAAGAACAATTGAGCTCGGGGGAAACATACGAATCTCAGAATCTCAGTGTACTCTTGATCCATAGCAGAAAACCACTTTTCCTTCTCCTCCTCAGGATAACTGTGCAGATCCTTAAAACCCTCATCAGCCACCACCGTACAGGCTCTTAAACTCTGCACTACAAAACTACTTCTTCGTGGTCTCTGCGAATCACACAAATGGGTTTTATCTGCACATGCACAGCTACTTCGGAACCTTCTAGAATCACTAGGCAGAAGTTGGATTGCAACTTTTTGGCGGTAGCTCCGCCCACCTCTATATAAGCCCCGCGTTCCCACTCGCTCTTCAGTTCCTTTCGTCCGCCGCATTTGCCGCTAGCACAGTCTTTCTGAGTATGCACAGTTGACCCGTCTGGGCTTAAACAAAACACAAAATGATTTACTCACGAAGCTTATCAGTGCAGCGCAAACAGCTTGCTCTGATCTGTCATCCACAAAACTTTCTTCCACTCTCTGGAACTTTCAGCTTCTGTGGATGCTGGTTGCTCTAGTATCTGGGCCCATAACCCATGTCAGGGATGATGGGAGTTGTAGCTCTTCACCTCTGGCTCTAACTCACCACCTTGTTATGCAGCAGAGCTGACCAGCTTTGATCAGTGGTTAATGCTTTTCTCCAAAGCAGCAGAGTTTCAGAGAATAGGCTGAAGACCCTGACAAACTCTCCAAGCCTTCTCACTCTTCTTCCTCAGATGTCTCCAAACTTCTCCAGGATTCTGCTGGCTCTTGTATCTTCACTCAAGACACCAGACAACTCAGTAGTCTTATATAAAAGATCTACTTTATTCTACTATATACAAATACTATATGCCCAACAAATCACAATCTCTACAAATCTCCTCAACTACCCACAATATCTCCAAACTACTCCACAAAATACATTGGCAAACATTGCAATTATTATAGCCATTGTTAATCACCACCCACTAGTTAGCTTCCATCCAGTGGGTGTGTACATTCACTTTGATTGGTTCACATAGTTCAACCCATACTTAAGACCAACCCAAGTATTTCATCATTTTACCTTGTGCACTTAATGAATCTCAGGTGTTTCCAACATGCATTCTATAACTCTGTCCTTGGCTCTCAAGACTTCTAAATTACATTAGCTTTTGCACCTGTGTAGCTTCATAATTGCTCTTGCTTAGTCATTGTGACTTTCACATACATATTTTATTTCTATCACTGTATGTCCCATGTTGCATTTTCCTTAACAATCCCCTCCGAAATAAAATATTGTATGTGTCTTACAATGTCATTCCAATCATTTGTGTCAGTCTTTCATGTTTTTCTACTGTCAATGCTTTTGTAAACAAATCTGCTATGTTGTGTTGTGTTTCTATATATCTCAATTCTATTTCACCCTTCTGAACCATGTCTCGCACATTTTGATATCTTACACCAACATATTTTGTTCTGTTCTTCAAACTTTCAGTTTCAGCCATTGCTATGCATGACTGTGAATCTTCCAGAATTTCCACTGGTATCTTGAAACTTTCATTTAAGTCATTTAACAATTGCTCAACCCACTGTACCTCATTCACTATCTCATTCAAAGCTGCGAATTCTGCTTCAGTCGTACTCAACGCTACATTAGTTTGTTTTCTACTTCTCCAAACTATTGGACTTTCACTGTATTTAATTATCATTCCTGTAACTGACTTCTTGTCTCCTAATTCTGATGCAAAAGAACTGTCCACATAACAATCTAAATCTGAACTACTGCTTCTGATTATCAATTTCTTATCTAAAATTCCTTTCAAATACCTCAATAAATGTTTTACTGCTGTCCAGTCTTCAATTTTTGGATCATTAACCCTTCTAGACAATGCATTTACGGCATAAGAAATGTCTGGTCTGGTGTGGCAAGATATGAATTGTAAAGATCCTATTATACTCCTGAATAAAGTCCTGTCCTCAAAAGCTCTAGTTGTTTCTTCAGACACAAAACCAGTTGTCATTGGAGCTTTTACTATTTTAGCATTTTGTAATCCACACTTTTCAATCAAACTTTCAATTTTCTTTCTCTGACTTAACAAACAATGTCCTTCTTCTGTCCATTCAACACCAATACCTAAATAAGACTTCAATAAACCTAAATCCTTCAAAATAAACTTTTCAGACAATTCTCTTTTTACTGACTCAATTTCCTGTTTTGACTTTGCTGCTACGCACAAATCATCTACATAAATCACTAACACTATGCCTCCTTTTGTATAGACACAAGCATCTGCAATGCTCCTTTTGTATCCTAGCTTAACTAACTCATCATTAATGCACAAATTCCATGCTCTGGCACTCTGTTTTAAACCATACAATGCTTTCTTTAATTTATAAACTTTCTGACTACCATTTTCTTCAAAACCTTGTGGCTGTTCCATAAATATTTCTTCATCCAAACTAGCATTCAAGTAAGCTGTTTCAAAATCAAAATGCTCTACAACTAAATTCCTTTTTGCTGCTACAGCTAGAACCATTCTCAGACTTTCTGACTTTGCAGTTGGAGAATATGTCTTATTGTAGTTCTCATACTGCTGTTGTGCAAAACCCTTAGCTACTAACCTAGCTTTATATTTAATACTTCCATCTGGCATTTCTTTCCTTTTGTACACCCACTTACAACCAATTACTTTCTTGTCTTTGGGTCTGTCAACAATTTCAAAGACATCTTTATTTACCAGGCAACCAAACTCATTATCCATTGCATCAAACCATCTTTCCTGTTCTTCTCTAGAAAAACTTTCCAACTCTTCAAAACTTTCAGGCTCTTCCACTGCTAAACAAGCTCTTGCCTTTGTCACAACAAACCTATCTGGAGACTTTCTAACTCTATGACTACGCCTGGGAATAAAATCTGCTGACCTGCCTCTTTCATCCTCACTTTCTGTACTAGGAGTTGTAGTTCTACGACTAAATCTCTTGTCTTCAGTCATTCGAGTAGTAATAGGCCTAGATTGTGTCTCATTATCAGAAGAACTACCACTACTGCTAGTTGGTGCTTCTGGCTTAACTGAAACCCCTCCGTTTCCTGAAGTTGGTTCAGTTTGTGCTTCTGGCTCATTTGAACTTCCTAACCTCAAAAAAACTTCTTTATTGGCATGCAGTTTGTCCCAACCAGCATGTCTCTCGAAATTTGCAGACCTAGAATACTGCACTTCTTTTCCACCCAAATGAAACTTGTAGTTATTTCCGGAATACCCCAAAAACATAAGCCTTTTACTTTTGGGTTCTCCTTTCCTCCTGAAACAAGCAGGTGTGTAAACATAAGCAAATTGTCCAAAAACTCTCAAATACTTGTAATTTGGCACTCTCCCATACAATACCCTGTAGGGAATGTCTTCAATTTCTGAATGATACAATCTGTTACTAATATGTACTGCTGTCAAAGTTGCTTCTGCCCAAAAACTATCTTTCACCCCTGCATCTGCCATCAAACAAGCAGTTATTCTTTTTATGTCTTGTATTTTTTTCTCTGCTAAACCATCCTCACTAGGACAAGCAGGGTTTGTAGTTTCATGCCTTATTCCCACCTTTTGAAACCAGTTAAACAGTTGATTATTTAAAAATTCTCCTCCTCTGTCAGTAACAATGGTGCCTACTCTGCTATCAAACTGTCTTTCCACCATTCTCACCCACGCTTTTAAACTTTGCCCAGCGTCAGATTTGTTTTTCAATATTTTCACAAACGCAAACCTTGCAAACCTATCAACAATTACTAGAAAATACTTGCTTCCCCCTAAAGACAAACAATTAGCTTGGGCAACATCTGCATGAACAAATTGAAATGGTCTTTGAGCAATTCTTTTTGTTTTCTTGGCTACTGGAAAAGCTCTGACCTTTACCTGATTACATACTGTACAATCTAAATGATTTTTGCATTCAGCAACTTTTAAATCTGGACACATGCTGATTAAATTCTTTAAACATTTGAAACTAGCATGGCCGAATTTTCTGTGGATCTCGTGTATGCAGTCTTTGTGGATTGGACTATTGTCTATGTTATTAGCATTTCCAACCCTGTAGCTATCAATATTGTCCTCCAAAAAATAAAGTTTATCCTTTTTCAAGCCTATGCCACGCAATTCCCCATTCAGTTTTATCTTACACAAGTTCTTTTCAAAGATGACTGTGTAGTCTCTGTCTGTTAATCTGCTTACTGATAACAAATTATTTTCTAACTCTTTTACATGTAAAACATCATTAAAGTTTTCTTTTAGCCCTGGAATGAAAACTGTACCCATTTGATTTACAGTACTGAGCTCTTTCCCATCAGCCAAAACTACAGCATTTACATTAGCTGATTTTCTATTGCTTATTAAATTAATATTATTACACATCGAAGATGAGGCTCCTGAGTCAACCAGCCATTTTGAATTAGTATTTTGTTTTTCCTTAATCATGGTTGCAAACCCCTTTTTATTACCACTGTCCTTCAAAAATGGAGGTCTGGACTGTTTTTGATACTGCCGCGGCTGCCATCTGCTCTCTCCTTGCTTGCTTCTCTCAGCAGCAAATTGTTTACAATGATTACAATTTATTTATTCGGTCCTTGACCAGCATAAAATTGTTTACATTGTCTCTGCAGATGACCAATCTTCTTACAATAAAAACACCTCCGTTGCTCCCTTGTAGAAGCTGCTTCTTCCTGCTTTCGCAAATCAGGCGTTGTTTGTTGTTTCGGCACAGACTTTAAACCTGCTGAGTCACCCTGCTCAGACTTTCTTCTCTGGTTCTCTTCCAATATTCTGGCCACAATTAAGTCTCTGTTAAGCTCAGCTTCTGGCAAATTTTGCAAGCTGTTCGTAATGTTGTCCCAAGAAGAGTCTAGCGATTCTATTAAAATGTAACACTGCTGCTCTTTGCTAATTTCCACTCCCCTCAGTTCAGCTTGCACAAATAAATCTTGCATCGTTTTTAAATGTTCTATCACACACTGCCCTTTAGTCATCTTTTGCCTGTATATTCTTTTAGACCATAGCATTTTTGCAAAAGCAGTTGAAGGAGTGTGTAATCTCTGCAAGGTATCCCACACATCCTTGGCGGACGCTTTATCTCTGACGTCATTAATCAAGTCTTCTTCAAGCATGAGATAAAGACAGGCTTTTGCTTTATTATCTCTTTCTCGAGTGGCTGCATTAGCATCGGCTGCCAGCCCTGTTTCAACTGTCGACCACAGACCTTCCTTTACTAGTAGAGATTGGGCATAAATCTTCCAGGTAGAGTAGTTGTTTCTATTTAATTTACTAAACTTTAAAATCTCCATCTTAATTTGTGCAGTGACTCAATTTGACACAGTCCTTCTGAGTATGCACAGTTGACCCGTCTGGGCTTAAACAAAACACAAAATGATTTACTCACGAAGCTTATCAGTGCAGCGCAAACAGCTTGCTCTGATCTGTCGTCCACAAAACTTTCTTCCACTCTCTGGAACTTTCAGCTTCTGTGGATGCTGGTTGCTCTAGTATCTGGGCCCATAACCCATGTCAGGGATGATGGGAGTTGTAGCTCTTCACCTCTGGCTCTAACTCACCACCTTGTTATGCAGCAGAGCTGACCAGCTTTGATCAGTGGTTAATGCTTTTCTCCAAAGCAGCAGAGTTTCAGAGAATAGGCTGAAGACCCTGACAAACTCTCCAAGCCTTCTCACTCTTCTTCCTCAGATGTCTCCAAACTTCTCCAGGATTCTGCTGGCTCTTGTATCTTCACTCAAGACACCAGACAACTCAGTAGTCTTATATAAAAGATCTACTTTATTCTACTATATACAAATACTATATGCCCAACAAATCACAATCTCTACAAATCTCCTCAACTACCCACAATATCTCCAAACTACTCCACAAAATACATTGGCAAACATTGCAATTATTATAGCCATTGTTAATCACCACCCACTAGTTAGCTTCCATCCAGTGGGTGTGTACATTCATTTTGATTGGTTCACATAGTTCAACCCATACTTAAGACCAACCCAAGTATTTCATCATTTTACCTTGTGCACTTAATGAATCTCAGGTGTTTCCAACATGCATTCTATAACTCTGTCCTTGGCTCTCAAGACTTCTAAATTACATTAGCTTTTGCACCTGTGTAGCTTCATAATTGCTCTCGCTTAGTCATTGTGACTTTCACATACATATTTTATTTCTATCACTGTATGTCCCATGTTGCATTTTCCTTAACAATTTATTGGACTTGACTATTCTTCTGGATTGCGACTTTATTCTGTTCATTGGACTATTCACCGCTACAATCGATTTGACTTGGTCTGTTAACGACTTCGACTTTGCTTCATGTTTTGGATTCGACGACGATGGCGTCTTTTAAACATTGCATCTCTTGCAGTTCTAAATTCCTGACTTCGGACCAACATGAGGAATGTGTCTTTTGCCTTGGAGACACCCACAATCAAAAAACCTATAAGCTGTGCAGGAAAATGACCCCTCAAGCCCTGAAGAGTAGAATGGTCGGGCTGAGGGCGTCTTTGTGGGAAAAGGCCTTACAAGCTGAGGAACCAACTATGGCCTTGGCCTCGGTAGCCATTTCCAAGCCTTCCTCGGACCCCCCTCGACAAAGGGGAAGATCCAGGGAGAGATCCAAGAGGTCATCCAAACACATGGAGAGCGTGAGTCCAAGCGACGTGGAAAGGGGTGGAAAGAGGTCTTCCAAGCAAAAACACTTGGAGACCATCGAGGAGGCTCCTTTATCTAGCAAGAAAGCCTGTTTGGCATCCCCCCACCATTCCACCGACGGAGAACAGCTGATGCTCCCTAGGAGCAAGTCTAGATCCGGGGGAAATCTTAAAAACCCGTTGTTAACTTGCTCCGCGCCTCCGCTGACTATATCGGTACCAACCTCCACGGGCCCGTCTATGTCGAAACCGACCACTCTGATGGTGTGTGTCAACACAGAGTCCGAGGCGGAAATACAGCAGCCTCCGACCACAACGCCACGTATGGCCATGCCTCCCACTGTCTCTCCGTCTCCAACCCACAATATCAGGTCCGAGGGTGATCCATCTCCCACATCTGTTTCGGGTCAGATGCAGCAACAGCCTGCAGTCGAACCGGCTTCGGACCCATGGATTTCCAGGTTCCCACAACTGGTCTATAATGAAGCTTCCAACAGCTATCTGCTCCCTGTCCAGCCCGAGCAGTTGCGTCTCATGGAAGAACAGAGGCATCAGTTCCAATACCTTTCTGCTATACAGCAGCCTCTTCCCGCGTCGGCTCCGAGACTTTATCGTCTTCCTGCTACACAGCAGCCCCTTCCTTCTCCGGTACCGTCCTCTCACTGTCTTCCTGCGGCACAGCAGCCCCCTCCTCTCCGGTTCCGACGCACTGTTCCGTCTCGCCTTCTCCGTCTCCATCACCTGGTCCGTCCCAACACTGTTATCATTCAAGTGATTCCCATCAGCAAAGGTTTATACCCTCATCGCCTTCAACTCCTCGGAGACATCGATCTTCTGTATCCCATAGCCGCTCTTCCGTATCCAAACATCGATCCCCATCTCCCAGTCCGTCGCCTCCAACTAGAAGCCAACGTCTAAGAGGTAAGCATAAAGATCCACATCGCCCCTTGTCTCCTGACTCCACCCCGTCCTACCGTTCCATCTCCCCAGATCCGGTGGTTGAATCCGATCAGGACTTGGACTGGTCTCCCACCCAAATCAAACGACCCCTGAATACCCAGTCGGCTTCTCCTTCGGATGATGCTCGCGCCTTTGCGGACCAAATCCTTCGCATGGCTCGTGCTCTTGACCTGAAGGTCGCCGAACCTGAAGAGGAAGAGGCCTCTGACCAACTGGAAAAACGGGTCCAAAGCAGAGTGATTAACAGGCCGGCTATCCCTTACATGCCGTCTCTAGCTAAAATCTTGAAAAGATCTTGGGAGGTACCAACATCTATCTCACACACTGAGGTGCATGAACAATATGTACCGAATTGCCAACCCTAAGCCTGCATGGATGACAGACCATCCTCATCAAAATTCAGACATCGTAGAAGGTGCACAATATATCTCCACATCAAAGTCCTCCACCTCTCCAGCAGACGAGGAGGGGAAAAAGATAGATTTCTTAGCTAAGAAATCCTGTTCCACTTCTGTTCTAGGCCTCAAAGTGGCCAATTACGTGGGTTGTTTGGGTGCCTACACCCAACATCTTATGGAAAAGCTTGAACCAATCCTTGAACATCTTCCGGACGAACATAAGCCTTATGCCCTTGCCCTTCAGCAAGAGACACATGCAGTTGGTGCTTAGCAGATTGTGACTGCCTGAAATCTTACAGACTGCTCCTCAAAGACACTGCTTAATGCGATCTCACTCTGTCGGCATGCATGGTTGCGAGCGGCCGATTTAACAACTCAGGCCAAAGCAACCATTGAGGACTTGCCCTTTGACCAATCCAGTCTCTTCCATAAGGACACGGACGAGAAACTTAATCTCAAGTATATAATGAAAACTGCTGTGCGCAAGCATGGCATCCAACCGTCCCAGTCCTCCAGGAGGATATTCGGATATTACCAGCCAAGACCCTGGTACCCTTCGGCCCAGCGTCCCTTCCAGCAAGACGCTTCCCAAACTCAAAACCAATCACGGAGGAGGCAAACTCCACGTTCATCCTCTTCTTCTGGCCGCCGCCAACAACAACAGAGGCAGGCATTCCGAAGGAAGCCCTTCGAAACCAGAAGAAAACAATGTGTTGCCGCGTACTCCATCAACACCTTTGATGACAGACTAAGGCCCTTTCTTAACACCTGGGCCAACATCACTTCCAATTCTTGGGTACTTGACATCGTCAAGAGGGGCTATGCCCTTGAATTCGAAGAGCTCCCACCAACTGGAGCTATTGTCATCACGACCCCCTCTGACACCTTACGCGACGTAGTACGTGCCTTGAAAGATAAAGGAGCGATCAAACCCGTCCCCACTTCTCGGGCTCGACACTGCTTCTTTTCCCGCTACTTTATTGTACCCAAAAAAGACTCGGGCCTGAGGCCCATCTTGGACTTGAGAGCACTGAACTCCTTCATTGAGTACAGATGCTTCCGCATGATGACTCTTTCTTCCATTTTGCCCCTTTTGCAGAAAGACCATTGGTTCGCCACCATCGATCTCAAGGACGCTTATTTTCATATCAGCATCTTGAGAAGATCATCGCAGATTCCTGGCTTTCGCAGTGGGCACCAACTACTGTCAATACAAAGTCCTTCAGTTTGGACTCTCCTCAGCACCGAGAGTCTTCACCAAATGGATGACGCTGGTCGCCGCCTTCCTGCACCGCAAGGGAATAACGGTCTTCCCATACCTCGACGACTGGCTTTTCACGGCACCATCCCGAGAAAAATTGTTGGACGGCATCCAGTTTGCCCTCAGTCTGCTCCACTCGTTGGGACTCAAAGTCAATGAAGAGAAGTCCAGCCTCACACCTGCCAAGAAAGTCAGGTTCATCGGAGCAATTTTGGACTCAGAGCTGGGAAAAGCTTTCCTCCTGGAGGACAGATTCGCAGCCCTTACCGCTTCCATCAGGGCTTGCCTCAAGCACAGCAGGATCCAGGCTCACTTTGTACAGACAGCGAAGGGACATCTGGCCTCAACAACCTTTGTGATACCGTGGGCGAGGCTGCACCTCATACCCGTTCAATCCTGGTTCCTGTCCTCATTTGATGCCAGTTCTGACTCCCCCTCAAAGTGGCTCACCATCCCGCCTTGAGTTGCGACGTCTCTTCATTGGTGGCTCCATCCCGACAACGTTTGTTCAGGGATGCCATTTCTACCTCCTCAGCCGGAAGTCACTCTCACCACAGACGCGTCAATGGAAGGTTGGGGAGCCCACTCCAGAGGACTAACAGTGAGAGGAATGTGGTCCCGAGACGAAAAGATACATATCAATGCTTTGGAGTTGCTCGCTGTGGAGAAAGCACTCAAGGCTTTCCAAATAGACTTGTCGGACAAAGTAGTTCTGCTCATGACGGACAACAACACCGTCATGTATTACCTGAATAAGCAAGGCGGAACCAGATCTTCAACCTTGTTCAACATCACACTTCGCATATGGGACTGGTGCATCTACCACAACATGCTCCTCCAGTCCATTCATCTCCCCGGTCAGGAGAACGAACTTGCTGACAGCCTCAGCAGGTCTTCCAATCCATATCAAGAGTGGTGTCTCCACCCCGAGACAATTTCCCATCTTTTCTCCCTCTGGGGGACCAGAGACATTGACCTGTTTGCCACAGAGGACAACACTCACTGCGAAGAGTTTTGTTCGAGGATACTGACCCGGACTTCTCGAGGCGATGCCTTCCAGTTCGTGTGGTGCGGGAGAAAATTTTATGCGTTTCCTCCGTTTCCGCTCATAACCAGAGTGCTCACCAAGA
This sequence comes from Phrynosoma blainvillii, assembly GCA_026167975.1. Lineage (NCBI taxonomy): Eukaryota > Metazoa > Chordata > Lepidosauria > Squamata > Phrynosomatidae > Phrynosoma > Phrynosoma blainvillii. The sequence continues at coordinate 154,369,511 of JANUYF010000002.1, read as the reverse complement.
TGCGAATGGACATCAGATGCCATCTTGATCACTCCGTGGTGGCCGAGACAACCGTGGTTTGCTCCACTTCTGCATCTTTCTCAAGAAACCTACTGTCGCCTGGAGTATCGCCCAGACCTCGTCACGATGCACAATGGCAGAGTGCTTCACCCAGACCTGGACTCTCTACCTCTGATAGCATGGAGAATTTGACCTTAAGCTCACTTCCACCTCATCTACAGACAATAATTAAAGCAGCTCAGAAGCCCTCTACTAGAAGGTCTTACTCCTGCAAGTGGAAGAAGTTCATGGACTTCCTCTCATCCAGAGGGATTCCTCCATCCCGAGTCTCAGTACCAATAGTACTCGGGTTTCTTCTTTCCCTTTCCAAATCAGAACTTTGCCTTGCTTCTATCAAATGTTACCTCTCAGCTATCTGCTTCCACTACCAGCTGGAGGGCAGACCATCTTTTTTCTCTGACCCCTTAGTCAAGAGATTTCTTAAAGGGCTTAATAATTTACACCCACCAGCCTCGGTACTGACACCAGCCTGGAGCCTGGACTTGGTATTGTCTTACCTATCTACAAAACCTTTCGAACCCATGGCTACTACTGACATTAGACTCTTAACTTGGAAAACAGCGTTCCTTGTAGCTTTGACTTCAGCTCGCCAGGCCAGTGAGCTATGTGCCTTAAGGATGCACCAACCCTATCTTTGGTTCCATAAAGAAAGGTGGTCCTCCGTACCGACATTACCTTTTTACCGAAGGTGGTGTCCGCCTTCCATATCAACCAGGACATTGTGCTATCCACCTGGCCCCGAACCCGACCACTGAGGTCGAACAAAGACTGCACACATTGGACGTTCGTAGAGCTTTGTCTTTTTATTTGGAGCGTACCTCGGGCTCAAGACACTCGGAGAGACTTTTTGTGTGCTATTCTGAACAGAAGAAAGGACTGCCTGTTACCCCACAAAGACTGTCCAAGTGGGTGACCTCCAGCATTCACTTGTGTTATGAACTGGCAGGCAAAAATCCACCGGGCTGGGTGCGTGCGCACTCTACGAGGGCGGTAGCATCATTTTCTGCTTTCCTGTTTGGCGTTCCCTTGGAAGATGTATGTAAGGCAGCTGTCTGGTCCCAACCAATAACTTTTATCAAACATTACAGGTTGGACAAACGAGCCAGACAGGAGGCTGCCTTTGGGAGAGCAGTATTATTATCTGGACTTCATTGAATGTATTTGTACAATGTTTGCACTAGTTTCATTATACACTTGCTCAAGTTGAGTATGTTGATTATTTGCTGTGGTACAAAGGTATGTACATTGATACCTGACTTAAGGGTTTATTTATTAGTTATTTCAGATCATTACGAGTTCTACTTGAATTCAGACTTGACTCTATGCAACTCTTACTGTTTATTCCATTTGCAGACTAAAATTCGTTGACCTGTTGAATTACATTCACTTCTTGATGCACTTGAATGCAATGCCTATATATGTGAAGGTGCCTAATTTACTTTGGCTGATGTTTGTGCCAATAAACGTTCTTGTTTGCACCTGCAAGCCTTGTGTCAGGACACTCCCTCCTCCATTGACTTTAGCTTGCTAGTCTGAATAACCCATTTGTGTGATTCGCAGAGACCACGAAGAAGAAGGACAGGTTGCTTACCTGTAATAGTATTTCTTCGAGTGGTCATCTGCGAATTCACACAAATCCCGCCCAACCTCCCCTCAGTAGTGTCCTGCTCTATTTGATAACTTTGCTGTCGCTTTTTAGCGGCGTACTTGGAACTGAAGAGCGAGCAGGAACGTGGGGCTTATATAGAGGTGGGCGGAGCTACCGCCAAAAAGTTGCAATCCAACTTCTGCCTAGTGATTCTAGAAGGTTCCGAACTGGCTGCGCATGCGCAGATAAAACCCATTTGTGTGAATTCGCAGATGACCACTTGAAGAAATACTGTTACAGGTAAGCAACCTGTCCATTCTGGAGGTCTTCTCACTCTCTGAGTCCTCCTGGGTATGATCACCTTTGTTCTACCTCTTTCATCCTCACTCTCAGAACCAGTTTGAACCTCTGTATCTCTCCTTTGTACTGGCTCAAATTTGCTAGTCGAGATTGGTGAATGAAGTGTTGGTTGTGTCTGTGTAGGGTGTGCTGAAGTACTAGGCTCGCTCTCTGGTGATGCTTCTTGTTTTATCACCCCTCCATTTCCTGCACTTATTTCCTTTTGTCCCAATCTGAGAAAAACCTCTTTGTTGGAATGCAGCTTTTCCCAACCTGAGTGTTTTTCAAAGTTGGCACTTCTGGATAGCAAGATCTCCCCATGACCAAGATGAAATCTGTAGTTATTCCCAGAATACCCTACAAACATTAGCTTGTGCCATTTAGGATAACCCTTTTTTCTGAAACTAGCAGGTACATACACATTTGCATACTGCACCGACAGTGTAAAGAGTAAATCACAAATCACAGCAACAGAATTAGTGCCACTCACTCACAACCTGATGAACTCTTCAGTGAAGACGAAACAGCCTGGGCAACCATAACCTTTGCCAAGCAATTGAGTGCGCAGACCAAATCTTCGGAAGCTTTCTTCACTTCGCAGAGAAAAACACCTGGCGACCTTGGAGCTGTCTGGCTGCTTTGGAATGCATTCCTCTCTGCTTCTGATGAAACAGACTGAAGACAGGTTTAATTCCAAAGAGGCACTTTTATTCTTTAGTTGCAATATGTACAAAATTATATACAGTCACCACCGATGAATTACAACCCACACATAATAACCCACATGCTGTGGTCTCGGGGTTTTTTATAGACACTTGCCGTACGGCCTCTAAGTCCAGCCTCTTCCTGTGACTTCTTCCTGTGTCACTTGTTGTCCCCCAAACATGATGACATAATGTGTTTACACTTGGTCTATGTGCTCTCTGGCACATCCTGACCTTGGACACTGCTAAGATATTTTGAGTCCCAGCTGCAAACAACTTTCCCAGCTGGCAAGTTGTAAAGTGATCTGTAGTACCCTTTGTCACTTTCCCACATCTGGACATTTAAACTCAGGTTATAAATCCCAACAGAATCTAGTTTTAACCAGAAAGTAACTTGCAAATTAAGAGATAGGGTTGGAAAAGAAAGAGAAGGCTTGAGAGCTGAAAATATTAAGGTAGAACCCCCATAGAACCCCCAATGGCAAGGTATGCTGGTTTTGTGAGCAGGCATGGTGTACGTAAGATTGTACTACATGTTTGACTTTATATTTGCAAAACATCACAATCCTCTGTCACTCTTGTGATCTGATGGTTTTTACAGGGATAATGAGATGTATAGATTGAGATTTCAGTGACAATTGTAATCGCATGAGGATTGATTACAGTCGTCCCTCCATTTTTGCAAACTTGAAATCCATGACCCTCGCTTATCCTCAAGGGACGAACAGAGGGGCATAAATGGGGCGCGTGCCCATGGGCTCGCCCCCATGGACACACACCTCTATTCAAGCCAAGGCTTGAATATTTGCATTTTTCCTTTTTCACAAGGGGGGGTCCAGAACGGATCCCCGTGAAAAAATAGGGGTGACTGTAGTTTCTAATTTCTATGTTTTTAGAATGGCTTTTCCATGTTTTTGGTAATGACTTGCTTTAAAATTCATACAAGCAGGAGTAACAATTATTCAAATCTGTTTGGGACTGAGTTGTGAATTCCACAAAGTGCTATTTTGGGAATGCAGCTCTCTTTCTCTCTGCTTTTGGAAGGATTACTAATAAAGATCGGGTTGTAGGAGAGACATGCTATGTGGTGCAGTAGTATAGGGATAGGTAAGGGCGATTGATTGCATCCTGGCCTTAGTGTTTTGAGCAGGCAACTTAATTATGCATTATATTTATTTATTTATTTATTTATTTATTGCCAGTACTCCCTCCCGGCACACACATTTATAGCCCTGCTGTTCCAAAGTTCAGGCAGCTTACAATTAGATATTAATACAGTCAGCCCTCGGTATCTGTGGAGAGTCCGTTCCGGACCCCCCACGGATACCAAAATTCACGGATGCTCAAGTCTGCATTGTCATCAATGGCAGTGTGGTCATGTGGCCGTGCCACCATTGGGGACAAAGGGACTCGTCCTTCCTTCCTCCTTCCCGGCTCTCATCAGCGACAGGCCACCAGGTGGCTGTGGAAAGAAGGAAGAATTTGGCTAGCCCTATCAACATCCAGTAGGGATGAAGCATGCATCATCCAATTGGATTCAAGCTGGGAATGTATAAAAGGCTAGGCAGAATTCTTCAGTGGGGGTTAGAGTTAAGGATATAGTTGGAGTTGGGGGTACAGTGTTAGACTTAAGGATATAGTTAGCCTTGGTGGCTGTTTTAAAATTAGGTTTAAGAAAGTACCCTAAAGGGAGTGTATAAATGCTAGGGAAAGTTAAACACTGTTCTCAAAAGAGAAGTGTTCAAAGTAAAAGGGAAAGTACAATTCATAAATAGGTGAATAAAACCAAGTATTGTGAAGTTAATATATCTATGACTACATAAAATAAGCAAAGCAAGACTATGAAGTATTAAATGTTTATAACCATCTCATGTCAATGATACTTTGTGTAAATAAACTTTCAAATAAAATCTTTATTCATTGTTTCAACAAAGTCTTCTCTGAAACTTTATAGCAGAAACATGTTGCCAACTTTTAAAAGGAAAGTTTGGGTTAAGCCCTTAAAAAAGGTACAATAGGGGAACATCGTCACAAACTGGTGGCAGTAGTGGGATAACAAAACCCAGTGTGTGCGACAGAGAGGAGAAAATAGGTGGGTGAATGGGACACATCTTCACAGTTTGGTGGCAGTGGTGGGATAACAAAACCCATTGAGTTGCCACAAGAGTAAAAATAGGTGGGTGAGTAGGGCTCACCTTCACAGTGGCCCTCTCCGCTGCTGCTTCCTCTTCCTTCTCATGCTTATTCCTCTTCCTCCTTCTCCTCCCACCTCCTCCTCTGCCTCCTCCTCCTCCTCCTCTGCTGCTGCCTCACTGCGGGCTTGCTGTCCACGGATGCTTGAATCCGCAGATGGCAAGTCTGTGGATACAGAGGACAGACTGTAGATCAATGCAATAACCAGTGCATTGAATGTTTCCACAAAAACATTGCAGTGGTATTTGATTTTAGACTTGGGGGGGTTGCAGACTGCCAGAAATAGTGCAAATTGAGTCCACTTTTAGGGTTAGGGTTAGTGCTAGGGAATCATGGGAATTGGTTTTTTTCTGGGACATTGAGCCTTCTCTGTCAGAGAGCTCTGGTGCCACAATAAAATACAGTCATCATGATTCCCTAACCCTAACCCTAAAAGTGGACTCAAATTGCACTATTTCTGGCAGTCTGCAACCCCCCTTAGTTTTGTGTGGTTATATAAATGGAAAGGGAGATGACTTGTGGATATTTTACAAGTCATTTTTCCCCTGAAATTTGGTTAAAATCTGAAGGTTATTTTCTGTGGTTTGTGTGTAAATGTAAATCTTAATAAATCCAGTTAGTAACATTCTTGCAATGTTTTTACATTTGCAGGTATATATATATGAATATAGCGAGCTTTTAGTGCCTGTGAAGAGACCTAGGCAATGCCTGCCGTATTGTGTAATAAAAGTTAAGTGTGTTAATCAGAAGATGTGGGCTGGCTCTGCTGTAACACCTTTGAATTGTAGACCGAAAAGATTGCCTAAATATGTGGGTAAGCTACATTTATGAATGACATCCCATGATCTTACCTTAATATTCTCATTATTTCACCTGTCTCCTGCCATCCCTGTATTTTATGTGATAGTTGTCTGGAATAGTGTTTTGTGTCTGGCCACTGAGTTCAAATTCATGTTTTATATGACGCATCGTTTCCTCAAGTCTCTGCTTTACAACCCACTCTGCTTGTACTTGTTTTCTACAACTCCTTTTAGCCTACTCTCCTGCTTACTCAATTTTTTCTCCCTTCTCTTTTTACTACCAGTGTCTGTGCCTACTGTCTGTTCTTGACTATTCTTGCTACTATTCAGTTCTGGATCCTCTGCTTACAGACTAGAGCTCTCTAATGCTGCTGACATGTTTCTGCTAGGAGGTGGCTCACAGTAATAGGTATCAGTGAGTGGGAGAGAATTGAGCAGAATTTGGAAGCAGGAGTAAGCAGAGAATACAATCTTTAGTGAAGGATTTAGCAAGATGATCCTATGGGCATCCCCCTCTAGGTTGCTTGCTGCCACCTCCAGAGCCCATTCTCCTTCTCTCTTATTGTTTTCCACCCAGCAGATTTATATGTTTAGGGATGAAAAAAGCGGGAATAAGCAATGAGGGGGTTACAGTTGATAACAAGGGTGTCTGGGCCCTCTCTAAAATTCTATGAAGGAGATAGAATGATTGTACAATAAAAACCTCACCTGCTGCACCAAGAAGCTATTGTGCTTCATTGTCTTGGGGAGTGGTTGTGGCAGATACCTAACGTTGAGTGGACTATGAAAATGCTACCACCATTTGGGGAACTGAGAGACAACAATCTCAACCAGATTACTTCAGAATTTAAGAGCTAGTGGAAAGCACAGGGAGAACTTTCAGGGGCTCTGCAACCCAAAAAGGGAAACGGGAAATCTGCAGGGAGCACAAGGAGTGTGATGCATAGGGGCCTACCAACTCATAAGGGCCTAGTCACTTCTGCTACATTTCCCAACATAATCCACAGCTTTATCTTTGGGTGTCTCGTCTTTTGCTTGTCTCTCTATACCCTGCAGTTAGGGGGCAAAGCAATCAGTGGAAGGCAGGGGTGTAGCTGTGGCTGGCAAAGAGGAGGAGCAGGTGCAGCTGCTGTGAACTCCCTGTTTTCAGCCCTTTGTCATCTGCCCTTCAATTTTTTTCTCAGATTTTTATCACTTAAGTTCTGCTGCTGTAGTGAAAGACTATGTAAGAAAAGAACTTTTGCAGATGGGAAGGGAGGTGAGATGAAACAATTAAGATGATGAAAATCACTCAGCTAGCAGGAGGGAAAGAAGCATATGGATAATGTTTGGTATGACATGCCCTCTCTCTCCACCCACCTCCTTGCTTTTTCTGCTCAGTTAAAAAAGAAACGATGGGCAAATATTTGGCAAAGAAACTGTCCCTGCTGTAGGATGAATTACCATGGCCCACAGGTTAGGGGAAAATAATGCAGAAATCTAATGGATTCGGATGGATGTACCTTTGAGTAAGGAAAGGTGGGTGCCATTCTGGATCCAAATCTAGTTCCTTGGTGAGCAGTAGAGATTTTGGAGTGGATTGATGAAAACTAGTGAGCTTAGCTTCTCTGGGGAAGAAACTACACATCTTACTCCTCCCTTGAGTCACAATGTCAGCCCTTCTTTCACTGTTCTGTTCTAGACCTTGGTGTAGTTCCAGGCCTCCCTAAGATTCTCTTTAATGCTGAACACATGTTACATGTTACTTCTATAAGATTAACTTTGTTGCTGTTCAATGAAACACCAGATTGTGTATATCAGAGAAGCATTCCAGTCCTTTTGCTGATGGCATCATCCCTCAAAGCAGTGACAGAACTGGGCCACTGAACAAGTATTTATACCTAGACTATGGGGCGAAGCACACCGGCAGCTTTGAGTGGCCTATAGCCGCTTCAACCCCAGTCAGACCCAAATCGATGTAGGACCAGATGGCCTGCTCTAAAGGAGGGCTGCTGCTGCAATCCCAAAAGAGCCGCCAGCAAGGAGTGGATTTGCCCTGCTCTTTCTGCTGGTGGCCTCAAAGCAGCTTTGGCTGCTCTGGGGATGTTCATTGTGTGAACACCACAGCCCCAAAGTGTCCGGAAGCCACAATTTTTGGTTTGACTGTTTCAGGCCATTGCCTGTTAGAACAAACAGATGAGCAATATTAAGGTGATAGACACCTAGGGAGATTCTATTCTGTTCTTTTTTTTCCAGTCAGAATTTCTCCCTTATGGGAAAAAAGAGCATGGGGGAATGGGGGCAGTTTGATCATTGTGTTGTATAGCTCTTAAAAAGTGAGTGAATTAAACATCTCTACTGAATGTCTATTATGAAAACAGCCCCTGCCCCTCTAAGTCTTTTCCTTCTTGTTTTATTTTGCCTATTGAACTCTGTTCCTAGGTCTGTTTAAGGTTATCTTCCATCCAAATTCAGCAGGATGTTGAGAGTATTCAATAGCTGTGTTGTTTTTTAAAATTAACTGTTAATATATTATAATATATATTATAATATAATATAATCATACCAATACAAACTTGTCTCCATAAGTTTTCTTTGCTTGGATGTTGGATGTTGGAATGTTCATGAACATTATTTGATGGTTCAGGCACTTGGTCATTCTTCAGGGTAACATCACCACTACTGCCATTACATTAGCAACTGTTCATAATAGATTTTGTCATGAATACAGTGCCTTCATCTCTTCCTTTCTATTCACAGGAAGAAGTCTCCCACTGGAAAACTGTACAAGAGTAACAAGGATAGGTAAAAGTAAGCTTATCTATGAACATTTCAGGAAGCCTATAGAAAGCAATGCAGAAGATTTGGAGAACAGCTCCCCTGCAGAAGTTTCTTCTTCCTCTGGAAGAATACAGAATTGGAATGGCTTTCCAATTCAAACCCAGTATAGAAAAACAAAACATAATTCATCTACAAGATGGGATTTAGCAACAAATGAACTAACACTTCAGCAAACACCTGGAATGGATGTCTTTAGGGATATGAGAGGTGACCACATAGGAAATAAAAAGCCTCTGAATATACATATAGGAGGTTCTGCTGTCTCTGATAGTGCCTTAAGTACCATAACTACTTCAAGATTGATCAAGGATCCAAGGTTGGCCAGAAGGGAACAAATCCTGGGGGAGCAAAATAGAGAGGGAGCCTCCTATGAGAATTCACATAGTAAAAAGGACCTGGAATATAACCTGGAAATGGAAATATCTGCTTCTGTTGGCATGCCCTACATTGTACCTGAGGAATCTTTTCTACCTAATTCCAAGCATGCCTTTATTCAAGGGCAATATGTGGAGAAAACAACATGGAAAGGAAGTACTTCAGAAGAGCATGTTTCACCACCTCTGTTAAACAGTGAGCAGGGGTTAGGTAATAGAAACAAAGAAATTCTGGCTTCTCTGAACACTTATATCAGTCCTGCTTTGGAAACCTGTCTAAATCATTCTTTCAAATCAAAGGACAGTGAAAGCAAACATTCAGTTAGACTCATTGGAGACAGTATCAGAAGATCAGAAATGCTCTCATCACAACTCAACCCTTATAAAATAGTAGATAATATGTGGCTACCTCAGGATTTTCAACCTGGCAACAAAGAACATGAATATATAATTGAACCACCTTTCTCTGATGATGATAAATATATATGCAGAAGAAACCCTTATGGTGTGACATCTAGCAAAGATAAGATGGAAAGCAGAGAAGTGAGTAGCCAGTTGCATGATGGTGATGAGGATAAGGATAATGATAACAATGATGATAATTACACTTCTGAAATACATTATTCAGATGATCTTGATACAAAATGTGTTACAAACAATTGTACTTCATCAGAAGGAGAACACAGTGCTGAATTTTACAGTATTGAAGATAGTGCATTGCAGCCTAGCTTTTGTGAAAATATTAATCTTTCTGAAAACATTTTGAGAGAAGTTTGTACTGAAGAGAAATATGTCTGTGAAAGATCTTCATATGAAATGAGTACAGAGAATTTTGAACAAAATGAGCTTCAAGCAGTTACACAATCTGAAAAGTCCTATACTGCTGAAGTCAATAAAAAGACTGAACACATATATTCAGCATCTGAAAACTCAAAACCAGCCATAGGTGAAAAGAAAGAATATGTAGTAAACAAATTAAAAGAGAATTCTGTAAAAGAAAGTATTAGCAATATAGATTGTACAGGATTTTTGAACGAAGATTCTGAAATGTTGAGCAAAACCTTTTTTTGTAGAGAGAGTATTCCAGAAATATGTGAACAACTTTTACAGGTTAAATGTGAAGATGTCCAAGATTTTAAAGTTACTAGTGAGACTGAAGATGTAGTGGAAGGATATAAGAAATGTCTTTCAGTACCACAGAAGTCATGTGATCATGAAAACAGGATTGGTGAAGGAGGAGAGTATCGTTACTTAGAAATGCGTATGGACTGGGATAATCTGTTTGGAAAACCTAATCTGAACACAAACATTCCAGTAAACCCCTCTGTGGATGAGAATGGAAAAGCATATTTAGATGAGGAAAACTCTGGTGTGGAAAAAAAGGAAACTGACTCATTTAATACGTTTGTGTGTCCTGATTTAGAAATTACAGTAACCAGCTTATTCCAGTCAAAATTGAAGAAAGAAATGGGGAAATGTGCATCTAAATATGCAGGACAAAAAAAGGGTATTAAATGGTCGAGAGACAAAACAATGGAAAAATATACAGATGATCAGAAAAATTCCAAACTTCATCACACCAAAAAAGAATGTTCATCAGAAACATTTTCTTCATTGTCAAAGAGACAATTTAAAAAAATTGTGCAGTCTGAAAGGCACATTAAGAGTATTTTGAATACACTTAACAGGGAAGCATTATTGTGTAAAAACAATCATCTGTCTCGAAGAATAGGTGGAGCATTATTTCACTTAAGAAAAGCTCGAAGGAGAGTTCAGTGGTTAAAAATGGGAGCAAAGACTAGAAAGAAAAAATTAAATGACTCATCAAAATTAAACAAAATCGTATACAATGGATCATTACCTTCAGGTTCTTTTGTAACTTCTGGTTGTCTTTCCAATATGCCTTGTAGCAGTGACAGTGTGAGCAATGTAACAGTAACAGAAGTTGAAAGAGTCTCTAACGAATCTACTCTTAATACTGGGAGAGCTAATGCATCTCTTAATAATGAACACATTATGAATGATGAGCACAGTTCTGTAAAATTCACATCTAGAAATGTTATGAAAGACCAAGTAACTACACTTCTGGCAGATACAAAGCAAAGCTTGACTTCTGAAGATAATAGATGTACAAGTCCCAGTACTGCAAACCATTTGAATCCACCGGTTGTAGGAGAGGAATTAGTTGTCTCTCGTGTAGAGGAAAGAAAAAGTGAAGGCATTTCTGATAGAAAAATGGATATAGTTAGATTTGCCACTACAGTTCCTACATCTTTAGAATCTTTTGTAGAGGCAGAGGTTTTTAAACCAGGTGATACAGCTAGGTTCTCTCCCATTTTTCTTGAGCTTGAAAATGATTTTTCTAATGAAAATGGAGTTATGGAAATACTCCCAGCCAAAGAGAACATAGCCACAAATATTAGCACTGAGAGATATTCTGTCCCTTCAGCATTTTTGCATATAGCAGAAGAGAAACATGATGCTAATGTGTGTCAGGTTCAGTTAACTCCTCAAATGTATGATGCTGGATTATTGCTTTTGAATACAAGCTCCAACAATTCATCAAATAAAACTTCAGAGAAGAATTCTGAAAAGATAGTAGAATCTTTCACTGGACAGAAGCAAGAGGTAGATTTTCATAGTAAAAATATTTTTTTAAAACCAGACAACTCTTGCCCCAATACACTTAGCAAAAAAGCTGGACAGGAATTGTATACTGCTGAGTATAGGAAATGTACCAAATCTGTCAAAACAACAAATTCCATGCAACAACCAGAAAATAATGCTGAGGTGACTTCATGCAGTAGTTTTGTACCCTCTTCTGTATCCTTGGCAGATAATAATTTGTCTTTGTCATCTCCTAGTTATGCATTACAGGCACATGAAGGGAGGAAAACGGAGGATTTTTCAAATATAAAGCAAGGTGTCATAAATAACATTGTGATGAAGCCATTAATTAAGACAGGTTTAGACCAAAAAAACGCAACAAATATAACTCAAGTCACACTGTGTAAGGAATCCACATGCAGTCAGACTTCCTCAGACAGTAGGACCAGGCTTGGTTCAAGCTTGCTAATAAGAAATTTTTCAGAACAAGATTTTGAAGCAATTACTGCAATCTCCCCTTCAGCATCTGCCTATTATGATATGTCAACTAAAACAAAGCAAAATATTACATCTTCTATGACTGGACTAAATAAAAACACTTTTTCAGATGAACATTCTAACAACAACACAGACCTTAGTAGTGACTTCATATCTACACAGATAGGAACTGAATTAAAATCACTTGATTTTAAAATTAAATTATCAGAGATCTTGAGAAAAGCAGATGAAACCTCATCTTTGCAGTTGCTACACAAACAGATTACATTTTGTAAGGATATTCTTCCTGTATTTGTTGAAGCTTTTCAGAAACAGCAAGGTTGCTCTTTTGAACATGTTCTGGTTTCTAGGGAGATACTTAGGAGTGCTGGAAGAAACCTGCAGCCTTGTCATAAATTAAATCCTTGTGCTATAGAATCATTGGTTGAACTACAAATTGTAATGGAAACAACTGAGTTCATTGAAAATAAAAAAAGACTTATAGAAGGTGAGCCAACTTTCCGAAGCTTGCTTTGGTATGATAATTCCCTCTGTAGTGAGTTGTTTGGTGGGCAGGCAGGTTCACAACAACAGTCAAATTTCTACCCTGCTTTTCAGAGGAGATTAAAATACAGTCCTCTTAATGAGCTGCAAAGCTACCATAAACATCTAGTAGATGTCTTTGAAAACACAAGATGGGAAAATAATTCTTACTATATCTTCTTGAAGTCAAGACGAGAAATAGAAGAATGTGAAGCAGCAATGAAAAGTAATTATAATTCCTCTGATTTTTTTCTTTCTGTCCCATATGTTTGTGGAGCTAATTATGGTGATACTCTAGAAGATTTAGAAGATACAAGAAAAAAAATAATGCATTTAATAAATTTATATAAAAAATTTCCAGGCATTACTTTGAGTGCTGAAAAAGAAGAACATATTTGGTTTATAATGGAGATTATTGCTACGAAGGTAAATTTTATAAGGACCTGTGAAGAGGTTAATATAAAAACATCACTTTTTGGCCTTGAGCATATATTTTTTGATGCAGCTAAAAGTCTTCTTTGGGGAGAGAAAGAGAAATCCATAAGTGGAAATTTAAAAGATGGACAAATGCTCAACAAAGTTGCCTTGCCTAAATTCTATGAAATATATGAACATATGATAGAACACATTACAAAGAAATCTGCACAGCAGTTATGTATTCATGAAAAGACAGATGGACAGCAAAAGGCAAACTGTTGCATTACAAATTCTCTCATATTACCACATGATATTTTTTGTATTAGTGTAATACTGGATGAAGCACAGTCTGCAAACATTGAAAGATTGCAGCAGCTTATTTATAACACTACAGAGCACATGGAAATGCTGAAAAAGTATTTTCAGATGTTACAAGAAGAGGATGACAGTGTCTTGATCACAAAAGAAAATGTATTGGGGTTTTTTAAAAGTGGTGGCATAAACACTGTCATTTTGAAACCAGAAGCTGTTGAGGTTTATACTGAAATGGCAATGATATATGAAACAGTTGTTTACCTGAAAAACTTAATAGCAAGAAAAGTAAATAAGCCAAGATTTCGGAGTTTATTATTTTTTGAATCCTCACTTGCACCTGAACTTTTTCGGTGCCAAGAAAAAATGTCATCTTTTGCTTATCGGAAAGACAACATTTTAGAAAGTATAGAGTCTTCCATTTCTGAACTTCAAGAGGAAATAAATGTTATTTATGACTGTTCAGAGAATTTAAACTGCCTATATGCACTTCATCTTCTCACAAGAGAGCTCGCAGAACTTTCAGAAACTAGAAACCTGCTAAAAACATCTAAATCTCCCATCTCCATGTGTGTGGACCTGATACCATATACCATATGTTTAAATTATGGAAGTACTGTTTCTGAATTAGACTGCAACTACAATCAGTTTTCTTCACTTCTTGAAAAATTAACATTAGGTGAAAGGAAGGATTTGGGGAAAATGGCACACATTATGAAAATCATGAAAACCATTGAGCATATGAAGTTTGTCTGTTCTGAACAGAGAAAATCACCTCTTCTACTAGTTATACATCAGATGATTAAAAACTGGAGAAAAACATGTCAGCTTAAAAGGCAGGATATGAAAACAAGTGTGGATGACAGTGAAGGACATAACACCAAAGAAAACTGTCAGCATTCCCAAGCTCAGTACAAAAGGCCTGTTAATGTAACTTTAGAAGGCAGCCTCTGTTCATCTGAAGAAAAGAATGATTTCTCCCAGAGTAAAAAGAAAAAGGTAGGTCTATTCAGCACTTCATTATAAAGTATTGTACAGTGATAAAAATTGTATTTGGTTTTAAATTATGTGTCCTGTAGCATCTTCGAGAGCAAACAAAAAGCAGACAAAATTGAGATTGTAAATCCATCTTTTTTTATCATGTACTTTGGATTTGAACTGTCAGAAACAAAATTCTTATTTCCCTTATTTATGTTATACAGAACAAAACTTAATAGTTAGAAGTAACAGTGCCATGGGTGTTCATCATTTTTCTTGAAAATTCAAAATGGTACAAACATTGTCTTTCTTGAAAGCTAATAGCATTCCTGATTCATGTTAGTTGTATCTCATTGGATACAAACATTTTATTGTATATGAATGAAATTGATAACAAGGCAGGGAGGACTATTATTTAAAAAACTGAATTTCGGTAATTGCAAAAATTTCTGCAATTGCAGATGTAAATGGGGCCCAAAACAGATGGGCCAAAAGTGCCAGCTTTGGGCTGTATTGGGAGCATGGCGTTTACACGGCACATGCCCTGAACATGGCTGGAAGCCGCGCCAAGCTTGCGCCAGCCCAGAAGAGCCAGCACAAAAAGGAACAGTGAAAAGTTGAGGATTGCAGCAGTGACCCAGATCAGGCCCTGGGCCCATGCAGTCACCACAGTTTCAGTGCAATTGGAATTTGCTTTGGTTTCTTTTTCTTTCTTAGGAAAAGGCAGAGTTGGCAAATTGAACAAAAGGAGTTAGCAAATTGCAATATTCAAAGGCAGCGACATCTCAGCCAGAACTTAGAACATGATCCTGGGTAGCCTGTCTTACTCATCAGCAGTATTTCTGTCTTTTAGGATCAGAGAAACTAAAACATTTCTTCTTCATGGTATCTGTGCCTCACATTAGGGTTTTGCACTTGCACAGATTTAATTCCGAAATTTCAAAGCTAACCAGATTGGCAGGTAGCCCTGCCCACTTCTGTATACTGAGCATGCCCAAGCCCACCAATCTAGCTCCATCCTCAGTTCTCTTTCATCCACCATTAGAGAAACTTCATCTTGGTTGTTCTCCACTAAGCAGCCTCTCGTATACTTTACTTTTTTTTTTTTTTTTTTTGTTCTTAGCTTTGGATGTTTATTTCTTTTTCTGTTATTTAAAAAGAGAGAGAGAGAAGTTCATTATTTCTTTCATTGCTTGGTTGGGCCTTGTTGGGGCCCCCTCACTTCTTATGGCCTCTACATCTTTTTTTAAACTTTGTGATACTTGCTGCCAGAAAGTAGCCCTTTCAGACGGTCATTCCCAATGTCTTTTTTATTTGGGAGAGAGTCACGTCATCGAGCATTGTTCAGTGTGCAGATCATTCATTTCTCAAACCTTGAGAAACTGGGCCCAGAGATTGAAGGTCCATTGCTGGGAACAGTCCTTGTATCTTGCTGAATGCATGGCCTCTAAGGACCTTCTTACATCGGTCCCAATGTCTTCCCTACTGAGGATACCAAAGGCTTTGAAGCCTACTTTGAACTTGCCTTGTACTTCGGTACTGACGACATCGACTGCCTCTGCCTCTGACCCTTCCATCCTGACATTGGTCGGAGTTACTTCAGTTGAAGCTGGTCTTACATACGGTATAGAGCCCATCTCATCCTTGGCTACTTCACTCGTGTCATCTTCCTCCACACAGGAGACCAAAACATCTGCTCCAGCATCTCCGTCGCCTCTTACTGAATCGCCCCAGGAAAAAGTGGAGGATATTGGCCCTCATTCTCCACCTGAGGACATTCAGCTGTTTGCTGATGTGGTGGTCCGTATGGCACTGGCTTTGGGCTTACGAATTGAGTCCCCTCCTTGATCTGTTAAAGATACGGTCTTCCAGCTTGTGGACTCTAGACCGACTGCACTGGCTTTGATGCCCCTCCTTCCAGTTTTATCAAGCCAGCATCTGTTCCCCAGCCAGTTTCTGGAGAATCTTTATAGGGTTCAGCCTAACACTGCTCCCTGCCTCTTCACACACCACACACCAAATTCTCTTGTGGTGGAATCATCCCAGTCTAAATCTTCAGACAAGTCACACTGCTCACCTGTGGACAAGGAGGGCAGATGACTTGACATATTTGGCTGTAGATTTTATTCCTCAGCCTCTCAGGCTGTAAGGTGGGAAACATGCAGGCTTGCATGTCAGCCTATCAAAAGTTTCTCTCAGACAAAATGGCTGCCTTTATTCCCAGCTTGCCTGAAGACCAAAAGGCAGCTGCCTTAACCTTCTACAATGAAACCTTGTTGCTGGTCAGCCAGCAGATCCATTCTATGAGGCATACTGTGGACTGTGTGTTAAGGCCACTGCAGGAGCTGTGACACTTAGGTGCTATGTGTGGCTTAGGTGTACGGACCTCACAGAGGATGTCTGCATGTGAATTGAAGGTTATCTTGTTGAGGGTGAAGGTCTATTCAGTTCTAAGATGGATGAGTCTTTAGACCACCTTTGTAAAGCCTGTTTAATTGCCAAAAAGGTGGGTCTCACAGGGCAAAGAAGATCACAATGGGCCTTCTGCCCTCAGTGGTGCCCTAGGTCAATATCATCATCCTTCCCTACATCCAGGCCTGCTTCTTCTTTGCCTCAGAGGAGCTCTTCTCAAGCCTCCAGCACCTTCTCTAGATGTCCCATCTGACTGCAACACTACCAGCAGTTGCAGAAATCCTCTTCCAAGAAGTTGTCCTCTGGGAAATCTTGCTTTTGACCCTCAACAAAGACATCACTCTAATGCCAGCCAGTCTTTCTAGATCAATCTCAGTTTTCAATCTCCAACTTCCGCTTCTACAATACCTGGTGGAAGATCACCACAGATGCCTGGGTCTTAACCATCATTTGCCTTGGCTACACCATAGAATTTTCAAGTTGCCGCTTTTTTGTCCCACTCCTTCTGTGGCTTTGTAAGATAAAATCACATCTCTCCTCGACAAGGGAGGCATTCAACACATTCTGGACAGGTGCAGACTGGACGGATATTTCCCCAGGTACTTCACAGTGCCAAAGAAGAATGGAGGACTTTGTCCTATTCTCGACTTGAGAGGAATCAACCATTACATCACTCCACGCAAGTTCAAAATGGTAATCCTACAATCCATCCTTCCTTTCCTTTGTTGAGGAGTTTTGTTTGTGTCCATAGACCTGAAGGACGCTTATTTCCACATTGCAATTTGGCCTCATCATCGAAAATATCTCAGCTTCACCATCGGTGGGGACCTCTACCAGTACACTGTTCTACACTTCAACCTCTTCAACCAAGGGTCTTCACCAAAGAGTCCTGGTGGCGCAGTGGTTAAATGCCTGTACTGCAGCCACTCTCTCACAACCACAAGGTTGTGAGTTCAATACCAGCCAGATCGACTCAGCCTGCCATCCTTCCATAGGTTGCTAAAATGAGTACCCAGCTTGTTGGTGGCAATTAGCTTACACTTTGTAAACCGCTTAGTATGTTGATAAGCAGTATAAAATGTACTTGCTATTGCTGTTCACGAAATGCATGGCCGTGGTGATCTTTTACCTGCGTGTGCAGGGTATACAGATCTTTCCCTACCTAGACAACTGGCTTGTAGTGTTGTCCTCTCGTACCCAGCTCTTCAAAGTTAATCATTTCACTCTGTTGCTCCTCATAGCCCTGGGCCTAACCATCAATCCTTCCAAATCTATTCTGGAGCCAATGCAGATAACAGAATACGTAGGAGCGTCTCTGGACTCCCATGCATCCCGTGCCAACTTTCCCTAACAATGGGTCTGCTCCTTCTGTTCCCAAACAGATACAGTCCTCCATCTTGCCCATCGGCGAGAGACATTCAGCGACTCCTGGGTCTCATGGCATCGACCACAGCGGTGACCTATCTGGCACACATGAAGTTCCAACCCCTTGGAGAACTGCTTCCTGTCAGTATTCAATCTTCTAGCCAATTGCCAATTGAAGAGGTTGACCCTTCCTACAGAAGTATGAGTATCTCTTCTGTGATGGGCCACCCCCTGCAACATCCTTGGAGGGATGCCATTCCCGTTCCCACAGCCTTCCTATATAGTCATGACAGACGCTTCCATGACTGGCTGGGGAGTCCACTACAACAGGCTTCTTGTTTGGGGCTATTGGACTCCACATGAGTCTCAACTGCACATTAACGCTTTGAAATTCCTGGTTGTCATCAAGGCTTTCCAAGCATTTGAACACCACCTACACCACACTGTGGTGCAAGTAGTCACAGACAACACAACAACTGTCTATTATATCAGCAAACAAGGCGGCACACAATTGCAGCCTCTTCTGTGTCTGTCCCTACAACTCTGGAGATGGTGCTCCGTCTGCTCTATACATCCTATTGCTGTTCATCTGGCTGGAGAGGACAATGCTGTAGCAGACTCTTTGAGCTGTGACAAGGTTCTTCACCACAAATGGACCTTGTCAAATGAAGTGGAGGATCCCTCAGATAGACCTCTTCACCTCACCAGAGAATGCAGGGTGCCCCCGCTTTTGCACTCATGCAGGCAAGGGACAGAACTCCCTGGGAGATGCATTTCTCCACAGCTCGTCAACTCATCTTCTCTGCTTTTCCCTGTCCTGTTGGTATTGAAGGTTGTGGTGAAGATCTTAGAGGACCAAGTGAATACAATCCTCATGGCCCCATACTGGGTGAGACAACCTTGGTTTGCTCCGCTCCTATAGCTATACAAGGGCCACTATCTCACGCTTCCTCGCAGGTCGGACCAACTCGCCCACGCCAATGGAAAAGTCCTGCACCTGGATGTCCACAGCCTGCACCTAACAGCCTGGAGGATCCTTCCTTGACTCTCCTGGCCTTCTGCGAATCTTATCTGCTGCACATAAAGACTTTACCAAATGCTCCTACTTCTATAAATGGAGACGTTTCTGTGCCTTTACTGACACCTGCTTGGACTCTTCCTCTCCCATCCAGCTTTCTACGGCCTTACACTTCCTTCTCTATCTCCAGGACCAAGGTCTGGCTTTCTCATCTCTTGAAATTTACCTTTCTACCATTGTGGTGAACCAACCTTTCAGCTAACCCTCTGCTAAACTCTTCTCATCAGAAACAGTGAAAAGATTCTTTAAAGGATTTCACCACCAATACCCACCTTTGCCATTATTAGCACCTCCCTGGTCACTATCTTTGGTGTTTACCCAACTCACACGACTTCCTTTTGAACCTTTGAGATCAGCTCTCCCTCAAGGTAGCATTCTTAGTCACTTTCACTTCAGCCAGACGGTTGTCAGAGCTTACTGCCCTACACTTGGATGAGTCCTACATGGTCTTCCACAAGGACAAGGCTGTCCTCAGACCGGACATCTCCTTTTTGGCTAAAATGGTCTCTTCTTCCCACCTTTCTCAGGATGTTGTTCTGTCTACCTTTTATCCAGAACCATCCACACCATTGGAAAAGACTATGCACACTCTCAGTGTTCGCTGTGCTTTGGCCTTTTTATATTCAACGTCTGCTGAATTCAGGTTGACTAACAAGTTGTTTGTGTGTTATGGTGTCCTAGGAAAGGCCACCCTGTTTCTTCACAACTTTTTGTAAAATGCTCAGACTATATTCCTGGCCTATAAGCTTCTAAATGCCCTACGCATGTTGGTGTGCACCCACACTCAACCAGGGCTGTCTACTCATCTGCTGCCTTCCTCAGAGGTGTCTCCCTGCCTGACCTCTGCAAGGCTGCTATGTGGTCACAACCTTCCACGTTTGTCCAGCACTACAGGCTTGACTCCAGGTCACATCGGGATGCCAGTTTTGGTCATGGTGTGCTTTCTTCTATCCTACAGTGAACTGCCCACCTTCCACAGGTAAGCTTTTTAGTCACCCTAATGTGTGAGGCACAGAGACCATAAAGAACAAGGACAGATTGCTTTCCTGTAACTGTGGTTCTTCGAGTAGTCATCTGTATAATCACACATACTTGCCCTACCTCCCCTCTTTCAGGTCCCTGTTTCTTTCTTATGGTGGACTCAAACTGAGGGTGGAGTTAGATTTACAGGCTTGGGCATGCTCAGTACACGGGAGCGGGCAGGGCTACCTGCCAATCTGCTCAGGTTTGAACTTCCAAATGGAGTCTGCACAGGTGCAAAACCCTAATGTGTGAGGGCACAGATGACCACTTGAAGAACCACAGTTACAGGTAAGCAAGCTATCCATCCTAACACCAATCCAGAAGTTTTTATGATCAGTAGTACTGAAAGCTACTAATAGGTCCAGTGCTACCAGAACACTTGTATTCCCTTGTCTAGTTCTTGGTATAGTTTGTCTGTCAAGGTGTAAAAGTAAAAGTAGTCCCTTGACATGAATGTCTAGTCATAACTGAATGTAGAGGGCAGTGCTAATCTCTGTTACTAAGCCAAAGACTACACCATGCTGATCTGTAAATGTAAGTTGAATTCCCTTTTAGTTAAACAGGATATATACAATACGTTGTCCAAGAACTACTCTAGTGGTCATGTGCCCAGCATTACTGCACCGAACACTGTTAACCTTCCTGCCAAAGTGGTATACATTTATCTACTTGCATTGCATGCTATCGAACTGCTAGGTTGGCAGAAGCTGAGCCTAGTAACAGGAGCTCCCCCCATCATGCAGCACTCAGGCCTTGAACTGCCAACCTTCCAATTTTCTGATCGTCGGAATTGATGTCTTAACCACTAAGCCATCACATCCCACCTATCAAGTGACAGTGTTTTAAATCCTTAAAAAAAAAAAGCCAGAATCTAGATTGGAAGGGATTTAGATAAGCATCATCATCGACAAAAGTCTGCATGTTGGCTGCATATACCCAAGTCATTGCCAAGAATGTTATATTTACAACAGGTCTGGTTGTTTGCTAAAATGATGGGATTCAGAGAGGGGTTCTTGACTGTTTCCTCTAAAACCGTTGGTGTCTCATCTGCCCTTAGGAAGCAGTCATGGGTTTTGCTACGTGATCAGTCCCATTGTGGCAGGTTTAATCAGCCAACAACAGGGGCTGATAGAGCAAGGAGTTGTCCCTGTCCTCTCCTTTCCATAATCTGAGGCTCAATGTAAAACAAAATAAGACACCAGGGACAGATTCCTAACTTCTATTTTAACAATATTCTTGATGTTAGAGTAAATGCACTGAAAAAGTGCCTTGTCAGCTGGTCATACTCTGAGTCATTGAGCCTTCCTTTCCAGGCAAGCTGTAATAGGTGATTTAATACCTAGAACAGCCAGAACATACAATTTCTTTGCCATCCTTACATGAGAAGCCCTAAAATGGGTTCTAGTCTATATGTGGTCAAATTCATCTTACTTCATTGTAGCTCTAGCCATCCACCCAACCACTTTAATATCCCCAGATCCTCAGAAAAAAAGTGAAGAGCATAGGTTTTAGCAAATGGAAATAGCCATACAGGAGCAGTCATGTCAACTTCCTGAGCCACTGACCCATTCCCGATGTTGACCAGGACTTCAGCAGGATTGCCAAATTCTCCAGGAAGATCCTCTAGAGTGAGGGAAGATCATCCAAATTCACCATTCTCTCAGAGTGACCATCAAACAGGCCTCTGTTGCAGATGATGTAAACTCCAGTAACTGTAAGTGCTCTAAGTTAGTGATCTATAAGATGGGAATGATCTCAAACACATTCATCCTTTCCACAGACTACCACAAACAGCAAATGTCAAATGGAAAGTTTCCCTACAAGAAAGGATAGTGCCAGACATTGAGCTAAACCTGTGGTCATTAGTTGGCACAGATCAAGAGGGCATGGTGTAGATATGCTTCCCTTCCATTAGTAATGTTTAGGAATCCAGCTTCTGTTTAGTAGGTTGAACAGTAATCAACAGTGTTTGTATTTTCTCTGAATGGTCCACAATGATGTGTGTAAACTTCTAACATTAGGTAACATTGACTGGAGCTCAGTAGTTGAATAAAATCACAGTTGATCATTACACTTCTGTTTCCCATTGCATAAGATCACTGCTGATGCTACATCTGGAAATGTGAGGTAAAGAGCTGGGATATACCTTTTCCAACTAAGCTGTGCAAAGAAGGGCAGTCGAAATGGTGAAGGATCTAGAAACCATGCTTTATGAGGAGAGACTTAGGGAGCTGGGTATGTTCAGTGTGGAGAAGAGAAGGTTAAGAGGTGATATGATAGCCTTGTTTAAGTATTTAAAGGGGTATCATATTGAGGATGAAGCAAGCTTGTTTTCTGCTGCTCCAGAGAATAGGACACAAAACAATAGATTCAAACAAGAGGAAAAGAGATTCCACCTCAGCATAGGACAATAAAAGCTGTTCGACAGTGTAATACACTCCCTTGGAGGGTGGTGGAGTCTCCTTTAGAGGTTTTTAAACAGAGGCTGGATGACCATCTATTGGGAGTGCTTTGGTTGTATGATCCTTCATGGCAGGGGGTTGGACAGGATGGCCCTTGTGGTCTCTTCCAACTCTATGGTTTTATGATTCTGAGATGGAATTCCAATAGACCACTGCAACTCCACCTCCCTGACCTCCAGGCCTCGCCTGCTGCTGTACAGGTGGACAAACCCAGGTCAGTGAATGGAAAGATATCACCAATGAGTGCTGGCTGGGTTCCCACTGTTAAAGGAGGCAAAGCTCCAACCTGATGGGCAGCAGAGGTAGGCAGGGTGGGTGGGAAAGGATTCCTATCCTCCATCACTTGTCTGGCTGCAGCTATTTTTTTATTTATATATATAAAAAGAAAGAGTTCCTGGCAGCAGAATGGCTCAGGCACCAAAGAGGCTTGGGGTTACCTTGCCCCTGCAAGCTGCCAAGGCCTCTGTGCCACTCTTGCCTGGCTCCAAAGCATCCTGACACATCTTGATCCCATGAAACATCATTGGACATGTCAGCTGTGCCGTGGCTCTCTGCAGCCCCACCAGCTGCCCCGGATATCATATCCCAGTAGGAAGAATGAAAGAAGAGGTGGGGAGGCAGAGTGAAAGGTAGAAGTCCCATGTTGAACTTCAAACTTTTACCCTTGACTTATCCATGGGTCATGAAAAATTTCCTAATTTTGATCCCATAATCTGTCCTTGACTTATACATGAGGTCGATTTATAGTCAAGTATGTATGGTAAATTCTTTTTACAAAGAATGGAATTGGTAAAAATCAGAACGAAATAAACTACTCATTTCAGAAGGGGGGGGGCAGAATCTTAAATCAACTAAAAGACTTGATGAAAAAAAATCTTAACAGACTGCCAGGAAGCCAACAAAAGGAAGCCACATGAACCTCCCAAATTAGAATTTTTTTACAGTCAAGTCCCTGTGACACACTCATTTCTGCATGACAGCCAGTTGAATGTTTGATGGCAATAGTTTGCAGAACAAGAATATGATGATATTCACCACCATATCATATAGCCATATGATAAGTTATAAACGGGCAGACATCCAACAGAACCAAGATCAGCATACAGCCTGTTTATTAAGAAATCTGAGATATGACTCATCCTTGGCCTTTCAGTTTTGGAGGTCACAGCCATTGTGTGCTAGATACCTTAACATTTGGGACTTTAAAACCTCTGCTGCTCAAAATTTAGGGACGCAATAAAAATTTACCCTTTTTTGTTACCAACATATTAGGAACTGTTAAAAAAAGCTAAAGTGTGTGTGTGATTTATGTAAACAGGGAGAGTTAGGGGATGGGGCTTTGGGATTTATGTAAGTAGTCCATCCCCACTGGAAACCTCTATTACCCCAAACACATCTTGCAGCACAACACACACAGCTGGTAAATTTAGCAAACATTAGGCATAGAATCTACTATGGAGAAGCAGATGTAGGTTGATATCTCTGCTAGAGTTATAACAGATTAATTGAATGCATGTTTTCAATTACATACATAGAGAAAGAAGCTGAGAATCCTGTTTTGATGTAAAAGTTTTAAAATAGATTTAAAATATTTTTTCAATATTTCATAGTATGAGCATACATTAATATTCATGTAGGTAAAGAGCTCACTTCCCCCCCCTTTTTTTTTTTAGTGGAGTAATCAAAGAAAGGGGAAAGTACATAGCATGTTTGGTTTGTTTGTTTGTTTTCTGGAATATTTGAGCAATCACTTCTATTATGATATACTGTGACTTAGTAGTTAAGGCATTGACTCTAATGATTGCAAGGTTGGCAGGTCAGTAGTTCGAGGCCCAACCACCATATGACAGAGTGAGCTGAGCTCTTCTCTTACTC
Source organism: Phrynosoma blainvillii (assembly GCA_026167975.1). Taxonomy (NCBI): domain Eukaryota; kingdom Metazoa; phylum Chordata; class Lepidosauria; order Squamata; family Phrynosomatidae; genus Phrynosoma; species Phrynosoma blainvillii. Next base: position 154,345,084 of record JANUYF010000002.1, on the reverse strand, counting down.
CCAGCTCCTGGTAACCTAGCAGTTCAAAAGCTTGGAATAGTGCAAGTAGATAGATAGGTATCACTTTGGTGGGAAGGTAACAGCGTTCCATGCAGTCATGATGGCCACATGACCACCAGAGTTGTCTTTGATAACACTGGCTCCCTCAATTTAGTAATGGAGATGAGCACAGCTCCTTATAGTCAGATACAACAAGACAATCTTGTCAAAGGGGAAACTTTTACCTTTACCTTTACATGCTCAATTTTGGTCAAAAATTAACCCCAAAAACCTGGGTTGACTTATCCGCAGGTCAATGTAAGTACTGTACATTAACTCTTACATATATAAAAAATGAACCATCCCCTTCACTGGGTAGCATGGTGAAGGACGTAGAGCTGAGTCCATTCCAGGAAAACCTAAAAGAAGCACTGAAACACACCCCTTCTATTCTCTCTACTGAGGCGCCGCTCCTGCCCTTTTTGAATACCTGGACAGTGGAAATTGCGTAAGTGTTGACTTAGCAATTTCAGTAACTGCTGTAGTTCAAGCTACCAACTGGATTTATACCAACGTGTTTCCCAGTTCTTACAGCTGTTGTGTAAATAGCTCTTGACAATCCCTGTGAAAGTCTTTGATGGTATCAAAAACATAAAGTATGTTTTCATACTAACTATCTTTCTAAAAACATTGTTAGAAGCAAACATTCTTCATAATATAAAGTTTATTGTCTGGCGGTACTCCTAGATTTGTCGCTTCACATGACGAATCAGGTGAATGCAACGGTCAGGAGTGCCTGTTATCAGCTTTGGCTGATATGCCAGCTGCGCCCTTTCCTGGAAAATAGGGATCTCGAAACTTTGGTACACGCTCTGGTAACCTCACGTCTGGACTTCTGTAACACACTCTACATGGGGCTACCCTTGTGTTTAATTCGGAAACTTCAATTAGTTCAAAACATGGCAGCCAGGTTATTTACTGGTACATCTAGGAGAGAGCACATTACACCAGTACTGAAATCTCTCCACTGGCTGCCCATTAGTTTCTGTACAAGGTGTTGGTTATGACCTTTAAAGCCCTACATGGCTTGGGTCCAACTTATCTTTGGGACCACCTCTTCCCATATGATCACCCCCAAGCACTTCGGTCCTCTGGGAGGAACCTGTTACAGCCCATAAAAACCAGGCTGTCGGCGACCTCCCAGAGGACCTTCTCTGCTTCCACTCCCAGATTATGGAATGGCTTGCCGGATGAGATCCGTCTCATTACCACCCTTGACAGCTTCAAAAAGGCAGTCAAGACGGATCTTTTCCGGCAGGCCTTCCCTAAATAACATCCTGGCCCAAAAAGAAAAGGAGAAGACATTGATTTCGGCTCTTAACTGCCTCTGCCAAGCTGCTATTTCTACATCCGTACTATATTGTTTTTATCTTGTATTTTAATTTAGTAATAGTTTAATATATTTTTAAGGGGTGGGTGGGTTAGGGAAGGGATTCTTGGATTTGTTTTAATTTATGATGTTTTAATTTGTTGTACGCTGCCCTGATTGTGCTGCAGAGGGGCGGGATAAAAATAAAAATTATTATTATTATTATTATTATTATTATTATTATTATTGTGAAGTTTTTAACCTCTTAGGTTGCTACTTCTTTGATGACAGCCACACAAAGATACATGCAAAAGAAAGCAGCATAAATTTGAGATATAAATAATGTATCGTTAAACAGCGGTTTTATTTTTTAATGTCTGGTGGACTTGTTTAAACTTTCTGTTTCTCATTCATACTTCGATTTCAAGAATCATGCTGGCACAAGATTTGTGTGGCTCATGTTCTTGGTTCTATTAAGTACTGAATATGTGCTTCTATTTATTTCAAAAAGGTTTTTTCATTTATTTTGGGTTAAGGATTTACCACAAATATTTGGTTTAAATATCTGTGCACATCACATGTAGATTGTGATTACTATTCTGTGGCAATTGGCCTTATGGATAAATACAATTAGCCCTCTGTATCAGCAGGCATTTAGTTCGAGACACACACACACACACACACACACCACGGATACCAAAAATAATGGGACCTCAGGCCCCATTATTGTCAATGGATGCCGATGTGCATGTGGCTGCATTGGCATGGCTGTTTGCATGTGCCACCATTGATGATAATGGGGTAAGGCCATCCACAGATGCTTCAGTCCATGGATGCATTATGCTCAAGCATGAGTTTACTGGGCCAGTTTCAAGTATTTTTGGACAGCCTTGCTTACCTGGATCCCTTTCAAGCTGCTTTCAGATTTGGTTTTAGAACAAAAACATAATTGGCTGATTCACATCTCTGTGAACTGGACATAGGGAATGTATCCCTGGCATTTGTTTTCCTGTACTTTTCAGTGGCTTTCATTATCATATCATTAACTATATTAATGGATTGTTTGGGGCTCAAAAGCCTATTTACAGTAATTTCTTTTTGGCAGGTACATTCCATAAGACATTACCTTTCCTTGAAAAGGTCAATCTTGGCATTGTTATACATATTTTGGTTACACTATATTAATTACTGCAGAATGTTCTGTAGAAAAAGACCTCTGTAGGGTATACAGAGAATTCAGCTAGTATAAAATAAGCAGCCTGGTTCCTAATTGATGTCCACCATTTTAATGACATTGCATCAGTATTAGATCGTCTTAGTTGATTGACAGTATGTTATCCAATCCAGAATGCTGGATCTTCCATTAGAAAACGTTAAACAATTTGCAACATAGGTATGGTAAAAATCATCACCTCTACAAACCTATTTGCATGCTTTCTTCTTTGATAGAGAGTGTGCTTCATATCCATCATGAACTGAGATATGGCAGGTCATTACACAAGATGAGAGGTTTGTTGATGGCACTCTTTGCAAGCATTCCTTAACATAAAATAGCCAGTCACACAAATTCATGCATATTTTCCCATTAAATTCCCATTTTTAATATGCTTAGATAATAGGGTGAATTAAGAGTTTTCATTGTATTTGTAATGACAAAAGTGTGTTCTTCTGCCCTTTGTCTTTTATAATTAGTTCTTAAAACTAGACTTCAGTTTTGAAATTACTAATGGATATCCTGTGAAAATGCTATTATAATTTTCCCCACAATATAGTTTATTTGATTGTTTTCAAAGTGGCCAGGAAAGAAGTTAAATTCATTTTCTCAACGAGAATTCATTTGTTTTCCTCAGAAAAGCTTTTTATTCTTACATGAACTGATATATTGATTTTTTAGCAAAATCTTTAAATTCCTATTACATTATTTGTGCATGCTTTTATGGAAGAAACAGTGTTACCTTTGCAGATGTCTTCAGTCATCAGGTATATCAGAACTTCCCAAAATCTAAAGTTGATGAAATGTTGAATTAACCTTTACTTAGGTCTTCAGGCTGCCTTGGTTTTTTTTTTAATAATATTTTAACTGTCTTTTTTATTAAATTAGTTCCTTTACTTTCTTTAAAATTTCATTTTGAAAACTAGTAAGCATTAATTATGTCCAGATATTGTTTGCGTGCCAAAAGGGATTAAGATTATGCACAAGGCACTGAATATAACATTTGGACTGTGTCCTTGCTTTTGGCATTGACTTACCTGTATGTTATACATATATTTGACAGTTGGAGAATAGAGATGTTGTTTCCATCATGAAATGTTACTATTTAACTATGGTATATAACAAGTTTATAAAATAATAAATCATGATAAATTTTGAAAATAATACATGAATCTAATTCATACTGCTTGCTTTCTTCAAGTAAACTTACATCAGCCAGAATTACCTATAGATAATTGATATTCTGATGTAACAAACTTCTTTTAAAAAACATTGTAAAATTATTTTGTTTTGCAGAAGCAGTGGAAAATTTAATTTTTCAAAAAGCAAAGGACAGCAGTTAAGCATTTCAACAAATAATAACTTCGGATATAAAAATTAAGGATTTGAGAGAGAGTCACCAACTTTACCTTCATAGTTAAGATTTGAAAACTGTTTCTCCATTTGAATGTATTTGGTCTTCACCAAACGCCTCAGGATTGAAGTTCTTTAATTCAGACATATTGACAAGCATAATCTATCCAATTTAAAGGTGTTAAACAAAAGTAGTAGATGTTCTCAGAGTAAAAAAGAATATAACCAGGAATATTTTGTGTCATATGAAGAGAGAGGCAAATATGTTTTCTCTGTCATCAGCGAACATTTAGTCACCACAGAATCCTTCTGAAAATGATTGTAGTTTAGTGGTAAAATTAGATGGTACCTTATATAAGCACAATGATTTAAAACAGATATCCTGTGAAATTATACAGGTTTAATTCTTGAAGATAGTATAATCATCAGCTTATCTGATAGAAGAAAAGGCATGGGAGGAGGTCTGCGGTTCCCAACTGTGTACCCACTTATAATTCAGATTCCTCCGTGATGACAGAACTATATCTATCCATGGAATTAGAGTGTTTTCCCTCTGAGCCATCTTGCAGTGAAATGTTATATTCTGAATGTTTTATTTTCAGTCAAAGTTAATATCTTGAGGAAATATCTCAGAAGCAGAGTTCTTCTGCATATATTTATAAGACAGACAATCCTTATTACTCTTGCTACTTTTGTCAGGCTGGTAGTAGTTCTCACTTACTAATGCAAAATTAAATTGCTATGAAATACATCAGCTTACTCCAGACATACCTACAATTGCAAGCATGATACATAATTTACAGACCAGTAGAGGGTTGTTGTTTTTTTAACAGAATTGTTATTTTGATGTTGGGGAATCACAGACATTGAATTTTGCCCAGATCTATCCTTTGCATGGTTATTCCAGATCTGCAGTGGTCTTCCCATACAGCTCTCCATTGCAGTCATCATGGTACCCAGAAAATCAGCTTTTGACACAAATTGCTTTTCCATGTCCTTCCAATATTGACATGTAACACAGTGTGACACCCCCTACAGTAAATGTTAAGTCAGTAATGTTTCACAATTCCTCTAACTGGCTAAAATGGATTACAGTAAGCTAGGACATATTGATATGATTCAGGGCTGGCTCAGATGCTTGCAATTCCTGCCTGTGGATCTTCCTTCATGGACAGAATCAAGTGAAATGCCATACATGGTTACAAGACCCACTCCTCAGCAACAGTTCATATGCACCCAAAGGTATGCACTGAACTTCACTATGTCATTATTAAGATGTGACACCAGTACCACTGCAACATTTTTTTTTTAATTTGGCTGCTCTGCATGGAGAAATTTAAAACCCTTGAACCAGCTGGTGCATTGTCAACTAGAAACAATTATTTTATCATATTACTTCCCTGATACTAGGAGCCTTGGGTTTTCTACCTTGCAATGTTAATGTGATGAAGGAGAATCAGAAGGTAGGGGGTTCTTAATACTTATCTTGTTTTCCCGTTCTTCACTGCAGATATTCCCAGGTTCTTTTTAATCATATTGTACAACATCTATGATTTCTTCTGAAATCATAGATAAAACTATTCCTAAGATAGATTGGGCACAGCATAGCAAACAGTGGGACAGATTCTACAGATACAGAAGGGATAAGGATCTTGTCACCACCACTTCCCTATTAATGCCTCCTCTTTTGAAGCATTTCTGTTACCTTGAGGAAAAGGTTCAGTTATCCCCTCAAAAACTCTTCTTTTTGTATGTCATGTAAAGGCTTATGTGGTATTATATATATATGTTTATAATAAAGTTCCAGCTCCTTTTATTTGGGCATTGTAAATAATGTTTTGGAATAAAAAGAATCTTTATAGACTGGAATGGGATACATGCTCTTAATTTGGACATTTCAATTTTTATCAGGAGTGGGGAACCATTATTGACCATGGCCAGACAACCATAATAAGGACCAATTGCTAGCAAGGGATGGGGCTGTGAGGGTCCTCAACCTGTCCCAGCATTGCTACCCAATGTGGGGACTGCCACCTGTCCCATTGCTATGGAGGCATTCTAGATGCTCTCAAGGTTCCAAACTGAGACTTTATTTTCCTAATCTCATCACCACACCTGATTCACTGTTGTCACCACAAACATCATGTGTCTGAACTCATCTACATCAACAACACTAATAGCAATAACCAATAACATTCTCAAATACAAACATTAGTTTATTAGATGTTCCATTATACAGTAAGAGATTATTTAATACATCTAAATTCTGATTGACCCTAACTAACTGTAATTCACATCTCTTGCTCACCTTTCTAACTTCAACACTCATGTCTCTTAGGTCTGAAACACACAGGCTAAAAGTGTCGGCTTTGGGACAGTCTGAGGGCGTGGTGTACAGATGACGCTCGCCGGCCGAATTGGGCCAAAACCACACCACAGTCGTTTATGGCCCTGGGACCAACAGCAAAAGGAGCACAAAAAAGTGCTCTTTGCTGGCAGCCCATTTGGGACCACAGCAGCGGCTGACCTTGGGACTACAGCATCTGGTTGCCGCAGTCCCAAGCCGATCAGGGAGTGACCAAAGGCTGCTCTAAGCTGCTGGTCTGCTTGACCTCCAAGTCTCAGACTAACTGACCTTGAGTATTAACTAATCCCAATCTCTGATCCTGGCTAAGTGGGGAATCTGACGGCGCAAAGCGCCGTTTTCAGAGCAAGGAAGGGGAGGGGCAGCCGCACAGTGGGCGCCCCAGCCCCTTCCCCAAGACATCGTCAGAGCGCTGGACCCTCCGCACGTCTGGTGCTCCGAGGATGCCTTACCGCCGCAGTGTCCACACATGCTGCGGCGGAAGAGTCGCCGAAGGTGCGCCGGCAGCCTTTTGCAGCGCACCTTCGGCGACTTGTGGAAGGAGCACTATTTTGGTGCTCCTTCCAGGGGGCGGCGAAGCTGCGCCGTGGGGCCAAGGTGTGTGGATACCTCGGCCCCGCAGCGCAGCTTCCTGGGGTGGCCATGTGCCGCCCGTCTGCTTCCCCCCTAACTCTTGGAACATATTCTTAACTGTCGAATTGTCTTACACACCAGCCTTTCAAAATCCTGTTCAAAGACTCAGCCTATTGGCATTCCCAACATTATGTATTTTTACCCCCTCTGGACAGACCATTTACTTTGTTACATTTACCATACATAACATCCATGAACATATTTTACATTAATTTCTCTAGTAAACATGTGAGTTTTTTTCAAAAAGTCCATAACATGACAAGGGCCACAGCCCAAAGGTATAAGTTGCTTCCTGCTGGACAGCACTTAGAGCCTTATCACACTATTAAACAAACCTGGCAGGCGAACAGAATTGTAAAATAGTGGGAGAGGGTTGTAAAAGTGTCCCATTTGTCAAGCTGATATAATCCACTAGGCAGAAACGATGCTTTTATTATGCTCTCCCACGCTTTTACAACCTAAAGAGAATGAGAGCCATGTGGAGGGAGGGGGGGGAAACATCTTTTTGTTTGCCTCCAGGTTTGTTTAATAATGTGATATGACTTTTAGTTGCACATACTTGCAGAAACATATATTTGCACTTACACCATTCACACACGAGCGGATAATATGCAGGCCTTAGGACCCAGGTGATACCAAGGCTATCTTTGCAGCCTTTACCCCGCAGTCTTTCCAGAGTAAAAGTAGCATAGCTTACAGGGAAACCTGTACCATTTAAAACAACAACAACACTTTTTCTCAAGCTACTTTTGCTTTTATTTTTCAGCGGTCCTTATGGCACTTGAAGGGTCAAGGGAGAAAATTTATTCCTGGATTTATCACAGTTGCCTACTTCTACCATGCATCCTGGCAGTACAGCTTATCCATCTGTAAACAGACAGAACCTAAATATATAGGATGTCAGAGCTCAATTTCAGATTTATGGGTTTGAATCTGGACTGCAATAGAGTTTCATTCCCCAGCAAAATGAGGGGCCAGTAGGCGTTTTGCTGTCTCTGTGTGTGTGTATATGAGAGAAAAATTGAAGTCAGGCTGCATAAGAAGCCCCCCCCCCACATGTCAAAAGAGTTTGAAAACTCACCCATTCCCCAGCAAAATGAGGGGCTGGTAGGCATTTTGCAGAGGGTGGGCTGTGTGTGAGAGAGAGGACTACATATCCCAGGATTTCTTTGACTGAGTTATGGCAGCTAAATTGCAATCAAACTGCTATAATGGTGGTATGCATATCTCCTACCTTGAATGTAATTGGAGCAACTCAAAGACCTAGCCCAGTGATGGCACACCTTTTAGGGGCCGAGTGCCGAAACTAAAAGGACTTCCTGCACCAGGCGTTACCCGGTCGGCGGGACTTCTACTCTCTGGGGCAGGATGTCTTCCCCCTGCCCTTCCGTGTCTTCAGCTGTCTCTCCGGAGACAGCTAAAGGCCCAGGGGCAAGGGGGGGAAGAAGAGGAACAGGTGCGCACTTGCCGCACTCTCCTGAGCCTTCAGCTGCCTCTCTTCGTTTCCTCCGCCTTTTCCTCTTCTCCACCCTCCCATGCCTTTAACTGTCTGGAGAGGCAGCTGACATGACGGGAGAGCGGGGGAAGAGGAGGAGCAGGTGTGTGCCTGTTCCTCCTCTTCCCCCACTCTCCTGTCTCTCAGCGTGCCCTCAAAAATGGCTTTGCATGCCAGAGATGGCACGCGTGCCATAGGTTCACCAACACAGCCTTAGGGTCAGCATCACTCAGAAATGTCTTGAAAGCACACAACAACAACAGATTTCAAATGGAGTACAGTCCTTTTACAAGTTACTCCTGGTTACCGCAAGCTGTCATCCCATTTCAGAATCAATGTGGATAGTAAAAATACAATGTATTATTGCTTCTCTTAGACCAGGGGTGGGCAACCTTTCCCCTTTAAGGGCTGAGGGACTTCAGCTCCCAGAAGCCTCAGCCATGTTGGCCAATAGTCCCATGATGGCCAATAGCTCCTGGGATTCTGGGAGCTGAAGTCCCTTGGCCCTTAAAGGGGAAAGGTTGCCTACCCCTGTCTTAGACATTTGGGTCTCAGAACTCTTGCCAACATTTTTGTAAGTTAGCCAGATACCTAGCAGTAGATACTGATCCGTCTTAAACATACCAATTCTTGTTCTAGAGCTGTAATTCCTAACAGCTTAAATAATAAGACTTGGGAAAGAGTCCCTTAAGACAATAGAAAGTCTTCAAGCAATGAACTCTCAACCTCAGAAAAAGGCACATTTGATGGCTTCCAACATTCAGTACTTTGTGTTCTTTACTAATATATCTATTGGGTTCAGTACAAAATGACTATCTATAAAAATTGTGTGCACTGTTTCAGCAAAACCAATATATTATTTTAATAAAAATATCCCTGTAGCATGGCATAGTGGTTTGAGTGTTGGGCAATGACTCTGTATACCAGGGTTCAATTCCCAGTTGGCCATGAAACCCAGTGGGTGACCTTGGGGAAGTCTCACTCTCTTAGCTTCAGGGAAAGGCAATGGCAACCCTCCTCTGGATAAATCTTGCCAAGAAAGCCCCATGATAGGGTCACCATGAATTGGAAGGGACTTGAAGGCATACAACAACAACATTAGTTATAACAGAAACACATTTTTGGTAAGCCCATCTTACACTGTACCAATTCATCTACAAAACTAAAACCCTATGCTAATTACTTTGTTGAACTTCCTAATGCACATGTGCTGCAGGCAGAGTGGTCATTATTACAAATTGCAATGATGTTGTTGTTTTAGTGCTGCTTATGTTTTATAGTCACTGATTTTGTCAAATTATTAAGGATTCTGTATGGTCTGGTACAGGAAGAGGTGTGGGGGGGTGACACCACGAGTTACCGCATCGGGTGACACCAAACCTAGTGACACCACTGGCTGATTCAACTCAACTTTTGACTTGTATATTTTTAGCAACCAACTTGCTGGCCTTGTTCAGTAACATAACACATTCACCCAGAAACGTTATGGAACGAAAAATGGTTTTCCTCTTTTGACCAACACTTCCATCCCACTGCTTTTTGCTTACAGTCATATGACGGAAACAGCACTTTATGCTTGCTGTAGAGGAAGCTCCTATTAATCTGACAGGCTAGAGACTGGGGCCCTGCCAGTCAGAAAATGGAATCGGTTGAAAAGCAAGACAGAGGGTTATTGTTTTTAGCTTGCAAATGCATTTTTTCATTTACAAGCTAAACAAAAGACTGGGCTCCACACTTAATGGCTGCAAAAATCCCTTCATGTATGATTTTAAAAAGCTCTTTTGGCTACGTCAACTCACTCCCAGCTTACTTGTTACCCTCCTGGCTCTGCTGTCCAGAGAGGACGCCAAGCCACTATTTCATTTAGGGAAATATTTAAGCTCAAATAGAGAGATGTGTAGAATGACCAGGGTAACTCGGTCTTAAGGGATCTATCCCAACTTTTATACACAGAACTCCAGAGGCAGGTTTCCAATGAAAATGACTTTTATCTAATAGATAAATAAGCACACCACTCAAACGACCAGGCACACACACAAGGACTATAGAGATCAAGGGTGGAAGGTAGGAATAGATGTAAGTGATAATTCACTGTGATAATTACCTATGTGGATCTTGATTCCAATCGAAGTGGTTCCGGAAAAGATAGAGGATTCATTCGCTCTCGTGGAAAGTGGAAATGGCAATCGATCGAGGTGTTAGTCAAGCAAACCGACAAGAGTTTCTGCCTGCTACTGGACTGAGTCAGGGACTTGCTGAAAAAGTCCCAATATTTATACCAAAATTAAGCCTTGGGGGCAGGTTCCAAGGGATTGAAAAGGCCAAATGGTTTTGAAGTTACCTTGAATTGGTTTTGAAGTTCTTTGAAATGGTTTGGAGTCACTTTGAAATGTTTTCCAGGGTGGCAACACTGAAGTGTGAATGGATGGCAATAGACGCGCATTTCTGAAGCAGAGAGGATTAGCGTGTAGGATCGCCAGTGCTTTGTTTATCTTACTTCAGCCCATTCTTCTGTTAGTCTTGGGCCTCCTCACCTCCTCCTGAATGTCTGGATGTCAATCAATCATGCAAGTCCTGTCTTGCTTGCTTATGTGTGAGAACTATTCTCTGATTATGGCATCCACATTCAGGGTTGTAGAAGGGTCACCCAGCCTATGTTTTATTATCAAAAGAGGAGGAGTGTCCAGAGATACCCACAGGCCCTAATATCCTAACCAGGAAATATGTTAGGAAAGTTTGCAGGGTCATTCACTTTAAGCAGCAGGCAAGACTCGGCCCCCGATGGGCGCATTTCTTGGAGGGGAACAGCAAATGTGGTAGGCAGTGGGTTTTAGGTGGAAGGATCCTTCTAGACTAGAACTTTTCAAAAGTTTTAGAAAGCTTCCCCAATGCGCAGTGAGGACAGGCTGCCAGGTACGACTCAACCATCATCTGAAGTCCATCGCCTAACACGTTTGCTGTTCTCCTTTGAAAAATGCACCCTGTCTTGCCTGCTACTCCTAGGAAAAGTTTTAGAAGGATTCTCTTCTAGGCTAAACCCCTGCCTCAAGTCCAGAGTGTAGGGTGCATTTCTTGGAGGGGAACAGCAAATGTGTTAGGCAGTAGGCTTGAGACAGAGGTTGAGGTTTGCTTGGCAGCTTGTCCCTGCTGTACATCAGAAGATCCTTCTAAAGCTTTGATTTAACAACACAGCTTAGTTTAAATAAAGCCTTGTTGAACTTGTCTATGATATTTTTTAAACCTAACTTTGTGCATATCTTGATTTTCTATTTATTAAAACCACCCCCACACACCACCAACGGCTCCTTTTTTAATGCTAAAATTAGTTTCCAGACTCAAAACTCAAGACCTGACTTGAAAGTATCTTGCAAAGACTTGAGACTTGTAGGTAGGTAGAGACTTGAGTCTTGACTTGAAAGAATCTTTCAAAGACATGAGACTCACCTTGAAACTTGAAGGCAGAGACTTGGAGTAAAAGATTTTAATACGTCACTGCCTTGTAGCCATTTCCTGCCTAAAGTGAAGGCTAAGGGCCTTTGCAGACTGCCAGAAATAGTGCAAATTGAGTCCACTTTTAGGGTTAGGGTTAGTGCTAGGGAATCATGGGAATTGTTTTTTTCCTGAGACATTGAGCCTTCTCTGTCAGAGAGCTCTGGTGCCACAATAAACTACAGTTCCCAGGATTCCCTAACCCTTAAAGTGGACTCAATTTGCACTATTTCTGGCAGTCTGCAAAGGCCAAGATAACCACCACCACCACCACCAATCCCAATGCACTTCAAAAAGCCAATCAGGCTGAGAATTTGAATGTTTCTTCAATGCAGATGGCAAGGGCCTCTGACTTGACAGCAAGAGATACATGATATACTAATAGCACGCACAACTATTTTCCTCACCTTTCAGCTTCTGCTACCTGAGGCCACTGCCTCACAATCTAATGGAGAGATTCTATTAGAAGAATAAAATTTGCCACAGAAGTGTTGGATAGAATCCTAGAGTTGGAAGAGACCCCAAGGGCCATCCAGTCCAACCCCATTCTGCCATGAAGGAAGGCACAATCAAAGCACCCCAAGCACCCAGCCTCTGTTTAAAGACCTCCAAGGAAGGAGACTCCACCACTCTCCAAGGGAGTGTCTTCCACAGTTGAATGGCTCAAGTTCTTCCTAATGTTGAGGAGGAATCTCCTTTCCTATGGCAAGTGAATCAATTGCTCTAGGTCAGTGATGGCGAAGCTTTTAGGGGCCGAGTGTCCAAACTAAAAGGCCTTCCGGCACTGGGTGTTACCTGGTGCTAGGGGCAGGACTTCTTCCCCCTGCCCTCCCTGGCCTTCGGCTGCCTCTCCAGAGGCAGTTGAAGGCGAGTGGAACAAGAGGGGAAGAAGAGGAGCAGGCACGCGCCTCTTCCGCTTCCTTCCCCTGTGCCATCCCTGGCCTTCAGTTACCTCCAGAGGCAGGGAGGGTCTGAAAGGAGGAGGAACAGGCGTTTCCTCTTCCTCCTCCCAGCCCTCTGCATGCCAGGGAGAATGGCTTCGTGTGCCATCTCTGGCACGTGTGCCATAGGTTCGTCATCATGGCTCTAGGTCCTATTCTCTGGAGCAGCAGAAAACAAGTTCACTCCATCCTCAATATGACATCCTTTCAATTACTTAAACAGGGCTATCATTTCACCGCTTAACCTTCTCTTCTCCAGGCTCCATAAGTCTCTCCTTATAGGGCTTTATGGTTTCCAGACCCTTTACCATTTTGGTCGCCCTCCTCTGGACATGCTCCAGCTTCTCAACATCCTTTTTGAATTGTGGTGCCCAGAACTGGACACAGTTTTCCAAGTGAGGCCTGATCAAAGCAGAATAGAGAAGCACTATTACTTCCCTTGATCTAGACACTATACTTCTATTGATACAGCCTAGAATTGCATTGGCCTTTTTAGCTGCTGCATCACACTTTTGACCCCTGTTCAACTGTTAAGCCAGGTGTCCCCCATCTTATATCTATGCACTTAATTTATTTTTATCTAAGTGCAGACATGGATTTTTTTTAATTATTTATTTATTTATACATAAAACAAAAGTTATTTACCATACTTACCGTATTTTTCGCCCTATAGGGCGCACTTTTTCTTCCCCTAAATATGCGTGGGGAAGTGAGTGCGCCCTATAGGGCGAAGGGGCCGAGGCCGTGGGGAGAAGGAGCCCTCCTTCCCCCCGCGACCTCAGTCTTTGAATGGACTGGTGCTGGGATCGAAGCGATCCCGGCGCCAGCCCATTGAAAGACTGAGGCCGGGGGGGAGAAGGAGCCTTCCTTCCCCCTCCGGCCTCGGTCTTGGAATGGGCTTGTGCCGGGATCGTTTCGATCCCGGCACAAGCCCATAGAAAGACTGAGGCCGGGGGGAGAAGGAGCCTTCCTTCCCCCTCCGGCCTCGGTCTTGGAATGGGCTTGTGCCGGGATCGTTTCGATCCCGGCACAAGCCCATAGAAAGACTGAGGCCGGGGGGAGAAGGAGCCTTCCTTCCCCCTCCGGCCTCGGTCTTGGAATGGGCTTGTGCCGGGATCGTTTCGATCCCGGCACAAGCCCATAGAAAGACTGAGGCCGGGGGGGGAGAAGGAGCCTTCCTTCCCCCTCCGGCCTCGGTCTTGGAATGGGCTTGTGCCGGGATCGTTTCGATCCCGGCACAAGCCCATAGAAAGACTGAGGCCGGGGGGAGAAGGAGCCTTCCTTCTCCCCCCAGCCTGAGTCTTGGAATGGGCTTGTGCCGGGATCCTTTCGATCCCGGCACAAGCCCATAGAAAGACTGAAGCCGGGGGGGAGAAGGAGCCTTCCTTCTCCCCCCAGCCTGAGTCTTGGAATGGGCTTGTGCCGGGATCGCTTCGATCCCGGCACAAGCCCATAGAAAGACTGAGGCCGGGGGGAGAAGGAGCCTTCCTTCTCCCCCCAGCCTGAGTCTTGGAATGGGCTTGTGCCGGGATCGCTTCGATCCCGGCACAAGCCCATAGAAAGACTGAGGCCGGGGGGGGGGGAGAAGGAGCTCCTTCCCCCGCCGGCCTCAGTCTTCAATCGGCTGGGGCCGGGATCGCTTAGATCCCGGCACCAGCCCATTCAAAGACTGAGGTGGGGGGGGGGAAGAAGCCCTCCTTCCCCCGCGACCTCAGTTCAATGGGCTGGTGCTGGGATCGGTCTCCAATCCCAGCACCAGCCCATTGAACAACCGGCCTCCGGCTAAAGGGAGGAATCCTTTTTTCTTGGATTTTCCCCCTTAAAAATTGGGTGCGCCCAATATGCCGGAGCGCCCTATAGGGCGAAAAATACGGTATTCATCAAACTGTGAAGGGCACATATGTCCAATTTCACTTAATTTGAAAGAATTTAAACTAACAAATGGGAGGGGGGGAAACGAGTAGTCCTAAGGATTTGCAAAAATAAGTGAAAATTGCTTTATGAGGGGGAAATTATTTCAAACAATTTGACCCATTAGCTGATATTTTTACCATTGACCATCTTCTTGACCGTTCTCGCCAGTTCTTTTTCTTTCTGTGCAGAGTTTCGCAAAGCTGGAATGAATACATAAGATTTTATAGTGAAATGTTCATTCATTTCCATCTGCTTACAAAAATTAGGCTGGAAATTCAGAATTCCAGAGCAGTTGCATGTGTTTTCATGAAGGTCTCTATTGCATTCAGAAATCATGGTGTACTGCTCTTAACAAGAACAAAACTTTTCATTTGCATGCCCAGCAGTTTGAAGACATCTGTTTTAAGTGAGGTTTTTTGGCTATTTGATATTCTGGACTAGACTGCTTCAGAGTGCAGGCAAGTGTCCTAATTTTAAATATTCATTCCTCTATTTGTTAGTTCTTTGGTTGCAGTAAATTAGTATATTTGAAGGAATTATTTATCATAGAGATAATTATATCATCAAGATTTATCTCATGCTTGCTCAGAGTTCAATTCTCCTATGCTCTTTGGGTTTTATTCCATAGAAAAGTATTTATTCCATAGAAAATCTCAATGGTTTCTTCCAGGTTGTGGGTTCCCTGGAAGGTTCATTTGGGCCTTTCTCTGCTCTCTTTCCGCCGGGAAACAAATGATTTTCTATGTAGGCCAGCCTTTGGTGTTTAAAATTTGAGGCAGAAGAGAATGCTTGATGTTTTTGAATGTGGTATTTTAATCTTTTAGCTATGTCTGGAATTGTTTTAAACAGTTTTAATTCTGGAATTTGTAATCGAATTCTCTAATTGTTTAGTACATGATTTTATCTAGAACTTAGGTCCAAAATACACTACAGAAATAATCCAGTTTGAGATTGCTTTAACTGCCCAGGCTCAATGCTAGGAAATTCTGGGAGCTGTAGTTTTGTGAGACATTGCCCCTTCTCTGTCAGAGAGAGCTTTGGTGCCACAGTAAACTACAATTCCCAGGATTCCCTAGCACTGAGCCCGGAGCGCAGTTAAAGTGGTCTCAAACTGGATTATTTCTGCAGTGTGTTTTGGACTTAATTTTTAAATGTTTTTGTAAACCAGTTTTAATCCCTTGCCAGCAGAAAGGCAGCGTGTGCAATGAATAAATAAATAAAATTTAGAATAGCCTCTGCGTATATTTGAATGAACCATATGGCCATAAGAAACTTTGCCTTTTTTTGCTTTGACTACATACAAAACACTTCATTCTGTGTATGGAATAAATTTTGACACTTTTAAAAACTGTCTCTGGTGGATCACTGCAATTGGGAACAAAACATTAAATCTCAAAGAATTATCTGATAGTGAAGGCCAAAAGTCTGTGAAAATGACACTTCCCAGAATTCCACAGCATGGAGCTGTGGAAGTTAAAGTGGTGTGAAACCAGATTATTTCTGCTGTGCGAATGCAGCCTCATCAGTCCTTTCCTCCCTGGCTGCATCCGCACTGCAGAAACAATCTGGTTTCACACCACTTTAACTGCCACCGCTCAGTGCTATGGAATCCTCCGAAATGTAGTTTTGAGAGACATTTAGTTTTCTTCAGCGAGAGCTCTCGTGCCACCACAAACTACAAATCCCAGGATTCCTTAGCACTGAGCTGTGGCAGTAACAGGCTGTGTCCACAATATAGAAATAATCCAGTTTGACACCACTTTAACAGTCATGGTTAAGTGGTGCAGAATTGTGGGATTTGTAGTTTGTTGTGGCACCAGGGCTCTCACTGACAAACAAGTCTAAATGTCTCAGAAAACCAATAATAATAATAATAATAAATTTTATTTATAGCCCGCCCCTCTGCTCGGCAATCGGGGCGGGTTACAGCATTTTAAAAAACAGCAAAATTAAAAGACATTCCCTCAATCTACAACCCCCCCCCCCTTAAAAACGAATTAAACTTGGAAAGAATTAAAATGGAACAAAAAATAAACAACAACAATAATGCTAAAAATTCGGCAAGAAGATTAGGGACAGAATAAAAAACTCAGTTAAAACAGATCCCAGGATGCCATAGCACTGAGCCACAGCACTTAAAGGCTGCATCCGCACTGCAGAAATAATGCAGGTTAACGTCATTTCAACTGCCATGGCTCAACGCTATGGAATTTTGGGAATTGTAGTTTTCGAAGGATTGTTTTGTTTTTGCATCCGCATGCAGAATTAATCCGGTTTGGCGCCATTTGGTTTTTGCGTCCACGATGCAGAAGTAATCTAGGTTGGCATGGCTTTAACTGCCATGGCTAAGTGCTGTGGAATCCTGGGGACTGTGGTTCTGTGAGGCATTTGGTCTTCTCTGTCAGAGAGAGCTCTGGTGCCACAACAAACTACAAATCCCACAATTCTATAGCATTGGGCCTTGACTGTTAAAAGTGGTGTCAACCTGGATTGTTTCTGCAGTACGGAAACAGCCTTTAGTTGCCTTGGTTCAATGCTGTGGAATCCTGGGATTTGTAGTTTATTGTGGCACCAGAGCTCTCTCTGACAGAGAAGACCAAATGCCTCACAGAACCACAGTTCCTGGGATTCCACAGCACTGAGCCATGGCAGTTAAAGCCATGTCAACCTAGATTACTTCTGCATCGTGGTCGCAGCCAAAGTGGCGCCAAACCGGATTAATTCTGCATGCGGATGCAAAAACAAAACACAACAATCCTTCGAAGGAGATGATGGCACTACACTCTTACAGTGTGCTGCTATTCTACTTTAAGTGCTCTGGCTGCCTCCTGTTGCATTTTGGGGTTTGTTGTTCAGTGAGGCCTAAGAGCTCTCTGGCTAAGAATTCTCAATGCTCCTCCTTAAACTCCAAATCCCAGAATGCAACAGGAGGCAGCCAGCGCGCTAATAGTGGCATAGCAGCACCGCAAGAGTGTGGTGCGGGAATCCCCGAACAGGGAAAAGAGAGGCCTGAAAGACAATTGGGTGCGTGTTCCACCTCCGGCCGCGAGGTGTCGCTGTTTTCCAGCTTTTAAACCGGAAGTGGCTTCCCGGAGGTGCGTGAGAGGAAGTGCGCAGCGCCGTGGCCGCCATTACACGGTGCCGGAGAGCGAGAAAGGCTTGGGCTTGTGGCGCATGCGCTCTGGCTGTCTCTCGGCGGGCCGTTGGGCTGGGCCTCCTTCCCTCAAGGCCTCCAAGCCTGCCTTCCTTCGGTCCCTCTTTGGTCGCCGCCGGTGGGGAAGGAGCTTCCGCCTCCGCCTTCGCAGCCGCCCTGGCCTCCAGAGTGAGCCAGTGAGGCAGTGAGCGGGTGGGCGGCCGGCCGGCATGGAGGACAAGAGCTTCACCAAGGAGCTGGACCAGTGGATCGAGCAGCTCAACGAATGCAAGCAGCTGGGCGAGAACCAAGTCAGGAGCCTCTGCGAGAAGGTAGGCCCCGCGGCTCACGAGAAAAAGAGGGTCCCTGAGGCGCCTCCTCAGCGGTGTGAGAGAGACAGGGGGAGGTCGTCCCTTTAGAAACATGGGCAATGATGGAGGAGGAGGAGGAGGATGGGCCAGGCTCCTTGTGCTTTGTTTTTTTTGGGGGGTGGGGGAGAAAGGCAGCATAAAAAGGGAAATTTAATAAGTAAATAAATCATATTCCTGCTGGAAATGCTAAATGTGTGTGTTGGGGGTGAGGTGAGGTGGATCGCAAACGACCCAAACCTCATGCCTTTTTCTAAAGGTGACCAGGTTATTGTTATTAATATCATTATTATGTAATGATAATAATAATAATAATAATAATAATAATAATAATAATAATAATAATAATAATAATAGTGACTTATCTGCCTCTCCCCATGGATCGAGGCAGGGGACAACAGCAGTTGTTGTTGTTGTTATTATTATTATCATTATTATTATTATTATTAATTTCTTACCCACCTCTCCTCATGGACAACAGCATTATTATTATTATTATTATTATTATTATTATTATTATTATTATTATTATTATTATTATTATTAATGTCTTACCTACCTCTCTCCAAGGATCAATCCAGGGGACAACAGCAGTTAACAAACAAATAACCACAGTTAAAAAGACATCAATTAAAACACATATCAACTTAAAAGGACAAATAAGGCATACATTCTAAAACAATCCACATCTAAAATTCATCATTTAAAATTCACAATTTAAAAATCATCTGGATAGGCCTACCGGAAGAAACTGGTCTTTAATACTCTTTTAAATTTGGACAGCAAATCTGTTCAGGCAGGTCATTCCAGAGTCTCAGGGCGGCTGAAGAAAATACCTTCTGGCTGACAGTTACCAACCTAAATATCATAACTGCCAACAAAGACAAGGCACTGCAAAATGTAGGCCATTCAAGACAAATGGAGGACATTACAAAATAAAAGCTAAAATACCCATAGAAATATAAATTCATGCTTTAGTCATGCTCAAAATGAAGGACGTTTTGAAATTCTTCCTGGACAGAAGGCTGAAATGAAAGACATGTCGAGGGTGACCAGATGTCCTAGCCACAAAAAAAAGGACAAGGCACCACAAAAATGGAGGACCTTCAAGAAAAATGTAGGCTATTACAAAAGAAAAGCTAAAAGCACTAATACAAATGTAAATTCCTGCTTTTTAGTCATGCTTAAAATGGAGGATGTTTTGAAATTTCTCCAGGATTGAAGGTTGAAATGTAGGGCATGTCCTGGAAAAGGGGGATGTCTGGTCACCCTGCCTTAGTCATGTTTAGTTTTTGCTGTATGTGATAATTCTATACTGAGTGGGGAGGGAAAGGACTTCTAAAATTAATGTTATAGCGTTTTTTTCTAGTTAAATGTTTATTGAGTTTTTACAGTAAAACACATAAAGTCTGTCGAACAATGACAACAGCTACAATTAACTACAGCGTTTTTGTTCCCAATCATGCAGTCATTTAGCAAGTAATTTGTATCTGCATGCTATCCATCTAATACTATGATTCCAGCAACTGTGCCAATTACGTGGGAAGCACTTTCCCTGGAGAAAGGAGGCCTTTTAATGTCTGACACAATACTGAAGTCCTGGAGGTTTGCAGAAAAAAACAGATTTTGGTGAACAAAATATATCAAATGTGGATAATGTCACAGTATTCCATAAGTGCAAACCAGAGGCAGGGGGATGGGAGGAAGGAATCAATCCAGGGATGGAAGAAGCCACATACACCAGATACACAGGTGGGCAAGGAACCATTTATTTGCCACAATGGTCCTCTCCTCTACACCATGAGCTCGCTCCATACCTCTCCCAGTGACCCTTGCAGGCTACAGTCCCAACAGGCTGCAAGGACCTCTGGTCATCCTGCCTTTTCCTGGATCCCACCCAAATGTATAGTTCAAAAGAGTTACAGTGGAAGTCAAGGTGACTGTTCCAAGAATGCTGGGAGAGGAGAAGAATCTCCCAGAGGCAACATCTTTATTGTACAATTGCAGAAAGGTTTGTTTGTTGTTTTGTTTTTGTATTTGTATTTCATGGTTAGAGTCAGGCCTACATTCTGTCTCTTCATAACGTATGTTACCTTGCTGTCAGCCAAGGGAATGAAAAATAAAGCCAGCCCCACAGATAGGTGGTGCTGGAGAATAATCCTTTGTATTCCCCATCGCTGTAAATGGATGTGAGAGCTGGACAGTGAGGAAAGCATATAAAAAGAAAATTAACTCATTTGAGATGTGGTGCTGGAGAAGAGTGCTGAGGATACCATGGACAGCCATAAAGACAAACAAAAATGGGTCCTCAACTCCCCCTGGAAGCCAAGATGACGAAACTGAGGCTTTCATATTATGGCCACATCATGAGAAGGCATGACTCATTAGAAAAGTCAATAATGCTAGGAAAGGTAGTAGAAAGAAAGGAAGGCTGCACACCAAATGGCTGGACTCAATCAGAGAGATGGACCTGAACAGCAGTGGAGGATTGGGCAGGGGGGGGGGGGGCGTCTTGGAGATGTCTCATCCACAGGGCCACCATGAGTCAGGATAACTCAAGGCAGTTAACAACATCAAACATATATAGTATCAATGAAAACCATAAAAATCCACAAAACAGTGATACCTTTATTGGCCAACCAAAATGCACAGAATACATGTTGCGAGCTTTCGAAGCTGCACTGGCATCTTCATTATGATGATGTTAGTCTCAAGCCTGCATTTTGTTGAGATGTGGCTGTTACCAGTTCAGGTGTTGTTGGAGGGACATTCATGTAGGACAGCCCCACCTTCTCCTGGCCATGTGTGTACTCCAGGAAAAAAATTTAAGTCTTGTTGTGGTTGTGTGCCTTCACATCATTTCTGACTTAGAGCAACCCTAAGGTGAACCTGTCACATGGCTTTCTTAGCAGGTTTCATCAGAAGGGTTTTACCATTGCCTTCCTCTGAGGCTGAGAAAGTGTGACTTGCCCAAGGTCACCCAGTGGGTTTCTGTGGCTGAGTTGGGATTTGAACCTTGGTATCCAGGGTTATAGCCCAGTGCACAAACCACTACACCATGCTGGCTCCTCCATTAGCAAGACAAAAAGAGGTGTTTCTCTTGAGATCCAAATTGCCTCTGTCCTTTGTGAAGGCACAAACCTTCCATGTTTTTGGCCCATGAAATGTTTTTAGGTACTGTTTTGGTAAAACAAGCCAAATGTAGTCCAAATTTGTTAGAAAAAATGTTTTATCTACATAGCCAATATGTGTACCCCAGATATGTTTTTAAATGAGAACCATAGGTAGCCCAATATTTTTTCTCTAAACGCAAGGTAATGGGGTATTTAAAATATAGTTTATTTAACTTTAAAAACAGCAATTCCTTTCTTGTGCTTCATCAGAAGCTGTCTCCTGAGGATCCTCTCTATTCTCATTTTTCCTGAAACTGTTCCAGCTTGGTTTCCAGGACTACTTCTTCAGCTGTATTACTGCCAGGTCCAGAGGTGGAAACTCCTTAATAAAAGTTCCATTCTCTGTTTTGTCACTTGACAGGCAGACATGGAAAATATTATACAGGAGCAGGTGAGAATGGACATTTTCCCTGTCCCCAGTTTAAGCTGTGGTTTGTTGGTTCAAACCAGGATAAAGCGAAGGGTTATGATTCTGCCATGTAAACAGACTAAAGGTTATGGCAACCAAAGTTCTCTGAGTTAGGACATATTAACAATCTCTGGCTAGTTCAGAAACAAAAATAGATGTTTCCAAGCTCCTCTCAGTTGCACCAGAAGAAGCATGGTAGGGAGACCTCTTCCCATAATCATAGTTAGAAGGGACCTCAGGGGTCTTCTAGTCTAACCTCCTGCTATGCAAGAAGACGTAATTGAAGGGATCCTGAAAATACCCATCTATCCTCTGTTTAAAGAACTCCAAAGTGGGAGATTCCATTACCCTCCAATGCAGTCTGTTCCACTATCAGAACAACTTTTTAACAGTTAAAACGTTCTTCCTAATATTTAGGTGGAATCTATTTCCTTGTAATTTGAATCCATTGCTTCATGTCCTGGTTTTGTGAGTAGCAGAGAATAAGTTCATTCTATATGCTACATGACATCCTTTCAGATATTTAAAGATGAGGGTCATGCTTCCTCTTCATCCTCTCCAATCTAAATCAACTCCCTAAGCCATTCCTCATAGAGTTTGGTTTTCCAGACCTTTGACTGTTAGTCACTCTCCTAACTGGATCTTTAGCATTGCGTCCCAGTTAGACGTTTTTCTAGGGCCTTATATTCTGTGTTACAGCCTCTGTGAAGGTCTCTGAATGTGGCACACAGAATGTTTAAACCCAATTAAGGTTGCTGTCCTAAATGTCATTGCCAGGGAGGAAGTCTGATGGAGCTTCATGGAAAGTCTGTGTAAACATGCTTAGGATGCCATTGAAAGTCTACAAAAATAACCTCTTGTTTCCATCTTTCATCAGCTACCATCTACCTAGAAGAGACAGAATGTAAGGTTTTGTCTTTGCTTAGATCCCTTTTTTTTTAAGAATTTGGCTTCAACAACAGTTCTTTAATTGAAAGCTCCTGTGCAATGTTGAAAATATTGATTGGAGTCAGTAAAAGATACTAATTAACTGACTCAAATTTCCTCGCCCC
Source organism: Phrynosoma blainvillii (assembly GCA_026167975.1). Classification (NCBI taxonomy): domain Eukaryota; kingdom Metazoa; phylum Chordata; class Lepidosauria; order Squamata; family Phrynosomatidae; genus Phrynosoma; species Phrynosoma blainvillii. Next base: position 154,322,198 of record JANUYF010000002.1, on the reverse strand, counting down.
CCTTCCTAATGGAAGAACATAGCTGCCTTTACATTTTATCCCTATGATTAAATCTTGAAACTGGTAAAAGGAAACTGGGAAAAGTGTGGCAGGCCTTCATGTAACAGCACAGGCTATGTAGAGCTCTCTGGGTGGAGGCAGTCATGTCATCTAAATCTAGAAATATTTGGTTCTTGGGAGTTGTTGTTTTGATATGTTTATGGTAGTCGCAACTTCATTGTATCAGTGCTTGCTTTTATAACAAGTCAACAGTTTTTGCTCCCAGAAAAGAAATGTACATTCTTTGAACCAGTGTTGCAATATCGTAGAGGTATATCAACTTTGAAATAATGCAGAATGCTTTCTGTGTAATTTGAAAGCTTTGTACTTATCAACAGGTCAGGCTGGTATATAATATCCTGCTATTTAATTATTTATATTTGTGTGTTATTTGGGATAGTGAATCTTTGCTATTGCTCGAAATTATTTCACTTGTATAAATAAAAATGTGAGTACATTATTAAGTATATAGCTAGAAAAGGGCATGGAAGCAACGTTCCAATGTTGCCCCTCAGTGTCCTTCAGCTAATCCGGGGTGAGAATCACATGCCATGTGCAGTCTGCAGAGCCTTCCATAGCCTCACAAATTTTCTCAAAATAAAAAGCAAAATTACATCTCCAGGTGTAATTTTACACTCTGTTCTACTGGCGTTACCTGCTTTTATGAGCAGAAAGAACATTATTGGATTATGGCCACATACATTGCTTGAAGTAAGTAAGTGTGAGTGGATCAATCAAGCAGGCATTTGAAACAGTAGTATTTCTTTGGGCTGAACCACTGCACTGATAGTAATCAAAATGTTCTCAGAATACCATACAGAGAAGTTATCCTTATTTTCGTTTTCTGTAAAGTCCTTCCTCCCCCCACACAGACTTCTAGTTTTTCACTTCTGTTCTGAGTTGTATTTTTCACCAGAATGATTAGTAAGTGGTATTCATCACCAACATAATATTGTTTGCCCATGCTTCTCACGTGTTCTTTCATAAGCTTAGAATGGCACACTCACTAGTACACCAACTCAGGGGTCTCTAGAAAGGTTTAGCTTTACATGCACTTTTCACATGTATAAAGGTAAAGGTATTCCCCATTGACATAGTTGTCAAATCGTGTCCAACTATAGGGGACGGTGCTCATCTCTGTTACTAAACCGAGGGAGCCAGCATTGTCAAGAGACTACTCTGTGATCATGTGGCCAGCATGATTGCACAGAACACTGTTTACCCTCCCACCAAAGTGGTACCTATTTATCTACTTGCATTTGTATGCTTTTGAACTGCTAAATTGGCAGAAGCTGGGACTAGTGACAGGCGCTCACCCCATCATACAGCACCCGGACCTCGAACTGCCAACCTGCCAATTTTACAATCAACAGAGTCAGCGTCTTAACCACTTGAGCCACTGCATCCCTTTACATATCACATGTATAGATCATGTTTGTATGTTTTAATACTTCTATATTTTGGAATTCACCCAGATGCTTTACATACATTTTTAACTTTTCCTAGAAACACACATTGGTCATAATGTACTGATACACACCAACTAAGTCTGAAATGTGCAAGTACTGTTGGACTTCAGTGAGATTGATTCACAAGACTGATCCTAGAAGGAAGGTGGTGATCTTCATTAGCAGCATAGCACATTTGTATCATCCATTGCCTGTGCTCTGTTCTCAATAAGTTCACACCACAGAAATGGGTGCTGGGCTCCTGGTCAGGAATAATACATTTCCTCAGCTTGCTCTGATAATTTCAGAGTAGTCCTAGAACTTCAGACCTCGTAGATGTTTGTGTTGTAGAAATATTCCAAATTCAATTAAAATTTGTATACAATCCATTTAATCTAAGCTATAATAAGGTAACTGAGGGCCTTTGCAGAGTGCCAAAAATAGTACAAATTGAAGCCACTTTAACTGCCTGACTCAGTGCTAGGGAATCATGGGAACTGTAGTTTATTGTGGCACCAGAGCTCTCTGACAGAGAAGGCTCAATGTCTCAGAAAAAAATACAGTTCCCATGATTCCCTAGAATTGAGCCAGGACAGTTAAAGTGGGCTCAATTTGCACTATTTCTAGCAGTCTGCAAAGGCCCTTAGTATCTAGACATGATTGGTAAAAGTGAGAGACACAAAACATTGAGGAGGAGGACAAAGGAAAGGTTGAGAGAATTAGGGATACAGAAAGAAAAAAGATAAGAGGTATTAAAGACGATGAGTTGATAAATAAAAGATAAAATGTTAATATTTTTATGTATATAAACTTCTCTCTTCACTTAGCTGTTCTGACAAAGGAGGAATAGGATTGGTAGATTCTATATAGATAAGTTAAATAAGCACTTAATAGATACTAAATGGTGTGTAATGTATATGGAATATGATCTATGATCTGTGATTGTAATTTGAAGTATGTATAGAATTAAGTTTTGGAGGAAAATGAATGTAGAATGTAAGTGTGAATTTTAACTAATAAAATTATTTAAAAATTTTAAATAAAAAAAATAGTGTCAGCCAGCATTTAAAAAGCGCATTTAAATTCAAATGCACATTTTTTTAAAACTTATTGAATGCTTCATAATGCAATTTACCAAACATTCCATTGAAGGGTGTTTGAAAGTCAAAGTGCTGCTACTAAGAATGCCCCCCCCTTTTTTTAAAATGATGTTTATAGTCTGTTTTTGTCTTGTGGTCTTAATTCATAGGTAGTATCACCTTGAAGTGGATTTGTTAGCAAACGATCAGTCAGATTTTATATGGAAAAACCAGCCAGAAGTCTAGCAGCAGAATTCTGTGCTAGTTGAAGTTTCTTGACCATTTTCAAAGGCAACTTCACGTATAACACATTAAAATAGTCTGCCAATTTAATTACTACCCCACATTTCCAACCAACTGGGGCTCAAGATGGCTTACAAGATAGAAAAGCTCATACTGTGGTTCATATGTACGGAGGGCATGGGTTATTGCAGCCACACCTCTATCCAGGAAAAGCCGCAATGGACAAACCAAGGGAAACTGGTGACAAGTACTCCAAGCCCCCAAGGCCTCAAAAAACAATGTTGGGCTAAATAGCAGCACCAAACGGCTCACTTCTTTCAGGGGGAATTGCATTCAGAAATAGTATCAATAGACCTCATCTGAATCAGATGACAAAGAGAAACAGAGCCGATTATCAACTTACTCCAGATCCCCACACAACTTCACCCCTCGGCCTGATCTGGGAGGTGGGGAGATAAAATGGAACTTTGAAAGTTCCCCAGCCTAACTGCAGAGAAGAGTAGTAATAGCCCCAGTTAAACCTCCTTAAATTGACCCTCGTGTGAATATTGAAGAGAACTACCTGGGGATTTTCCAATGCTGTACCTGAAACTATATCTGACAGCTTGGTATGGAGCTTGTTGGTAGAATCAGTAGAGTCCCTGATTTAACTCTTTGGCTCAGGCTTGAAGAATCCTAGAATCATAGAGTTGGAAGAGACCTCAAGGGCTATCCAGTCCAACCCCCTGCCATGCAGGAAGACACAATCAAAGCACCCCCAACAGATGGCCATCCAGCCTCCATTTAAAGACCTAAAAGAAGGAGACTCCGCCACACTCCAAGGGAGTGTGTTCCACTGTCAAACAGCTCTTACCGTCAGGAAGTTCCTCCTAATGTTTAGGTGGAATCTCTTTTCCTGCATCCATTGTTCTGGGTCCTCTTCTCTGGAGCAGCAGCAAACAAGCTTGCTCCATTCTCAATATGACATCCCTACAAATACTTATACAGGGCTATCATAACCTTCTCTTCTCCAGGCTAAAAATACCCAGCTCCCCAAGTCTCTCACAAGGCTTGGTTTCTAGACTCTTCACCATTCTAGTCACCCTCATCTGGACATGCTCCAGCTTGTCAAGTTCCTTTTTGAATTGTGGAGCCCAGAACTGGAGGTCATATTATTCTGGGTGAGGCCTGACTAAGGCAGAATGGAGTGGCACTATTACTTCCCTTGATCAGGACACTATATTTCTATTGATGCAACGTAGAATCACATTGGCCTTTTTAGCTGCTGCATCACATTGTTGACTCATGTTCAACTTGTGGTCTACTAGAACTAGATTCCTTTTACATGTAGTCTTGTTAAGCTTAGGTGTTCCCCCCCCCCCCCCATCCTATATCTGTGCATTTCATTTTTTTCTGCCTGAGTGCAGTACCTTTCATTTCTCTATGTTGAAGTTCATTTTGTTAGTTTTGGCCAAGCTTTCTAACCTCTTATGGTCATTTTGAATTTTGATCATGTCCTCTGGGGTTTAGCTGCTCCTCCTAATTTGGTGTCATCTGCAAATTTGATAAGCATACCCCATATTCTTTCATCCAAGTTTTTGATAAAGATGTTTAATAATACTGGGCCGAGGACAGAATTTTGTGGCACCCCACTGGTCACTCCTCTCCAAGATGAAGAAGAGACATTGTTGAGCATCCTTTGGGGTCAACTAATTACAAATCTACCTAACAGTTGCATTGTCTAGCCCACATTTTACTAGCTGCTTTACAAGAATATGGGGGTACGGGTACAAACGTGCCTCCTTACATGAAAAATAGAATCCGTATAGCTACAGGTGTCCCTCTTTCCCAGTGATTCTAGAGCAAGAGTGGGCAACGGACAGCCATAATATGCATGTGGCCCTGAGTCCTTTCTTCTAGCCCTCCCCCCTTGACATGCCTTCTCATTATGTGGCCAAAGTATGGCAGCCTCCGTTTTGTCATCTTTGCTTCTAGGGAGAGTTCTGGTTTGATCTGTTCAAGGACCCATCTGTTTGGCTATCCATGGTATCCTGAGCACTCTTCTCCAGTATCCCATCTCAAATTAGTTGATTTTTTTTCTTACCCATTTTTTCCTGGTCCAGCTGTCATTACCAATCATCTCAGACAATAGTCTTGGTGAAAGAACAAAAAGACTTTATTGCAGCCCAAGGACAATAGTGATCAGCCAGCGTTAAGGTTGGTGCTAAACTTCCCTGCCCTCTTGTCACTATATATAGACTGGAGCCACCTAGCCCCGCCTGTTTGCAATGTAATATTTTGACTTCTGCCTGGTTACTGCAAGGTAACCATTTGATTTCTACCTGGTAACTGTACTACAACCTTTTGTTTTTATGCCTGTAACTGTAATGTAACCTTTTGATTTCTGCCTGGCAACTGCAGTAAAACTCCTCCCAACTGTTCTTTGAAAACGGTACCAAAACTCAAACTCACCTAATACATATAACACAATCCATCTGTCTGTCTATCTATACCAGGGATAGGCAACCTTTTTGAGCCCTGGGCAGGTCCCCCGAAGTCCTCCCCTCCACTGGGCCGGGGGGGGGAGGGAATGGTGGCGTGCATGCTCACACGCACGCACGCGCCCCGGCGGCGACTCGTTTGCATATGCGCAGTACTCCTGCGCATGCGCAAACGTGTCGCAGCCGCCATTTTGGAAATCAAAATGGCGGCTGCCACTTGCGGCCGCGCGGTGGCCCACTTGGGCCGGTAAGTGCGGCGGCCTGGGCCAGAACCGGCCCAGGGGCCATAGGTTGCCGGCCCCTGATCTATACACACACACATACATACAGCACAACCAATACAGATTTTATATATACATTTCCCAACTTCATCTATAATGACAGAACCAAAACTCCTTTGGGCAACTCTCACATCCATACATGGTGATGGGGAATTTTATAGCTTGGACAATTATGACTTTGGTGTTCAGTTGTATGCCTTTACTCTTAAGGATCTTACTTAGTTCTTTCATCACTGCCCTTCCCATTTCTAGTTTTCTTATTTCTTGGCTACAGTCACCATTCTGATCAATGTTTGATCCTAGGTATGGGAACTCTTTAACTATTTCTATTTCTTCATTGTTTAGGTTGAATTTATGAATTTCTTCTGTAGTCATTATTTTTGTTTCTTTATGTTCAGCATTAAGCCTGCCTTTGCACTTTTGTCTTTGACCTTTAGTGATTCTACCAGATCTGTGGTGTTTTCTGCTAGTAGTATGTTGTTGTCCACACATCTAAGATTGTTAATGTTACTTCCCTCTATCTTCACTCCACCTTCTTTTGAGTCTAAACCTGCTCTTCATAAGATATTTCTAGTATACAAATTGAATAGCAATAGCAGCTTCGTTTATATACCGCTTCATACCACACTGTGCAGTCTCTACGCGGTTTACAACTATAAGCTAATCGCCCCCAACAAGCTGGATACTCATTTTAGCCACCTCAGAAGGATGCAAGCCTGAGTTGAGCCTGAGCCCTGGCTGGTGTTGAACTCGCAACCTTGTGATTTGTGAGTGAGTGGTTGCAGTACAGGCATTTAACCACTGCACCACCAGGGCTCCTTTGAACAGGTTGACAAAATGCAGGTACAGATTTTTCAACAGGACTATCAAATGTAGTAGCACTCCCACAGCTTTTCGTGATCTATACAATCAAATGCTTTGTTGTAGTCTATTAAACACATACTGATTTTTTTGGACCTCTGGGATTTCTCTTTCCATGAATGATCGGAGTCTCTCCTGCAGAATTTTAAAGCATAATATTTGGGGGATATATATATTTTTTATGTTCTTCCTCCCCTGTGCTGTTTTAAGTGAGGATTTTTTTCTTCATATTTGGAAATTATTTCTGATCACTTTGTGTTTTGACTAGAATTTACCCCCGGAGCAGGAATAGGAATCACATGGCTCTCTAGCTATTGTTGGACTACAGTTCATTCACAGCAGTCTTAGCCAGCATAGTTAATGGTGAAGAACACTGGGATTTGCAATTTAGAAACCTCTGGAGGGTGCATGTTTTCCACCTAGGCCCTAGTAGACATGAGTCTGAGTCAAAAACAATGGGGAATATCTAGTGGGGAAGTGGGCTCCTTCTGTCATAGGACATGAGTAATGCTGATGCTGCATTACATGTTTGGCTGGCACAGCTTGGTAGGTTCCATTCCTCCCAATCCATTTACTCAGGTTTCTGTTCTAATTTGTTTTTTGTTGTGTGCCTTCAAGTCATTTCCAACTTATGGCGACCCTAAGGAGAACCTATCACGCGGATTTCTTGGCAACTTTCTTCAGAGGTTTGTCATTGCTTCCCCCGAGGCTAAGAGCATGTGACTTGCGCAAGGTCAACCAGAGTTTCATGGCCAAGCGGGGGATTGAACCCTAGTCTTTACAGTTGTAGTCCAACACTCAGACCACTATGCTATTTACTGCTCTCTCTGTTCTAACTTTTATGTTATTTATTTTTTATTTTATGTAAATTATATCCAGCTTTTTTCCCATGTAGAAAGAAAAGTGGCATCAGTTAGCAGATACCAGCTGTGGGGGTGAGGGGACTCACAATACCTGTTCATATTTTCAGTTCTTTAGATTGGTACAGCTTTGCTAAGGCAATTGTCATCTCTGGAGCTTCTTTGTGTGTGTTTAAATCATGGTCTAATTTTATATCCTCAAGTCTTTAGCTTGCTAAAAAAAAAAGATTTAAATAGGTATTCCTATAACTCAATATGCTGATCACAGGATCATTTTAATGTTGCAGTAGATTTTCTTGTTTCTATGACTTGACTGAATTCATGCAGTTTAGCTTCATCTAACCAACTTTTTTTGTTTGGTCCCCCTCTCCCCCTCCCCCATGTTATCAGGCTAAAGAAATACTTACGAAAGAGTCCAATGTTCAGGAAGTACGATGTCCTGTTACAGTCTGTGGAGATGTCCATGGTCAATTCCATGACCTTATGGAGCTTTTTAGAATCGGTGGGAAATCACCAGACACAAACTATCTCTTCATGGGCGATTATGTCGATAGAGGCTACTATTCAGTGGAAACTGTGACTCTGCTTGTAGCCCTAAAGGTATGTTTTGTAGATATTTAAGGATCAGGGAAGTTAACTTCTAGATTACAGTCATTTTTTTCCCAAATGTGGGAACCTTTATGTTACTTAGAACATAACTGATGTACCCAGCTGCTGGACTGTTACATTGTCTGTCTGTCCTCTGTGGCTAGGTGCGTTACCCAGAGCGCATTACAATTCTACGAGGCAACCATGAAAGCAGACAAATTACACAAGTATATGGTTTCTACGATGAATGTCTACGGAAATATGGAAATGCCAATGTTTGGAAGTATTTCACAGATCTGTTCGATTATCTGCCTCTTACAGCTCTAGTAGATGGACAGGTAATCTCCCCCCCCCCATTTGTGTGATATCATTAGATGCTAGTAAATAAAGCTTGCATTCTGTAAAGCTGATTATCACAGTTCTAACTGCTGCTTGTGTATACACTCTTCAGTGCCAAACATTATCCATGTAAGAAACTGACGAAAAATGATCCTTAACTTAATGTGTCAGTGGCCACAAAATAAATCAGTCTTGGAATAATAGTTTAATTTTAAAGGTCATGTAGTACTTTTGTGCTAACCATAGTTAAGAATTTGCATGATTGGGAATTAATCTTTGTTAGGGGGGAAAATATAGAAGGTGTTTGTATGAAGTTAAAGTATAATTGGTTTGGGAAACCTTTTTTGGAGGGGTATTAAGATTAAGATTAGGAGATATTAATAAATAATATTTTAGCATATAGCATATATTAATTTCCTCTAAGTATTGGGTTAATTGGTTTAAATAAAATCACTAGTTTTTGAGAATATATATTTAGATTTTCAAGATTTGCAATAGGATTTAAAAAAAAAAAGAATTCGCATGATCAGCAGTCTAGTATAGAGTAAAGCAAAAGCAGCTTCATTTGTATACCGCTTCATATCGCGCTATGCAGTGTCTAAGCCGTTTACAACTTAAAGCTCATTGCTCCCCAACAGCTGGGTGCTCATTTTAGCGACTTCAGAAAGATGCAGGCCTGAGTCAAGCCTGAGCCCTGGCTAGTATTGAACTCGCAACCTTGTGGTTTATGAGTGAGTGGCTGCAGTACAGGCATTTAACCACTGCGCCACCAGGACTCCTGGTGTAGATTTCTGTGGTTTATTGCTAGCACAAATTGTGTCTTGCAAACCATTATCATACCAGTTTGATACCTTGGCTTGACAGCTCCTTGTGAACTACCATACATAAGCTGATTTAAACTTGGACATCATACCAAACCATAGTTTGATATTAGCTGAATGCAGTTCCAGAAGATAATTATCAGAAGATAATTAGATGCATGTGTACTATTTTTATATATATATGATGAGTAGGATATTGCTACTGAGCCAGCATAGTGTAGTGGTTTGAGTGCTGGACTATGACTCTGGAGACCAGGGTTGGAATCCCTGCGCAGCCATGGAGCAAGGCAAAGGCTAACTCCCTCTGAACAAATCTGACCCCCCCCCCAAAACAACAACAACAACAACAACAAACTGATAGGGTCACCCTAAATTGGAAACAAGTTGAAGGCACACAACAGCAGTGATATTGGATAAACTCCTTAATGTACGTCTTAAATAGCAAAAGTGAGACATTAGATATTTTTATGTCTAGTGTTGCTTTATCTAGTAGCATTATGAGATGGGCCTCAGGAAGTCTTTAGTGGCTGCACTCCATTCAGTTCTTCTAATACATCTACATGGGTGCAGCTGGAAGCTTCCACTTCCATTTTAGCTGTCTGTGTTTGGACCAGGACAAACTCTTGACTGATTTTTACCATGGTTAGTGTAAAAAGCTACCTTCATAAATGATGGCTTAAAGTTCACTTGTTTCAACGTAGTAGGCTGTGGTTAATCTTGGCTTAATCTATACAAGCTAAATAGCACATCCTTACTTCATCTCAATCCTGTTGGAATACACAACATTCTTCTCCTTTTGATCTGAAGACACTTATGCCCAAAATTTAAGGCAATTTATTCTGCTGTTTTTGAGAAGAATCGTTTTTGATTTTTTTAATGTGTGGTTTGACTCCCAAATTGAGTTTACGATTGAATTGAGGGTGGAGGAGGGTGAGGCCAGGTTGGTGGGTGGTCACCTGATCATCCCCACCAGGGATGGGGATCTCCCTTGTTTGTGTTGGCGTCCAGAAAAGGTGCTGTTGCCTTTCCCCCCTGCTCTGCTGGCTTCACTTTATAGAACACAAATGGAAAAGAAAGCAGAGAGAGGCTATTTGATTAAGTGAATATGCACATGTGTGGCAGAAATTTTAAAAACCCTCATATCTGCTGTGGTCATGTGACCACATATAAACTTATATGGTGAACATGTGCATACAGTCCAAAAACAGTCCTTTGCACCGATGTGACTACATAATGGGGGTTCCATGTGGCTTTCTAGACTAATTTCAGTTCGGATTAAAACAGGTGTGTGTGGCAATAAAGGGGTTAAACTGGAGCAGGGATATTAGTCAGTGGAGTTGGCACACAGTCCTCATGTAGATTCAGCCCTTAGCAGAATTAAACACATCCAGAAGTCTCTAGGTCTCTATCAGGAGAATGTGGAAAGTTGGAAGGTTCACTGCAACTTCTGTTCCTGACCCAAAACCATGATTTTGTGTATGTCCAAATACTCCATTGAAAAAATATGTTTTAGGAGACCTCAGATTCAGAAGATTTTAATTTTCAGTAGTAATTTTTTTCTTCTTTCTCAGTTTTAATCCAAGGGGAGATACGTACATACAAGCGCATTCTCTTAATACAAGATGGTACAATAGAGCAACAGTTGATGCTAGATATCAACAAACAAAATTACTGTTTGTTAATCATATAATTTAATCCTGTTTCTATCTCTTCTTCAGATATTCTGTCTCCATGGTGGTCTTTCTCCATCTATAGATACACTGGATCATATCAGAGCTCTTGATCGTCTGCAGGAAGTTCCACATGAAGTAAGAACAATAAGAATGTATTATGCCCTTATTGAAATGTTGGACTTTCAGCCTTTTCCCTTGTTTGAATGCAAGTACTTAGAAAAACTGGGTGTGGCTAGTGCGTCGCCCTTGTTTACTCTTAACTGGGATGAAGTCCTGTAGAACTTGATGGGGCTTTCAGTAGGTGTGTACAGTTTTGTTGTGGAAAAAGAGTTAGTGTGTGTGAGAGAGAAACATATAATTTAAATTGACTGAATTTTAAATACTAATTGTTCTACAAAAAAAAACAAAAAACCAGAGTGATGAAAATGTATACTTTGACTCTGATTATAGTAAGAGAGCCTAGTACCATATTCTGAAACTGATCTTTCTTCATCGTATTCTTTTTATACTACACCCAGAATTAATTACCCTGAATAGTGGCCAGTCGTTTTATCATGCTGCTCTAATACTTTTTAGCGGAGATGTTCTCATAACGGATTGTTATGCACACCTCTCAGTTGAAACGCTTGGCCCATTCAGTTGCCTAGCTGTTTGGTTAACAAAGACAAACCTGGATAATTCAGAACAATTTAGTATTCCTTAACTGTAGAATGGGTGGGCAACTTGTCGCCCTTCACATGTTTTTGGACTAACTCTCACAGCCCTAACCATTGGCTATGATGTCTAATGCTGATGGGAGTTGTAAGCCAAAAACATTAGAGGACTAGAGCTATTTACCTGGTTTAGAAAGCGGCTAGTACGTTGCTATTACAGAAAGATTTTTTCAGAGAAAAAGGGTACATCTACACTCTAGAAGTAATGCAGTTTGATACCATTTTAATTGCCATTGCTCCATCCTGCAGAATCCTGGAATTTGTAGTTTTGTGAGGCACCAGCACTCTTTGGCAGAGAAGGATAATGACCTTGTGAAACTAGAAATCCCATGATGGGATGGAGATACGGCACTTAAAGTGGTGTCAGCCTGCATTATTTCTATAGTGTAGATAAACCCAAAGGGCTGGGAAGCTTTTTGGATAAGTCAGGGTTTAATAAATTTGGAAGTAATAGAGCTGTAACCTCCATCCTGCACTATAGTTTGCATTGAGATTTGGCATCTGCTTTGCCTTGCAGAAATTAATTTTATGCTCACTTTGAATCAAATCTTGGATGTTGGTGTATTGAAAATTGTTGTGTTGATTACTTAGAACAGGGGTGAGAATAGTGTAGTCCATGGATTGTATCTTCAGAAGGATCGCATGCGATTCTAGACATCCCCACAGACCCTCCCCACGCCCCCAATATCTCCTTTTTAAAATCTGGCCACCATCATATGGCATTAAACAATAAATATGGCTGATTCAAGTATTCATAGTGTCAATTATAGTCACCAGAGTGGCAGCTGTGACATCCTGGCTGCAGCTCCTAGAGCCAGAAATGGCTTGTGCGGCCTTCCAGGCTATATAGAATGCTCAGCCTCTGCTTTAGCATTTCATATTGTTCCTCTCACCTTGCTTTGAAACTGTGCTGAGCATAGACTAGAATATTAATCATTGGGCACTAATTCAGGAAGGATCAGAGAACTGGTTTTGGGTCCCAGAGTAGCTCCCCACTTCTCAAACCTTGTATAAACAGGATGTTGTCAAGGGTCTGGCCCAACCTCATGAGTTACACACCCCTGACATTGCAGATATTCTGGTCACAGAACCAGTTGCAGCTTCCAACTGGCACTGAAACCAGGGATATGGCTCTGCTTCTGCCAGGAAAGGTGGGGAGGGATGAAAGCTGTGAGCACAGCCAAGCACTGTTTGCAGGACCATCTCCGAAGCTTTGCTTAGGTTCTAGCAGTGGTAAAAGCCCCCCATGGTTCCCACCAGTTTTAGAAATAACAAGAGGCATTTGCAACTGGGGAAAGGCATGACGATTATCTGCTGTTACCTTACTTCTCAGATCAGATCAGAATAATGGGGAATGTGTTCTTGTTTGGGAGCACACCTGCATGACAGATCCCCAGGGTGGGCTGTGAAGGAGAGGCATTGCAAGACTTTTTGTGGTCAGGTTGGAACTACTTGCAAGATAAGTTAGGCCACAAATCAGAGGGGCCTCCCCTAGTTTAATATTTTTTTGCCATAATCAGTTTTATGGCATATTTTTATTGGATTAAATCCCAGTAAAGGTCATGTAACAGTGCTGGTGGAAGCTGAGCTCCCCCTTTCTCCTTTTTTTCAGTCCCTCCTTCCTGAAAAGATTCTCCCAAAGTCATAGTTCAGGGAATTGTAGGGAGAACCAGGTGGAGGTTTGGAAGTACTCAATGTTTGTACTTGTAACAGCACAAGGCGTATCACTCTCATGTGCATGAAAGCCCTACAACGAACTCTGATAGTGTTCAGCCACATTTGAGTTGAAAGAATGGGCCTTATAAACTGATGTTGATGTCATCCAAAGTTTGCCAGATGAGTCAGTTCTTGAGATTGTACATTGCTTTTAATGGAAGGGTGTGTGGGTCCTTTAAATAAAACATTGCTTTTGTGTGCACACATCTAAAATTATGTCCAGTTGCTTTGCATGCAAGAGCTGATCTTGCAGGATTCTGGCATCCCTCAGCTGTTCTCTTGAATTCTATTTCTTCATTTAACTCTCCAGTTTCTGTTCCTTTCAGGAATTAACTGGTTTTTTCTCAGTATCTTGACTGTCTTTCTGTTGGCTAATTATGTTATTCTAGTTTTAATTTTAATTTCAACTGAACTTTTAGTACCCCTTTATCAATTTTATCTCTAAGCAGCAGTATTTATTTCTTTTCAACTTCCTTTTTTGCCTGCTAATATATAAATAAAATGGTGCTCTCTTACACTTTTTGATATTGAACATCATCTACTGCATACTGAAGACATTTTTCTGCTTTCTTCAAGTTTACTCTTCTTAAAATTGACTTCAGTTCCTCCCCTATCTAGCTTGTTTCATCTGTGTCTGACTGTTGCTGGTAATACAGTCGCCCCTCCGTTTTCGTGGGGATCCGTTCCAGACCCCCCGCTCGTAAAAATGGAAAATCACCAATATTCAAGCCCCATTGGCTTGAATGGTGGCATATGCCCACATGCACCCCATTTTGTCCATTGTGTCCCTCCCCACCTGCGAACGGGCAAGACCACGGACTCAAAGTCCATGAAAACGGAGGGACGCCTGTACTATCTCTTCCACTTTTTCCTTGGAGGTGTTTTGTTTCTTCATTTTGTTCTCAAACTTCTGTTGATTAATCCATTTCCTGAGACCTTTAATGCTTTTAATGCATTTTCTCTATTGATACTGTACCTCTTAAACATTCTGGGAAATGTCCAATGTTGCAGAAATCAACTTGCTTCTCCATGCAGCGTCCTTCTCTACCCCAAACCCCACCATATTCCACATGGTCCCCAAGACTCCAATGAAGACATGGGTCATACGCAGGGAGGAGAATTTACTTTAGCACTGGTGCCCTGCTGTGGGCAAACAGAGATAGATCCAACCTCTTGATTTTATTTATGAGCTCATTTTCACATTTCTGAAGACAGTGCACATTTTATCCTGCTTTACTACTATAAAGGTTTTTCTATTATATGCAAAATACAGTTGATTTAAAGATATGCAAGATCTAATACTTGATAGGTTAAGTTTTGTTTTAATTACTTGTTAATTCTTAATCTGTACATACCTACATTCATACATACATACTTAATTGATTTTGTTTACGCTCTACTTTTCTCCCAAAATGAGATTCAAGGCAGTTAAAATGCAATTCAAGGCAGTTTTATTGGTTTGTTTTTTTTTAACAGGGTCCGATGTGTGATCTCTTGTGGTCTGATCCAGATGATCGTGGTGGCTGGGGAATTTCTCCACGTGGTGCAGGCTACACATTTGGTCAAGATATTTCTGAAACATTTAATCATGCCAATGGGCTTACATTGGTATCTCGTGCTCATCAGCTTGTAATGGAGGTATGATTATTATGATGTGCCTATTACCTGAGGTTTAAACCTTGAAAGGTGGTTTCTCTCCTAGAAAAAAAAGATTGTATACAGTCTCAGCCCCTGTGCAAGCAGGGATTTAGTGTTCTTCAAGCATAATTAAGTTATTTTTCAAAGTTAGTTACATGCTTTTATATGGATTTGTCAATTGTCTTTGCTACTCTCTCTAACAGCCATTCTGGTAATAAGAGGTGGCAAAATACACTTCTGGTTCTACAAGTAGAGCTTTGGATGATTCCTAGTAGATTGGCAATGATTTTGGCTCCCATTTTTTGAATTGGGAGTGGTATGAATTGCAGTAGAATGACCTGATCCAAATTACACTGGTAAAAGAAAAGAAGTTGTAATTACTAGGAAAGATTTTTGGATACAAACAATGTATTCTCTTTAGTTCTGTCACTCAAAACAAATTGCTGGGTTCAAAATTTTTCTGAGCATGTTTTCTCCCATCAGACTCCAAGCATGTAGTCAGTCTACCACTCCTGTAACAAACATGCAGTTGTGACTGATACTAGTTTATGCTGATTTTAATGTACAAGTCTTTAAGGGACCTAAGGGAAAGTTTCATGTTCATCAACATAGCATTTTTCCTTTCTCAATTGAAAGAAATTGCCTGTGGTTAGCATTTGATAATACAAGCACATAGTAAAGGGTGATGGCATTGGTTAAAAAGCTTTAAAAACAAATCACACATCTTTTTAGAAAGTAATGAACACTTGAAATGTTAGTATCTGAAGGTGTTTGTCACATTGTGCCCTTCATAAGAGTTTGAATATTAAAATTTCATACATTCTTTGGGCTAGCTTACAACATTGCTCTGTTACTCTGAAACAGCTTGTTTGATACCAGTCAAGATATTTGAAACGGATGAAGTGAGGCCTTCGCTGATGGCTTTTAAACCACTACATATTTCTTTTTTCTGTTTTAAACCTTACTAAAATATTTTCCCTCTATTGCAGGGCTACAACTGGTGTCATGATCGGAATGTGGTCACCATTTTCAGTGCACCTAATTACTGTTACCGCTGTGGGAACCAGGCCGCTATCATGGAACTAGATGACACTTTAAAATATTCCTTGTAAGAAATAATTAGCTTGTTTTGACAGTTCAGGCTGCGGTCAAGAAGAGAGTAATTTTTCTACCTTGTTCTAAGTGTGTAGACAGAAAGTACAGAACTTTGCACTATGAACACTATGGAGTACCTGATGGTTTAAAGCAGGGATGGGCAACTGTGGTGGGACCAGAGTTACATTCAGTTATCTAGAACTAATCAGATGTGTACCTTTAAAAAATGTTTTTTAAAATTCTGGCCATTATAGAGTGAGTAATTTTGAATCAGGACAAGACTGGAGGGAAACTACGCAAAACTTTTCAGTGTAGTCCATTTGGTTTAGATCTATAAAACTAGAGAAAAATACAAACAAGCACTTGTTAGTTCTATTGAAATCCTCAACTTGGGCTGGATTGACATGGGCAAGGGGGATTGTAACTAGTAAAATGCATCCCTTGAAGGTAAACATCTAATTATTTTTTCCTCCTTCAACAGCCTTCAGTTTGATCCAGCACCTCGCCGTGGAGAACCTCATGTTACTCGGCGCACCCCAGACTACTTCCTATAAATATCTTCTCCTTGGTTTGGCCTTGAGCAGTAGTAGTACACCTGGCATTTTTTTGAAAAGCAACAATTTATGTGATAAGTTGAGGTCTGTCTCAGCAAAGCCTCTTCATGGACCAAACTGTGCCATAATGAGGATGAGCAGCTTTGAGCACAACTTAAGATTGACTTCAATACACTAATCAGTCCTTTATCTACCAGTCCAACAGCCAGTTTGCCTGCTCTTTAACTGTAGTAATCGTTTTCTTCTGGACTGTTCAAAGAGGAAAGGTAACTAACTCGTCTCCCTTTCATGCTTACTTGTAAATTTTAGTTGTAGTGTTTAACTGGCATGTATTAACGTTTTGAAGTTTAAGAAAAATGCACAGACTAACTTCCCTCTTAAGCCTATTGCCCTCTATTTTATGGACATAAGTAACTTAACTGGAGAGAAAAAAAAAATCTTGGGAGTATGTTGTCATAAGCTTTCCCTCCATTTAAACTAGATTACTGTTCTGTGTTGATCCTTTTTTTCTGTATATTTGTCATGAAAGTGCTTGCATCTTATTTGATGTAATTAAACAAATAAACTTGCAGATCATTATTCCAAACAGATGGGTATTATAAGGTGGCAAAGTTTGTCTCTCTCGTGCACAACTTAATTCAGAAGGTGAGTTGTCAGAATACTGCCTTAGTTTGCTTTCATTAAATATTTAGTAAATACTTGGATTTAAACATTTAGTAACAGAGCTAATGTCACTTAGTTTCATACTGTTACAAAGGCAGTAGCTTGTTTTTTAGGGACATATTTCATCTTCCTAGTCTTAATACAGGCTGTCAACTATCTGCAAGATTTTTTTAAGGAAGTCATGTTTGGTATAAAAGTTATTTGCAGGTACCTGAAGGAGAAACTTCACACTAAAGTATAGGTGTCTCTCCATTTTCCATCATTGTAACCTTGAGAACAGATTAAATTAATAGAGATTATAACTGAATGAGAACTACAGTATATACTCAACTATAAGTCGACCTCTTGTATAAGTCGGGGCAAGTTTTGGGGCAAAAATTATGGATTTTGGTATGACCTGTGGATAAATTGAGGGTAAAACCTAGGTATGTGTAACAAAAGATCTAAAGGATGAAGCAAAGGAAAACAATGTCAAAGAACTTACAGAATTCCAGCGGACATAACTATTTGTGCTCACTCGAAAGATTGGATGGAGGAGGGGGGGATCAGTGCTTCCAGGACAGATTATACTCTTGCCTTTAACCAGGGGATAGTTCCTTCTTTTAAAAAGAGTTAAGATACATTACTTACATTGGCCCATGGATAAGGTGACTCAGTTTTTTGGGATCAATGTTTGACCTAAATTTCTAGACTTATACATGAGTATATACAGTAATTTTCCAATAGATAAGGGTGGAACATCTTATGACTTGGGTAGCTCCTCCCACTTGCTCCAGTAATGTCAGGATTTGCCCATTCCCTTCAGTTCACTAAATCAGTCTTCTGTATTTTAACAGCAAAACTTTAATTCAGTAACCAAAGAAGTTAATAGCATGACTTCTGTAGAAAGAATTACCATAATCCCCAATTACAAGCAAGCAAGCAGGCTGTGCCCCTGCCCTGTTTACAGGCTTTTCTCTTATTCACTCATAAACCAAAACATTCCTGGATTCACACTCTCTCACCTTAATGCCCCTCTCGCACACTTCTCTTTCAGGCTTCCCATGAGACTGATCTTGGTGAATATCAGTACCATCCTCCCCCACCCATTTATTATTTAGCTAGGCAATTATTTTTCCTTGTACAAACACTGTAAATCCCATCAGGCTTATCACCATGCCTCTCATTCTTGTAATACCATGTTTGTGATACTGCTAACATATTTGTAGTCAAATCCACCTATTATAAAATCTAAACATAGACAATAGCATAACCAAGGAAAGGGAAAACAGCAAACATAGCAAACCAATTTTATGGCAGGATCTGCCAGCATCCCGACAGATAGGCAGGAAAATGAAAAGCCTTCTGATGTCCCCCACGTGGAAGGAGCAGCCCTAGCAGGCACTCTTTTTCCTACTTTCCTACTTTGATAGAATGTGCTTTCTTCTGCTCTATTTAGTCGCTGCAACCACTCCCAGCTCCTGCCTTCCATGTAATCTTTTTGCCGCTCCTCAGCCTTTTTGGCTTCTATCTCCTATATGTACAAAACAAGACAAAACAAAAACCTCTAACTTTTAGCTTTAACTTGAAGTCCTTAAACCTTATTTTGTGTTTAGCCTCCAGTGCCTTCCCCACTCCCTTCTTCCCCATCTTTTTCAAGAGCGCATTGGGATGGAAAGGCTACATCAAATGGAGGAGAGAACTTCCCGCCTCGTCGGTGATTTGCTTCCCTTCTGAATCCACTCATCCTTGGTGGGAGATCAGGAATTCCCTTCAGAGGATGCAGTGACAGGAAAGGGAGCATGGGAACAGATGGGTGAGGAAAAATCCCGCCATGTGCTGCTTTGTCCATGTGCCACCATCAGCCAGTTTGCAATGAGCCCGGGGTCAAGAAGGTGAGCAACACTGAGGAGGATGAGGAAGGTGCTGCCACCACTCAGCCTGAAATGGAACAGGAGTTCAGGCGATAACACTGAAGAAGACAGGGAAGGGGTGAGTACTCCCTCCTCCCCATGGCTGGAAACGAACCTCCCCTGAACTAGTGGCCTGACTCAGCAGTGATAGCCCAGGAAGCCACCGCCATTGTCCTGGCAGACATGATCATGCCACCAAGCCAGTCATAGAGGGCAGGTGGACAGTTGCTCCATCTCTCCCCCCTCCCCCAAACCAGTAGTGACCCTCTGACATTGAGGGGTTTTTTTTCAGTCTGGGAACACTGCGGCATAAAGCACACAGGAGCACAGTGACCAGGTTTCAATCCTGCACACCATGGACAAATAGGAGACGACAGAGACCTCCTCTTCCAGCCCCAAGGGCCACTGTCTTGGCCACGCGGGCAGTAAAAGGCCTAAACAGGGCCTAGCAGAAGCAGAGACCTCAGTTTCTGAGTCTAAGGTAGTCTACTAGGTTCAGCCAGGCCACCAGACAAGCAGCAAAGAGACTTGCCATACCTCTACAATGGCAAGCATAGCATACGCCACACACTCCTGGGAGGAGTCTTTTTGGCCATCCAGGGTATCCGCACCCTTCTCCAGCACATCTCAAATTAATTTTCTTCCCGTTTTCTTTATTGTCCTGCTCTCATATCCCTACATGTTAATGGGAATACAGTGCCTTGGACGATTCTAACTTTAGTGTTCAGCTGTATATCTTTACACTTTAGGATTTTGTCTCGTTTTTTGTCTTGTACTTCCCCATATAGCATAGGTATATTGGAGGAATGCTGCCTCCAATAGGCTATTTCCAGTATGTGCTTAAATAATTATTTACTATGAGGTTTATGGTACAGTTTGTCCTCCTCATGGATGGCCTGTTCCTCCTTGCCTCCTCCCTGGTCATGTCAAAGCAGAAGAGATGCTTGGAAACATCAACAGAGGGAGAGGCCAGCCCTAAAAGACACGTGAAGCCCCTTTATCTCTCCAAAGACTTCCCATTGCTGTCTCCATTAGTCAGGGTCCTTTTGAGAATCTCCTCAAAAATAGAGGTGGTTATGAATTTTCTAATCGAGAGACAGTCTCCTCCATCCCAGGAGGACCTTTTATTCCCATCCCTCTTCAAAAGTCACTGAAACAATGAGAAAGGTTGGCTCTGCTAAGGAGTTGCCCCCCCTATGCACCCTGAAAATTTTTGAGGGGGTTTGTCAAAGGGGGGAAAAACAGACGTGCCTGTTAACTAAAATAGTTATATTTTTCAATAAGAATGGGCTTGGGGGTTCCGGAGCTCTGGGTAGATTTAGCCCTAGCCTATGAGGGCTTGATTTTTCAGTCTTTCTGAAAGTGTTAGGATTTACAAAAGAATTGTTGGAACGTACACCCCAGCATAATAGCTTTCTCTATATGTTTCAGGCACAGTAGCTAAATCTTTGCCCCTCTTGTTATAAGACTAGTGAATGGATGGCTGTATTCTTGTTAACTGTTTTTGAGTTGACTCCAACTCTTGGCAGCCTTATAGATGAAGTATCTCCAACCCCCCTGTCCTCCAGTGTTCTGATCAGGTCCTGCAAGTTCATACCTGTGACCTCCCTAATAGAGCCTATCCATCTAGCATGGGGACTTCCTCTCTTTCTACTTCCCTCCACCTTTCCAGTCATTATTTTCTTTTCTACTGTCATGCCTTCTCATGTTACAGCCAAAGTATGACAGTCTCAGTTTTATCATTTTGGGTCCCAGGGAAATTTTTGGCTCAATTTTTGGCCATCCACAGTATCTTCAGCACTCTTTAGTATCAAATTTCAAATGAGTTCTCTTCCTATCCACTTTCTTCACTGTCCAACTTTCACATCTATACATGGCAATAGGGAATACAATGGCTCGAATGAGTCTAACCTTTGTGCTCTGTTATGTATCTTTATACTTTAGGATCTTATCTAGCTCTTTCATGGCTGCCCTTCCCATTCCTGATCTTCCAATTTCTTGACTGCAGTCTCCATTTTGATTAATATTTGATCCTAGGTACAGGAATTCCTCTATTTCAACTTCTTCATTGTCTAGATTGAATGTATATAGGTCTTCTGTGGTCATTATTCTTGTTTTCATTATGTTTAGCATTACATCTCCCTTTGCACTTTCTTCTTTGATCA
Source organism: Phrynosoma blainvillii (assembly GCA_026167975.1). Classification (NCBI taxonomy): domain Eukaryota; kingdom Metazoa; phylum Chordata; class Lepidosauria; order Squamata; family Phrynosomatidae; genus Phrynosoma; species Phrynosoma blainvillii. The sequence goes on along the minus strand of JANUYF010000002.1, from coordinate 154,301,050 downwards.
TCTTTAATAATTGTTCTGTGATGTTTTCTGCTAGTAGGCATCCAGATATCTTAGGTTGTTAATATTCCTACCTCCTGTTTTTACTCCTTTTTTCAAATCCAGATTTTTTGAAGGAATTCTTCCTCTGCTCTTCTGTAACAGAAGGTTAATCCTACCAAGTCCTTTACTGGTTTTTATGACTGAAGAGTCAACAGTTCACTCAGTATAGTGTCCTCAGTGATCCAATAGGATAATAAATAACCTGTTGACATGAAGTTAAAAGGTTAAGTGGCTGGTAAGTCCATCCTCAGATGAAGTCAAATATAATTCTGAATATATAGTTCCTGTTAACACAAATATATATATAAAATATATAATTCTTGTTAACACAAGGTGCATCCATGCATTTGTAAGGAGTCACCAGTATCTACACAGAGTATGTTAACCTAATCTTCCTCTTACCTAGTCAAGGCCATAGTCTTATTTTATATTGGGGTGCAGATGATCCACTAAAGAACTGCTCACCAGTTCTTTCACCATCTTGGAAGCCAAGGTGATTACATTGAGACTGTCGTACTTTGGCCATGTGAGGAAAAATGAATCAATAGAAAAGACAATGTTCCTAGAAAAGAGGGCAGTAAAAGGACAGGAAGACTGCATGCAAGATGGTAGACTCAATCATGGAAGACATGGGCCTGGGCCTGTAGGACCTGAGCAGAGAGGCTGAGGGCAGGGGATCTTGGAGATGTCAAAGGGAACTTGGGGGCAGTTGACAACAACTTCCAGGGATTGCTCCTCCCCGACAGGAGACACTGGTTTTCCTTTTACCTATTGGAGAGAATGGGAGGAACTACCAAAGTTATAGGATGTTCGACCCTCATCTGCTGGAAATGGACGTATCACAGATAAGAATCAAGGTTCCATTTTACATTATTTGGTGCTAGCTGTAAAGTTCAACTTCCTGCAAGAAAAAGCCTATTTCTAACAATTTTGGTAACAAAGATACACATATTGGTAAGGTGTGTTGGAATCTAGAATGAGAACAGTGGCATAAGGCTAAAGAGGTAGTTAGCATATAGTTATATAGTTAGCATCAAACTTCTCTTCAAAGACCATGACAACTAGAATGACATCCAGTTGCAGATCTGTATGCAGTTGCCTTGGTTTTTTTGTTTTCATTACACCCACGGTGTACACTTCATCACAGCTGTTTTCCTCCCTTCCTTGGTTAATGCAAACAATGGATTTACAAAGGATAGACGAGAGTTTAAAAAAAAAAATCAAAGATATAAATGTAGATACATCCAGACAGAGGGCTAACAACACAACTAGCCAAAAGGCATTGTGGAGCCATCCCATCTTTTCATGAGCATTAAACAAAATGGAAAAGTAGTAGGACACCCGTTACAAAAGGCAGAAAGCATCCTGGATTGAGCAAGCACTGGCAGAGCACAAGTCCCCACCAGCATACTTATATTAGTATCATAGGCATCTCCCTTGACTGCACTTCCTCCCCAATGTACAAGAGCAGCTAGGGAGATTTACTTAGGCATGCCTCTTTTCTCCCAGCTCCTCTTGCACACCTACTGGAGAAAGAGCAGACTTCTTTCTTCTGGGTCTATTCCAGAGGGTCAAGTGCACCTGGAATAGATCCCAGTATGGGCCCAGGTGAAGATGTGCAAGAAGAAGTGTATCTTCTTAGGGAACATCAAAGTACATATGCTGCTCAACCCTAATATCAGACAAGTCATCAAAATAATCCTAGCTGACATATAGGCCTCCCCTCTTCCCCACCAAGGTTCCATGTTTTGAGTTAGGACAACTGCTGAATTAAAACCCCTGTCTGGAAGCACTCCTTGTTTGGGAAGAGAATGATCATTTCATCCCTCTATTAGCGAGAATTATTCATTTCAAACACTTTTATTTCATCCAAGGAGGCAGACCACACCGTTTCGAGCATAGATTTCCTGGTGCTTGTCTGTGGGGAAGTAATTCCATCACATTTCAGCTGCTGTAAAAAAGGGGGATGGGGGAAGCAGTGTATTTAAAGAAGAAAACATGATTCTGTAAAGATTAGTCTTTCATTCAGAAAATATTTCTGTAAGCTCCAGCCATGTCCAGCTTTTTAACGAAGTGTAACCAGCTCTTCTGAAGAAGTTGGGTGAATGGCCACAGTTCGATCAAAGTCAGCCTTTGTTGCTCCCATTTTGACAGCCACTGCGAAACCCTGGAGCATTTCATCACATCCCAACCCTTGCATGTGAAGTCCAACAACCTTAAAACACAAAACCATACTCATGTTAAACATAGAACACTTATACTTCCCAAGGAAATTTTTAACGAAGATATACAAATATATACCTCAGTAACACCTGCCTTTCTGCATTAGGTAAACATAGTCTGGAAGAGTGGGCAAATTCCTAGACCCACTGTGGGCTGCACCTCTCTCCACTTCCCATTTTGTAAAACTGCTTCTGCATAAACTAGTTGGGGGTACACTCTGTTGTAATGACAAACTGCTGCTTCCTGCAGGAGCAGTTAGTTCTCCATGCTCTACCCCAAATATACCTGACCCAGAAGTAGACTCCAGAAGCAAATATAAAAGGGGGAAGGCTGTATGTATAGCCAGTCTGTTCAATTTCTTACAAAAATGGTGCCTAGAAAAGTGTTCAGTACATTTTAACCTCTCTATTTTGAACAGAAAGAGTTTATGGGGGAGCAAAAGCAAAGCAGCTTCATTTATATACTGCTTCATACCACACTATGGGGTGTCTAAGCGGTTTACAACTGTGAGCTGATTGCCCCCCAACAAGCTGGGTACTCATTTTAGCAACCTCGGAAGGATGCAGGCCTGAGTCGAGCCTCAGCCCTGGCTGGTATTGAACTCGCAACCTTGTGTCCAAATTGATGGACATTTAAGAGCAGGAGAGAAACAAAAAGGTGACACAAGTAAGGTGAGAATCCTGAAGATAACTTTTAAGTGACCTGTGCATCAGGACAAGAAGAGCAATTCTAATAATGAAAAGGAACAGAAAACAACAACAAAGGAACAACAACTAGAGACCTCTTCCACATGATCTAGGAAATTTAAACTAAGAGTGGGGATGAAATATTTATAATTGGGGACAAAAATAAAAAAGACAATTGCAATAATACCACAAAGAACTTGATCAGGGGTAGGCAACCTTTCCTCTTTAAGGGCCAAGGGACTTCAGCTCCCAGAATGCTAGGAGCTATTGGCCAACATGGCTGAGGCTTCTGGGAGCTTAAAGGGGAAAGGTTGCCTACCCCTGAACTAGATTAAAGAGATGACAGATCATTTCAAGGGAGAGTCATTTGAAAGATGACCCCACAAATTTAAAAACAAGTGAAAAAGGCCCTAGGAGCACTTGGGAGAAAAATATCACCAGGAACAGATGGTATACCAATAGAGGTGCTTCAAGCTAGATAAAATCCACTTACCTTCTAATTAAAATCTGCCAACAAATATTAAAAAAAAAAATGGACCACAGATTGGAAACACTTGATATACATTCCAAGTGTCACAAAAGGGGACATTAGGGATTGCAGTAACCACAGGACCATTGCATTAATCTCCTTTGTAAGTAAAGTGATGCCCAAAATTCTCCAAAGACTTTTACTATATATGGTACAAGAAATGCCACATGTCCATGCTGGGTTCAGAAAAGGAAGAGGCCCTAGGAATAGTACAACACACATCCTATGGATAGTGATGTGCACCAAAGACTTTCTGTACTTTATAGATTACAACAAAGTCTCTGACTGCATAGATCATGGGAAATTATGGTTTGTTCTAAAACAAATAGGGATGCCAGAACACCTGATTCTCCTGGTGTTCTGGCACTCCCATTTGTTTTCGGGCAAACCATAATATGCAGACTACACAATTAATATGCAGAACATATATGGAAAGCTAAACTGGACTTGAGGGAAGGAGGCATGAAAACTGGGGGAAGGAACATCCAAAATTTAAGATAAGCAGATTATACCATACCAGCAGCAGAAAATAGCACAGCTTTGCAATGACTATTGAAAATCAAGAAAGCAGCAGCAAAAGCATGGTTACAGTCGAACATGAACAAAAAATAATGACCACACATGATTTACACAGCTTTAAGATAGCTGATGAAGACACTTAACTAATCAAAAGATTTTCTATACTTTTCCTCAATCATAAAATAGTCAAGAAATCTGAAGACTAGAAGTTGTAAGAAGGGCTATGAAAGTCCTAGATAAGTATTACAATATATCACTGAATAGCATGGTAAGGATTGTCCATGCCATAACATTTCCAATTTCTATGTATGGTTGTGGAAGCTGGACAGTGAAGAAAGTTGATCCAAAAATACCAACTCATTTGAAGTGTGGTGCTGGAGGAGAGTTTTATAGATACCATGGAATGCCAAAAAGACCAATAAATGGGCCCAAGAGCAAATCAAGCCTGAACTTTCCCTAGAAGCTAAAATGTCCAAACGAGGCCATTGTATTTTTGGACATATCATAAGATGACATGACTTCTTAGAAGATGACAGTGCTTGGTAAAGTAGAAGGAAGCAGGAAAAGAGGAAGACCACATTGTAAGTGGCTGGAGTAAATTAAGGAAGTGACAGCCCTAAATTTGCATGACTTGTTCCTGACAAGGTGTCCTGTAGGTCTTTCATTTGTAGGTTAACCATTTAAGTCAAAGCTCACTTGGCTGCAATTAACAACAAGTTGCTGGACAACTGCTCACAAAAACTTTACATATTCCTGCTTTGCTTACCTTTTCTTGCTTAGTGGCACATACTAGTTTCATCACACATTTTGTTTTTCTTTTAGTTACAGCATGATACATTGGAACAAAGCTTGTTATATAGGTTTTCACATTCTTTTCCCCATACGTAGATTTGGCTTCCTCTAGAAGAGATGAAGTGTTTGATTACAAAAAGAAGAATCGCAGCATTTTGTGCGTCAAACAGCAACAACTGCTTCCTTTGGCAGGCTTTTGTAACCTAGAGCTGTAGGACTGAATACCAAGTATCTTTATACTTAGTCCAGAGAGAATCCATGCAATGAATTAAAACTGCTAAGCTAAAAGCAAATGTTCTACAGGGCCCTGGTGTCATTGTTTTCAATTCACAGTCGAAGCCCTGTAAACCTGGAAGGATAAACTCTGTCCCACTTCACTCATACTGACAGTTACTATATTATTTTTAAAATGTTCAAACTGTAAAACTGATGACATAATAAAGGCCAAACGTTTCCTATATTGAAATTCAAGAGAACCCTCACCTGTGCTGAAGGGGAGCATTTAAGAATGATGAAGAGAAGGTATGCAATCATAGTCTGCGTTTGGGAGGGTAGCATGTAAGCCAAATAAATAAATAAATAATTTTTTGGCTTGAACTGTAATATTACTTTTTTATAGCAAGATAACCAGGACTGCAGCTATAACATCCCTGTCAGATTACTGACCAAGCACTACTTATGTATGCAAAATCTTTTGTTCTCAATATAGAGGTTTCACCAGCAGTACATCATTGCTGAGCCACTTTAGAATATTTTCTCTCTTTTTTGTTTGCAAAGTTTAATTTAATTTAAATAGTTTTATTAAGTTTTCCATTACTTTACAAATATGCCAATCAACTTCTCTCTCAGGCCCAAGAATTGTTTAGTGCGTTTAAAATATATACCACTGTCAATCACTGTGGGTATAGTTTGTCTTTGAAGTACTGGTTGATGGCTCCAAAATATTTTCTATTGGAACAGGAATACAGAAGCTATGATTTTTCAGGTGAAGCTGAACTGCAGCTCACATCATCCTTGATCATTATCAACGCTGGTTGTAGCTGATGGAAGTCCAGAATCCTCTAAAGGACCACATATTCCCCATCTGTCCCAGAACAATGTATAAAGGGGAAACCTCATATCACAGATCCTAAGCCTTTTTGCTTGTTTGTCATTGTTTTTTATAGCAGAGGATATATATTTTGTTCACTAAAACTTATGAACAAAGAGATGAGATCCAAAATCCCACCTTCTGTTAGTCCAACTGTTCCAATGGGTGGGTGACTGAAGACCACAGTAGGAATGTTCGTGTAGTCAAGTTTAGAATCTTCTTTACCTTCAAAAAGCCTGTGTGCCAGTTTCCGTCCTGCTGCTATTGCAACTGTAAGAATAAAATCTTGGTATATTACTGAATAAAGCTGTGTCCATATCCACTTGCATGCACGTCATTCATTGAAAAGGTATGTAGTATAGGAGTAGTGTACCACTATACTTAAATGAATCCCACAAAAGCAGATGGGAATCAGCAGACTTCCCAATGTTCTTACACTGCAATCCCCAGCACTCCTCACCACTGGCTATAATGGTTAAGCCTGCTGGGAACTGAAGTTCAGCAGCATTTGGAGGCATGCAGGAGTCCACTCCTTGAACTAAACAGAACTGGCAAACTCCTGTTGGTCAGTTCCTCCATGAAAATCAAGTTACAGGGCTGTTCACATGGGAGAGATACGTGTCTGGAACAGTGTTTATACCATAAGATATTAAATTGGGGAGAGTGATTTGCACAAAGCAACTCAGAATGCTTTAGATAGATGATTTTAGCATTATATGCCAAACCTTGGGTGTATTTAAGCCTCTTAGATAATGGGAAAATCTTAAGAAGAATCTAGTTGAACAGGGACAGTGTTAACAAAAGGCATCAAGGAAACAAGCAAAGAAGCTGGAGCAAAAGAATCAAATAGCATATATTAGAATCCTTTCTACAGTGACCACCCAGATGTCTATTGAAAGGACAACAGTAATGTGTGCTGTTTTCCAGCCATCTGAACTCAAGAAGCATGCTGTCTCTGCTCCCTTGTAATAGTGTATATCCAAGGTGGCTAGCAGCTACTGCTTCCTCTGTAATCCCTGAAGTCTTCTTGCCCCTTTAAAAACATACCATATTGTGGCAGCAAATTCTGTATTGTGTACAGCACTACTTCTTTTTGTTTGTCCCTAACATCCCATCAACTCAGCTACATTAAATTATAGTACATACCTCTAGCATTATTAGTCTCTCCACTTTCTCCAAACCATGCCTAACTTTTACCAATTCTATCATGCCCCCCCCGCCTTATTTACTTGCCTTCAGAAGCTGCAAACATTACACCTTCTTTCACATTGGGAAGTTGCTCCGCCTAATCATGCTTGTCACCCTTTTCTGTCTCGTTTCTTAGTTCTATGATAGTCTTTTTTGAACAGTACAAAATATTTCACATGCCCATTCTACAAATTTGTGCCAATGCACCAAGGTGCTGGTAGCTTTATTTTCAATCCCTTTCGTAATGATCCCACACATGAAATTAACCTCTTTACAAATTGGGTCAAAATGTGCACTGAGCTGATTGGGTCAAAATGTGCTCCTGATGGCCAAGATATCTTTCTTACTTGGCTCAGATCCTGTCAGGTGTATTTGTGAAACGAATCTAAAATGAGGGGCTCTGAGGCAAACATTTTTATGCACACAGAATCACACCCTGATACATTATCATCCCAGGGATTTATCTCTGAAACATGATGCTTGCACCATCTGAACAGGCACTTTGTGTTCTTATGTTATTTTGGGTTTTGTTTGTTTGTGCTACCCTCTTTTAGCTATATTCTATAAAGCACACAGAAAAGTTGGTGAGCAGAAAAAGAACCCAGACAGTCACCTCACTAGTCCCACATCCTTTCACAGTACTTCTCACTATTCTACATTTCTGGTGAAAAAAAGACAAGTTCCCACATAACATTATATAATCCTTTTTTTAAAAAAAAAAATACCATTACCTGGCGTTAGAAGTGCTCTCCCACATACATCTCCCAAAGCATAGATCCCCTTCCTGCTGGTATTTTGGAACTCATCAACAATAATGTGATTCTTTTCATCTAACTTAATATCCTGATATTGAAAGGGAAAATTAAAGTCAAAGTTGGCATTGAGGAGAAATGTATGTAAGACAAAGAGGACTGCAGAATCTTGGGTATCAAGGCTGTGTAACCTTTCAGAAAAATGGTATCAAATGATGACAAGGGATAGCTGGTCTTCCTCTCCCCACATAACTTTAGTGAAGAACATGTATAGGGCCTAAAGGGAGGGAATTATTTGAAGGGGTAGACAGGCAGTCACTTGCATATAGTCTCATCAAGAGCTTTACAGAATAATAGGGAAAGTCCCCCAATCCCTATACACTACGTAGAAGCCACTGCAATCAATAAGGGTCTGTTTCCTTGTTGACTGGGAAGCAGCTGACTGACAGTTCCTCCCATCCCAACTTATAGGAACAATCTCTGACATGAGAGGGAATTGCAACAGGTCCTATGTACCGGAGATCACTCCTGCTTCTACCTATCATACCAGAGATCACTTCTGCTTCTGCCTATAGTACTAGAGATCACTCATGGGAATGACAATCAGCTGCTTCCTGAGCAACTGGGCAACAGGCCCCCATTGATCACAGCAGCTGTTTCCCAGTAAGAGGGAATGCAGGGGTCAGGTCAGGATTCACTGCATAGCACTGTAGCATGGTGCTTACACATATATATCCCCCATACAGGATTCTGATCTAAATAGGTACTGCATCGATGTAAAAGAAAATAAAAATCGTTTCTACTCACCAGATGGTGAAGATTTAGTCCCTTTGTGTTGGGCTCTCTACCAATGGCCCACAAGAGACAATCAACATCATCAATTGTGTTAACGGTAGGTTTCTGACTTGGAGGAGAGGATATTACAGTTACTGCTAGCCGTCCTGAAGGTGACTTTGTGACCGACTTGACCTGTTGAGAAACAGGAGACAACTGAAGAAAGAGAGAGCAAGACTGTACAATACATTCACCATGAAGAGAAGGTACAAGAAGCAAATTGGATTTTAAGGCTTAAAACAGTGTTTTCATTTGAAGAAAATGAAAGAGGAAGTATGTGGGCAACATGTGCCAAAATTATAAGAAACCTGAAGGGTGGTCAAATGCTTTTTTCAGAGGATGGTGCTTGGGTTGTTCTGCAGTATTTCACTGTTTACAGCCAGTGGCATCACTAGGGGGTGCGGAACGTACCAGGTGACACCCAAAGGGGGGTGACACCACTGCTCCTCAAACACCAACCTTTTGGCAGAAACAGGCTGTAGTATTCATCTGCTTCCCTTTAAAATGCTTTAAGAGATGGAGGCAGTGGAGTGAAGCTCAGTGGAAGGAGAAAGGAGAAGCCCCAGATTTTTTTTAAAAATTAAAATTAAAATTTCAAATTTTTAAATTTTAATTTTTTAAAAAAATGAATTTTAATTTTTTTATTCTTTTTAAATTTTCTTTAAAAACCTCAAATTTTAACCAAATCTTCACTATGAGCTGAAACAAACTGGCATAAAAAGACAGCTTCCCAGTGGCTTGGGGGCATGGTGTACGAACAACGCACACTCCTAAGCCAAAAGAAAGCCAGCTTCATGCAGCCCTGCTGCCCACACATATGCCGGCTTCCTGGCACTGCAGCAGTGTGGCGTTTAGGCGCCTCATGCTGCAGAAGCACCAGGAAGCCATGGCAGACTGGAAAAAGCTGGATTGGGGAAAGCTGCGTGCGGTTGCCTCAGCCCCAACTTGGCTCTTTCAGTGGTGGAATGAAGCCGGCCCTTTGGGGTGGTCTGTTCCACCCCTATGTTTATGTAAGTACATTTAAGTTGTATGTCTGATATTATAATTTTGAGGTATAATTTTAATTTTGCTAGTTGTTTATGTCACAACTGTTAGCATTACATTCAGTGGTATATGGGAATTACGATTTCCGAGTAAAATTAGTTCCAAAAAGCATTACTAAGAATTCTGTATGTTGTGAAATGGGAGAAAGTTAATGGCGGGGGGCTGACACCATGAATTACCACACTGGGTGACCCCAATCCTAGTGACGGCACTGTTTACAACAAGCAGAGTAAATAATACAAAACTGTAACCGTCATAAAAAGAATTATGCATTACGGATTACGGAAGCAGTATCTTATGCAAAATTTACTCAGCTAGCAATTAAGTCAACTAATCTCTTTTAAAAAAAACCAAAAAACAAGAATATTGCTGCTCACCTGTGTCTGATTATTTTTGCCTTTTTTCAGGTTTTTAATATTTGCCTCAACTAGCAGGTCCATCTACTGGGCAGTCTGTCTTGGTGTGTTCTGTACAGTGCCCACAAGCTATTGGTAATTACACCAAAATAGATGGTGAGAGAACAGCAGAGATAAAGCAACTACAAGTGCCGCTGTGACCAGGGTGGGGAAAGAGAGGAGGTCAGCACTAATGGCAGCCATCACTGTTAGGAGAGAACACTGCCTTGCCTTTTCCTCAGCCACTCTGGAGTCAGCAGAGCAGCTTTCTATCCTGACAGAAACCGTTTTCAGCTGCTCCCCCTGGTGTGCCTTCAAGCCATTTCTGACTTATGGCAACCCTAAAGCAAACCTACCATGGGTTTTTCTTGGCAGGTTTCTTCAGAGGGGGCTTGCCCTTGCCATCTGCTGAGGCTAAGAGAGTGTGACTTGCACGAGGTCACACAGTGGGTTTCATGGCACAGCAGCAAGTTGTTTGGGATATGGGGATTTTGAAAAATTAAGGCTATAAAAATAATTAAAGGATTGTAGCATGAGCCCAGTATAAATGATGCTGGTTGGCATCTTGTATTAGCTTATGGAGTGGGTGTTTGGTATCCAATGGGATTTGGTTCCAGGACCCTGCCATGGATACCAAAATCCATTGATGTGCAAGTCCCATTAAAGACAATGACATACTAAAATGGTGTCCTGTATATTACATGGCAAAATCAAGATTTGCTTTTTGGAATTTTTAATATTTTCAACCCTTGGATGGTTGAATCTATAGATAAAGAGGTCCAGGTGTACTTTAGGTATTTAATTAACTTCTTCTGGCCTGACCCCTCCAAACCTGACAAAAACATCATTCAACCATGATCTGATTGCAGCAAGTTACAATCATGGCAAGTATAAAACCTGTGACTATTGCATATACTCATGTATAAGTCTAGACATTTTAGTTTAAAAAATTGACCCCAAAAAATTGAGTCGACTTATCCATGGGTCAATTACTGCACATAAACTCTTATTTTAAAAGGAACCATCTCCTGGTCAAAAGCAAGAGTGTAATCGGACCTGAAAGTACTGAAACCCCCCCCCCCACTTTCTCATCCATCTAGCCTTTAGTGTGAGCACAAACAGCCTCCTGGAATTTTGTAAGTTCTTTGGCATAATTTTCCTTTGCTTCATCCTTTACATCTTTTGTTACATGCCCCTAAATTTTACCCTCAACTTATCTATGAGTCACATTAAAACCCATAATTTTGGCCCCACAACCTGCCCTCAACTTGTACATGAGGTCAATCTATAGTCAAGTATACATATATACTTATACATGGTAAGTAGCTATAGTGAATATGAAACAGTTACCTAACTGTAACTGTTTTGTATTCATGATTTTAACATTACTGCCACAATCAGAACTTACACCCCAACCTACTTTACCAGGCATCAGCCACATGGGGAGAAAGAGGTGTTTTCTGTCAATAATCAGAGTATGGTTGAATGATGTTTCGTCAGGTTTGAAGGGATAAGGCCAGAAGAAGTTACTTAGGTCCAAAACACACTGCAGATATAATCCAGTTTGGGACCGCTTTAACTGCCCTGGCTCAGTGCTAGGAAATCCTGGGAATTGCAGTTTATTGTGGCACCAGAGTTCTCTGATAGAGAAGACTACATAAATCACAAAACTACAGTTCCCAGGCTTCCCTAGCATTGAGCCAGGACAGTTAAAGTGGTCTCAAACTGGATTATTTCTGCAGTGTGTTTTGGACCTTAGCTAAGTACTTAGTTAAATATAAGATGGTTCGGGCCACTACTTCTAAGGATAACCACCAAAGTATAACAGGCACTCTTCAGTTCTCATTATTCCCTGGTAGAGTAGCAACAGAACCTACTGATGTAGTGTGGCCCCAGAACCTAAAACTACAGCTACGAATGCATGATGCATAGAAGCCATTTTGTCATTGCTAGTAAAAAATGGTCTAATGGGTGTCTGGTGCTTTCTTGCATGCTAGGTTAAATAAGGATCCTTTATATATAATGTCAAAGGAGGAAGTTAAGCAAAGTTCCTCTAACTGGTAAATTACAAATTATCTCAGGATGTTAAAAATACAGGTAAACAAGAAGGAAATACTAATCACAAATCACATTGCCTAAATTCAGGAGAGCCTTCTCGTTGGCTCGGTTCAACGCCTTACCTACAGCAGTATTGGAAGGCAGGTTTAAAAAAGTGCCCTATAAATCCCGTCTCTGCCCATGTGATACGGGTGCAATTGAATCTATTGAGCACGTCCTTTTATACTGTCAATTTTACAAAGATATCCGTCTCCAGTTGATCACTCCTCTGTTAGAAAAATACCCTGGCCACTCTGATGCTTTTTACATCCGCAATTTACTAAATAACCAGGTACCTGAGGTGGTATTTAAAGTAGCAAAGTTTTGTTATATCGTATGTAAACTTCGTCCCCAAATGGTTAATGGCAATTAACATGAGTAAGTTGTAACTTTGTTAATTGGCAATACCAGGGATAGAACTTAGGAAGTAATGATTCTGACCCTAGGTACGCTGAGTCCCCAAAGTTGTCAATACAGATTGGTACTATTATGGCCGGAAATCGTTGTTTTCCGTCGAGGTCATCGCTTCAGTCTGTATATGTTTCTAATCTAGGTATACTGTGGATATAAAGCCTTCATATAAGAGCATTGGGAATTATCAAGGATAATTTTGTATTATTTTGTATAATTTTGTATACCTTGTATAGTCTGAAGAGAAGCAACAGAATCCCTGGAGAAAACAGTGGAAGACACTGGTTTTGAACTAATTAATATTCTAAGATATTACGAACTTTATTTCACTTTATTTTATTTTTAATGTCTTACAATCGTTTTAGGAATTGACCTATTTTTATTGTGACTTTGTACTTTTATTGAGACATTGTACCTTTGTACTAATGATTTTTGATTTTGCTGGTCAATGACCGAATAAAATTTTACTACTACTAATACATGTATATACCAATGAAAGCCAGAATCATTCAGCACTATTCTTTTTAAAAATATGATTTATGATAATTAAAAGTTAACTATCAGAGCTGGACATATAGGCAAGAGATAAAAGGTAAAGGTTGTCCTTTGACATAAATGTCTAGTTGTAACTGACTGTAGGGGGAGGTGCTCATCTCCGTTTCTAAGCCAAAGAGCAAGCATCTGAAGACAAATCAGATGATCATGAGGCTATCAGGACTGTAACAAACACTGTTACCTTCCCATCAAAGTGGTACCTATTTATCTATTTGCATTTGCATGCTTTCAAACTGCTAGGTTGGCAGAAGCTGGGACTAGTGACAGCAGCTCACCCCATCATGCAACAGTGGGCCTCGAACTGCCAACCTTCTCATCTTCCAATCATCAGAATTGGCATCCTAACCACTATAAGCAAGAAGAAGTGATCAAATACCTGTGAATGTTTCCAAACTTCTATACCACTATGCTCCAACTCTTCAGTGCAGTTTGTACTGATCATTGAATCAAAATTTCTCAACACCTGTTTGGAAAAGCATACATATCAGGTCACAGACACACTGATTGTTTTTTAAAAAGCATATGCTCTCTTACTTTTTTAAACTAGTGTAGCACAGTGAAGAAAACTGAGACACAAACTGGGAAGTCCCCAGTTCCCAAAAATCACAAAAGCCAGGATTCTTCCAGCTCCCCCTTACCCTCCAGATCTGCAATATGTGGCTAACACTGGCTTCTATAATGTATAACAAGAAAGAACTACTTTTTAAAAGGAATTTTCCAAATGCCAATTCAAACTCTCTAGTCTCTAGGATTAAACTGCAAGAAAAGCATTAATTGTGCAGCCTTTGGATGGCCCAATTTTAATGTAAACAAACAGACAATCTGTCTCCTCCTTCAGTGAGCTAATGCTGTACATACCCTACTATAGTGGAGCTTTGACAGAAGACATCTCTCATTTTACCTGGAGGGCCCAGTGACTTCTGTGGCATCAAGAGCATTATATCAGCTTTAACTGATACATCTGTTGCAGGTGCTCTTGGATAGGGATAGTTTGGCTGACAGCAGTTTAGGCACTGCTAATCTCAAAACTGGACTATTACAATGTGTAGTATGTATGGCTGCCCTTAAAACCGATCCAGAAATTGTAGCTAATGTAAAATACTTCAGCTAAGTGTCAAAGTGGGACAACCTGTCAGGAGCAGATAACATCTCTGCTGAAAGAATTGCATTGGCTGAGTATTTCCTAGCAGGCCAGGCTTAGGTTTGTTGTTAGCTTTTAAAACCCTAAAAAATTGTGGCCCTAGTTACCTGAGAGACTGCTTCCTACCTTACAAACCCATTTGGAATTTGAGATCATGTGTAGAGATCCTCCTGGTACAGCCATATATTCCTAAGGTCTGCTCTACAGTCATTCAGAGCAGGGAATTTTAGTGTGATGGTTCCTATTATGTGGAATGTTCTTTCCTGAGAAAATGGACATCCTCCAACAATTCCTAGCAACAATTCCTGAACAATGCCTGTTCAAAATGTAATAATTTGTACAATATTTCCCTGTTTGGTGTAATCTGACATCTATTTCATGGACCACATAAAGGCCTAGATTCTGCATTGTGTGTATGTATATGTTCTGTACCCACAGCCCCACACCTCTCCCCCACCTATCTGCTACCAAGCCCTGTGGAGAGGGCTGTTACAGTTATTTAATGGCCATTGGGGTGTGTGTGATAAAACAGCAGGGATTGTCACCCTTTCCTACAGTAGTTCTGCAGGCAGAAAGGAAAAGGAACAATGGCATTCCTTTTTCCTCTGGCCAGGAAACTGCAGCAGAGAGAGGAGACAGTCCATGCTACTTGGTTCCCCCACTTCACTGCTGTGGCCATTTGAGGGCCATAGCAGTGTCCTTAGCCAAGGACAAGGGTTTGGACCAAGTGGAAGACTTTAAGTCCCATCCAAAGCAAGGCAGATATGCACAGAATTTTGAGTTACATGTGTTTATATCATGTAACATTTGTCAAAGAGTGTATGCTAACTGGCGCACATTGTTTTATTGTTGTACACTACTTCCAAATTTATGTATCTAAGTGCCATGTAAATAAATAAACACCAATAAACAAACACCAACACTACCAAATACAGGTATGGCTTCAGACATGTGACACACCAAGAAGACAAAGATACAATTGTTTGCTACTTAACCTGATGAACCAGTACAAACTCAGAAGACACGTTTGCACCACCCCCAAAAAACCAAAAACAGCACTGTTTTTACCATCATTCATTCATAACCAACACACTTCAGCCAGGACAATGAAAAGGTATACGAATCTGCCTTACCTACCTTATCGTAACGCACCAATAAGGATGTCTTTGAGCCTAAAGCTGAAAGGATTCCAGCTATCTCTACTGCTATGTATCCAGCCCCAACAATAACACTACGCCTAAGAGAAAGAATAAACAATTGCTTGCACAAACATAGATGCACATCCATGCATAGGCCAATATGAAGTTGTTATTTGAAACAGATTATACCAGTGGTGTGTAATCTGTAGCTTTGTTACAGGCTGATATGACAAGATGTTATTCTCCACAAGTTTGCAATTTACTGTATGAGATTATTAACCTGTTTTCTGTACCTAATTAAACTTTAGAATAGTATGAGTGTGTAAGTGTAAGGTAATAATCCATAACCAGCTGTATACACAAAATAATCTCTATTACAATAGGACAAATTAGAACAGGTTGACACAGAACTGAGTGCAACTTACTTGGGCAACTCTTCTAGTTCAAAGAAACCATCACTAGTAATCCCCAAGTTGGCCCCTACAAAGCAATGAGACATTGTCTGAATATTTAAGCCCATTAAGTTTATATGTATATGTGTGTTTATATATCATGCAAAAATTCTTCCTGCTAGCAGATCTCTCCCTGGTATAAAACTACTTCAAGCAACCAGCTAAACACAAAAATGTTATAAACCTATCATACATGTACATTCATCAGAGAGCTAGGATTAACTGGTGCTACCTATAAAGTGCACACTTAGTGATAAAACTGTTTTTGCTGCCATGATATAGCTGAAATGGACCTTATAATAAATACACTTACCCATATCAGAAACCAAACCTCATAACAAAAACCCACAGGACAAAGGAAGGAAAAAATAGATAGATAGATAGTTAGATAGATAGATAGATAGATAGATAGATAGACAGACAGACTGATAGATAAATCTAGGGTGGCAGACATGTCAAAGGAACAGAATTAAATAATGTAAAAAAAAATCTCTCAGATATAATAGTATTAGTACTATTTTACTTTAGTACTCCAGTACTAGTACTCTAGTACCAGTAATAGTGCTAAAAACATATTATCTCCCCTGATCAGAGTGTCATAAGACTAGGGATCCAAAAATCCACATGCCACTCCATGAGGATCTTGTGCCTTGTGAGAGAAGGATGCCCAAAAAGTCACATCTCCCCCCTCTGCTTTCTCTCCAGTCAAATTTGGACCACGAATGACCTCAAAAGTGGCAAAACTGTCCTCTATCCTTCAGCGTGTGTGAGGAGTCATTTTTAACAAAACAACAACAACAAAAAACAAAACCCAAAACACTGCAAAAATTATTTTGGGGGGAAATTTGAGGATATGGGGGGCATATACAGCCTCCTCTTTCCCCATCCCTATTGTAAGATTTTAAAAGCTTATCACTCAACACTGCTATC
This sequence comes from Phrynosoma blainvillii, assembly GCA_026167975.1. Classification (NCBI taxonomy): domain Eukaryota; kingdom Metazoa; phylum Chordata; class Lepidosauria; order Squamata; family Phrynosomatidae; genus Phrynosoma; species Phrynosoma blainvillii. Next base: position 154,284,234 of record JANUYF010000002.1, on the reverse strand, counting down.
CCACAACTGCACTGCATTCATCCCACCTTTGCCAAGAGCAGGGGTAGGCAACCTTTTTGAGCCGGGGGCCGGGTTGCTGTCCCTCAGACAATTGGTGGGCCGAAGCACCATAAATAAATAAATAAAAAATAAAAAGTAAAAATATATTTTTTTAAAAAATAAAATTTTTTAAAAAATATGCATGCACACTCTCTCAGCCCCAGAAAAGCCATGGCAAAACCCCTGTGGAGATTTTGCCAAGACAACCCCAAGAACAAGTAATAACAACAATAATCAGTATCATCATGGTGGGCGGCAGTGGGGGGGCAGCAGCGGTGGCAGAACCGACCTGGGGCCAGTCCAAAGGTCTCGGGGGGCCGCATCCGGCCCCTGGGCCTTAGGTTGCCTACCCCTGGCCAAGAGCTTATGGCATGATGTTGTGACTCACCAGTGCTGTACTGTACTGTTGTTGGGTTATTTGGGAAATTGATTCTTTTCCACTTGAAATAATCTCTTAACGACCCTTTGGGTGAAAATATCCTGTTCTACTTTGTTATGATACTGAGTACACACTGGATGCAGACTGGCTGTGGTCTCAATGCTCCTCCCTTGAAGATTCCTTGGGGATCTCCAGGAGAGAAATCACAGATTATTTCCAATGGTTGGGCTGTGGGTGTCCAAGAGTTCTCAAGAGAATTGCTGTATGTTTGCCCTCTATTCTTCCACATGTTTTTACATTATTATAATTTGCTTTTTAAAATAAGGGGAATAGCGCAATACCACAATTCCAAAGTAATTGCGTTAAGAATTAATACACAGAGAAATCACAGATTTCAGGATAGGTTTAAAGAGAAAATAAAGAGTAAAGGTACAAAAGTTTAGAGTAATATACAAAATGAGAACAAGGCAAGTATTGATTCATGGGTGAAAATGTAAGAAAAGAATGGTAGAAATGATATGGTATGTGTTCACTTTCCTAATCTGGGTAGGGAGTGGGGGGTGAACCCATCATAGCATCATAATGTAATTACACAACTGTGTAATGACTGCTTCCTGTTCTTTTTTAAAATACCAATCATGGAACAGGAAGCAGTGTAAACAGGGTGGTGTAAATGGTATTGACATATTTCAAGTGTAAGAAAGCAAATAAGGGAACTAATGCCAATGAAGTGCAATGAAGTGATAGTGCAAGAGAGTGAATTGCCATTCTGGTCCTTTTCAAAATACAGGAGAAGCCATTTTCAAACAGAATGGCCTGAAACAGCTGGTCATGATCAGCAAATAAAATGTGATGTTACACTACCACAGTAAGGCCATCACTGAAACCTATACATCTGTACATACCCTGAGCCGGAACTGGTTAATTTGGTTAAAATCACTATAAATCTTGATGTATATTTATGGAACTTAAAAGCATACTGAATTTTTAAAAAGTAAAATACCAGAAAAATCCATACAATCTCCAAAGATCAGCAAAATGTAATATGATGATGAAGGCAACAAATGTTAGACTACAAGTAATGTAGTGCTGAAACTTTTGACTGTTTTAAGGCCAATGGCTGAACCAAGAATTCTGCTTTCAGCTGACATCTTTCCTAACCAGCCTTCTGTGAACTGCCTTGAGTCCCACTCTGGGAGAAAGGCGGCATATAAATAAAATACAAATAAATAAATAAACAAACAAAACATACAGAAAATATTTACCTGGTATCTCACTTTCACTGGGGATCAAAGGCTGCCCACCAGTAGCAATCAGGATGTGAGGTGCTGTATATTTTTTACCACCAACTTCAACTGTGGGTTCTTGATCAGCTGTGAATGATGCATAGCCATGGATAGTTTCTACATGAGCCTAGTAAAACCAAGTTTGATCAAATAGGTTAATGTATAGATTGACAGCTGAAATGGTTATGTCTGTGTATGTGCCTTCAAATGGCCTGTAGAAATATAGTGAGCCCATGATTTTCATAGGGTTTTCTTAGGCAAGGAACACTCAGAAGTATTTTTGCCAGTTCTCTCCTCTGAAATATATCCTATAGCACCTAGTATTCATTCGCAGTCTCCCATTCAAGTACTAATCAGAGCTGATCCTGCCTACCTTCCAGGATCAGATGGGATCTAGTACCTTTAGGGCAGGGGTAGGCAACCTTTCCCCTTTAAGGGCCGAGGGACTTCAGCTCCCAGAATCCCAGGAGCTATTGGCCAACATGGGACTATTGGCCAACATGGCTGAGGCTTCTGGGAGCTATATAGTTGATCAATGTCCCATGAAAGCATAGAGCTGTAAGTTGATTTATATACTTCAACTTATCACTCCATTTCCACAGAATTCCTGAAAAGAACTAATAGGGCTTTCTGACAGGAAAGAAGTATAAAATTCTCAGGATTATCTCCTGAAGCTATTAAATTTAAGAGAATATCAAATCAATAAAGTGAAGACAGAAATACAACACCCTAAATATGCATCACAAACTATTATCTTCTTGTGATCATCTCCAAGCAGCATTTGCAACAGGGGGATGTTAAGAAAGGAGGTGCTATAAAACGTATTTGTTTAAAACAAAACAGGAACTTTAATCAACAAATCCTCTTTTTCACACAGTGAAACTAAGAGTTAACAGCAGATGGAATGAGTTTAAGATTGGCTGGGACACAGAATAGGACCATTTACAAACCTTGTCCAAATTATTTTGATAGATCTCATTCAGTCGCTTCACATAAGCATCACGCTTTTCTTTAATTACTCTGTAATAAAATGAGTTTTATGTCACAAAGTTTCTCTCTCAATAGGGGCGGAAGTGTCTCTTTCATACTAGAGCTAAATCCTCCTTTTATTATATCACTTACTATTATGATTTATTCCCTACCTTTCAAATATGATTCCTAGGAGAGCTTATAATACCATCCCAAATGTACATTACAAACCAAGAGATAGGTACATTAAGGACACAAAATTGTTTGTAAAGCCAATCAGGACAAAATAAATCCAGAAGATGAACCAGTTTCCTGCTTGCTTCAAGTACTGTTTTATTATGTATCAACTAAAAACTACCTATGATTATGCAGTTAGTTATTTTACCACGGACTGAGTTGCTGTAATGCCACAAGACAACTTTGTGCATCACTCTGTATATTTCAGTGGAACAATCTTATTATAATTTGCCAGTGGATACACCTATTCATGACATGTCTTTGCTACATACTTTTAATGATACTGCAAATCCACTGTAGGTAGCTTCCTAACATAGTATCTAAATGGCTGAGCTTTTGAGCAGTAAACACAGAAGAGGACAGAGAAAATTATCAGGGCATTAGTTCTCTATTTACAGCATAGAAATTTGTCAATATGCTAAAAAGCCAAATATTTAGGACCATTTCAAACTTGCTGTGGCACTAATGCTTGCTGTGTCTGAATCAGTGCTTTCTATAACAGAGATACAGCATAAATAGCAGGTGTACATTTCTATATAGTTAAAAATGCAAAATTTCCAGAAAATTTGAGGCTATGGGAAAGACCCTGCTTTTTCTGTCTCCCTCCCCTGGGAAAAAAATACAAATTTGTTTGGAAAAATGCAATATTAGAATCTTTTACACAGTTTAAAAGACACTTTGGGCCGATGCAGACTGTTTGTTTGGGGCGGCATAGAGCCGCCCGGGGAAGTGGCAGATTGGGGCTGCAGCAACCCCACACCGCAGCCCTGATTCTCCCTTTTGCCACCCCGAAAAGAGTGGCAAAATGCCACTCCTTTTAGGGGCAGCTAAGAGCAGGCGCCGCGGCTCTTCAGCGCCCTTTTGGCACAGCGTTTAAACACGCTGCACCAGGAAGGCGTCCTGACGCCACATGCCATGCGTGCAGCCGCACGGCGTCAGAACGGCATCAAGCTGGGGTTGGGGCGGCCGGCGTGCAGCTGCCCCACCCCAACTCCACCCCCAGGCTGGCCCTTTAGGTCTGCAACAGCCCTTTGTTACTATGTTAGAAACATAAAACAGATTATATATAAAACTTGGGCAGGCAAAAAAATACCATGTTTGATATATTACAAAAAATTATTCTCATAATTATTACAAAATGATTTATTTTATTTTATTGTGTTACAAATGGAGCTGTAAACAACAACTGAAGTACAAGGATCCTTTTTTGGTTTTGCAATTTAACAAGAGCTGACAAAATAAAAACAGAAGAAACCATTGACATTAGTAAAACTAAGAAAATGATTTTGTCTCCACTAGTTTTCCATAATGTGAAGGAGACATAAAACACCCATGAAAAAAATGAGAAAAAGAAATCAAAATCAGGCACAGTAATAATCTGATCCTTTTACATAGCCTTACATAAAAGTTTTCCTCTTATATCATTTTTAGAAATGACTTGGGGAACAGTAAAAATGTGAAAACCTTGTCTTAAAACATTTATTCATCACACTAAAAGACAATGTCTGATAATCCATTTCTTCTTTTTCTCCAGAGGAAGAAAGCTTCAGAAAAAATAGGAAAAAACAGAGGTCCTCCCCACATTTTTTCCAGGCCTTGATATCTCTAAATATAGGTGCACTGTAAAGTCCTTACATGCCCATGAGTTTCTGGTCCCTGTACAGTGGGCTGCCTAGGGATCCCACAATCGTGAGTGCACACTGCAGGAATCACTGGTCAGAGAAAACCCTGTTACAAACTCTTGACCATCACTGCAATTTAACTAGCTTTTAAATTAACACTTGCTGTCTCAATTTTCCTAATGTCAGTTCTACTCCAATAAGATGACTCTGTGCCAAAAAATAATAATCCAGTTTGATACTGCTTTAACTGCCCTGGTTCAATGCTACGGAATTCTGAGAACTGTCGTTTTGTGAGATATTTAGCCTCTTCTGTTAGAGAGTTCTGGTACCACAACAAACTACAAATCCCAGGATTCCCTAACACTGAGCCAGGACAGCTAAAGCAGTGCCAAACTGGATAATTTCTGCAGTGTGTTTTGGACCTCTGAAACCACAGCTGGCTCTAGTAAAAAGTTAGGAATGAAGTCACCACCATAGACTAAGCTCTGGAATGTCCCATAAGGCCAAAATAAGACCTTTCAGTTACAAACAATGTCCTAAATACCTGCAAATAATACAACTTTCAAGGGATCATAATGCACAGCCATTAAACGGAGTGAGAAGTTACCCATTAAGTGTTCTTTCATTGCCACTGTAACTTCCATCAAACTGTTTGGTTCGTTATTAACATATAGTTCGTACTTACATGAACTATTCCAGATAGTCACCTGACTTACCTCCAGTTAAATGTCACACTGGGTATTTCAAAACCATAATCTAAATGATCATGGATAAATTCAGAGTGGACAGCAGTATTCCACATCACCTGTTGGAGGGGAGGCAGACATCAAGGATTTAATATATATTAATAAATGAAAAACTAAATAAAACTAAGCATTCTGTTATGCAAAACAAACTGAGCAAAGCATTTAGTACAGGAAGAGGTATGTAGTGCATGAAGATCCTAAAAGTGCATCTGAGGAAATAGACTAGCGTTCAAAATGCACTGCAAAACTAATCCAGTTTGAGACCGCTATAACTGTCCTGGTTCAATGCTAGGGAATTTTGGGAACTGTAGTTTTGTGACACATTTAGCCTCTGGTGCAACAACAAACTACAATTCCAAACCATTGAGCCAGGGCAGTTAAAGCAGTCTCAAACTGGATTATTTCTTCAGTGTGTTTTGGTCCTAAGTCTACAAAAGCTAATGCTACAACTTCTTTCACTCAGTTAGTCTCAAAGGTCAACAGGCATTGTAGCAGTCATTCTCAACCTTTGCTCTTCTAGATGTTTTATACTTCAACTTCCAGGACTCCAGCCAGCATCGCCAATGATGGGGAATTTTGGATCTGCAGCCCAAAACTTCTGGAGGATTAAAGACAAAGAACCATAGCATTAAGAATGCTGTTCCATGCCTGATAGGCAAGATCTAAGCCAGGGGTTGGCAACCTACGGCCCGCGGGCCAGGTCCAGCCCCCTGAGGCCTTTGGACCTGACCCGCCACCGCCGACATTAATTTTATAATGTTTTCCAAAATGGCGGCTGCGACTCGTTTGCGCATGCGCAGTACTCCGTGGCCACTTCCCACCACCACCACCACCATCGGCCCGTAGAAGACCCGGGGATCCCCGACCCGGCCCCAGGTAAGGGGAACTTGCCAACCCTTGATCTAAGCAGTGGAATATAATTGATGGCATTTTCAACAAGGAATCTACTGCAGCCTTTCAATTTTTTTAATTTTATGAATATTACATAGTGGTTTGAGTGCTGGACTATGACTCTGGAGACCAGGGTTCAATTCTGAGCTTGGCCATGAAACCCACTGGGTGACCTTGGGTAAGTTACACTCTCTCAGCCTCAGGGGAAGGCAATGGCAATCCTCTTCAGATAAAATCATGCCAAAAAATTCCATGATATGATCGTTTTAGGATTGCCATAAGTCAAAAGCAACTTGAAGGCACACAACAATAACTACAGTATACATACATGTTATATGCTGTCTTACATCCAACTGTTAGTCCCAACTAGAACAGACTCAATAAATCAATGGAACTGACATGAGTTGTAGCTGACCTAGATCCTATTGATTAACTACATGTAACGTACATGGGACTAACAATATGATTCAGAACTCTGTTTCAAGCCAACTATGGGGGGATGCAGACCAGGGCGTCGGGAACGCCCTGGGACGGTGCGCCGCTGGAGCGAGGCACTCGCACGGCGGCGCACCGGCGGCGTCCCTGAAAGGAGCGCCAAATTGGCGCTCCTTTCAGAAGTCAGGGAAAGTGCGCCCTAAACGCGTCAGGCGCACTTTCCCTGACTTTTCCGCCGCAGCGTGTGAAGATGCTGCGGCGGGAGGTTGCCCTCGGCGCGCCGGCCGTGCGGAGGGCTGGCAGCTCTGAGGGCAACCTCGGGAGGAGGAAGGGGCGCCGCTCGTGCGGCTGCCCCTCCTCTTCCTTGCCTCGGAGACGACCCTATTGGTCGTCTGCCGAGGCCCTGTGTCACAAATGGTATGTAGAAGGCTTCAGCACCCTTCAAAGAATCCTACAAGTCACGCTCATGATGGTTTTACTGAATATTAGCTGTACAAAATATGTGGGTTTTCTCCTTCCTTGGTCAGATTAAAATAGCCACATTTTAGTTCTGAAGGTATTTCTAAGACAACAGACTAAAAGATCTGTACTGGTGATCAAAAACAGCAGAAGTACTCTGTTTCTCATCCCGTCTGTTTGTCATGGAGTATTACAGCTACAAGGAAATTCAGAGAGGTTGGAAACATTACTTTGAGGAACTATAAATGGTGACAACCTGACAGGAAATTCCTAGGAGTAGTAACAGTCCGTAAAAGACCAGAATTTAATAGATATACAGGGGGGTTGCAGACTGCCAGAAATAGTGCAAATTGAGTACACTTTTAGGGTTAGGATTAGTGCTAGGGAATCATGGGAATTGTTTTTTTTCTGAGACATTGAGCCTTCTCTATCAGAGAGCTCTGGTACCACAATAAAATACAGTTCCCATGATTCCCTAACCCTAACCCTTAAAGTGGACTCAATTTGCACTATTTCTGGCAGTCTGCAACCCCCCACAGTTTAGGGAACATTAGACACAAAATAGCCTCCTCGTTTAAAGGGAAGGGTGAACATTGTGGAGAAAGGGCCAAAAAGTGACTTTCCCAAGCACTGGATGGGCCAAGACCAACATACATTTATTACCTCTTTTGCCACCACTCAGTTGTTGTTGTGTGTCTTTAAGTCATTTCCAACTTATGCCAAACCTAAGGTAGAGTATTCTTGGCAAGATTTGTTCAGAGGGGCTTTGTCTTTGCCTTTATCTTCCTCTGAGGATGAGACAGTATGACTTGCCTAAGGTGACCCAGTAGGTTTCCATGGCCCCACCTAAGGGTTGCCATAAGTCAGAAGCAACTTGAAAGGACATAATACACAAAGAATGTTTATTGCATGCAGGTCAGTATGACTGCTCAGAACTGTACATATTAGAAGAGTCTTGAAGTTAGCCAATGAAAAGCAACAATAGCAATTTCTTCTGGATAAGCAGCATTCCAGAACCGACACAAACTTAAAGTCATGCAAAGTTACAGGTGAGTAACCAGGTAGGCAGTTTTTGCAATCTAGTAAATCTATTTCTCTCCTTGGAAGCCAGAGTCAAATGACAATAGTCTCTTTAGGCATTTGTTTTACATATTACAGCAGGGATAGACACAAACTAACACAAACAGCTTGAAAGTAGATTTGGTGAGTTCACTTTCCCCGTGCCAAGGCTGGAAAATATTTAGCTCTTTGGAGGGGTTTATAGTCATTAGGGCCCAGTGAATTTTCACTTACGAAGCAACCATTTTTAAAAACTAGCCAAATACACAACAATACATCTTGTATGTTACAAAAGGATTTTATTTTGCTTACCTTTTTAGGCACACATCCAACATTCACCTATAAAAGAAGAAAAAAAAGATGTTAAATATTAAATGGCAGCACTTCTAGGATAGGCAAGTATTAAGGAAACATGCACAAACAGATCAAGCCTTTGAATTTGGATTATTTTATTATTTCATTATTGAAAATTCATAACTACAATAGGGGCTAACGTGTCTGTAAGAAAAGCTAAGGGACTTTACATGGAGCACTCTATCTCTATGAGCTACTGACTGAGACACATTGCAAGGCCTTTGCATAGTCCTGGATGACCAATATCAAGGATGGGAAATAATTTTTAATCTTACTGTAAAGCATCCAAGTGTAGCACTTTCATTTTTCCATAAGTCATGTGGATATTGAGACATCTGGTATCAGTGGCCTTTAAGGATCAAGCCAGCCCAAATCTGCACAGCCTAATCTTTGGTATTCTTTCTCTGTCCAGATAAAGTATGAATGGCTATTGGAAAATACCTGGAAGCTACATCACTAGCGTCAAATTAAGCTGGTACACGATTACAGTATTTTTTATGCTAAGAAATGGAAGGAAAAAGAAACACTTTCTTTAGATGATTGGCTAATAAAACTAGTAGATATGATACAGCTGGATAAATTTACTTATTTAGTGAACAATAAATACCTGGAAAAAAATTGGAAACAGATTGGGAACTGAAAATAACTTACTGGAAAAAGAAATGGATAGCTCTGAGTAATATTGTTTCAAAATATTTATTTGGTAATAGTGTAAAATAATTTCTTAATTGATTTAAGGGTTATAATAACTCAGTGATTTAACAAACTCAGAGTTTGTTAAAAATATGAGTGGTCAATAGGACTTCTTTTCTAATCAAAAACAGGGAGGCATAGGTAGAACATACAAGGACCATCGTGGTAATAAGATTGGGAGATAATGAAGAATCTTAAGTTTATATTGAAACAATCAACAAAAGAAGAAGGATGTAAATTAGTTGTATAGAATTTTATTAAAATATATTAAAGGTTTAATATGAGAAAAAACTGCTATAGATATATTATCAATATAATTTAACTTTTTTCCCCTTCATATTATTTTTTGGATGAAGTAATGAAATATTGCTATGAATTGGTATTGTATTTGTCTGTTGAATAAATATGATTTTTTAAAAAAGTTAAACAGCTGTCACCTTTGGTAGCACCTAAGTGGAGAACTGCCCAAGTATCCTACCTCTGAGTTTTGCAAAGAGAAGGAAATATAGATCACAATACTGTTGGTGCACTAGTCTTGCCTAATTATGCCATGACAGGCAACGGCAGCAGGCAGCGAAAAGCCACATGCGCTGCAGCCATAAAGGCATTCGTTGGCTAACTTTTTAAAAGAGTGGGAACTCCTTTTTACTTTACCTGAAGAAGAAAAGATTATGCTTGCAGAATGGGAAGCCTGAAGCTTTTTAGATGTTTGGAATACTAAAACAGAAGTGGCTTTGCAGTAGAAAAGTATTTTAGAAAAGTTCATGATGTTGTTGTTGTGTGCCTTCAAGTTGTGTCCAACTTATGGCGACCTTATCATGGGGTTTTCCTTGGCAAGATTCGTTCAGAGGAGGTTTGCCATTGTCTTCCCTAAGGCTGAGAGAGTGTGACTTGCCCAAGGTCACCTCATGGGTTTCATGGTCCAGCAGGGAATCGAACTTTGATCTCCAGAGTCAGTCCAACACTCAAATCAGTAAGCCATGCTGGCTCTCAAAGTTCACTATGAGCCTTTAGAGACTGCTAGAAATAGTGCAAATTGAGCCCACTTTAACTGTCCTGGCTCTGTGCTAGGGAATCATGGGAATTGTAGTTTTTTCTGAAGCATTGAGCCTTCTCTGTCAGAGAGCTCTGGTGCCATATTAAATTACAGTTCCCATGATTCCTTAGCACTGAGCCAGGATAGTTAAAGTGGCCTCAAGCTGCAATATTTCTGGCAGTCTGTAAAGGCCCTATATTTTGCTTTAAATTTCCTGGGAGAGTGGGAAGTTCAATTTTAGCTAGGTAGTTCTTTTGTTTATATGTATTTTGTTTATGCTTATATGTAGTTATTTAGTTTAGTTTAGTTTAATTTAGTTTATGTTTAGGTTAGTTTTTTTTAAAGTGGGGGATGGGGAGAATTAGGTTTGTAGATTATTTTGAGATGATTAGGTTTATTTGGTTTTTAAAATAGTATTATGTTTAGTTGTTTGGTGTTGTTTGATTTTTAATATTGTATTTTACAATTTATAACATAACAAATTATTTTTTTTTAAAAAAAAGGAAATCAGGCATTGCATGAACAGGCTGTTCAGATCAAACAGATTTTGTCTGCCTTCTCTGGCTCCATGGTCCTAGGAAAAGTGCTACCACTTGTTGTTGTTGTGTGCCTCCAAGTAATTTATTTTTTTACTCATGGCGACCCTATTAGAGGGTTTTCTTGGCAAGTGTCTTCAGAGGAGGTTTGCCATTGCCATCTTCTCAGGCTGAGAGAGTGTGACTTGCCCAAGGTCACCCAGTGGGGTTTTATGCTCAAACGGGGAATCAAACCCTGATCTTCAGAGTCACAGTCCAACACTCAAACTACTATACCATGCTGGCTCTCACCCACTACCATTAACATAGTGCCACTACTATGCCCATAATGTCATAATTAAAAATGTAGAGCTGGCTGAAGCCCTCTGGCATGACATTAATAGCCCTCTATTAAGAGTGATAGTCTAAGAGAGTGGTTCCCAACCTTGGCCATCCAAGTTTTTGGACTTCAGCTCCCAAAGTTCCTGACTGTTGGCCAAAGTGGCCGGTGCCTCTGGAAGTTGAAGTCCAAAACACTTGCAGGGTCAAAGTTTAGAAATCATCGTTCTAAGTAGACAACAGGCGCAGGGGTAGGCAACCTTTCCCCTTTAAGAGCCGAGGGACTTCAGCTCCCAGAATCCCAGGAGCTGTTGGCCAACATGGGACTATTGGCCAACATGGCTGAGGCTTCTGGGAGCTGAAGTCCCTCGGCCCTTAAAGGGGAAAGGTTGCCTACCCCTGCAACAGGGGTTTCTTTTTACAAATGGTTTCTGCCTCTCTATCACCTTGAGAACAAAGTCATTGATAAGGAATCATTTCAAACCACCCCAATTTTTTTGGACCACTAGAAGAAAAATCTCCTTGTACCTCTCTGTCCCTTTCATCGCCCACTTACAATAAATTAAGCAACTACTGACTTGCTGTCCTTTAATGGAACTCAAAATCTGTCACTTTGGGTGGATGCTCCACACCTCTTAATGACAGATCCAATTTTAGGCAGAGTTTATTTGGATCCATGCACTCTGAATGGTTTTCTGCCCTGGCCCTTTTTCTAGAACAGCCGCCTTTTCTTCAATTGTGTTTTACACCCTGCTGCACCAGCATGTTTTTAAAAGCATGGATCTGTACTTTTGGACAACAAAATGAACATTGCATGGAAATTGGAGGCTGGTGAAAGAAAACATCATCCTTGGATGCATTTTGGAAGAAGCCTTCAAACAGTCTCTAGGTTCAAAATGCTTTTGTTTACTTACACAAGGTTTGGTTGTTTTATTTCACAAGTACATTCTGTTTAATATTTAAGAAATTGTCTGGTGTAGCATGTTGGGCTACTCTTCTTTTCTTTTATGCTCTCCATTTTATTTTTGCCTCTGATACCAAACATACGGTGGCTAATGGAGCATAGCAGGAAGTGCCAAAGGGAAATCAGCATGTGATTTATAGACTATAGCAAAGCCTTTGACTGCACAGATCATGAAAGGCTATGGAAGGCCCTTAAAGACATGGGAGTGCCAACACATCTGATAGTCCTGGTGAGGAGTCTGGACTCAGAACAAGAGGCTACTGTCAGAAGAAAACACGGAGAAACAAAATGATTCCCAATTGGCAAAGGAGTCAGAGAAGGCTGCATCCTATCACCCTACCTATTCAACTTAGATGCAAAACATATTGTAAGGAAAGCACGCTTGGACAAAGAAGAGGGAGGAGTGAAAATAGGAGGAAGAAATATCCACAATCTGAGATATGCTGAGGACACCATAATACTAGCACAAAACCTCACGGACCAGGAACAACTACTAAGGAAGATCAAGTGCAAAAGGCAGGCCTATTGTTGAACATAAAGAAACAAACGTAATGGCCATGGAGAAGCTACACAAATTCAACCTAGACAATGAGGAAATAGAAATAGCAAAAGAATTCTAATATCTGGAATCAAACATTGATCGGAGCAAGGACTTCAGTCAAGAAATCGTAAGAAGACTATCAATGAGGGGGGCAGCTGTGAAAGAACTAGAAAAGATCCTAAAATGCAAAGATATACAACTCAGCACAAAAGTCAGAATCATACAAGACATTGTATTCCTTATTACCATGGATGGATGTGAGAGGTGGACAGTTAAGAAAGATGTATAATCTAGAAAAATTAACTTGTTCAGTGCAAAATAAATCCTGGCTATTATTTCATGAGCATTGGAAACCTTGGTATGAATATATTAAGAAAACTGTTATAGACATTGTTTAATCCTCTGCTCCAAAAGATGATTTTATTTATGTAGATATTGAATATGTACGTAAATGATAAGTAATGTAAGGATTTAAATAGATTTTCTCTGGTCGATTCTCTTTCTTGATATAAACTTTCATTATTATAAGGGACAAAATGGAGAAAGTTTTTTATGGTTAGATTTTGACTGTGATATTGTACAATGGATATATAAGGTCAAAGATATATATATATATAGTTAAAAGATATAAAACTTCGTAGTGTGGAGGAAGTATTGTTTATGTGTATGTATTTGTCTGTTTAGTAATATGGTTGTGTTTTGTCATGTCTATTTTTTTTTTAGTGTTTGTAATATTGTTTTTTTTTATGTTATATAATAAAATTTATTTAAAAAAGAAAAAAGAAAAAGAAAGATGATAAGAAGAAAATCAATTCCTTTGAGATAATGTGTTGCTGGAGAAGAGTGCTGAGGATCCCAAGGACAGCCAAAAGGACAAACAAATGGGTCCTAAAGCAGATCAAGGCAGAAATCTCCCTGGAAGCCAAGATGACCAAACTGAGGCTGTCGTATTTTGGACACATCATGAGAACACATGACTCACTGGAAAAAGCAATAATGTTAGGAAATGTGGAGCGAAGCAAAAAGAGAGGAAATCTGGACCCTATAAAAGAGGTCATGGGTATGAATTTGCAGGAACTAAGCAGAGCAATGGAAGAAAGGGGGTCTTAGAGATCTCTCATCCATGGATCGAAACCGACTTGAGGGTGGATAACAACGACAAATCAATTTTTCTGCTAAAGAAGTAATGCCCAACGAAAAACATCTTTGTTAACTAAGGATGGATCCACAGTGCAGATTTAATCGAGTTTGACACAGCTTTAACCTGTCATGGCTCAAGGCTATGAAATTCTGGGATCTGTAGTTTTGTGAGATATTTCACCTTCCCTGTCAGGGACCTTTGGTGCCACAATAAATTATAAATCCTGGAAGTCTATAGCACTGAGCCACAGCAGTTAAAGCGGTGTCAAAATGCAGTATTTCTGCAGTGCAGATGTAGCCTGAGATGTACCTGCATAGGGATGGAGGTACAAAAACCTACTCATCCCAAGTGCTGCCAATCAGAAGCCACTTTTTCCGAATCAATCAATCAATCGATCAGCTACATATCCAGGGAACCCTGAAACATGCTGAATCTCAAAGGAAGTGTTGCTTATTGCTGTTGTGTGCCTTCAAGTAGTTTCTGACTTATGGCGATCCTAAGGTGACCCTATCATGGGGTTTTTCTTGACAATATTTGTTCAGAGGGAGTTTGTCTTTCTCTTCACCTGAGGCTGAGAGAGTGTGACTTGCCCAAGTTTCCATGGCTGAGCTGGGAATCGGCCCCTGGTCTCCAGGGTTGTAGTCCAGCATTCAAAACCACTACACTATGCTGTTGGTAATGTAATTTAATTTTTATTTCCTGGACTTTAAAATGCTTTGACTTGAAGACACACAACAACAATAAGCAGCACAAGCAACCTCAGTCAAGTCACACTCTCTCAGCCTCCTCAGAGGATGGCAAGGGCAAATCCACTCTGAAGAAACTTCCCCAAGATAAGTTCACCATAAGACAGAAAGGACAGGAAACAACAAACAACACAAAGCAACCTCAACCATGTCACACTCTCTCAGCCTCAGAGCATACCCATAGCGAACCCCCTCCGAAGAAACATGCCAAGAAAATCCTATTATAAAGTTACCTTAAGCTTGCCATATGTCAAAAAATGACTTGGAGCCACACAAGAACAACAATGCAACACAAAGCAACCTCAGGCAAGTCACAGTCTCTCAGCCTCCTCAGAGGATGGCAAGGGCAAATCCCCTCTGAAGAAACTCCCCCAAGATAAGTTCACCATAAGTCAGAAAGGACTTGAAGGCACAGAAACAACAAGCAACACAAGTACCCTTAGCCAAGTCACACTCTCTCAGCCTTAGAGGATAACAAGGGCAAACCCCCTTCTGAAGAAACTTCCCAAGAAAACCATATTATAGGGTTGCCTAAGAGACACCATGGCTTGGCCATGTAAGCCCACTGGGTGACCTTGGACCAGTCACACTCTCTCAGCCCCAGAGGATGGCAATGGCAAACCCACCCTGAAGAAACCTGCCACGAAAACCCCATGGTAGGTTCCCCTCAGGGTCACCATAATTCAGAAGCGACTTGAAGGCAAACGACAACAAGCAACCTAAGGCAAGTCACACTCTCTCAGCCTCAGGGGATGCCCTGGGCAAACCTCTGAAGAAACCTGCCAAGAAAAACCCCATGGTAGGGTTGCCTTGGGGTCACCCTATGTCAGAAACAACTTGAAGGTACACAACAACACAAAGCAACCTCAGGCAAGCCACACTCTCTCAGCCTCCTCAGGGGATGGCTAGGGTAAACCCCTGAAGAAACTTCTCCATGATAAGATTGCCCTAAGTCAGAAAGGACCTGAAGGCACACAAAACAACAACCAATACAAAACAACCTCTGGCAAGCCACACTCTCTCAGCCTCAGAGGATGAACCCCCTCTGAAGAAACTTACCCATTATAAGGTTGCCTTAAGTCAGAAAGTACTTGAAGGCACACAAAACAACAACCAACACAAAGCAACCTCAGGCAAGCCACACTCTCTCAGCCTCAGAGGATGGGCATGGTGAACCCCCTCTGAAGAAACTTCCCCATGATAAGGTTGCCCTAAGTCAGGAAGGACTCGAAGGCACACAACAACACAAAGCAACCTCAGGCAGGTCACACTCTCTCAGCCTCCTCAGGGGATGGCCAGGGCAAACCTCTGAAGAAACTTCCCCATGATAAGGAAGGACTCGAAGGCACACAACAACACAAAGCAACCTCAGGAAGGCCACACTCTCTCAGCCTCCTCCTCAGGGGATGGCCAAGGCAAACCTCTGAAGAAACTTCCCTATGATAAGGAAGAACTTGAAGGCGCACAAAACAACAACCAACACAAAGCAGCCATAGGCAAGCCACACTCTCTCAGCCTCCTCCTCAGGGGATGGCCAGGGCAAACCTCTGAAGAAACTTCCCCATGATAAGGAAGGACTTGAAGGCACACAACACCACAAAGCATCCTCAGGCAGGCCACACTCTCTCAGCCTCCTCAGGCAAGCCACACTCTCTCAGCCTCCTCCTCCTCAGGGGATGGCCAAGGCAGGCCCCCTCTGAGGGAGCTCCCCGGAGACAGGAGGGTAGCCATGGCTCCCTTGGGACTCGAGGCGGGCGGCCCTCTCCTGCCTCCTTCCCGGCGGGGACTCACGCAGGTTCCGCCGAGGGCCCCTCTTTCCACCACGGCCGCCCGAGCGCCCAACTCCGCCGCCCGCCGAGCGCTGGCCAGGCCTCCAGAGCCGCCCCCCAGCACCAGGTAGTCCAAGGCCAAGGCCGAGGAAGAGGCCGAGGAAGAGGCGCGGAGCTGGGCCATGGCGGAGGAGGCCGAGGAGAAGAGGAACCGAGGGCCAGGAACCCGCCGCATCCCGCCTCCTGCCGCTCCCCTCACGCCGAGCAAGGAAGGAAGGAAGGAGGCCCGCCTTTTCGCCCTTCCTCCCTTCTTCCCTCAGTGCGGCAAGAGAAGGCCCAGCCGAGGAGCAAAGGCGGCAGGGCGGCCCTGGGGCTGGCGAGAGGCCGAGGCTGGATGGGCCTCCATTCGCCCTCTTCCTTCCCTCAGGCCCAGGAGCCGCAGAAAAGCTATGGCCAGTAACCACCACCACCACAACAAAACAACCACAAGATGTATTTATAGTGCTCTTTTCACTAGTGACAAAGCAACAACGTTTATTTATAATGTCCTTTTCATCAAACAACAAAGCAACCACAAGATTTATTTATAATGCTCTTTTCACCAAACAGTGACAAACCAACAACCTCTATAATGGCCTTTACACCAAACAACAAAGCAACCATAAGTTTTATTTGCAATGCTCTTTTCACCAAAAAGTGACAAAGCAAAAACATGTATTTATAACGTCCTTTTCACCAAACAAAGCAACCACAAGATTTATTTGTAATGCTCTCCATCAGTGACAAAGCAACATTCATTTATAATTTCCTTTTCACCAAACAACAAAGCAACAAGATTTATTTGTAATGCTCTCTTCACCAAACAGTGACAAAGCAACAACATTCATTTATAATATCCTTTACACCAAACAACAAAGCAACGTTTATTTATAATGCCTTTTTCACCAAACAAAGCAATAACAATGTTTATTTATAATGCCATTACACCAAATAACAACAAAGAAAAAAGTTTATACAATGTCTTTTTCACCAAACAAAATTTTTATTTCTAATGCCTTTTTCACCAAACAACAACAAAGCAATAACATTTATTTATAATGCCTATTATACCAAATAGCAAAGCAACAAGTTTATTTATAATGCTGTTTTCAACAAACAGCAACAACAAAGCAACAACGTTTATAACACCCTTTTCACCAAACAACAAAGCAAGAACAAAACATTTATTTATAACACACTTTTAACCAGACAACAAAGCAACAAGATTTATTTGTAATGCTCTTTTCACCAAACAATGACAAAGCAACAACAACAAAACAGCAGCCTCAACATTTATAACACTCTTTTCACCAAATAACACTATAGCAATAACAATAATGTTTATTTATAACACCCTTTTCATCAAAGGGCAGTACATCAAACATATACAATCAAAAATTAACGATGAAACGTGACACTATAAAATATTACAATAATATCACAATATTGTAAAAACAAACTCCTCATCAGTCACTATCTGTCAGAGAAGGGAATATGAGCTCCTTTTCTAGCAAAAAATGAGCCTTTTAAGCGCCCCTCAAGGTGTTGGTCTGCAAAATCAGAAGGCCAAGGGAGCTTGTAGCACCTCAGCCTGAGGGCCTTTGCAGACTGCCAGAAATAGTGCACATTAAATTGAGGCACTGCCCTGGCTCAGTGCTAGGGAATCATGGGAACTGTATTTTTTTCTGGGACATAGAGCCTTCTCTATCAGAGAGCTCTGGTGCCACAATAAATTACAGTTCCCACGATTCCCTAGCACTGAGCTAGGGCAGTGCCTCAATTTAATGTGCACTATTTCTGGCAGTCTGCAAAGGCCCTGACTGACCAAGGGAAGTTGGTAGCTGGAGCTTTGATAGGTTTGGGCCTACTTCCTCTTCAGACCCATGATGTGGAAAGTCCAGAGAAAGACCATGAGCTTTGGGACCCTTGAGCCTCCTTCCTCAGATGCATGAGGAGTGGAGTGGAGAGTCCAGAGACAGGCCATGGGCTTTTGGAGACTTGAGCCTCCTTCCTCAGATGCATGAGGAGTGGAGTGGAGAGTCCAGACAGGCCATAGGCTTTTGGAGACTTGAGCCTCCTTCCTCAGATGCATGAGGAGTGGAGTGGAGAGTCCAGAGACAGGCCATAGGCTTTTGG
The DNA here is from genome assembly GCA_026167975.1 of Phrynosoma blainvillii. Taxonomy (NCBI): domain Eukaryota; kingdom Metazoa; phylum Chordata; class Lepidosauria; order Squamata; family Phrynosomatidae; genus Phrynosoma; species Phrynosoma blainvillii. The sequence goes on along the minus strand of JANUYF010000002.1, from coordinate 154,265,839 downwards.
AGACTTGAGCCTCCTTCCTCAGATGCATGAGGAGTGGAGTGGAGAGTCCAGAGACAGGCCATGGGCTTTTGGAGACTTGAGCCTCCTTCCTCAGATGCATGAGGAGTAGAGTGGAGAGTCCAGAGACAGGCCATGGGCTTTTGGAGACTTGAGCCTCCTTCCTCAGATGCCTGAGGAGTGGAGTGGAGAGTCCAGAGACAGGCCATAGGCTTTTGGAGACTTGAGCCTCCTTCCTCAGATGCATGAGGAGTGGAGTGGAGAGTCCAGAGACAGGCCATGGGCTTTTGGAGACTTGAGCCTCCTTCCTCAGATGCATGAGGAGTGGAGTGGAGAGTCCAGACAGGCCATAGGCTTTTGGAGACTTGAGCCTCCTTCCTCAGATGCATGAGGAGTGGAGTGGAGAGTCCAGAGACAGGCCATAGGCTTTTGGAGACTTGAGCCTCCTTCCTCAGATGCATGAGGAGTAGAGTGGAGAGTCCAGAGACAGGCCATGGGCTTTTGGAGACTTGAGCCTCCTTCCTCAGATGCATGAGGAGTGGAGTGGAGAGTCCAGAGACAGGCCATGGGCTTTTGGAGACTTGAGCCTCCTTCCTCAGATGCATGAGGAGTGGAGTGGAGAGTCCAGACAGGCCATAGGCTTTTGGAGACTTGAGCCTCCTTCCTCAGATGCATGAGGAGTGGAGTGGGGAGGGCCTGACCCAGTGTCGCCCCTCTTTTGGGGTGTTCCCCAGTGCCAACTACCGCCCGCACCCTCCTAATGATGTCACTGCTTGACCTTCTCCAGGAGTTGGACAGGCAAGTGAATCCCTGTTGATCCTCCTGGATCTTTCAATGACTTTTGGTATCATTGACCATGGCATCCTAGGTTTTGGGCTGACATGGGGTTTTTGGGCATTGCTTTGCAGTGATTCAAGTCTTTCTTGGCTGAACAATCCTAGAAGGTGGTGTCAGAGGACTGTTGCTCAGGCTTTTGATTATTAGCCTATGGAGTTCCACAGAGGCTAGTACTGTCCCTTACGGTTTTCAGCATCTACAGAAGCTGCTGGGAGAGGTCATCCAGATCTTTGGGGTTGGATGTCATCACTGTGCTGATGAGTAGCTGTATCTCTCCTTTACAACTGAGGCCAATGAGGCTGTTGTAGCTCTGAATCATGGATGCAGTAAATGCTGGATTTGGATTAATAGACTGAGGCTTAATCCAGACAAGACAGAACTGCTGCTGGTTTGGAAAACTAACCTGTGATTGGGATAACAGCTTACTCTAGACGGGGTTGCTCTCCCTCTGAAAGATCAGGTTCATAGCTTGGGCAGTGCTCTTGGACCCAGCACTGCTCCTAGAAAGCCAGGTTGTTGTGATGGTCTGGAGCATCTTTTCCCAGGATTGTCTGGTGCTCCAGTTGCGCTCTTTCTTGGGGAAGGCAGATCCACTACAGTACTTCATGCCTTAGTTACCTCTCTATTTGACTACTGTAATGCACTCTGTGTGGACAGCTTTTAAAAAGTGTTTGGAAACTGCAGATAGTGCAAAATGCAACAGCCAGACTGGTCCTGTAGCAACTACACTGGTTTCCAATTTGCTTCCAAGCTCAATTCAAGGTGTTGGTGTTGACCTGCAAAACCCTAAATGATTTAGAGCCAAGATATCTGAAAGACCACCTCCTCCCATATGAACCTGCCAGAAATTTAAGATTTTCAGTGGAGGCCCTGTTGTCCGTCCCAAAACCTCCTGAAGTTAGGTTGATGGGCTTCCTCTCAACTGTGGAACACCCTACCCAAGGAAGTTAGTCTGGCCTCATCTCTTTTAAGCTTTCGGAGGGCAGCCAAAACTGAAGTTCTGCATGGTATTCAGTGTTTGAAATTGCTGTTTTAACTGCTTCAAAACTGGGTTCTAGAATTATTTTTAGACTGCTTTTAGGAGTTTTTAAAGAGAATTTTAATGTGTTTTTTTAGAGGTTTTATATATTTGTTTTATTTTAATAGGAAGAAAATCAACCCGTTTGAGATGTGGTGCTGAAGAAGAATTCTGTGAATACCGTGGACTGCTAAAATCCCCAGTAAATGCAAATCAGGCCTGAAATCTCCCTGAAAGCAAAGATTACTAAAATTTAGGTTTTCATTGTTTCACCATATCATAAGAAAGGACTCACTAGAAAAGACTATAATGCTTGTAAAGTTGAAGACAGTAGACAAAGAGGAAGACCATATACCAGATGGATAGATTCAATCAGAGAAAGGACGACTATGAATTTGCAAGACCTGAGCAGGGCAATTGAGAACTGATTGACTCGCATTCATGGGGTCACCACAGACTGAAGTTGACTTGAAGGCAGTTAACAAAAACAGTTTTAATTTTTGTGTTTTTTTCGGGCTGTGTGGCCATGTTCTAGAAGAGTTTCTTTCTGACGTTTCGCCAGCTTCTGTGGCTAGCATCTTCAGAGAAAGAAATTTCTCTGAAGATGCTAGCCACAGAAGCTGGCGAAACGTCAGAAAGAAACTCTTCTAGAACATGGCCACACAGCCCGAAAAAAAACACAAAAACTATGGATGCCAGCCATGAAAGCCTACGACTTCACACAGTTTTAATTGGTTTTTATTTGCTCGTCTCCTTGTGGGCTGGGAGGTGATACACACTGGGGGGATGCAGGTCACACCAGGTGGCACACTAAAGGGTGCTGACACCACTGCTCCCCAAATATTTGCTTTTTGGCAGAAATGGGCTGGGGCGTTCATGTGCATCCCTTTAAACCTGGAGATCAGTGGAAAAGATGGTGCATGTGGGGCAAGGCTCAACAGAAGGCGAAAGAAGAGGCCCGAGATTTTTTAAAAAGTTAAAATTATAAAATTTTATTTAAAAACATCACATCTTACCAAATTTTCACTTTAACCACATGAAAATATGTACACATAAATACATTTAGGCTGTGTGTATTATATTGTAATTTAAAGGTATACTTTCAATTTTGCTAGTTGTCTGTATCACAACTATTGCTATTACATACTTTTTAAAACAGTTTTTAAAGAATGGCCTTGGTGTTGTATTGTTTTAAACTGTACAGTTGTAAACACTTTGATCTTTTTGAACTGTATTTCATTCTTTTAACAAACAATTTGCTCCAATATAGTAATAGTTTAATTCTATTTTAATGTATCACCTTTGTGTATGTTTTTAATTGTACTGTAAGCTGCTGAGTTCCAATTTGGGGGGGAGTGGGATACTACTACTACTAATAATAATGACAACAACAACAGCAACACATTCAGTGATATACAGGAATTATGATTTGTGAGTAACATAAATACAAAAAAATTACTAAGGATACTGTAAGATGTGGCATGGAAGACAATGGGCAGGTTTGACACCATGACTTACCACACCAGTTGATGCCAACCCTAGTGATGCCACTGGTGATATAGAAATAGTTAAATAAATGGTAAAATAATGGTAGGTAACAACTGGTTAGTTCTTTTTTTTTTTTTCTAAAGCAGTTAAAGTGTATGTGTCTGGATCCCATGTAGCTTAGGACAGGAGTCTCCTATCAGCCCTACTAAGACAGAGGAGGCCAAAGAGTAAAGATCAGCTAGGACAATGAAGCTTGGCATCAGGCCATGGAAGGCTGCTAGTCAGGGAGAGAACCAATATCCTTTTTCAGGATTGGACTCCAGCTTAGGCAGTGCTGTGCAAGAAAAACTGAAGCTCAGGCCTCCTACCCCAGCACACGTCCTTTGCTTCTTTAAATCTTTTAAAACACACATACCTGTCTGCTCGCATGTTCAGATGGGGCTTCTCCCATCACACATAATTTGGGTATGAAATAACCACTCCAGACTATATTGATACCAATGAAGCCAGTGGCTTCCGTGTCAGTGGGATCTCAACCCAGTTCTGAGTTTAGTTCAGACTTTAAAGGAGCTATCCAAAGTACTCAAGCTATTTGAAGGCATAGTGTTCAGCACTTAAAGTACAGAGTAAATCCTAAGGTGGATTCACCACCCACTAACATGGAAGCCATCAACAAGTACTGTTCCCATCTTCTAGCAGCCCTTGCAAAAGGGAGAAAATGGTGGCAAGAGGGCCTTGAATAAGCCCTTTATTGGTCTTGCTTATAGCTCTAGGTGGATGCTGTTTGTTTCTTGCTCTCTTTCCTTTCCATGCTCCTCTACCCTGACTTTGCATCTGCCTCCAATCCTTCCTGATCTAGGAGCTTATCACACTTGTAAAAAAACAGCTTACCTCTCTCAAGTTGAATTCTAATTTGGGAGGCAGCCGGGTCCTGTCGCACGAGTTTTGCTGCCGAATCCGCCAGCTGAATATATCCCGGCTGCCTCCTGAATTAGAATTCAACTCAGGAGAGGTGAGCCGGGTTTTTTACAAGTGCGGTAAGCTCACTAGTTACGCCACTTTTATTGTACCTTCCTCTCGGACCTCTTGCCAACTTGACATCTAATCTTTTCATCTAGAGCTAATGTGGGCATTAGGTCTATATCACCTACGTGAAGAATTCAGATGGAAAACAAGTGGCCAGATGAGCTGAGTTATTCCAAAACTATCAGCTTACTATTCTTACTTGTCTCTTTCATGTTCTGCTTAAGGCCCATGGAAACTACTGAGCCAGAGACATTGTACATTAGGAACAGGGCCTCTATTATTATCCTCTTCATGTACAGTTGGTGTTGCCAGAGTAAAAACTGGAGAGGGGTCCTGTACCTTTAGTATTTTTGTAGAAGAGGGAATTTCAGGAGATGATGCTTGTCATGCAGTCAGGTCCCAAGCAACACTTGCTGAAATTCCCTCATCTACAAATCCATTAAAGAAACAGGAGCCCTCTCCAATTTCTACTCTGACAACCCCACCTACAGTATAGATCATGGGTAGGCAACCTTTCTCCTTTAAGGGCGATGGGACTTCAGCTCCCAGAATCCCAGGAGCTATTGGCCAACATGGGACTATTGGCCACCATGGCTGAGGCTTCTGGGAGCTGAAGTCCCTCGGCCCTTAAAGGGGAAAGGTTGCCTACCCCTGGTATAGATGACTGTACAGTATTATGAGTACCATCTCATCTAAGGATGTATGCTTAGAGAAAGGAGGATTACATATATTACCATAATTACAGCGGTGGAGAAGAGCATTACACACATTACTAACATTCTAGGTTAAGGATGGGGATTTGTGGCCCTTTAAATGTTGTCAGACTACAACTCTCAACATCCTCCACTATTGGCTGTGCCAATAGGAAATGCAGTCCAACAATATTTGAAGGACCATATGTTCTTCACGCCTGCTTTAGTCAAAATGTGAGCAGAGTTAGCAATAACCAGATAACCCACACTTGTTGTAATCTAATGCCTTTATTGACCATCTGTCATTGAACAGTTGATAAAGAATAGACACATGGAGCCATTTTTTATTATTAAGAAATCATTGACACAGGGAGACTAGTACTTGGACTCTCTGTAGCCAAGGTATAAGCCAGACTTCAAAATAGCAGCTGAATGTCTAAAATGAGAAAAGAGAGAGATTAAATCAGTCCAAAGGTGGAACCCAAAAGGCTTCCCCCCCCCCCACCCAGTATCTTGACTAGTACCTCAAAAAGGAACACATTTTTCCAAACTCTCTTTTTGTGCAACCTTAGGGCAAGGAGATGTGGTCACAGTTCCTGCAACATTATGTGCAACTCTTTCACTAGTCTTGTGCTCAACATGATAAAACTGAGGCTTGTTGCAATCTCCTGGCTTAGGAAGTGGGAGTCTTTTTTACAGTGTTTCCTCTATTCAATACTACCTTACATTATAAGACACAGAATGGTCACCTATACAGAAAGATACTATGTTAGAACTCCTCAGCCTTAAATCATTTTTATGAGCCTGTGGCCCACTGGAACATAGTGCTTTCCCATACCAGATTGGTAAAAAATTAAGTCCCAGCCACATGGGAGGAAACCAAGGCCAGCTCAAGATTTGAGGAGGGCCTCTGCAATGTTCTGTGTGGACCCAACCTACATCAATAGGATCCTCCAATGCTTCCATATTAAGTTTTCCACAGTACCCAGGAACACCCATCATAATGTCACTCCAAAGCACTGTAGGAAATGCAAAATGCCTGTTCCAGCTACTTGCTGCACTATAAAGGAAACTCACAGTAATTGGGAGTTGCTAACTACAGTCCTGGAAGCAACAAAGATTCTTCTCACATTGGCACCACTCCATCCAGAAAAATGGGGTAATGCAAGCAGAGGAAGGACTCATGCTGTTGATGACATATGCAGGCATAAACCCCCATTCTGGTCTGAGCATGTACCGTATTTAAGATCAGTGCAAAAGGAGACATTCACCACCTCTTTGTCTAATGACAACCTTCAGCCCCACAAGCACAATTTACTTGTTCAATATAAGCGTGCACCACCAATAGTGGCCAAGGGAGTATGGCAATGTCCAGGCAGCACAGAGATAAGTTTTGCATTTAGGAGATCAGAGAAGATGTCATCTGCCTGCATTTCTAACTCTTGCTCGAGATCCAGTAGGAGGATGTCATCCCTGTACTTCTGGTTGCAGAAACACAGCAAGATGCTGTTTGGACACCTTCTGCTCTTCCTCTACCACTAATTGTATGAATCAATTAACACATCAAGGATGACCCTCTTCCTGATGTGACCATCCAACTAAATTTTCAAGCATTAAAGACTAGATTACTATATAATATATAGAAAACTGATTCACTGGCTGGAACCTTGTTGAACACCGTCTGATTACACCAACATAAATACTTTTTTGGATGGTGCAAAAAGAGCTACCCAGTATGTCCTCATGTGATGTCTTTTCTTAGCTGCACAATAGCAACTGCACAGTGGCTGGACACAAGTCCACACTGCCAACCAAAACAGTCACTGATTGATGTGGCCATATGTCCAGGAATTATCTGGCTGTTTTTGCAGAGCCAGAAAAGAGAGAGAAAGGAAAAAAAAAAAAAAAGCTTCACCTTCCCAGACTTGTATCATAAGTGCCATAGTTTATTAGGATCTCAGTCATCAATTCCTTCAGTAAAACAATCTCCAGTACTAGGAAAGAAAGTACAGTGGGCCCTTGGTATCTGCTGGGGTTTGGTTCCAGGACCCCCTGTGGATACCAAAATCCATGGATTCTCAAGTCCCATTAAATACAGTGGCATAGTAAAATGGTGTCCCTTATATAAAATGGTAAAATCAAGGTTTGCTTTTGAAATTAATATATTTTTAAAATATTTTCAAGCCATGGACTGTTGAATCTCTGTATAAAAAATCCATGGATATGGAGAGCTGACTGTATATTTTTTATCATTGGTGGTGCTTTTCTTCCCGTCGGTATTCATTAATTCTCTGACACAGAGATACACACAAAAATAAGTGAGTACTTTATAATGAGGACATGTTCTATTGCAGGCTCTTCAATGTGGAAACTTATGACATAAACTTTTGTAGGTGAGAGTCTCCTTCATTGGATGTATGTAGTGCTACTTTTATTTTACCAACCATATGGATGTAGTTGAGATAAAGTGATTCAAATGTGGAACCAGATGACAAATCTAAAAAGAAAAGTATAGTCTCTGCTAATTCTATCAGAACTTGAATACAAAATGAAGACATTGTGTATTGGTCACTATGCTTAGCTTGCTTACATTTAAATGCTAATTTAATTGTTATTTTCCTTTAATCTAAGGAGTTATCACACGGGGGAAATCCCGTGCAGAAACGGGGTTTTAAATTGGTGGAAAAAACCACAAAAGCAGGCAGATTTTCAGACAGAGGACGTTTTCACACAGAGCAAAAAAGGGAGTCGTTCCTACCTCCATCTGGCCCCACTCCGGCTCTGTGCAGGAAAAGTTCACATGACGTCGCAGCAAGCCCCTCCTCATCCTTCGCCATCCCTGCGCCATCCCTACCTCACTCCGGGGTCTTGCTCGACGTGTTCAAACTACGTCGCAGCAAGCCCCGCCCCATGTTGCGCAATCCCTGCGCCATCCCTGCCGCTAGCCGGCTTTAGCGCCATCTTTTTAATTCCTTTTTTAAAAAGGAATTACAGGCGCTTCTGCCGCAGGCAATCAGGAGTCATTCCGGCGGCTGCTGTTTTCGCCGCCGGAATGACTCCTGATGGCTTCCAGGGGGCTTCCAGGCGGCTTTAGAGCCGCCTGTGTGAATACGTCCAATGTCGCTGTTAAAATGGGGTTAACCCAAACGGAAAGTAGTCAGAAACTGCTTCTTTTTACTTTCGGAAAATCCCGAAAGTAAAAAGAAAGCAGTTTTGACTACTTTCTGTTCAGGTTAACCCCATTTTAACAGCAATGTGTGTGAAAATCTGCCTGTTTTTGCAGGTTTCCCCCACCTTTTAAATCCCATTTCTGCACGGGATTTCCCCCGTGTGATAAATTCCAATGGTAGGCAGAAGGAGGATTGGGATGTGCTGGTAAATCTTTGGGTGTTCAGTGTTTGTTCAGTAAAGATTTCTTGATTCCTAATTATAAAAACAACAATGTTACTGTCCCCACCCTGTGCAAGCTATAAATAATACTTCAAAATGAAGACTGTTGAAAGTGTCTAGATTTTTTTGTGGATGGAAGGACTATGAATTCTGATCATTTACTCAAAACCAACTCTCAGGCTGAGAAATTTTAAATACTAGGTGTATGTCTCTGCACCATGGCTCCAGAATAGGTATGCAATGTTTCCAGTTTGTTTGTTTTTTAAAGAAGGAAAGTGGAACCACAAACCTACAGTCCATCCACCCCTTCTCTACATGCCAGCTGGTGGTAACATGCAATACACTTTAATACACTTTTGTCCATGAAGTTTATACCATAACACAGAAATGTCAACAATGAAGGGTTTACCTTGAAGGTATTGTACTGCCTACTGCATGAAAAAATAGTTAATAAGAAAAGCAAGAGGAAATATAAATACAAATTTACTTGTCTCAGCTTCTTGTTCCTCTGGAAAGCACATCTGTCCAGGTCAGGATGTGTCCTTTTGCTGCACACAGTCCGGCGGATCTCAACATTAAGTGTATATTTCAACCCTCTGACTACCTACAAAAGAAAAAACACCACTTTTCATATTACTGAACTGCACATAGGGAGACAAATTAATAATAATAATAATAATAATAATAATAATAATAATAATAATAATAATAATTTTTATTTATATCCCGCCCCTCTGCCAGGCAATTTGGGCGGCGTACATCATTATAAAATTTCAAAACAATAAATCACAATGAAATCCCATCTCTCCATCTCCCATCCACCCATCCCCCCAAAACATACTAAACAATTTAAATAAGATTAAATTAAAAATTTACAATTTAAAAATACATAATTCCTGCCATTGTGGGCCTCTGAGGGCTGCAAGTTGGCAAAAACAGTCCTCCGAGGCCATAGGACGCCGTCGCTCGTCGCGTGGTGCCGGCGAAAGGTGGAAACTGCCCTGCCCCTGGAGAAGGTGGAAACTGGGCGGCTTTTGAAGCTACTGCCCGTGCTCCAGGGAGGCTTGCCGACACAGCTGATGCCGGGCTCACAGGAGGGCCATGTTAGCCATGTTAAATTAGCAATAAAAGAGGAAATGAGTCCAGAAACAGACCACAGTTTCTTCAGAGCATTAAAAGTTTGCCTTATTGTGCTTGCAATGCATATATTCCACCTACGGTTATCTCTCTTCCAGAGCTTAAGAGAAATGCACTACTAGCATCAATATTACTTGTACTGTATTACTTTTGAGGGCAGCAGGGATAAAACTGCATTGCTATTGTGAGATATGACTGATATTGTCAGAATAAAATAAACATGTTAGCCATGTTACTTGGCAGTAGGAGAAATGCTGTGGCTGCTAGCACCAAGCCTATCTTCTGGTTGCCCCTCACTTGCCTGTCCGTCTCTTACTTGTTTTCTCCCTTTTGATCCCATCTCACTCACCTCCTTCCTTTCCTTAATATTGTATTTCCCATCACCATGTATAGATGTGAGCTGTACAGTGAAGAAAGTGAATAGATAGAAAGAAAATAAACTCATTTGAGATATGGTGCTGGAGAAGAGTGCTGAAGATACTGTGGATGGCCAATAAGACAAACAAATGGGCCCTTGAACAGATCGAGCCTGAAATCTCCCTGGAAGCGAAGATGTTGAAACTGAAGCTATCATACATTGGCCATATCATCGGAAGGCATGAATCATTATAAAAGACAATGATGCTGGGAAAGGTAAAGGGAAGCAGAAAGAGAGGAAGACTGCATGCCAAATAGCTAGACCAGGGGTAGGCAACCTTTGTGAGCCGGGGGCCAGCTTGCTGTCCCTCAGACAATTGGGGGGCCGAAGCACCAAAAATAAATAAATAAATAAATAAAAATATTTTTAAATGTAAAAAATTAAAAATAAATATGCATGCACACTCTCTCAGCCCCAGAAAAGCCATGGCAAAACCCCTGTGGAGATTTTGCCAAGAAAACCCTAAGAACAAGTAATAACAACAATAATCAATATCATCATGGTGGGCGGCGGCAGCGGCGGGGGGGGGGGGGGCGGCAGTGGCAGGACCGGCCTGGGGCCGGTCCAAAAGCCTCAGGAGGCCGCATTTGGCCCCCGGAGGCCTTAGGTTGCCTACCCTTGAGCTAGACAGTCAGGGAGGTCACAGGTCTAAAGTTGCAGGACCAGGTTGAGAATAGGGGTTTTTGGAGATGTCTCATTCATGGGGTCACCATGAGTTGAGGTCGACTCAAAGGCAGTTAACAACAACAAATGCCAGTACACAAAACACAAGTGATCTCTAAGGGAGCTCCCCTCACATGTGTTGTCTGCCTGAAGCATATATTACAGTGCTCTTCTGGTTTCACATTCATTTAAGTGGCAGCAGTGTAAATATATGGCTTCTTTCCTTGTGGGCTTATTTAGCCATCAATACATCTGCAATAGCAGCTGAACCAAAGTGTAAACAGTACCCACAGACTTTGGAAGGGCTGGTAATGGTAACACAACCTGAGGACACATGAGCTGTCTTTCAGAAACATTTTGTCTTTTACCGTTGCCAGGAAAGGGTAGCTTATGTCATTAAATAATATTTTCTGCCTTTGTTGTCATAACAATTCAACAGCCCTTACCTGCACGGTGGCTTTGTTAATGCAAGATTCTCTGAAGAGATAGATGTCATTGGAGCTGTTGTTGTATCCGTAAACTCCGAACCTAGCTGCTTGCCGAACTCCTGGGTCATTGGTCTTGACAGGGATAGGAAAGCCAGGTTTAATAGTTGAATTAGGCAATCCTCTATTTGTACCTATGAAAGACAATTTGTAAAGGGATGGTTCTTCAGAGACAGAAACCACATTTCATCACAAGGTTTATTTCCTTATGTGTCAGTGTCCATTAGGCCCAATTCATGAAACAGGAGAAGGTTGGGGCCAATTCTTTGTAACAACTGCAGAGAGGAGCCACACAAATTAGCAGAATTAATAAATGTCTGATATTTTAAAAAAATAGGGGAGCCCAAAATCCAATGCATCCTAACAGATCTGCCAAAACCTTCCTCAGCTCAACCACCCAAAAGACCACTCTGTTTGCTTTGCTCATGCAAGCAATGGTAGCCAAGAAGAAACCCAAGACATTCAGAGGCTGTATATCTGCACAGGTACTATGTAGATCCTAGGAATACATTAGGCAGGAATGTTTTCCTTGTACCATTTCCAAAAACACTTGGCTGGCCAGGGCTTGGGACAGAAAGCTAAATTATACATCATGTGTATAAAATTATCACATGCATCTTTGCATTTAGTATGTAAGAATGGGTTGTTCTTAGGGGGATTTTCTCAATTTTAGAGAAAGATATTTTCCTTGTATGATTGCAGAAAGAAAAGGATTATGCTTCTTTTTTACATACCTGGGGCATTCCCTGAAGAGATAGATGTCATTGGATCTGTTGTTGTATCCGTAAACTCCGAACTTGTCTGCTTGCTGAACTCCTGGGTCATTGGTCTTGACAGAGATAGATGTCATTGCTGTGTGTGCATGTGTATGTGTATGTGTTTTAACCTGCATGTTAAGCCAAGGTTTGGCCTAGAATGCTATATTACATGCAGACAACAAATGACTTGCCCTTTGCCCTGTTTTGTAGTTTGGTCAGGGACACCAGAATTGCTTTCTGACTGAGAATTCTGAATGCCCCTCCCTAAACTACAAATCCCAGGATTCCATAGGACTGAACCATGGCTTGGAGCCAGAGTGGCATAGGACGCTATCACACAGGGAGTCGCGGGGAGAAAGTGGAAATAAACCGGACGAGCGGAAGACTTTACGGGATTTGTCCCGTTCCACCTCGTCTGATAACTAAATTCGAATTTAAAAGGGGGTTAATTTGAACGAAAACCTGATCTTTTCATTTTTGGAAATGAAAAGATCAGGTTTTCGTTCGAATTAACCCCCTTTTAAATTCGAATTTAGTTATCAGACGAGGCGGAACGGGACAAATCCCGTAAATGAAAGTCTTCCGCTCGTCCGGTTTATTTCCACTTTCTCCCTGCGACTTCCCGTGTGATAACGTCCATAGTGGTTTGAGTGTTGAACTACAACTCTGGAGACCAGAGTTCGATTCCCAGCTTGGCCATAAAACCCACTGGGTGACCTTTGGCAAGTCACACTCTCTCAGCCTCAGAGAATGGCAATGGCAAACCTCCTCTGAACAAATCTTGCCGAGAAAACCCCATGATAAGTTCGCCTTAAGGTGCCATAAGTCGGAAATTATTTATTTTTATTTTTATTTATTTTGTTTACGTAAAATATTTTGATCTCTACATCAATCAAGATTAGGAGAGCAGTACATGGTCTGAACATCACCATATAGTACAGTAATAATAGCATGAATATAATTTTAAATAACTACCATACACTACCTCTACAAAAATTAAGATGTTATTTAAGATTGGACAAATCAAATTTCTATAAACAATATTTTCTGCTCTTATGTCCCTTCAGATTCTTTAATTATGTCCTGACAATAGCATTTATTTATTTCCTCTCATTTCCTTTCATATTGTTGAGATGTTTTCCCTGCAATATACATAGATAATCTGTCCATAACTGCAAATTTGTTTAGTTTTACTAAGTTGGAAATAATTTGAAGGCATGCATCAACGAACCATGGCATTTAAAATGGAATCACGATGCTATAAATATGTAGTGTGAAATGGTCCATGGACACAGTCTTCCCCACTGTGAGAAGATGTATTTCTATTTTAACTTCAAAAATATTTTTTAAATTTACATTGACACTATACATGAGTATACGTAGATTTTATGCAAATATATATTATTTGTTGGTGATGATTGGCCTCTCTTTTAGCAATGTGTAAATGCCTATGATAGAGACTGACGTCTCTCTTTTACATTACATTCTTTCCTATCTAGAGAGGGTCTCTCATCAAAGTACTAGCCTGACCCTATTTGGCTTTTGTAATAAGGTAAGACTAGGTTGTGTTCAGGCAGCATGTATCTGTATTGCTAAATTTACCAAAGTGAATTGCTACCTGCTACTTTTTAGTGAATTTAGAATGGGGAGAAAACAGGCAGTATTCAAACTTGATGTCACATCAGAAGGAACCAGCAGTTTTTCCTTTCACAACTAAAACCCCTTCTGTGGTTTAATGTTCCTCTACCATTGGTAGTTGACCCACTGGGCAATATGGTGTTGAAATAGCAAACGTGTTCAGAACGAGCATGAAATTTGCAATAGTGAGGCATTTCATCAACAGGTCTGGTTTCAAAAATAATACTATATAACTTAGGCAAGCATCCTGGTGCCTGTGAAGCCTGAGTTATGCATTTGTGTAATTAGAAAACAAATGGACAAATACGTTACTGCTAAGAAGGATGCGGTGGCTTGGGCACTACTATAGGACGTGCCTTCATTCACATTCATTCCTTGACAACTACAACATTGATGAAAGTTAGAGAATTCAGAAATCAAAGCTAGAGAAATTGAAGTGTGTGTGTGTGTATTTGCAAACCAGCCCAAGAAGGCTCACTAATAATCCTGCCTATGTAAGTCTTATCCTCTTGGTTTTTAACTATTTGACTGTGAATATTTCCAGTGATGTATATATACCTAAAGAATTATGTAGCCTCAAGTGCCTCAAGCAGCAAAATAGGAGAACTCACATTTCTCAATACAGACATTCCACATATGATAACAAGGACTTGAATACCCATTATTTACCCTGTAAAATGTCTCAGTGTAACTGTGGTTATTAGGTTGAAGATACTTTCTCTACTACACTGTAGAATTTGCATAAAACCTTTGTGTCACAGCAGCTCCTGTAATGTCAGTACACTAGTCTTCCTGGTGTGCTTCAAGTTTTAAAAATTCGAGATCTAAATGGTAGCATGGGCCATGGTTCAGGTGCCAAGCATCTCACTAAAAGCATTAATATGCATTGGAGCTTGCAAAAGTTACTTTGTTGACTACAACTCAGAGAATCCCTGGTAAGTATCCCCAGTAAGAAGATGAAGGATTCCATGAACTGTCATTCAAAAACAAAGGGAAATTTTGCATAAGATCAGCATATATCAGTATCCCCTCCACTCTGAAAATTGTAAATGCCTCATGTTTAATTTAAAAATTCCTATTTAATGCTTGCGAGCCACTGTGGCATAGTGATTTGAGCATTAACTAGGACTCTGGAGACCAGGGTTTGAATCCCAGTTCAGCCAGTGAACCCACTGGGTGACCTTGGGCAAGTCACATTCTCTCAGCCTCAGAGGATGGCAGTGGCAAACCCCCTCTGAAGAAACTTGCCAAGAAAACCCCATTATAGGTTTGCCTTAGGGTCGCCATAAGTCGGAAGCGACCTGAAGGTACACAACTATAACTATTTAATGCTTTAAAACAGGTCCAGTGACAGTGTTTAATCTTATTTCAACCCCCCTTAATGCCTTTCCCCACTCTAAAGAGAAACCACAACGGAAAGAGTGAGGTTTATCTAGCAGCAGACAGACTTGTTATCTTGTTTTCTGCACTTGCTCTTTCTGCACATACATGTCTGGATAATGAGAAAACGTGAAAAGAAGAATTTACAATCTTTCTGCTGTATCTTTAGGAGCAGGTTGGCAGAGATATTTTGTAGGTGAAGCTTTTCTCTGGCAGGAAAAACAGGTGGATTCTCTAATGCTGACTTTATATAATAGGTCTAAAAATCCCAAGTTGAAAACCCTAAGAAACCTTGCAACCACCACGCTTTGAAGAAGACATTATGGATATTAAAAGCAAGAAGAAATTTGAGCGGAAAGAAACATATTCAAAACCAAGATTGGGTACCATTCTTTAGGATTTTAAAAGGAACAAAACAAAAAACAAGCCGGTACAGATGGGAAGGAAATGTGAAGAATGTATGTTTTTATGGAATGTTTAAGTAGGTTTTGAAGAAGGTTAGAGTAAGTGAGTGAAGGAGTAGAGGATATAGGAAAGGATAGTTAAAGAAGAAGATAGGGTGCTTTCTTGTATGGATGGGAAATGGATGGGTAGATAAGGAGGTTGATAGAGAGGTCTGAGAATGGGATTATAAAGGAAAACTGGAAGAAGGGTATATGAAATGAGGATATGTTGGGCCCTAGTACTGGGATGTAAATATGTACATGTAGATGTAGATGTGTGTATGTTTATGTATTTGCTTGGTTTGTATGGTGTAAATTGTTGTTTTCTATGCATAAGTGTTTAATAAAAATTGATAGAGAGGTTTGAGAATGGGATTATAAAGAAAAACTGGAAGAATGGTATATGAGATGAAAATGTGCTGGGCTTTAGTACCGGTATTTAAATTTATATATGTAGTTGTATGTGTATGTAGGTATATATGTATGTATTTAATTTGTGTGATGTGAATCGTTGTTTTCTATGCATAAGTGTTTAATAAAAATTGATAGAGAGGTTTGAGAATGGGATTATAAAGAAAAACTGGAAGAATGGTATATGAAATTAAAATGTGCTGGGCTTTAGTACCGGTATGTAGTTGTGTGTGTGTAGATATATATGTATGTGTTTGTTTGGTTTGTATGATGTGAGTTGTTGTTTTCTTTATGCATAAGTGTTTCATATATATATATATATATATCCATGACATCCACCCAAAGCCAAATAACAACCTGGATTTTAGAAGAATGAAAGCAACACTGACAGCTGATGTTGTTTAACTCAGGTATGGAAATGCTGTAAGAGAAGATTAGTGGTACTTGCCCATTCTTACCAATTGAAACCCTGGCCTCAGCACTTAGAAGTAGAGAGAAGAAGATCGCCACTGTCCCACCGAAGAACATGGCTGCTTCTTCATGACACAGCCAGCAGAAAGACAAAGCTTGCTCACTTCTCACACCCAGCAAAGGAAATGGGGCTTCTTTCCTCTACATGCTCAAGAACTCCCACCCAAGTCAGGAAGAGCATAGATAAGGAAATCTAATTGAAATGACACTCTCCGCTCCTGATCCAGATCAGGCTGAGCTCAATTCTCGTTTTCATCTAAATCAGCTCATCACAACTCCTTCAACTTTATTTGAATCAACCATGCAATTAATATTTGAAATAAACAGAGCTCAGTATTTATAGCGGAAGCAAAACAAAGCAGAATACAGATATTCGAATCACATAAACGATCACATAAAGATTAAAGAATACTGGAAGGGTTGCAGGGAGGAAACTTGAATCCATGAATCACCAAAGGGCGGTATATAAATAAATTTTATTATTTTATTATTATTATTATGAATTGCAAAGCACTGCATAAAGAAAATCTACAAGGTTACTGAACTTCAAGAGGTTACTGTTACAAAGTCATAATATGAAATAAAGGTTTATTACATTCCAGGAAAGCCAGTATGGTGTAATAGTTTGAGTGTTGGACTATGAATCTGGAAATAGGGTTCAAATTCCATGTTGGCCATGGAAACACACTGGGTGACATTGGGTAGGTCACACTTTCTCAGCCTCAGAGGAAAGCAGTGGCAAACTCCCTCTGAAGAAACTTGCCAAGAAAACCTCACAATAGAGTCACCATAAGTCAGAAATTACTTGAAAGCACACAGCAACAAGGAAACTTGGTGGTGATATATTCAAATCCTAATGTTGCTTTGTCTAAAGGGGGAATGGGGTTACAGTCAGAACAGAAGACAGAAGTAAAACAATCCATTACATAAGTTAAAATAATTAAATATTGTTAATATTAAAAAATAAATTAAAAACACATAGTTAAAACTAGTAAAAACCATAAACCCTATCATGGATTTTCCTTGACAAATTTTTTCAGAAGGGGTTTGCCATTGCCATTCTCTGAGGCTGAATGAGTTACCCCAGGTTACCCAATCAGCTTACATGTCCAAGCCTGGATTTGAACCCTGATCTCCAGAGTCAAAATCCAACACTCAGAACTACTACACCACACTATATCCAAGCCCTTGAATGTACGGATCACAAAAAACTACAGAATGTGCTAAAAGAAATGGGAGGGCCACTACATTTGATAGTCCTGATGAGGAATCTGTACTTAAGACAAGACACTATACTTAGAACAGCATATGGAGAAAAATCATGGTTCCCAATTGGCAAAGAGGTCAGGCAAGGCTGCATACTATCACCCTATTTGTTCAACTTGTATGCAGAAACATCATAAGAAGAGCAGAATTAGACTCAGAAAAAGGAATGAAGATAGGAGGAAGGAGTATCAACAATCTGAAATATGCTGATGACACCATAATACTATAGACCTGAAACAATTGGCAAGTTAAAGAAGAAAGTACAAAGGCAGGCAAGTACAAAGAAAACAAAAATAACGACCACAGAGGATCTACATAAATTCAACCTAGATAATGAAGACATAGAAATAGTTACAAATTTCCTGTACCTTGGATCAAATATTGACCAGAATGGAGACTGTAGTCAAGAAATCAGAAGACTGGGAATGGGAAAGGCAGCGAATAAAGAACTAGATAAGATCCTAAAGTGCAAAGCTAGGCAACTGAGGGGGGAAGCAGACCAGGGCGTCCGGGACACCCTGGGACGGTGCGCCGCGGTACCACGGCAGCTGCACCGCGGCGCACCGGCGGCGTCCCTGAAAGGAGCGCTAAATTGGCGCTCCTTTCAGAAGTCAGGGAAAGTGCGCCCTAAACGCATCGGGCGCCCTGGCTTTTCCGCCGCAGCGTGTGAGGACGCTGCGGCGGGAGGTTGCCCCCGGAGCGCCGGCCGTGTGGAGGGCCGGCAGCTCCAAGGGCAACCTCGGGAGGAGGAAGGGGCACCGCTCGTGCGGCTGCCCCTCCTCTTCCTTGCCTCGGAGACGACTTTATTAGTCGTCTGCCAAGGCCCTGAGAGTCCACTTTAACTGCCCTGGCTCAGTGCTAGGGAATCATGGGAATTGTATTTTTTTCTGAGACATTGAGCCTTTTCTGTCAGAGAGCTCTGGTGCCACAATAAACTGCAGTTCCCATGATTCCCTAGCACTGAGTCAGGGCAGTTAAAGTGGACTCAATTTGCACTATTTCTGGCAGTCTGCAAAGGCCCTGAGTATCAAGCCATTGTTTTCTCCATCACCATGTTTGGATATAAATGCTGGAAAGTAAAAAAAGCAGATGGGAAGAAAGGAGGGGAAGCAGACAGCTAAAATGCCGTTTTGGGGGCAAGGAAGGGGAGGGGCAGCCGCACGCTGGGCACCCCAACCCCTTCCCAAAGGCATCGTCGGAGCGCTGGCCCCTCTGCACGGCCGGGGCTCTGACGATGCCTTCCCGCTGCAGCGTTTGCACACGCTGCAGTGGAAGAGTCGCCGAAGGTGCACCGCCAGCCTTTTGCGATGCACCTTCGGTGACTTGTGGAAGGAGTGCTATTTTAGCGCTCCTTCCAGGGGCGGCGAAGCTGCGCCACGGGGCCGAGGTGTGCGGATACCTCAGCCCCACGGCGCAGCTTCCCGGGGCGGCCCATGGTCGCCCGTCTGCTTCCCCCCAAAATCAACTTATTTGAGGTGTGGTGCTGGAGAAGAGTGCTGAATATACTGTGGACAGCCAAATAGACAAACAAATGGGTCCTTGAACAGATCAAGCCTGAAATCTCTCTGGAAATCAGGATGACTAAATTGAGTCTGTTGTACTTTGGCCATGTCATGGGGAAAAATAAATAATTCAAAAAGACAATGATGCTAGGAAAGTAGAGAGCAGTAGAAGGAGAGGAAGACCACATGCCAGATGGTTAGACTGAGGCTGTCAGAAGTAAAAGACCCCCACCTTTCGTCAAACTGAAAAGTGACAGTTGCTCTGCCCCCTTTCTGTCTTAGGGCCTTTGCAGACTGCCAGAAATAGTGCACACTAAATTGAGGCACTGCCCTGGCTCAGTGCTAGGGAGTCATGGGAATTTTATTTTTTTCTGAGACATTGAGCTTTCTCTGTCAGAGAGCTCTGGTGCCACAATAAATTACAGTTCCCATGATTCCCTAGCACTGAGCCACGGCAGTGCCTCAATTTAATGTGCACTATTTCTGGCAGTCTGCAAAGGATATTAGTCCCACTTCCTTGACTTGGGGCAAAACACCTTTTGCACAACCAAAATAGCCTCCCTCTTGGAATTCAGGATGGTTCTGCAAATTTGGGGGAGGTTCCTACGGAACCCCAAAATGTGGTGCCCAAAAATGTGGGCACCCCTAAACCTACAGCCCCAAAATCAAGGAGGTGGGACTAAGACAAAAAAGGGGGCATAGCAACTGTCACTTTTCAGTTTAATTAAAGGTGGGGGTCTTATACTACTGCTGTCATACTTTGGGTACACCATGAGAAGGCATGGTTCATTAGGAAAAGGTAAAGGTATTCCCCGTTGACAAGGTTAAGTCATGTCCGACCGTAGGGGGCAGTGCTAAGCTCTGTTATTCAGCCGAAGAGCCAGCATTGTCAGAGACTACTCTGTGGTCATGTGGCCTGCATGATTGCACAGAATGCTATTTACTTTCCCACCGAAGTGGTACCTATTTATCTACTTGCATTCGCATGCTTTTGAACTGCTAGGTTGGCAGAAGCTGGGACTGGTGATGGGAGCTTACCCCATCACACGGCATCTGGGCCTTGAGCTGCCAACCTGCTGATCTTGCAATCAATAGAGTCAGCATCTTAACCACTTTAGAAAAGACAATAACGCTAGCAAATGTAGAAAGTAGTAGAAAGAGAGGAAGACCACACGGCAGATGGCTGGACTTGATCAAGGAAGTCATGGGCCTGACTTTGCAGGACTTAAGCAGAGCAGTGGAGGATAAGGGTTCCTGGAGATGTCTCATCTATGGAGTTGCTATGAGTTGGGGTTGACTTGAAGATGATTAACAACAAATGAATGAGACACCTCATGAACACCATTCAACAGGGCCTGCCAGGTCTTGCAGACTCAGGGTTTCCTTAGGGCCTTTGCAGACTGCTAGAAATAGTGCAAATTGAGTCCACTTTAAGGGTTAGTGTTAGTGTTAGGGAATCATGGGAACTGTATTTTATTGTGGCACCAGAGCTCTCTGACAGAGAAGGCTCGATGTCTCAGGAAAAAAAAACAACAACAATTCCCATGATTCCCTAGCACTAACCCTAACCCTTAAAGTGGACTCAATTTGCACTATTTCTGGCAGTCTGCAAAGGCCCTCAGTCCATCCATCTGTAATATGGTCTTCCTCTTTTGCTATTGTAATATGAACTTGACCTTGGGAAATTTTTAGTATTAGCTCAAATAATTAGCAGGAGGCAAACCCAGTGTTTACAGAAGTGGCTAAGGGATTAGATGCATAGAGACAAGATTTCTTTGAATTAATTTGTATTTTTATTAAGGAATCAAGCATACAAAGACATACATTCACTCATACACTCACACAAGGTCTCAAGAGTAAAGCAAGTTAGCGTGGGATAGATGAAAGGCTTTCTAATGGTGATAATTACCTGTCTGGAGTGCTCCAGATGAACGGATGAGAAGATGGACTCAACCGAGAAAAAGGATGGGGACACAGACCAAGCCGGAGCTGAATCAGAATTCAAAGTGACGTAGTGTCACCAGGAATCCTAACCAGACACACCCTAGCCAGAATTTGGTAGACTATTTATATACTGAAAATAGCCCCGGGCAAAGATTGCTAGCTGTATATCAAAGGGCCAAACAAACATCTGAAGAGGTACCCCCTAAGCAGACGGCTTAAAGGGCTGTTTTGGGGGCACGGAAGGGGAGGGGCAGCCGCACAATTGGCGCCCCAACCCCTTCCCCAGGTCGTCCTCAGAGCAGCCGGCCCTCCGCATGGCCAGCGCTCCAAGGAGGACCTCCCGTCGCAGCATTTGCACGCTCTGCGGCGGAAGAGTCGGCGAAGGTGCGCCGCAGCCTTTTGCGGCGCACCTTCGTCGACTTGTGAAAGGAGCGCCAATTTAGCGCTCCTTTCAGGGGCGGCGAAGCTGCGCCGTGGGACCAAGGTGTGGGGATGCCTTGGTCCCACGGCGCAGCTTCCTGGGGTGGCCCATGGCCTCCCGTCTGCTTCCCCCCATAGTTTCCAGCGAGGGGTAGTGAAGCTTATCTCTCTTGCTGTCAGAACCCATCTGGGTTGCAAATTTCCTGGCTTCCCTGTCTCTTGAGGTGTGAATCTTTCTGTTTTGCAACTCCTGAAACTGTTTGATCTGCAAATTAAGTCTGCATAACCACCTGGCTTCAATGGTGTAAGTGACTATCTCGCTCTTGGGTAGATGGTGGCATAAAGATTTCCGTTTTAGGGCCATGACGGAACAATGCGCACATAGGGAATATATATGTGTGTGTGTGAGAAAGAGAGAGAGAGAGAGAGAAAATGCTTCACTTCTGGTAACACCATGGTCTTCCACTTTACCAAGGATTATAATCTTTTCTAGTGAGTCATGTCATCTCATGATATGTTCAAAGTACAATTGGAGAAGCATAGTAATTCCGGCTTCTATGGGGAATTCAGGTTTAATTTGCCCTCAGACTCATTCATTTTTCTTTGTGGCGGTCTCTGAAACTCTCCTCCAGCACCATAGTTCAAATTAGTTTATTGTATTCCTGTCACTATTCTCCACAGTCATACACAGAAATATAGATGTGCCTGACTTTTGCATTTTATGATATATCTTTACAGTTTATTTGTTGGTGTTAATACTTTCAAATAAGACATCCTGCAAAGTTGCCAGTAGCAGGAAGCCAAAGAGAAGCAGCCAGACAGAGCAGCATTTTTTAGAAATCTGCATAGCCTCAACAAGATCTGAAGCTCAATTGAGGTCTTTTATACCTCTTGGCCAAAGCTGCCTTTCCCATGACACATTTCTTTACACAAGAAGCTGCCATTTTAGATGAACAGAAATTATGATACATCACTCCTGGTTGCATTTGGAGCTGTTTGGGAGAGTCTTGGCTATTTTAGGGTGCGGAATGCCACCAAAAACAGTATTTTACAGCCCCACACTGTTTTATCAATCTGTTTTCATTCATACTTCAACAAATAGAATACAGTTGGAGGCAACTGGTGGTGGGCAAGACCTTGGGAAATGATTAAGGGTTTCAAAGACCACATTGAACCCTCAATGGACCACATGCAAAATTCCCAGCTTTGCCTCAAAGAGATAGGCTTAAACTTGAAACCTAGCAGTCAGTCCTTTGTATCTCCAAAAGTTACACTGGGCATACAGCTGGCACTGGGACACAATCTCACTGTCCTGTCCCAGTCCTGGAGGGAGGCTCAGGAGCTACTAATATTTATCTGGGTTCATGGCTGTTGAGATATGGCAATCTCTCAGCTTCAGGAATGTGTGGTTTCCACTGGTGTCCAAACCTGGTGTTTTCTCTTCTGATACCACTGGTTCCTCAGACTCTAAGTCCATTTCCAAAGCACTGCTGGACTCTTGAGTCATGAAAACAGAGAATTTTTCTATGTACTTAGTGAGTACATATTTCACACTTGTCCAACCCTCTGCCACTACAGGGATCCACAGATAAAACTTCCCTGAAGGGTGGCCATTCAAGCTCTGCCTTAAAACTGCTAGGAAAAAAAAGACTCTACCTTCTAAGGATGCTTGTCCTACTGTTGAACAATTGTTATTGTCAGGAGATTATACACAAGGTTTTGGAAGCAAGGCTTTACTCAATGCTGAATTAGGCCTTATCTATATACAGTGGTAGCTTGTGGAATGAGTACTTCACTCCAAAATTATGGGGGAAAGCCTAGTCCTTCTTGATCCACAAGCCACCTACATGCCTGCTATAAGATGTGGGATACTGTGCACAGTTCTTGTTACCACATCTCAATAAAACATTGCCACAAAATCTGGAATAAGTACAGGAAAAGGTGGTAAACAGAGGAGAGATCAATCAATCAATCTTTATTTACCGTCAATAGACTCGTCGAGACATACAATTACCTTAGATCACATAAGGCTGCATAATGCATAAACCAATATAAAATGGAGAGATTACGTTAAACTACATTAAAATACAGAAATTTAAGAATAAAATTAAGTGGTCAGGTTAGAACATTGGAGATTGTTTTGATTATGAAATTATAGATCTAGGATATAAATCTAGTCAGACCCCTTTTTAATAATTAGTTCTCTCTAATTTTAACAGCCAGTGACAAAAATTTTGCAACCAACAGGGTAATACTTATGCAATTGTCTTGCAACAACAATTTAATATAAAATAATTCAGAACAGCCTGGCTTGCCACTCAATAAGGGAGCATCAGAGGAGAAATGAGAGCATCTTCGCTGCAAGGAACAAGTAAAGCACTAGGGACTTTTGAAGTCTTAGGGCCAAATGATGCCTCACAATGGAGATATGTGAATGCACTCAACACCTTAGACACCACCCCCCAAAAAACCTATTTGAATGTGAGAAAGTCACATTCTCAGTCTTAAAGGAAGGCCAAGGCAAACCCCTTCTGACCAAATCTTGCCACGAAAACCCCATGATAGGGTCGCCATAAGTCGGAAATGACTTGAAGGCACAGAACAACAATACAGGCACAATTCCTGAAGGAAAATAAGGGGCTACTTGAGTACTGTATACTCATTCCCATACCCAAAAGGTAACCAACATATTATAGACAAGTACAAATTCAGTAGGGAGAAGTACAGTCCATCAGAGGGCACTATTACCTCTTCCAAGTGAAGGATGTAGGATTGAATCAAGTTTTTCTTGCTACACTAGATATAGAGCAACACAGAGCTGAAGTGTAGGGTGGGGGGAAATAGTATAGCTAATCCTCATTGTACATTTACATCACTTGAAATGATCTGTAACCTCGCCTTGCTAATTGCAGCCTGTGTGCCAGTTCCTGTAGAGATTAACACTTTCCCATACATTCTAATGCCCTGAACAAGGTTGCCCATTGTTTTGGCATTTGGTACATGCAGCTTCGCCTGATGCCTCTGAATCTGAACCATATGTGTTTCTTCCCCACCCACAGTGGCATCCTGTTGGTTAGTCCCAACCAGAGTGAATCTCTAAAATCAACTGTTGAATGATGAGTCAACACATAGTTAAATTCGAATGAATGAATGAATGAATGGGTCTACTCTAATCAAAAGGAAGGAGACATGAAAACTGGAGGATGGAACATTGATATACAGATGACACCATACTATTAGCAGAAAGTAGCAAAGATTTGGAATGATTACTGAAGAAAGTCAAAGAAGAAAATGCAAAAGGTAGAGCTAACAGTTGAACATTAAGAAAACAAAAGTAATGACCACAGATTATTTCCATAACTTTAGAGTAGACAATTAAGACATTGGAAAGTTCAAGATTTTCATTATCTTGTCTCAGTCATTAATCAGAATGGAGACTGCAGTCTCCAGAAATGAGAAATCTCCAAGAAATCAGAAAACGACTAGGGACCTTATCACATGGGGTCCAAAGCAGACAGAATCCAAAAGAAATCCTGACCTAATACGTATTATTTTTCCGTGTTTACACACAACATCGCACAGAACCGCACAGAACCCCGACAGAACCCCGACAGAACCCCGACAGAACCCCGAACGAATCCGAAACGAATTGAGAACTTTTGAATTTCGGTTTCTTTAGGAAGTACAACTGCGCTTCCGAAATCATTGCGCAATGCCTGAGTCTCCGAAATACATATGAACATGCAATACGTATTGGGGAGCATTTCCCCAATACGTATTGTGGAGCATTTCCCCGCCCCCGCCTGCGCCGTGCCGGCTTGGGAAGGAGGGGTGTGTTTGACAGCGGGGCCAGGGACTCTGGGAAGGAGGCGTGTGTTTGACAGCGGCGGAGGAGGAGGAGGAGGAGGAGGAGGAGGAGGAGGAGGAGGCACAAGCAGCATCTCCTCCTCCTTCTCCATCTCCATCTCCATCTCCATCTCTTGCTCCTCCGGGGCTTTCCTCTCCCTCCTCCTCCTCCGGGGCTTCTCCCCCATCCTCCGAGGCAAGGCTCCCCTCGGGGCCGCTTTCTCCAGCTGCAGCCTGGCTCCAAGAGCCGCCACCGCCGCCGCCGCCGCCTCCCGACAGAGCCTCCACCGCCTCGGCGCCCCCTTCCTCCGCTCCCACCCCTCCATCCTTTCCAGCGCCTTCCTCCTTCCCTTCTTCTGGCTCCTCGCCTCCGGGAGCGGCTTTGCCCGGCTCCTCGCCCTCCTCCTCCTCCTTCGCTCCTTCGCTCCTTCCCCTCTTCTTGCTTCTCAAGAGATACTTTTCTCAGTTCCTCTCCCTCTCCTTCCTCTTCTTCAGCTCCTTCCTCCTTCCCTCCTTCTTGCTCCTTTCCCTCAGCCGTTGCTTTTTCCAGCTCCTCTCCCTTTCCTTCCTCCTCCTCAGCTCCTTTTTCCTTCCCTCCTTCTTGCTCTTTTCCCTCAGCCGTTGCTATTCCCGGCTCCTCTCCCTCTCCTTCCTTCTTCTCCTCCTCAGCTCCTTTTTCCTTCCCTCCTTCCTGCTCCTTTCCCTCAGCCGTTGCTATTCCCGGCTCCTCTTCCTCTCCTTCCTTCTTCTCCTTCTCAGCTCCTTTTTCCTTCCCTCCTTCTTGTGTTTGTCAAACGTACCCCTCCTTTCCAAGCCAGTGCAGGGCCGGGACTCTGGGAAGGAGGGGTGTGTTTGACAGCTGGCTGTCAAACGCAACCTTCCTTCTCAAGTCGGCGCGGGCTCCCTTCTGCTCAGAGTCCCGGCCCCGCGCCGGTTTGGAAAGGAGGGGTGTGTTTGACAGCCGGCTGTCACCCAAACCCTTCCTTCACAAGCCAGCGCAGGGCCATGTCTGGGATTTTCTGAATTGTGTGTGAATGGCAAATACGTATCCAGGATGCTCTTTAATGGAAGCACGATAATTGCGCGATGATGCTAGTTGCGTCTGATAGCCATTTATGTATTGTGGGGGCTTTTTGGGATCATTTCGGTATAGTACTGGATTTATTCTTATTACGGTTACTTTTCACTTCGTGGCCAGCGTGTGATAAGGTCCTAGGACTTGGAAGGCAGCTGTGAAGGAACTAGACACGATCCTAAAGTGTAAAGATATATCATTGAATGGTAAAGGTATACCATTGTATTTCCCACTGTATGGTTGTGAAACCTGAATAGTGAAGAAAGCAGATAGGAAGAGAATAAACTAATTAGAGATGTGGTGCTGGAAAACAGTTCTGCAGATACTGTGAACAGCTAATAAGACAAATAAATGGGTCCATCAAGCCTGATCTCTCCCTAGAAGCTTATGATGACTAAACTGAGACATGAGTCTCTAGAAAATACCATAATGCTTGATAAAGGGGAGCAGGAAAAGAGGAAAACCAGATTCCAGACTGATAGATTCCATCATGGAAGCCATGGACTTGAGCAGAGCAGCTGATGATAATAGGGGGATTTGGAGGTCTCTCATTCCTAGGGTCACCATGAGTTGAACCTGACTTGACAGCAGTCAGCGACAAACTCTATTCAACTTGCAAACCTAAGGCAAGTTTTCTTAACTGGCTGATTGGGTAGTATGTAATACTTCACTTAGAGTTGTCAGCTCCCCTGCTCCAACCTTGCCAGCCTCTTGTACCTTATAAATTTAAATATGGTATTATTGGCGTTGTTATTTTTAAGTGTTTTGTACTACTTTTTAAAGGCAGTTATATCTTATGTTTCATCTTTTATTCTACTTTTTAAATTTTCTTATAGAGGCTTTAAAAAGAAAATCCTACTTCAAAACTGACATAGGGTGCATCTATACTATAGTAATAATGCAGTTTGATACCACTTGATCTGCCATGGCACCATCCTAGAGAATCCTGGGATTTGTAGTTTTGTGAGGCACCAACCCTCTTTGGCAGAGAAGACTAAAGACCTTGTAAAAGTACAAATCCCATGATTCCATAGGATGGAGCTATAGCACTTAAAGTAGTGTAAAATTGCATTATTTTCTATGTTATAGATGCATCCAAAGTTGGTAGTTGTCACATCTCTGGGGCTATTAATCCAACCTGGGTTTTAAATTAAACTTTAAAGGAATTATTCAGAGTGCTGGGCCCATTCAGCATCTTTGAATAATTCTTTTAAAATTTCAACTAAAACTCAGAGCAGGTTCACCAAGCCACTGATATGAAAACCATGAGCTGATTTTATGGGTGTACTCAAATTACACTGAGTAAAATAAAATAAAAGCAGACAGAATTTTACCCAGTGGAAATGCTGAAAACTACAACAGCATGGCCAAAAATAAATGGCAACTCTATCTTTATCTGGAGTGACAAGAAAACAATAGTGATCCCTGAGTTTTTATTTCACTTGGAGCAGGTGGACCCAATTACTCCTCCAGCTAATTAAGATATGTTTGCAAAGAGCTGTTTCAGCTCTTGAATCTATTTATGGCTGGCAGACTCTAGAGAGATTACATTACTTTGGGTATATTTTTTCAGAAGCAGTTAAACCCTGCAAAGGCTAGCAAATTTGGGCATGTCTACGCAGGCCATTTTATTACCCAAAGAAAGGTGAGGGACTGATGGGGCTCCCCATCAAATGTGTCATCTTCTCTTTAAATGTTGGGGGAATTAGCTTAAGCTTGTGAGAGGCTGGGTAACTTTAGGATCATTGGCACTGTGTATACTTACTGAGGAGGACGCCAAGTCTGAGTGAATTGAGAATGTTTTGTATAGAAATATGCAAGAGTGCAATCAAACACAGGATGCAATCAAACACACAATAGTTATCCTGTTTCCCAGGATAACTTGGAGAGCACATCAACCATACCACAGACCCTTACTCTGCTCCTTTGCAATGCCAGGTCAGTCAAGAATAAGAGACACATCATCCACGACCTCATAGTGGATGAGATGGCCGACCTGGCTTGCTTTACTGAGACCTGGCTGGGAGATACCAGAGCTGCCACATGGGTGCGGGCTCTCCCAGCTGGGTACACGGTCAGTGAGCAGATAAGGGAAAGTGGGCGGGGGCGGCGTGGCATTAGTTCATACAAACAACCTCATCTTGACCAGGAAGCCTATCTGGAAAACAACCTACATTGAGTGTATGTACCTCAGCCTGAAAACCAGGGATAGCTTGGGGATTCTGTCGGTATACCAGCCACCCCGTTGCCTAACAGACTCCCTAACCGAGCTGACTGCCCTGGTCTCTGAGCTCTTGTTGGAGTCGCCCAGACTTTTGGTTTTGGGTGACTTCAATATCCCACTGGAGACCAGCTTTCAAGATCTAACAGGCGCGGCTTGGGAGTTCATGGATACCATGACAAACATGGGCCTATCCCAATTGGTCAACGGGCCCACACATTGTGCAGGTCATACCCTTGATGCAGCTTTTAGTATGGAACAGGAATATCCGTGGGCAGAGGTCATAAAAACCTCCACATTGTCATGGATGGATCATTTCCTGGTCAAGGCAGAACTAAGAGCCACTGTCTGCCCCCCCCGGGGGTGGCGGACCCATTAGAATGGTCTGCCCTCGAAGGCTAATGGAACCAATTGGTTGCCAGAAGTCCTTAGAGGGTTTGTTGGTTGGTAACGGCGGTGATTCTGTCGAAGCCTTGGTGGACATTTGGAACATTGATCTCACCAAGGCTTTCGACACAATCTCTCCCAAGCGTCCTTTCCAGCCCGCTTCGAATTGTAAGCCTTGGTATACAGAGGAGCTTAGGAGGATGAAGCGAGCTGGACAACGACTAGAGCAAGAATGGCAGAAGACTCGACTCTTATCCGACAGAACTCGCCATAGGAAGCATCTTGATTCCTATCAGGAGGCTTTACGTGCAGCACAGAAATCTTTCTGTTCTGCACGTTTTGCGTCTGCAGAGTCTCGCCCAGCAGCACTGTTTAGGGTGGCAAGGGAACTGACAAAGCTTCCACCCGTGCCAAACCCCCTACTTAACCCAACAACAGCCTGCTGTGAGGCGTTTAACATCTACTTTGCAGATAAAATCTCTCGGATAAGAGCCGACTTGGATGCCAGTATTTTAGCAGAATCCATAGATGAGGTATCCAACAGCTCCATTGATGGCATTTTACTGAATGAATTTCAATCTGTGAGTACCGATGACGTGGACAAGCTCCTTGGAAGAGTGAGGAAGATGACTTGCCCTCTCGATCCATGTCCATCCTGGCTGGTTGTCCAGGGAGGGGACGCCTTGAAAGTGTTCCTTCAGGACACAATCAACACGTCATTCAGGGAAGGCATTGTACCATCTTGTTTGAAGGAGGCGTCGGTTAGGCTACTCCTGAAAAAACCTTCCCTGGACCCTCTGGATAGAAACAACTATAGACCAGTCTCCTTGCTACCTTTTTTAAACAAGGTGATTGAGAGGGCAGTTGCTTCCCAACTCCAAGCAGTCTTGGATGAAACCGATTATCTTGATCCATTTCATACCGGCTTCAGGACAGGACATGGAGGGGACGCTGATGACACCCAAATATACTTCTCCATGACCAGATCATCGGCTCAGACTTCAGATGGCGTCTCCCCTCTTAATGACTGTCTCAGAGCGGTAATGGATTGGATGAGGAAAAACAGATTGAAGTTGAATCCAGTCAAAATGGAGGTACTGACAGTAACAGGCCCGAAACCAGATTTGGGAATACAGTCTCCAGTCCTGGATGGAGTCACACTCTCCTCCAAGGACTGTGTTCGCAGTCTGGGGGTACTCCTAGATTCGTCGCTTCACATGACTAGTCAGGTGAATGCGACAGTCAAGAGTGCTTGTTATCAGCTTTGGCTGATACGCCAGCTGCGCCCTTATCTGGATATGAGGGATCTGGAAACTGTGGTACATGCTTTGGTAACCTCATGTCTGGATTACTGCAATGCACTCTACATGGGGCTACCCTTGTGCCTAACCCGGAAACTGCAATTGGTACAAAATATGGCAGCCAGATTAATTACCGGAACATCCAAGAGGGAGCACATAACACCAGTGCTTAAATCCCTCCACTGGCTGCCGATTAGTTTCCAGGCACAGTACAAGGTGTTGGTTTTAACCTTTAAAGCCCTACATGGCTTGGGTCCATCTTATCTTAGGGACCGCCTCTCACCATATGAGCCCCCACGGGCCCTTCGGTCCTCTGGGAGGAATCTGCTGCAGCCTATGAAGACCAGGCTCTCGCAGACCTCCCAGAGGACCTTCTCTGTGACTGCTCCCAGGCTGTGGAACGGCCTGCCGGATGAGATCCGTCTTATTACTACTCTTGCTGCATTTAAGAAAGCAGTAAAGACGGATCTCTTCCGGCAGGCCTATCCGGAATAGCCTCCCGGCGAGAGGAGTCCACCTACCTGCTCTGAGCCCCTCCAGTGACTGACGTATGCTGCCTATAAATTGTTGATTTTAATTATATAATGTATTTTAATTATTCATTGGTTTAATTCAGTTTTAAGGGGAGGGAGGGTTAGGGATTGGGATGTAAGATGTTTTAACTTCTTTGTGTTTTAATTATGCTGTAACCTACCCTGATTGCTGAGCAGGGGGGCAGGCTAGAAATAAAAATTATTATTATTATTATTATTATTATTATTATTATTTAGTAGTTCATTCAGACATAGCATTCAGAGCTAGCTGAAATGGAAATATGGAGATTAGATAGTGGAGGTTTAGGTATACAGAGGATTGATAATTACCTGTCTGAAGAATAGAGCAAAGAAAGTGGGAATGGCTCAGACTGGGATCTAAGGACAACACAATGAGTGGAAAAATTGCATACAGAGTACAGACTGGGGTCCAACTGTGTGTGTAGGGATGTATGCTGGCTGTGTGCAAGGAGGCTAGGTTTTAGGACCAATATTTATATCTGCGATCCTATCCTCAAGGGTATGCTATCTTGCAAGGTAACAAAGACCTGATGTCTTTCCCATGAATCGATAATGAGATTCTGGACTGGTTGATGGTTTTAACTTTAGGGCAAAAAAATTATTATTGGATGATAACAATCCCAGGGTGAATAGGCAAGGAATTTGGCTAGGAGCATGGAAGGAGGAATGCAGAAAGTGTTGGGTTACTGTTTCAGTGCAATGAGACCACCTTTGTCTCTCAGGCAAGAGAAACTGCAGAGGGCCTGGGAAAGGAAGGAGTAATTCGCATACCCATTTAGCTTTTATTACAGCATTACCTGGCTTCTACTCATGTCCTCAGATCTGCATTCCTTTCTTATAGGATATCCACTTGGTTTTCCAAAGATCATCATGACCTCTTAAAAACATGTTGGCTCCCAAAATAAAAATATTAAAATGTGTGTGTGTGTGTGTGCACATGTGTTGTATGCCTCCTAGTAGTTTCTGACTTAAGGCTACCTACCCTAAGGTGAACCTATAATGGAGTTTCTTGGCAAGATCTGTTCATAGGAGGTTTGCCATTGCCTTTCCCTGAGGCTGAGAGCATGTTACTTGCCCAAGGTCACCCAGTGAGTTTCATGGCTGAGCTAGAAATCAAACCCTGGTCTCAAGGGTTGTAGTCCAACACTCAACACTCAAACCACTACAAAAATATGGAGACCCCAAATACAATGCAGGGTATGAAGGGTGTACTAACAATTTACATTGGTCTTCCCCCACCCTTGCATCACCCTGTCCACATGAGGTAGGGCTAAATGCTCAATTCAAATGCAGACTGTCTTAATGTGGGAAAGCCAGTTCTGCACCAAATTTGGGCAATCCCTGCCTTAATCCAGATTTTAAAAACTCACAATTTACTGTGCCACCCACCAGCGGCAGCATGAGTTGCTCCCTCTGAAGTCACAACAAGGTGCCCAACCATGTCACTGGACACATCATTTTTTTACCTCAGATGGTACAACTCGCACCAGTGGTAGATTATACAGTGGAATGTGTATGTAGACAGAAACCTAGCATCACTCTGAAGTGCCCTAATAAAAGGGGGAATTTGGGATAGCTCCAGGGCCCTGAGTATTCTGGCCAGTGGAGATCCAACCTCAGATTGTCCTTGTAAATATAAACTGGAAACCCTGGAGGATAATATTTTTGTGATGGTTTGCTTATATAGGGCTCACATGATTCAGTTGAATTAAAATTCCTGTGTGGATTATAGCTCATTATATTTTGCAAAAGAGCTGACAAATAAGGCTGCCAAGTCAAGATACAGAAGAAATATCTGCCCTTTTAAATGTCGTCCCCAGCTTCATCAGGCATTGCACTTTACACCCAGTGCTGAACTGATTTTAAAAAAGAAAAAAGGAAGACTATGCACAGAAATCCATCCTCTATATCATGGGTAGGGAACCTAAGGCCCGGGGGCCGGATGCGGCCCCCCGAGGCCTTTGGACCGGCCCCAGGCCAGTCCTGCCGCCGCCGCCGCCCACCATGATGATATTATTGTTGTTATTACTTGTTCTTGGGGTTTTCTTGGCAAAATCTCCACAGGGGGTTTGCCATGGCTTTTCTGGGGCTGAGAGAGTGTGCATGCATATTTTTTAAATATATTTTTATATTTTTTTAAATTTTTAATTGTTTATTTATTTATTTATTTTTGAGGGACAGCAACCCGGCCCCCGGCTCAAAAAGGTTGCCTACCCCTGCTCTATATCTTGACAAACCCATGGCATGTGTGCCAGAGATGGCACGCAAAGCCATTTTCCCTGGCACACAGAGCAGGGAAGAGAAGGAAAAGGTGTGCACCTGTTCCTCCTTCTCCCAACTGTCCCAAAGAGGCAGAGGCAGCTGAAGGCCTGGAAACATGCAGGGGGAATAGGAGGAATAGGCGTGTGCCTCTTCCTCCTCCTCCCAGGCCTTCAGCTGCCTCTGGAAAGGCAGCTGAAGGCCCAGGAAAGAGAGGGGGAAAGAAATTCCAACCCAGAAGTCACATTCCCCCCGGAAGTCCGGCCTCTGGCATGGGGTAATACCCAGTGCCAGAAGGCCATTTAGTTTGGGCACTCGGTGCCTAAAAGACTCGCCATCACTGCTCTATATAGTAAGAATATTGCCACACCAATTCTACTTGTACATGATGAACCACTCGGCCCTACTTATAGGTAACCACCTGAAGGCTAGTCTAAATTTAAGTTTCTTCAACACACCAGTTCAAATCCTCTCAACCACACATTCCTGATTAGCTGTTCTCATCACCTTTGTTCAGGTTTATGTTAATGCACATCTATGTGAGTGCCATTGCCCACATGGAACACCATTTCAAATCAAGATGGGAAGTGTGTTGCAAATGTATTTGACATATTTGTGCTCACATGTATCCTGCAATTATGAATCATTATGTATCTTTTTTTGTAGCTATCTACCAAATGATCTGCATCCACATACTTCTGCTTTTGTTGTCATTGATTTCCTATTCTGTCATAATAGGTATCATTATTGCTGGAGGAGAAACTGACATGGGGGCTTTACAGACTGCTAGAAATAATGCAGCTTGAGGCCACTTTCACCGCCCTGGCTCAGTGCTAAGGAATCATGGGAACTGTAGTTTATTGTGGCACCAGAGCTCTCTGACAGAGAAGGCTCAATGTCTCAGAAAAAAATACAATTCCCATGATTCCCTAACACTGAGCCAGGGCAGTTAAAGTGGCCTCAAGCTGAATTATTTCTGGCAGTCTGCAAAGGCCCATGGAGGGTCTTTTGGAGTGCTGCATGGCTGTGCTTGCATTGCTGCATACTACTATTGCAGCTCATGATGCGATTGATCTTGGGTGCCTCATGGGGGGGGGGGGGGAATTGTCCTGCAATTCTAATATTAATTATTCCTTTTTCTCCACATTTCAGAAGTCACCATTCCAGCAGCAAATGCTGAAGTGTCCCAAAGGCCACTTGCAGAGCTAGGTAAGACATCTGATCTGTCCCTGGTGTGTTTGATGGTGGATTCAACAAAGTTTGCTGTTTTGTATGAATCTTGAGAAGTTTGACAATAACTCCAGCAGGGTTAAAAATACTGATATATATATATTGCGAGGTTGGGGGAAAGATATTGCAGTGTCAGCTGTGTGTGCATAACTGTCAAATTAACAATCTGCATGCCACTCTGAGAGCCTTTGTGGCTGAAGAGTAGGTTATAAATACTCTAAACAAATAAATAAAATAAGTGATGCTGAGGGCTTTCTTTTTTCAGTTTAGTGCTTGGAGTCAAGAATAGTTGCACTGGAGGAGTACATGTCAATTGTGAAATGCAATTAGCAGTAGTACCCTACTATGGAACTAGATTCTTCTTCCTCCTCTTCCTCTTCTTCCTCTTCAGGATATCAATAAGTTCTAGTACTGACAAATTTGTTTAACTGAGTAGATATAGCATTGTAGCATAAACCCTTGCATTCAGATGTAATTATGATTAGCATGTTATATTGTGCAGGCCTACAGATGTTGCAAAACTACAGCTCCTAGTATTTATCACCATTGTTTATGGTGGCAAGAGCTGCTGGGAGAAGCAGTCTAACAACATCTGGAAGGCTGCACTATTCCCACCCCAGTCCCTCCTCCCCAAACCTGGATACTTTTGCATTCCTAGGGACATCTCAATAATTTATAAACCACTTCTGTATTGTTTAAAGTGCCCCATTTTGTGTCCAAATTTACAGGCAGTCAACCATGCTGATTTCCTATTAGGGGAAACAAAGGAAAGCTGTAACAAAATGTGGTGCTGCTGTTCAGGATTCCTGATATCCCTTCCATTCCCCCTAAATAAAGCCCCCCTGTTTTCTCTATAAGTAGTCTATCAGAATTGCATGAACACTGAGGACAAGCAAACCTGATTAGGATGTCTCCGCCTCCATTGCTATGAGGTGTTTTTCCTAATGATTTTTCCTCTTTTTGCAAACAATCCTTTTGTTGTTGTTAACTGCCCTCAAGTCGATCTTGACCCATGGTGACCCTATGGATGAGACACCTCCAAGACCCTCTGTCCTCCACTGCTCTGCTTAATTCCTGCAACCCCTTAATACTCGCGACCTCCTTCATAGAGTCCATCCATCTGGCATGTGGCCTTCTTCTCTTCCTACTTCCCTCCACTTTCCCCAGCATTATTGTTTTTTCTAATGAGTCTTCTCTTCTCATGATGTGTCCTAAGTACAACAGCCTCAGTTTGGTTGTCTTGGCTTCCAGGGAGGTTTCCAGCTTGTCCTGCTCTAGGATCCATTTGTTTGTCCTTTTGGCTGTCCATGGGATCCTCAGCACTCTTCTCCAGCACCACATTATCTCAAATGCATTGATTTTCTTCCTATCATCTTTCTTAACTGTCCAGCTCTCACATCCATCCATGGTAATAGGGAATACGATGGCTTGTATGATTCTGACTTTTGAACTGAGCTATATATCTTTGCATTTAGAATCTTTCCTAGTTCTTTTATAGCCACCCTCCCCATTCTTAATCTTCTCCTGATTTCCTGACTGCAGTCCCCTTTTCTATCAATGTTTGATCCCAAGTATGGGTATTCTTTTACTATTTCTATTTCTTCATTGGACATTTTCACACGGGGCTTTGGTGGAGGCAATCCTACCTCCCGCCGGCACCACTCCGGAATGGCTCCGGTGGCGGCAGGCTAATTCCTTTTAAAAGTCGGAATTACCTTTCCGCCGCTGAAGCCAGAGTTGGATGTGCTGAGGCCGGAGGGACGCCGGAAGGACGCCGGACTTAAGGCTCCGTGCGTTTGAACACACGGAGCTAGAAGCCGGACGTACGCAGGGATGACACCGGAAGGGGCGGGGTTTTCTGCGGCGTGCGTTTGAACAAGCTGGAAGAGGAGCCGGAGTGGGGCCAGCGGGAGGTAGGATTGCCTCCGCCTAAAGCCCCGTGTGAAAACGTCCATTGTCTAGGTTGAACTTGTGAAGGTTCTCAGTGGTCATTATTTTTGTTTTCTTTATGTTCAAGATTAAGCCTGCCTTTGCACTTTCTTTTTTGATCTTCCTTAGTAGTATTCCAGGTCTGTGAGGTTTTCTGCTAGTACTATGGTATCATCTGCATATCTTAGATTGTTGAAATTCCTTCCTCCTATTTTCATTCCTCCCTCTTCTGTGTCCAAGCCTGCTTTTCTTATAATATATTCTGCATATAAGTTGAATAGGTAGGGTGATAGGATGCAGCCTTCTCTGACTCCTTTGCCAATTGGGAACCATTCTATTTCTCCGTGTTCTGTTCTGACAGTAGCCTCTTGTTCTAAGTACCAATTCCTCATCAGGACTATCAGATGTGTTGGCACTCCCATGTCTTCAAGGGCTTGCCATAGCCTTTCATGATCTATGCAGTCAAAGGCTTTGCTACAGTCTATAAATGACATACTGATTTTCTTTTGGAATTCCCTGGTGTGCTTCATTAGCCATCGTATGTTTGCAATATGATCCCTAGTGCCTCTTCCTTTCCTGAACCCTGCTTGGACCTCTGGGATTTCTCCCTCCATGTTGTCAATACAACCCTGCTGATACGTATTTTGCTTGTGTGCATCATAGTGCATTCCTCACTCAGAGATTAATATTGAAAACATGAAGGATTTTGCAAGCTGATCGAACCACATTCTTAAAATGGGGCAAGGTCACTTTAACTGCTTTGACTGTCACCTGTTGCATTTTGTGGTTTGTAGTTCAGTGAGGCTAAAAGGCTCTCTGGCTGAATATTCTAAATGCCTCTTTCTAAACTACAAGTTCCAGAATGCAACAGGAGGCAGCCAGAGCAGTTAAAGCAACCTAGCGCCGTTTTAAGAGTGTAGAGCGATAGTCTCATTGGTTTTGGTAAGGACAGACAGCATACTCCAGGGGTAGGCAACCTTTCCCCTTTAAGGGCTGAGGGACTTCAGCTCCCAGAAGCCTCAGCCATGTTGGCCAATAGTCTCATGTTGGCCAATAGCTCCTGGGATTCTGGGAGCTGAAGTCCCTCGGCCCTTAAAGGGGAAAGGTTGCCTACCCCTGGCATACTCCTTAGACCTGAAACACAGAGTAGAGAAAATAAAGCCCGAACACTGGTATATAACACTGGCATACTAAATGCAGTCTGTATGTGATTTTTTTCCTTTCAGGGGTCCACTTCTTCTTTTTTAGTATGGCTTCCAGCCTTCCTGAGGATGGTCCCCAAAAGCAAGACAAAGTACTTTTCCCTGCCTACAAAGCCTCTCCCTTGCCTTCTGTGGGGAAGAAAAAGTTACAAAACCACTTCTGCAAACTGAAGGCTTTCCCACAGACGTCAGTCAAAATGTAATCTAGCTTCTCGCATATAAGTAAATTCCACTGGAGCAGTGGAGTGAATTAAAAACCTGTCATAAAACACGTCTGCAAAATATCAGAACACAGAGGGGGAAACTGCGCATAAACTGCCAGTGGAGCCAGACATTGTGCTAAAAGGAGAGAGTGTAGTGGTAACCTTTGTGTAGATTGGCCCAATTTTGTTTATGGCTAGAATTACATCTTATTGCTGCAGAGTTTATGTTTCATTTGCAAATCCATATCCACATCAGTTTGCATCCAGGACAAACTGCTTTCAACATAAGTGCCATTCCTTTACTAACTGCCTCCAGAGTCATAAAAGATATGTTTCTTGTGTTGTTTTGTGTACCTCCAACATTTCACAGGTGTTAATATGCTTGTGACAAACACACACCCACACACTAGAGTTGGCATCATCCAGTGCAGTAACTCATGGTGTCATCCCCCATTGACCTTCTCCCATACTACACCATACAGAATCCTAGCTAATGTTTTTTGTACTAATGTTACTGCAACAAAATGTTGTGGCACTGCTGCTCAAGATCCCAGAGATTCCCACATTCCTCCTAAAAAAAAAAATAATCCCCCCTATTTTTCCCTGCAAGTAGTCTATCAGCATTGCATGGCCACTGAGGACAATCAGACCCTATTAGGATGTCTCCACCTCCGTCACTATTAGGTGTTTTTTTCCTAATGACTTTTCCTCCTTTTGCAAACAAACATAAATTATAATCCCTGTATATCACTGAATGCAGTGGCAATAGTTGTGTCATAAACAACAAGCAAAATTAAAATGATACCTTTAAATTGCAAAATCATATGCACAGCCTAAATGCATTTACATGTACATAGTTTCCTGTGGTTAATGTGAAAATTTGGTAGGGTATGATGTTTTGAAAGAACATTTAAAAATAAGGTTTAAAATTAAATGTTATTTCAATTTTTAAAAAAATAAATAAATTATTTTTTTAAACTGGGGACTCTTCTTTCTCCTCCCCCTGAGCTTCACCCCACTCACTCCATGTCTTCAGCATTTTAAAGGGATAAAGGTGAATGTCATAACCTGTTTTTGCCCCAAAGGTATATGTTTGGGAAGCAATGGTGTCATCCCCCTTAGGGTGTCACCTACTATAGTCCGCACCCCCCTAGACAACATCTCTGCATATATCCTTGTT
Organism: Phrynosoma blainvillii; assembly: GCA_026167975.1. NCBI lineage: Eukaryota > Metazoa > Chordata > Lepidosauria > Squamata > Phrynosomatidae > Phrynosoma > Phrynosoma blainvillii. The sequence continues at coordinate 154,227,068 of JANUYF010000002.1, read as the reverse complement.
CTCAAGCCCTCAGATAAGACCCTCAGATACGCACCACAGGACACATTGCTGAGAACACTTTCCTGTACTAATTTACCCTGAAACAACTTGCTCTGTGCATTGGCATCTTATGCTGCATATTAGCATATGCTCCATTCCCTGGCTTGATGCATAGATTTAATTTTAGAGACCCAAGAATGAAGACAGAGAGACACCATGGTCTGAGTATTGGACTAAGACTCTGGAGACCAGGGTTCAATTCCCACTCTGGCCATGTAAATCCGCTGGGTGACCCTGGGCAAGTCACATGCTCTCAGCCTCAGGGGGAGCAATGGCAAACCACCTCTGAACAAATCTTGCTAAGAAAACCCCATGATAGGCTTGCCTTATGGCTGCTATCAGTTGGAAGCAACTTGAAGGCACACAACAGCAACAAGAATAAAGAGTGAAGTCTGGAGAACTCTATTGAAGACGTGTGCACACTATCAAAATGTCCAAAAGGATCATCCCTATCCTTGCCAAAAACAAAATAAGGATGAGATGGAGACTGTAATTTCTGGGGTACAGATATCAGAAAATTGAGCCTCTGCAGTGAGCTCTTGGTATCCACTGTTGTTTGTTTCCAGGACTTCCTATGAATACCAAAATCTGTGGATGTTCAAGACCCATTATATACAGTGGCATAGTAAAACGGTGTCCTTTATGTAAAATGGCAAAATCAAGATTTGCTTTTTGGAATTTTAATTTTTTAAAAATATTTTCAAACTCTGAATGGTTGAATCTACGGATAGGAAATTAATGGATACAGAGGGCTGACTGTACTTAGAAATAATTTCTTTGTGATTTCAGTTACAATTTTATGCTCATGAAGGTGTACCACTCACTGTGCTCCATTCCTGTTGAACAGACATGCCTAGAATATATTAAATGTGCCCATATATATATATATAATAAGAAATCTGCACTATTGATTATAAAATGTTGTTTGTTGTTGTGTGACTTCAAGTAGTTTCTGACTTATGGCAACCCTATCATGGGGTTTTCTTGGTAAGTGTCTTCAGAGGGATTTTTTCATTGCCTTCCTCTGAGGCTGAGAGTGTGTGACTTGCCCAAGGTCACACAGTGGGTTTCATGCCTGAGTGGGAATCAAACCCTGGTCTCCACAGTCATAGTCCAACACTCAAACCACTATGCCACACTAGCTCAATATGTCTGGCACTGTTAATATGTCTGCCACTGGCTTCCCTCCTGAAGTTTATACCCATGAGGCTGACCTCCTTCTGTTTGCTTCCACTTTTCCTCTTCCTTGATACCACTTCTTCCTTGCCATGGTTCTTAACCAGAATTACTTCTACAACTTGACCACCAAAAATGCCATTTCTGAAGTTTTTAATATTAATATTAAATATTTTTCTTACTTTTAATCATTTTGTATCTTTGTATGTTTCTACATGTTTGTATGTTTTTAGGTGTATGTGGTTTAATTTGTATCTCTTTTTATTCCCCAAGCCACCTGGACTCCCACGTTTTGGGAAGATGGCTAGATACAAAGTGACTGATGAGTTGATTGATTTCTTTTCCGATCTCTTGCTACCTCCAGTCTTGCTCATTCTGATAGCTATTCCCAAAAGAACCTGCATGGCGTAGTGGTTAGAGCATTGGACTACGACTCGGGAGACCAGGGTTCAATTCCCAGCTTTGGCATGGAAACCCACTGGGTGACCTTGCACAAGTCACACTCTCTCAGATTCAGGGGAAGGCAATGGCAAACCTCCTCTGAACAAATCATGCCAAGAAAATCCCATGATATGGTCGCTTTAGGATTGCCATAAGTCAGAAACGACTTGAAGGCATACAACAACATAGTCCCAAAAAGCAGACGTGTGTGTTTCTGTTTCTGTCCAGTCTGCCCTAACCCACTCATTCCTCGTGAAGCCCTGAGCTTTTGGACTGAGACAACATTCCCATCAAGGCCGCCTCTCTTCTTCCACTTGTTGCTGTTGTTGTGTCCCTTCAAGTTGTTACAGTGACCTTGAGGGTTTTATTGACAAGATTTGTTCAGTGTGGGTTTACTTTTGCCTTCCTCTGAAGCTGAGAGAATGTGACTTGCTCATGGTCACCCAGTGGGTTTCCATGGCCAAGCGGGGATTCAAATCCTGCTCTCCAGAGTTGCAGTCCAACACTCAAGCCACCATAACACACTGGCTCTTCTTTTAGCTATGAAAGCTTTTTCTGCATGTATTGATCACATGTAATTCAGTACCTGCGGAAATTACTGTTTTGGATCACAAATCCTAGAATCCCCTAGCCAGCATGGCTTGCAGCCATGATAGCTGGTGGATTATGGGAATGGTGGTCCAGGACAGTAACTTTCCCAGGCTCTAATGCAATTATTAATTTCAGGTTTCTTCTCTTTTGGGCATCCCAAAAGTGCAATTCTTTACCCACCCCACTTTTTGCAGAAAACTAAAGACTAAAGAGGAATCTAGACAAACTGATCCCTCAACCCTTGTGCATCCATTTCACATGAATTGAAGAGGCCAAGTCACCTTGGAAAATAAGGTGTGGTTATTTTAAAACCTGTATTTACTTCACCACTTATTTCCGTGGGTTCTGGGAACGCTTTGCCATGAGTAATCTGGCTTCTTGGATTTCAGCTGCCCCCAGAGTGTGGCCTTTTAAAGGTGAACAGAATTGCATCAACTACTTGGACACTCATGACTCCTAAGAAAAATTGACAAATGTCCGCGGGGAAGATCACAAATAACTGCAAGCGACAAAATACAGATATTAATTTGCCCGAAGAACTTCAGAGCGGTATGCTCACATCATTTAAATTATTATAGCAATTTAAGAAGCATACAACATGCGTATTCCCTGCATACTGCTAGAAGGTGTCCAGGTATAGTGAAATATATTAACAACACAATAAAATTAAGCGAGCCTCTGATGTTATGGGCAATATAGTGAGGAATGCAGGGAATACGCACCTTGTGTGCTTGTTGAATCACAATCATAATTTAAATGAGGTCGTGAGCATACCGTTCTGAAGTTTTTCTGGCAAATTAATATATGTATTTTACATTGTGCTGCCTGAATGGGTATGGGGGCAAAGATGAAGAAATAACAAGCCTGCCCTTGCTTACTATTACAGTCAGACTTTTCATCTAAAATTCACTATTCCCAACAATTACCCTAAAAGATTCCCAAACGCAAGAACCAGATCTTGCATCAGACCTAGAAACTTGTTCACTCTCTGTTATCTCCCTGAACATACATACTTCCTTCTTCCAGAACTGTTGGTGTTTTTTTTTCCTGCCAATTTGTTTTAACAGAAGTCAGACTGGATTGCACAAGAGTTTCTAGTGGTCTAAACTTCCTTGCTTTGCTGGGGTTCCTATCCTTCACCCCGTCCAGCAGGATTTGATTCTGGTCCTTCCTATCTGCGTCAGCCAGTAACTGGAAGAGAAGACTGCGTCATTTGTTTTAACTTGGGGCATTTTCACAAAGTTGTTGTTGTTGCTGTTAACCACCCTGAAGTCGGCCTCAACTTTTAGTACTACAATTTGTCAGCAAGCAAAATGGTTCCCTTTAAGCAGACTTTTAATATGTAACTGTACCCAGAGAGGCTTTTTATTCAGGTGTTTGTTTTTTTCTATGTTTTTAATGGTTTTATTTTTAAAACTTGTTATATTAGTGAGAGCCAGTGTGGCATAGTAGCTTGAGTTTTAGACTACAACTCTGGAGAGCAGGGTTTGATTCCCAGCTCAGCCATGAAATCCACAGGGTGACCTTGGGCAAGCCATACTCTCTCAGCCTCAGAGGAACACATGGGAAAACACCTCTGAACAAATTTTACCAAGAAAACACCAGGATAGGGTCATCTTAGGGTGGCACCAGAGGAGCTCTCTGGCTGAGAATCCAAAATACCCCTTCCTAAACTACAAATCCCAGGATTCCACTTGGATGTTGACATGGTAATTATAGTGGAATCATGCCACTATAACTGTATAATGTGACAGGGTCCCTGGTCATACCTCAAAACTTCCTTTAATAGTAAACAAAATATTGCTTTAATTATTTTAATTTTACGTATTGTTTTCAATTTTTGCTTATTGTTTTAGGAGGAAGGAACAGTAACAATCTTAAGATATGTGGATGACACAATATTAATCATGGAAGACATCAATGATTTGGAACAATTATTAAGGAAGGTCAAGGAAGAAAGTGTAAAGGCAAGATTACTGCTGAAAATAAAGAAAACAAAAGTAATGACCATGGAGGACCTACAAAAATTGGAATTAGCTAATGAGGAATAGTCAAAAAAATCTTGTACTTGGGATCAAACACTGCCCAGAATGGAGTCTGGAGTCAAGAGATAAGAAGACTAGGAATGTAAAGGACAGCCATGAAAGAGCTAAAGAAGATCCTAAAGAGTAAAGATATATAACTGAGTACCAAAGTTAGAAAGAAAGAAGAAATTAGAGAAGAGTTACAGTTGGGTAAAGATGGAAAAGGAAGGGACTCAATGCAGTTGAAGGTGATAAAGAGAGAGATACGGATGTGATACTGAAGAGGGACAAACTTAGACAGAAAGAGAGATGTATAAAGGGCACAAGAGTAGGAAGAGTAGGAAAAGACAGGACAAGGGTAAGACAAAGGTAAAATTAGAGATAGGTCAGTATTACTACAACGAACTATCGAATGTTGTCTTAATAGTTTCTTGGTTTAATACTTTTTTAAGAGGTGGGTGGGTTTGGGGGCCTTTTTGGAATTATATTGTTTGTAATTTTAAATTGTTGTTAGCCACCCCGATTGTTCTCAAAGGGGCGGGATGCAAATACATATTATTATTATTATTATTATTATTACATTTTGTTTTGTTTTGTTTTGTTTTGCAGGCTTTAGGAATTAGATCGAGGGATGATTTATGTATTATATGTTTTGTATGTATTGAATGTACGAGTGTGTTAAGATGAAAGGATTTATTATGTAATGTGTGTTTTAAACATGTTTAAGCTTTAATCAATATTATTTTTTTTTTTAAAAAAAGGGATCGTCCAAGCCATAATATTCCCAATCACTATGTATGGATGTACGGATGTGCAGATGAAAAGAAAATCAATTCATTTGAGATGTGGTGTTGGAGAAGAGTGCTGAGGATACCTGGATGGCCAAAAAGACAAGCAAATGGGTCCTAGAACAGATCGAGCCTGAAATCCCCCTGGAAACCAAGATAATCAAATTGAGGGTGTCATACTTTGGCCACATCATGAGAAGGCACAACTCATCAGAAAACACAATAATGCTGGGAAAGATTGAGGGAGAACTTGATGGCTAGACTCAATTAGGGAGGACACAGGTGTGAGTCTGTAGGACTTGAGCAGAGCAACAGAGGACAGGTAGACCTGGAGATGTTTCATCCACAGGGTCACCAGGAGTCGAAGTTGACTCAAGGGCAACTAACAACTAACAACAAATCTGAACTACCTGAACTTGGAGTATTTCAAGATGCCAGTTGAGGGCAAAACCAACTCAGAGTATTCCTTGCCTAAGAAAACCCTATGAAATTAATGGAGGCACCATAACTTGCACTCAGTGTGGAGCGGCTAGATTTCCTAACTGCCAAGGAGGACAAGGTACCCCAAGATGTATAACATTCAAGACAAACAGGAGACATGTCCAAAGAAAAGCTAAAAGCACTCATGGAAAGATAAATTTAAACTCTCATAGAAATAGAAATCAATGCTCGTAGAAATATAAATTCATGCTTCTTAGGGCCTTTGCAGACTGCCAGAAATAATGCAGCTTGAGACCACTTTAAGTGTCCTGGTTCAGTGCTAGGGAATCATGGGAACTGTAGTTTACTGTGGCACTAGAGTTCTCTGCCAGAGAAAGCTCAATGTCTCAGAAAAAAATACAATTCCCATGATTCCCTAGCACTGAGCCAGGGCAGTTAAAGTGGACTCAAGCTGCATTATTTCTGGCAGTCTGTAAAAGCCCTTGGTTATGATCCAAATGGAGGACACTTTGGAATTCCTCCTGGACAATCAATCAAATGAACAATCAATCAAATTGGGACAAACAGAACTGTAACAGTTGAAATTCAGAAAACAGTGGTAGACCAAGTTTGGGAGGAAATATTTCAGCTGGGGAAACATATTTTTTCCTCCATTTTACAAACACACTACTTGTAGAAAACATCTGCACAAGGGCGACAGATTTAACCCAGTTGATGCACAAGTTTATTGCAGGCACGTAACTTTTTACTTGAGGTAACAACTATACCCATGTATGTTCATATTTATTTAATTTATATCCCAGCCTTTTCTTGACATGGGACCTAAGCAGGCTCATAGCAAAGATTAAAATAAAGTACTGGTAAAAACGTGATTAAAAAGTTTGATTAAATAAGGTTGATTAATGAAATAAACCACTAATTCAACACAGTCTAAAAGGCATTTTTAAAAAATAATAGTACCATACATGTGTTTTTCTCTCTAATGTAAGTCAAAAAAATTGAAACCGAGGCATCTGAAACTTGGGATATCGGGAATTCTTATTTATTTTTTAAAATATATATTTTTATTCAAAATAAAACTACAGAAAGGTCACATTATACACATAATTTTCTTTTTTCCTATGTTAAAAAAGCAACAACAGTAATTCCAATATTGAAAGTCTATCATACATTCTACTTCTTCCTAGTTTATCATTAACTTTCTGATAGCTTTATCTTTTATTATCATTGGAGTTTATCACACGGGGGAAATCCCATCCAGAAACGGGATTTAAAAGGTGGGGGAAACCCGCAAAAGCGGGCAGATTTTCACACACATCGCTGTTAAAATGGGGTTAATCCGGATGAAAAGTAGTCAGAAACTACTTCTTTTTACTTTCAGGATTTTCCGAAAGTAAAGAGAAGCAGTTTCTGACTACTTTCCGTTTGGGTTAACCCCATTTTAACAGCGACGTCGTCTGAAAAACTAACCGCTTTTGCCGTTTTTTTTCTAATTTAAAGCCCCGTTTCCGCACGGGATTTCCCCCGTGTGATAAACTCCATTGGTTATTTGATTTCGAGCTGATAGATGTTTGGAGTGCCAAATATAATAAGTGCAAGGAATATATGTTTTTTTTCGGGGAGGCACAAGTCTTGAGCTCGGCTCAATATGTTTCTAACCACTAAAAATATTGGCTTAAAAATTACAAAGATGGAGATTTTACCTAAAATAACATCTGATCATTATCCCATAACTATGGATCTTAGAGAAAAAGGGAAAAACTTTGGTTGGAGACTTAATGAATCATTGTTATTTGATTTTTAAAGAACTGTTTTAATGCTGGTTAATTGAAATGCCTGTAGAATGAACTACCGCCTTCAGTCACCAGATGGCAGACATGCCATAACCATAGCAGCAGCAGCTGTAGTCAGGTCCAAAAGTCCTGGGAGCAAGACAACGATTATTCCATCCCTCCACAGGACCATCTGCTATTTCAAAAAATCCAAAAGAGAGAGGGAAAGAAGGCCTGCTATCTGATAAGGGGCTGAGGAGTATGGTGAGAAGAGGGGAATGAGCACTTTGGGGGCGTGTGAAAAAGGACACCAAGAACGCTGGAGAGATGAGAAAACAGAAGGAGTCAGAAGGGGTGGTAGAAAGAGCTGGGTAAATAGGAAAAGCGGATCAGAAAAAAATAAACCCATTTGAGATGTGGAGGTGCTGAAGAGTGTTGAGGATCGGGTGGACAGCCAAAAAGACAAACAGATGGGTCCTTGAACAGATCAAGCCGGAAATCTCCCTGGAAGCCAAGATGATAAAGTTAAGGTTGTCATACTTTGGACACATCATGGGAAGGCATGACTCATTGGAAAAGACAATAATGCTAGGAAAAGTGGAGGACAGTAGGAAGAGAGGAAGGCCGCATGCCAGATGGATGGACTCTATGAAGGAGGTCACGGGTATGAATTTGGAGGACCTAAGCAAAGCAGTGGAGGACAGGGGGGCTTGAAGATGTCCCATCCAAAAGGTCATCATGAGATCAACTCCAGGACAATTAACAACAGCAACATCCTGGACAAAGTGCAGGCTTGGAATTAACATCGACACAATCCGCCCCCTATGATTTTTTAACACCTTTGCCTGTCTTTCTTTGTCAGGCCAGTGGAGCCTCGAAAGCTTGCAACATGTCTTTTGGGCATTTTGATTGGCCCCATAAAGGTATCACTATTTTGTGTATTGGGGATGGTATTGTATTTTAGTGTAAAGTAAGTCCCACTAAAGAGGGGCCAGTGTGGGTTGTGGTTTGAGCATTGGACTAGGACACTGGGAGACCATGGCTCAGCCTCAGACCATGGGCAAGTCACACTTTCTCAGCCTCAGAGGATGGCAATGGCAAACCCGCCTCGGAAGAAACTTGCCAAGAAGACCCCATGATAGGTTAGCTTTAAGGTCCTCATAAGTCGGAAATAACTGGAAGACACGTCCGGGAAAAGGAGGACGTGCCCTGTCACACTGAACGACCTTCTAAGTCCTGCTCAGGAACGAGGGAACCTTTAGGGACCCCTCCCGGAGGAAAGGCTGGGATGGAGGACGGGTCCGGGGAAAAGAGGATGCGCCTGGTCACCCTAAATGTCCTTTTTAGTCCTGCTCATGGACTTTGGGAACCCCTCCTGGAGGGAATGGCTGGGATGGAGGACGGTTCCGGGAAAAGGAGACTTGGGGTGGCCACCCCGAACGTCCTTCTTAGTCGTGCTTAGGAACTGGAGGACCTCTGGGAACCACTCCTGGAGGGAATGGCTGGGATAGAGGACGGGTCCGGGAAAAGGAGGACTCGGGTGGTCACCCTGAACGCCCTTCTTAGTCCTGCTCAGGAACGGGGGGACCTTTGGGAGCCCCTCCTGGAGGGAAAGCTGGGGTGGAGGACGAGTCCGGGAAAAAGAGGACGCGTCTGGTCACCCCGAATGCCCTTCTTATTCCTGCTCAGGAACGGGGGGACCTTTAGGAACCCTTCCTGGAGGGAATGGCTGGGATGGAGGACGGGTCCGGGAAAAGGAGGACGCGCCTAGTCACCTTGAACATCCTTTTAAGTCCTGCTCAGGAACGGGGGGGGGGGGACACCTTTGTGAACCCCTCCTGGAGCGAAGGCTGGGGTGGAGGGCGTGTCCGGGAAAAGGAGGACGGGGGGGGCCCCTGGCTGGCTGATTCTGTTGCTGGGAGGACAGGGGTGTCTCCCCCTCGGAGCCCTTCCCCTTCTCCTTCTTCTTCTGTCCTGGGAGGAGCGCCAGAGGAGGAGTCCTCCCAGCCTAGCCTGGCTGCCCGCCTCCTCTTCCTTCCTTCCTTCCTTCCCGACCGGCCTCCGGAGGGGTCTGCTGGCCGGGGCTGCCCTCTCCGTCGCTGGCCATGCGGAGGAGGAGGAGGAGGATCCCCTTCCGCCTCTTGGGGCTGGACTGGATGGCCTCCGGTGGCCGAGGGAGACGATGAGGGAGCTGCCGGGCGCCTGGCTGCAAAAGGCGTGCCGCCTCCTGGTCCTCTTCTGCCTCCTCCATCTCCTGGCCGTCCTCTTCTACTACTTCGCTGGAAGCAGCAGCAGCAGCAGCAGCCTCTTTGGGGGTCCCCCTGGGGCAGCGGAGGGGACCCCCAGGAGGGCAGCCCCCCTGAACCCCCTGAGCAGGCCGAGGGCAGGAAGCAGCCCCCAGGAGAAGGAGGGCAACGCCTCCAGGGAATGCCCCCAGGTCTCCCCTTGGCTGGGTAAGGAAGGAAGGAAGACCTGCCTGCTCCCCCTGGCTTCTCCCCCTGCACCCCCTTTTTCTTCTCCTTCTTGGGCTGGGTTTCCAACTTAGGGCCACCCTAAGCCATCCCTCTTGGCAAAGTTTGGTTCAGAGAGGGTGGTTTGTTTTGTTTTTTGGTCATGGTCACCCTCTGAGGCTGAGAGTATGTGACCTTGGCAAGGTTTCCTCCAGGATTCGAACCCTGGTCTCCAGAGGTCCCAAGGCTCCAGCCCTTCCAGTCCTTTCTGATTGTAGGGCCACCCAAAGGATAGGAAGGAAGCTGTCCTAGGGTTTTCTTGGCAAGGTTTTTGCTCAGGGAGGCTTGTTTTGTTGCGTTTTGTTTTGTTTGTGAGTCAAGGTCATCCTCTTGAGGCTGAGAGAGTGTGACTTGCCCAAAGTCACCCTGGGGGGCGGATTTGCATGGCCGAGTCAGGATTTGAAACTTGGTCTTCAGAGTCCAACACGCCACCTTGGCTCTTGAAAAGTTTGTTTTGTGCCTTCCAGTACTTTCTGACTTTAGAGTGCAAAGCGGTCCTGGGGTTTTCTTGGCAAGGTTTTGTTCAGAGGGTTTGGGGTTTTGTTTTGTTTTTGTTTGGCATGGTCATCCTCTTGAGGCTGAGACAGTATAACTTGCTCAGGGTCACCTAGGGGGTTTCCATGGCCGAGCCCGGATCCGAACTCTGGTCTCCAGGATCCAAGGCACAACCCTGTCTCTTGAAAGTTTGCTCAGAAGGTTTTATTTTTGGCTTTGGTTTTCTTTGGTCAGATTTGGTCTTGAGGCTGAGAGAGTGTGACTCACCCAAGGACACCCTAGGGAGTTTCCATGGCTGAGTCAGGATTCGAATCCTGGTTTCCAGAGTCTAAGGCTCCAACCACTACTACCCCACGCTAGTTCTTGGAAGCTTGTTCAGAGGGTTTTGGCTTGTTGGGTTTTTCCGCCGTGGTTTTTCTCTTGAGGCTGAGAGAGTGTGACTCGCTCACCTAGGGGGTTTGCATAGCTGAGTCAGGATTCGAACCCTGGTCTCCACGGATTCCAAGGCTTCACGCTGGCTCTTGAAAATTGGTTGTGTTGTTATTGCTGTATGTCTTCAAGTCTTTTCTGACCGATAGTCGCCATCTGTCCTGGGGTTTTCTTGGCAAGGTTTTGTTCAGAGGAGGGTTTTTTTTGGCATGCCCACCATCTGAGGCTGAGAGAGTGTGACTCACTCAAGGTCAGCCAGTGCAGGGTGGCTAGATGTCCTAACCGCCCAGGAGGACATGGCACCACAAGATGGAGGACGTTCGAGACAAAATGAAGGCCAGGTCTAAAGAAAAACTAAAAACACTCAAATTCAGGCTACGTAGTGATGCTCAAAATAGAGGAGATTTTAACATTCCTCCTGGACAGAAGGCTGAAATGGAGGACGTGTCCTGGAAAAGGAGGACCTCTTGTCACTCTGGATGTGCTTCAAATGGAGGACCTTTTGAAATTCCTCCTGGGCAGAAGGTTGAAATGGAGGATATGTCCCAGGAAAGGAGGACCTCTGGGCACCTTGGCCCATTGGGTTTCCATAGAGGAGTCAGGATTCGAACCCTGGTCTGCAACGTCCAAGGCTTGAACCATGACTCTTGCAAGGAGGCCCCTTCTTTTCTTCCTCCTCCCTTCCCTCTTCCTGCCTCTCTTTCTTTCCTTTGAGGCGGCGGCTTCATTCTCTCTTTCTCTTTTGAGTCCTTGGTTGTGAAGCAGAGCGGAAATCTTTGGGGGGCCCAGTTTCTGCCTTGGATTCTGGGTCCCTCCTGCCATGGGGCATCCATCCGTGGGGCTGAGAGAAAGGCCTCTCCCCTTTGGCAACCCTTGCCATAGGAGAAGAGAAAGCGGGCAGAAGCTGTCACGAAACCTTGTGGTTGTGGTTGTGGTTGTTGTTGTTGTCGTGTGCCTTTATGGCCACCCTATCATGGGGGTTTCTTGGCAAGGTTTGTTCAGAGGAAGTTTGAAATTGCCTTCTCCTGAGGCTGAGAGAGTGTGACTTGGCCAAGGTCACCCAGGGGGGTTCATGGCTGAACGGGGAATCGAACCCTGATCTCCAGAGTCCTAGTCCAATAGTCAAATAATAATAATAATAATAATAATAATAATAATAATTGCCTCTCTTCATTGCCTTAAGTCAGAAACTACTTGAAGGCACAAACACACACTTTTAATGCGTAGCGGTTTGAGTGTTGGGCTAAGACTCTGGAGACCAGGGTTCGATTGCCAGCTCAACCGTAAAACCCACTGGGTGACCTCGGCCAAGTCACACTCTCTCAGCCTCAGAGGATGGTGATGACAAACCCCCTCTGAAGATAACTTGCCCATGATCGAATCACACACCCTTAGGGTAGCTGTAAGTCGGAAATGACTTGAAGGCATGTGCCAACAAAATAACTAAACTCCAGTGAACTTCAGTGCCATGTTCCAGGTGCCCAGCTCCATGCGTGCCAGTCGCACGCAGCATGATGGGACTTACAGTCAATGGATGGCAATGACAAACCCCCTCTGAAGATACTTTCCAAGAAAACATTTTATAGGTTCACTTTAAGGTTGCCTTAAGTCAAGAATGACTTGGAGACACGTGCCAACCTTGCCCAGTCTGACCCTTTATTGCTATTTCCGTAGGTGCATCAAACTTACGATGTCTCACTTCAAAATGGCTGAGTGTGTTTGACTCTCTGGGGCCCATCCGCACTACAGAATTGTACCACATCTTCTCAGCCGCAGGGGAAGGCAAAGTTCAAACTTCCTCTGAGCAAATCTTGCCAAGAAAACCCCATGATCGGCTGTTTCCCAGCCTTAGGGACGCTGCTGTTTAAGTCGGAAATGACTTGGAAGGCGCGTGCCAACAAATAACTTAAACTCCAGTGAACTTCAGTGCCATGTTCCCGGTGCCCAGCTCCATGCGTGCCAGTCGCACACAGCATGATGGGACTTACAGTCAATGGATGGCAATGACAAACCCCCTCTGAAGATGCTTGCCCATGATCGGATCACACAACCTTAGGGTTGCTGTAAGTCGGAAATGACTTGAAGGCATGTGCCAACAAAAAACTAAACTCCAGTGAACTTCAGTGCCATGTTCCCGGTGCCCAGCTCCATGCGTGCCAGTCGCACGCAGCATGATGGGACTTACATTCAATGGATGGCAATGACAAACCCCCTCTGAAGATACTTGCCCATGATCGGATCACACAGCCTTAGGGTCGCTGTAAGTTGGAAATGACTTGGAAGGCGCGTGCCAACAAATAACTTAAACTCCAGTGAACTTCAGTGCCATGTTCCCAGTGCCCAGCTCCATGCGTGCCAGTCGCACGTAGCATGATGGGACTTACAGCTCAATAGCCATGTGCGCAGAATTGACGTGCGCAGAATTGCACAGTTCTCGGTAAAAGTGGGTACGGTCGGGGATGCCCATATAACCGCCATGCCCTTTCTTATTGCAGCGATTGCTTTTTTTGCAGAGCTGTGTGAGACTGGCAAGCTGCCACCGGAGGAGCCCTGTGTAGATGAATCACATCTGCCACGTTGCTGAAGAAGCACTTGGTGGAAACAAATCCCCCCCTTCCCTGGATGCATATGCCGATTCCCTCCCTTGGGCGCCGCTGGCACAGAGTTCGCGCATTATTATTATTTTTCAGTCTGGCCCAAAAGAGCAATGGTTTCCGTCCTTTTCTTCAAATTTAAAATGTGGCTTGTTCTAATAGGGGCCTATCTTGTCCTTTTAAATTGCATGCGTGTATTTTGATTGTGTTTCAACAGACTTGGTGCGTCTGTTAATGGTTGCTGTTTTCCGCCTTGATCCGTGGAGGTCTTTAAGCAGAGGCTGGATGGCCATCTGTCGGGGATGATTTAATTGGGAGTTCCTGCATGGCAGGGGGTTTGGACTGGATGGCCCTTGTGGTCTCTTCCAACTCTATGATTCTATGATTCTGTGAAATAATAATAACAATAATGATCATAATCAATAATAATAATAATAATAATAATAATAATAAATTTATTTTTACATTGTTATTACTTGAAGGCACACAACAACAAGAAGGAGGTGCAAAAATTAATCAAACATTTCCTAGAGGCCTGGGGCATACTACTACTATTACTACTAAACAGAGGCTGGATGGCCATCTATCGGGTATGCTTTGATTTTGAGTTCCTGCATGGCAGAATGGGGATGGACTGGATGGCCCTTGGGGTCTCTTCCAACTCTGTGATTCCATGATTCTACTACTACTACTACTGCTAATAATAATGATAATAATAATGCCCCAGGCCCCTAGGAAATGTTTGATTAATGTTTGCACCCCCTTCTTCTTGTTGTTGGGTGCCTTCAAGTCATTTCTGACTTATTGCGACCCCAAGAAGAACCTATCCTGGGATTTTCTTGGGCAAGGTTTGTTCATAGGAGGTTAGCCATTGCCTTCCCCTGAGGCTGAGAGAGTGTGACTTGTCCAAGGTCATCCAGTGGGTTTCGTTGCCTAGTGGGAATCGAACCCTGGTCTCCAGAGTCATAGTCCAGCACTCAAAGGACTATAGGGTGATTTAATTTCTCTTCCAGTCTGCTGAGAAACGAAGGATGGATCGCAGGGTGAGCATCCCTACTACGTATCCCTTCTGCCTGTGACTTTTGTCATCTCTCTCAATGCTTTTCACAGTGGTGGTCCCTGGATCAGTGCCAATCCATGAGCCATTTGTTGCAGATTCTCAGTATCCAGGACAGAAAGAAACAGTTGTAGCCAATTAGCCTAAATATGATACCAGTCCCTGGCACATTGGGAGAAAAAATATTGCCAGTCCTCCACTGCAGATACTGTGACAAGCAGTGGTCTATCTAGCTTGCTGGTGTTCTTTATTCATAATTTTATTTTCTGTTCCCAATTTCTTTCATTGTACCGTCCTGGGCTTTTAAAAACTGTTTTGTTAAACTTCAGTTGCATCCGCACTGCAAAGATCATGCGGTTTGACACCACTTTAACTGCTGTGGCTCAATGCTATGGAGTCCTGGGAATGGTAGTTTTGGGAGACATTTAGCTTTCTCTGTCAGACAGCTCTGGTGCCACAACACACTACAAATCTCAGGATCCCCTGGGACTGAGCCGCCGCAGTTAAAGTGGTGTCAAACTACGTTATCTCTGCAGTGTGGATGTAGCCTTAGAGAGTGAGTTACACCCTACTCTTGCCTTACCTGCACTGCAGATATAATCCAGTTTGACACCACTTTAACGGCTCTGGCTCAATGCTATGGAATTCTAGGAATTGTGGTTGGTTGTGGCACCAGTGGAAAGCTTTGCTCTAGTGCCACAACAAACTACAATTCCCAGAATTCCACAGCATTGAGGCAAGGCAGTTAAAGTGATGTCAAACCGGATTATTTCTGCAGTGCAGATGTAGCCTGTATCCCAATGGATTCTTCCCAACACCCAGCTTAGAATAGCCACTGCAACACTAGCAGTTTGCTTTTGAAATTTTTCGGTTTCAAAAGAAAATTGATATATTGGTGAGGAGGTTGAGTGAAAACAAACTGAAATCTCCAGATTGCCAGAACTAGTTTTGCAGTTGTTGTTTTTTTGGATGTATGTTCAACAAGTATTATCATTTTAAAACACGTCCCGTTGTAGGATGTTTAACAAATATATATTGTTTATGTTTATATTTCTTTTTGTGTAACCTTTTCCTACTTGCTATCTATCTATCTATCTATCCTGGATGTGCCTTCTTCAATCTGTTTCTTTAGTTCAGGAGTAGAGAACCATCACACACCAGACAAAATTGGACTGCAACTCCCATCAGTCCTAGCCAGATTGGGAGCTGTAGTGCACTAAGAGTTGTGAGGATGCTGTCTGCTTTACAGGGATTCTGTACAGTTTTCAGAAATTCTACAAGGTTCCCAGACCTAGCCAGATTGGGAGCTGTAGTGCACCAAGAGTTGTGAGGATGCTGCCTGCTTTACAAGGATTCTGTACAGTTTTCAGAAAATCTACAAGGTTCCCAGACCTAGCCAGACTGGGAGCTGTAGTGCACCAAGAGTTGTGAGGATGCTGTCTGCTTTACAGGGATTCTGTAGTTTTCAGAAATTCTACAAGGTTCCCAGACCTGGCCAGATTGGGAGCTGTAGTGCACCAAGAGTTGTGAGGATGCTGTCTGCTTTACAGGGGTTCTGTACATTTTTCAGAAATTCTGCAAACTTCTCAGATATCTATGCTGAAATGCATTTTTCTGATATTTTAAAATTTTCATTTGTGGGGCCATGGCTTTTTCTGTCTTGTTTTCTTTTGGAGAGGTACATATTTCTCAATTTTCTTAATATTCTACTAATGGGATCTCACCATAATGATCGACAGAGTCACGGAGACAGACGGCCGATAAAAAAACCAACAATTTTATATATACAGGGAATTATTTGTCCCTTACAAAAATAAAATAAAATAAAAAGGACAGGCACTCATACCATATCTTTAAAACCCTTTTTTTTCCAGGGCTCATTGGATCAGAATAACCCAATCTTCATTGCTAAATTGTGCAGTAAAATCAACTCGTAGGAAGGACAGTAGTGGAGAACAATGGTGCAGAGGTCTTTCTTTGCAAAACGAAGTTTCTAAGAGCTTCTAATTTTCAGTGGAAAAGAAATCGGCGTCAGCTTCTTTCCCAGGGGAGACCCTTGTTTGGTTCTCTGTCCTTTTTGCACAGTCTTGTGACTGTCCAAGTACAGAGAGGAAAACACCAGATGCAGCAGCTGGGACTTCTTAAACCTTGCTTGAATCTGCTCACTCCCTTCTGTTTTATATATATAATAATTTAATGTTTCTGCTGCTCTGTTCTGTGTGTCTTCTGTCACTTCCCCTTGGAAGCCGTAGCAAAGAGGGGGCAGGGTCCACAGTTCTCCGAAATTATAAATAAAAAACTCTTGGACAAAGTTAGCCACGCTTATTCAGCAGTTAAAGAATCTGGAAAGTGGTTTATGTTCTCTTGCTTGTCTCATGCCCTTTTATTTTAAATTACCACGTTACCATCGACATGTCCTTGTGTGCCTTCAAGTCCTTTCTGATTTATGATAACCCAAAGGCAACTTTATCACGGGGTTCCCGTGGCAAGTTTCTTCAGAGGAGGCTTGCCGTTGCCACCCTCGGAGGCTGAGAGAGTGTGACTTGCCCAAGGTCACCCAGTGGGCTTCCATATATTCATTCATAAATGCAGCAAATCAAGGAATGTGTTTCTTCTGCTCTGCTCTTATTTTTTAAAAAATTCAGGCTGCAATCCTGGACTGAGTTACTTGGGCATAAGACTTATAGAATTTAGGTCTAATCTGCACTGCAGAAATAACGCAGCTTGACGCTGCTTTCATTGTCATGGCTACATGCTGAGGAATTCTGAGATTTATAGTTTATTGTGGCACCAGAGCTCTCTGATAGAGAAGGCTAAATATCTCACAAAACAACCTATCCAAGAAATCCATAGCATTGAGTCATGGCAGTTAAAGCGGTGTCAAACTGGATTATTTCAGCAGTGCAGATTAGACTTTAAAGGGGCTTAATTCTGAGCAGACACATATAGGATTGCAGAGCTGCTCTCTGCTTGCTTTCAGGCTCTGGTTGGATCCGTAGCATTTCCAGACCAACTTTCAAAGTAAAAAAAAATAACGTGGTGTTAATAATTTTTATAAGAATTAATAATTTTATACACCACATTCTCTTGTGCGCTTTTTTGAGCACTGATACAAAAGGAGTAATGTCCAATAATACATGTTCCTCCAACCTTGCGACTGCTATCATCTGAGCTGTTTTCATTTAATCTCTCTGAAACTGGTCACTTTATGGGAACCTATTGCATGGACCTGAATAGGATAGGATGCCATTGTCTGGAAATGAGCAATGTTCCCCAGAGTTTCTAGAAATTACTTTTTTATTTGTAGGAATCCCTGTCTTGTTTCCAAAACGGTGCAACACTTGACCACCTGAGATCATTTCCAAGCAGGGATGCTGGATGACACATTTTCCAGCACTTAATGCTTCTGTGTAAAAATTTCCATTTCTAAAAAGATGATTGTTTGAGAAAAAAATTAATTGGTTTAAAAAACTGTGGTTCAAGGAGTTCTGAACCAGATGTGTCTCCTTCATCTGAAATTGAGCAAAGGCGCGTCAATGATTCTGAAGACAGGGACAGTGAAAGTAGAAGCGTCTGGATGACATCCGTGGAACAAAGTACAATAACATCCAAAATTCACAAAACAGTGATACCTTTAATGGACAACCAATATGCACAAAATATGCCATGCAAGCTTTCAAAGCTCCATTGGCTTCTTTATCAGGGAAAGATGTTAAAAATCAAATTGGAAAAACCAAAAAATGATAATATTAGAGTTGTAGGCCTACATTTTGTTGCAATGATGTTGTTCTTGGTTAAGATAGTACAGAGGGGTATCCATATAGGCAGAAGCCAGCATGGTGTAGTGGTTTGACCATTGGACTATGACTCTGAAGACCAGGGTTTGATTCCTGATCAGCCATGAAATCTACTGGATGACCTTGGGCAAGTCACACTCTCTCACCCCCAGGGGAAGATAATGGCAAACCTCCTCTGAACAAATCTTGCTAAAAAACCCTGACAGATTTACCTTGGGATCTCCATAAGTCTGAAATGACTTGAAGACACACAACAAGAACAAGAAGAAGGCATTCTTGCTCCTTGACCATGAGAGCTCTGGGGCATAAAGCATTTAAACTCCAGGAAATTCAATTTAAAGTCCATTAGCAACACAAAAAGAAACCTCTCTTGAGATCCAGGTTGTCTCTTGACAAAATATAGGCCTATGACTCCAATACCATCATTTTCTTTCTTTCTTCTGTTTGATTTTTAACACTTCTGCCTGATGAAGAAGCCAGTGGACCTCTGAAAACTGGCATCATTTTGCTTGGTGAATAAAGGTATCATGGTTATGTGGATTTTGGATGTTATTGTACTTTACTGCATGGCCAACATGGCTATCTCTGGATAGTGGACGATTACAGCTTATCATGCATACTTCATTGAGGGTCCCAAAATTAGCTTATCAACAGTTCTTCATGTCTGCTCCTCTTCAGTATAAAATAAAAATGATTGCTGCATGAAGCTTTGAATTTGTTTGAATTATAATATTTAACTCACATTAAGTGAGCTTTATTTTTTCCAAATCAAATAATTCTTTTCGTATACATGTGGGCTGTTGGGATATTAAAATCTTTTGTTTAGTAAATGTAAGTCAAGTAGACATGCCAGATCAACTGATGCTTTTAATTAAATAGTATTCAAACATATAAACTATTAACAACCAAAATTCATTTTGCGTTGCAAACACAAACACATCAAGTTAGAATTAAACTTCATTGGGTTTAGTGAGACTTAGGTAACTGTGCCTAGGATTGCAACTTATAAAAGGGAATAAATCTAATTGAACACACACACAAACACAAATCAAGTTAGAATTAAACCTCATTGGGTTTAGTGAGACTTATTCCCGGATAAGCATGCCTAGGATTGTAATTTATAAAAGGGAATACCGGTAAATCTAATTGAACTGAGTGAAGAAAACCTTTGAGTAGACATGCATAAGATTATGGTGTTAATTGTCTGGTTTCACAGTTCACACTCGTTTTTGCACTTAACATTATTGTCACTGTGAAGCTTTGAAATGAACTTCTTAAGAAAAACAAATGTTGTTATTAAAAATCATGTTAGGTAAGCTTTCTAGAAACTGTTTTTCTCTTTGGCTTCCGCCCAAGGTTTACATGCAATTTCCTTTAAAAAAAAAAAAAAAGAATTAAAGCTGCAAAATGAAGTAGCAACCATCATATTTCAAAGGAACTTGTAGTAAGCAGGCAGTCCGTAAGTTACTTCTTCAGGCACTGTCAGCGTGATGCCTTCTTGGATATTCAACTGCAGTCAAATGGCAATATATGTCTCATCCGTCGACTGATGTACTAACAGTGGTGAAGGTCTTTGGCTCAGTGTTGAAAGGTGCAGACTCCACATGCCTTGTTGTATCAGACACAATTTGTTCCAAACATTACAATTCATAGGAATTTAAGCCCATTTGAGGTAGGTTTCCCCCAAAGCAATCTGTGGTTGCATCTGAACTGGAGAAATCCGCTTTAAATGCTGCAGCTCAATGCTGTGGAATACTTGGAATGGTAGTTTTGTTGTGGCACCAGTTGTGGCAGTTAAAGCGGTGTCAAACTGGATTATTTCTCCAGTGCAGACGCAGCCTGTCTCCCTTAGCTATCCATGAACAACTTGCATTTTGTTTTTGAATTGATGCCGACGGAGCCAGGGAGCCTGATACCATTGTAACTGAAGTACAGCCATGGAACTTGTTTTGACCTTATGTTTTCGAGAAGACTAAATATATCCACTGACTGATAAGCACAAGCTGTATGGAAACGTACATGGAGTCTTGCTCCAGTCTGCACAAATGGTCTTGGTGCCTTACCTCTGTTGGGAGTTGCCACATCTTTTTTGCTAGATTTCATTAATTACGGTATACATTATTGGGTTAGAAAATACGTTCTTTAACCTATCATAAATCTTTTGCCAGTCAGTTTGTCTAAGGGCATCCCAAGTATACTCAGCCTTTCTTATCCACAGGTTACTTATTCATGGATTCGGTTATCCACAGTTTGAAAAACATTTAAAGGTATATAAACATTCCAAAAAGCAAACCTTGATTTTGACTTTTTATATAAGGGACACCATTTTACTCTGCCATTGTATTTAATGGGACTTGAGTATCTACGGATTTTGGAATCCATGGGGAGTCCTGGAACCAAATCAATGCATACCAAGAGCCCATTGTATTTTACGTATAAAAAGGAGAATAATTTTTTTCAATACACTTGTAATTTTGAAAAGGATTCTCAATCCGCCCCACTGATATCCCTTACCCGCTTAAACTCAAAACCTCTAAATAATTTAGCTTGTCTTATTAGGAAAAGTGGTTCAGCCTCTTGATAATATAATGTTGTTGGGTTTTTTTTAGAGATGTGCTGTTCTAGCACATAAAAATGGCTAAAGTAGTTTTGTGTGTTTGCTTGACCAATTCTAACAGCACAATCCAATCTATGGGCACTCAGGTCCAAACTCCAGTTAATTCAGTGATATTATGTATTATTTAGTCTATTTATGATCACAGTCAAAAAAGTTATTGGGAATCCAAAACGGAAAAACAAAACAAACTTCTGATATGTGATGTGTAGTAGCTCTCTCTTCCTTCTGATTCCTCTTTACCTGCTATAGCAACATACTATGGAATTTGTGGGTTTGTACTTTGGTGAGACACTAGAGCTTTCTGGCTGAGAATTTTAAATGCTCCCTCCCTAAACTCCCAATCCTAGGATTCCATAGGACAGAACCATGGCAGTTAAAGTGGAATAATAGTGCTATAATTCTGTAGTGTGGATGGGTCCCAGAGAGTCAAAAACTCAATGATGTTATAAATAGATATAGTAAATTTGATGCACCTATGGAAATGTTAATAAGGGTCAGAATGGGCTAGGTTGGCACATAGCTAGTTTTTGTTGTTGTTCTGTGCCTCCAAGTCATTTTTGACTTATGGCGACCTTCAGGCAAACCTCTCATAGGGTTTTCTTGACAGGTTTCTTCAGAGGGAGTTTGCCATTGCCATCCTCTGAGGCTGAGAGAGTGTGATTTGCCCAAGGTCACCCAATGGGGTTTTATGCTTGAGCGTGGAATTGAACCTTGGTCTCCAGAGTCATAGTCCAACGTTCAAGCTTACCCTTTTCATTTTGTAAGATTTTTTTTTTAAAAATAATCCGAATCTTAATGGGCAGGAATGCGTTAATATCTCATTTCTGAAACTGTTTTAAAGTAGTTCTGTATGCAATTCGGTCATGGTGTGCACGTGCAGATGAGTAAGCCAATAGGGAAAAAATATCTGGTGACAAATATGAAGGTAGTAATAGGGGAGAAATTTTCTTTACCCGTCATAAACCATATGTCTAGAGTTGTTGTTCCTGTTAAGTATCTTTGATGAGAACTCTGAAATTGGTGCTGGGGTCAGTCTTATCACCTTTACAGATAGTCAAAGAATGTTGTGTTGCTAGCCAGTATCATAAAGGATGTCGTACCCTATGCGCATGTGGTGATCCTTTTATCACAGTTAAGGGAGCAGATCCCAGAACAACCTGCATATGCTGAGCACCACATCATGCATTGTGTGGGGCTGAGCATGGCCTTTGACATGGTCAGGGTGCTCCCAAAGTTGCTCTGCTTGGAGAATCTGCAGCCAGTTACACAGTCATTTGGTTAGCATTGCCCTTTCGATAGTAATGACATCTTCTCCAACCCTTGAACTACTATAAAGGATTTAGATGTTAAACATACAGATGAAAAAAATGATCTCAATTTTATATTTCTGCAAAAATAGTAAATTTGTGCTTAAAATGTACAAGATGGAACTGCTGATAGCCTAAATTCTTTCTTGTTGCTGCTGCTGTTGTGCGCCTTCAAGTCGTTTCCGACATCTGGCAACCCTATCATTGGGTTTTCTTGGCAAGGTTTGTTCAAAGGAGGTTTGCCATTGCCATCTGTTGAGGCTGAGAGACTGTGACTTGCTCAGGGTCACCTAGTGGGTTTCCATAGCCAAGCTGAGAATCAAGCCCTGGTCTCCAGAGTTATAGTCTAACTACAACTCAAACCGCTACGCCATGCTGGCTCTCAGCCTAAATTATATTCCAGCAGATAAATTATGCTTCAATCTATTTTGCATCTCTTTGGGACTGTGCAACATAACATATGAGCAAATATAAGCCAAAATTATATTTGATTATATTTTATGTAGTGCAGTTCCAAAGAGATGCAAAATAGAGAGAAGCATAATTTATT
Organism: Phrynosoma blainvillii; assembly: GCA_026167975.1. Classification (NCBI taxonomy): domain Eukaryota; kingdom Metazoa; phylum Chordata; class Lepidosauria; order Squamata; family Phrynosomatidae; genus Phrynosoma; species Phrynosoma blainvillii. Next base: position 154,204,440 of record JANUYF010000002.1, on the reverse strand, counting down.
TGCTGGAATCAGAGACAGCTTTGTAAAACCTCCATTTATTCCATCCCCAGCCTATAGTTTTAACCAGCTTTTGCTCTAAGGATGCATTATAACAGAATTTTAAATTTTGCTGTTTGATCACATATTATAGCCTATAATTTGCCAATCATCATAAGCAAATACATCTCACAAAATTATGACTGCACCTAGAAAACAATTCATTTTGAAAATGCAATGTATTTATACCAATATAGAAATGATATTAAAATATCAATGAAATATATGCAGCTGATAAAACCAGTAAATACCATTCCATTTAACATTTCTTACCATGGACGAGGGTAAGGACCATAACAATATACCGTAGTTGGCGTGTTAATGAATCAGTATGGATTTATAACATAGGAAATCTTGATACATTTTCTAGGCTTCTCAAAACAGTCCTAAAATCCAGTGTTTGTAGTGGGGAGTTGTAGTAATCTTCAAATTAATTCATCCTGATCAAACAGATCTTGCCTTAAATTAACCTTATGTAGGGTTCAGCTGCATTTATTTTGTAAAACAAAACTCTTCCATGTAGAAAGTGTACCTACAAAGATTGTTGTGTATACTTGTCTATCGATACCAGTTTTTCTAGAATCATGGCCTTGGGCATTTGGTTGCTTAATGGAACTATATTTGTAAGCCAGGTACAATCCTAGCTGTGGAAAAGTTGGGGCTTTTGACTTTGTTCCATCGCTAAAGCAAGCAAGTCTCCTAAACTAAATGTAAACATGTTTTCTCCATCAGTCCTCTCTTTTCTGTCCTTCTTGGCTTTTTTGCATCCTGGCACTATCTGAATTTATCTTGATTTGTAGATTATTAATTGCATTGTGTAAGAGCAGTTATGCAGCAATTTTGCTTTGCTGGTTTCTGTGACTGCCTTTGCCAAAGAGAATACTAGGAAGGAAGGAAGGAAATAAAGAATTATTCTTCCTGAAGAAGAGGATGTCTTTTTTCCTGGACCTGATGTTCAATATTATTCAATCCTGTTAGAGTTTGGAGTGTATACGGAATAGGACATTGCTGTCTTGAAGGACATCTTAACCATTAAGGTGGCTGTGACTCAAATTTAGATTTGAAATGAAATAGCGCCTTTAAAAATAAAATCCATGTCTAAAGAAAAAAGAATCTATTATTTTGACTTTATTGTTTTTTATTGCATTGTATTAGGTATTTAATACCAGGTAAATCTGATATATTCTACACTGATCACCTTCTGGCTGACCAGCAGCCAGGGATTACAATCAAGGTGGCAAGTTTTTGCGTTGCTGCAATAGTTTGCCGACGTAAAATGGTGTCTTAATTTTTAATTTTTATCCTATTGATTTCATCTATTTGAAGTATAATTTTACACATCCTGTTGCTTCATTTCCCCCCATCATTGTCTTACAGTATCAATCTTATGAACAATATCAGGTAAACCTTACTGCCTTGTGAAGTCGTAGGCTTTCATGGCCGGCATCCATAGGTTTTTGTGGGTTTTTCGGGCTGTGTGGCCATGTTTGAGAAGAATTTCTGCCTTGAGTTGACCCTTTGCCAGGGTTTATAGCCAGTTTATAGCTTCCAAGCTGTATTTCAACTGTATTTGTATTTGTATTGTACTGCTCGCATTGTTTGTCTATTGGGTATTGTATAATATTGTACCGTTTTATATTGTTTTATGCTGGTCATTGACTGTAATAAATTTCATTTCATTTCATAGGTATTTAATAATGCTGGGGCAGCTGGGATTTGCAGTCCAACAACACCTAAAGGGCCACATGCTCCCCACCCTTGATTTAGTCTTTTGAATCTGAGCCAAAGTTTAACAAAGGTGTTCTCACATCTAAGGCATTGGCCAATAGGTCCCCCCAGCTATGCATGCAGCTGTAGAAGTCCTTCTGTCAGGTGATTTACGACTCATTCACCACCCATTCAACCTGAAGCATGATGGAAACTGGTATGGCCAGTTTGTCAAAGGTGGAAGAAGGACAGGGCAGGGGGGTGGTGGAAAAGTCAAGCAGTGTTATCATCAGTGATGGTGTAATCAAGCCATTAAATGTATACAACAGCTGAGATGGGTTGGAGATCTAGTTTGCCCCTGTGGGTTGGATTGCCCATGGGCATTTCCCCAGCAGGTTGGATGTTGGCAATAGCTGGGACCACTGTCCGCACATGACACACTGAGTTGATGCCTCAATGAGACACCGACTCAGTGTCACACCTGCTCAGCTTGTCCAGCACTTTCCTTCATCAGGGAAGATGTGGAATACATGAAAATGTTACTCACCCACATGCCTGGAAGAACTACTCTTCCATGTGCAAGCTCCCAACAACTATATTTTAAAAAAGTAATCCCCATCCACATACCTATGTTGTTGTTGTTGTTGTTGTGTACCTTCAAATCATTTCTGACTTACCTGTCATCTGTCGGGCTTTGCTTGTGTGTTCCTGCATGGCTTGGCGTTGGAATGGATGGCCCTTATGGTCTCTTCCAACTCTATGATTATATTATTATGTTGAACCTAAGGTGACCCTATCATGTGGTTTTCTTGGCAAGATTGGTCCAGACTCCAGAGGAACTTTGCCATTGCTTTCCCCTGAGGTTGAGAGAGTGTGACTTACCCAAGGTCACTCAGTGGGTTTCATGGCCAAGCTGGGAGTTGAAGCTTGGTCTCCGGAGTCATAGTCCAGCACTCAAACCACTACGCCACATTGGCTCTCCCAGCATACCTTTAGGATCCCCTAAGTATGCATGCCACGTTTCCAGTATTTAGGTTCATAGTTTTGGAGCTATGGCTTGACAGGTGTACAAGTGTCTTTTAGTGTACTGTTGTAATATAGGTATTTAGCTTTTGCCTTTTTATAAAACTATCATGGTATTTAACAATAAAATGGAGTGAAAAAGCACAGTTTAACGAAAATAACTGTAGAACAACAATTGATAAGGCAGCAAAGCAGCATTTTTTTTAAAAAAAAATCCATTAAAGAACTTTGAAAAATTAAAAGAAGGCACCAAAAATTTAGGAGACACCAAAATTAGAGGGTAGTGGACTTTGCCAAGTCTCTCTGGGGAGCATGTTTGATAAGTGAGGTGCCATGTGTGTGTTGTGTGGCTTCACGTCATTTCCAACTTATCATTGTGTTGTTTCTTTTTGCAAGATTTGTTCAGAGATTTGCCACTGCCTTCCCTTGAAGCTGAGAGCATGTGACTTGCCCAAGGTCAGTTCATTTCATGAATGATCTGGGAATCAAAACCTGGTCTCCAGAGTCATAGTCCAACACTCAGACCACCCAATAACCATTTTCCTTGTTTCAGATGACAGGAGCACCCTTGGAAAGTAAATGGAAACAGACAGTTGTTCAGTTTTTCTGATCTTCCTGAGCCCATATGAGACTTAAAGATCAAAATCAGTATTTTGAATGTGGCCTGGAACCAGACTGGAAACTAGCACATCTGATGGAGCGCAGGTGCATTGTCATCATGATGCCCAGACTTGTTCAGAATTTCTCTGCAAAGTTGCTAACTGCAACTTCTAAATCCCTTGGCAAATGCAGAGCCACCACTAGGAAACAGCAGGAAAAGGGGGTCAATCCAAACAATCAATCAAAAAGTGAATATGATAATAAATAATATTGTGGAAAATATACAGAACACAGAATAACCAAAGCCAAAAGGCAATTAAACGTGACCGATAACCAACCATGTAATACAGTTGTTTTCTTCTTAAATTTGGACTGAATTCGCATGTTTTACCTCTATATCCACTAAAATATTCCACCTGGAGACTTCTTGAGAAATCCATTGTTCTCTGCCACAAAGAGTCCTGTGGCCTCACTGGAATGGAGACATATTGGGTTGCAAAAGAGGGGTCCCTATTGAGAGGGAAATGGATTTTAAATTTCCTGGACTTTGCCAATCTCCCTATAGCCACAGGGCCAGAAGGAGGAGGAGGATCCTGCCTGCAAAAGATATCGTATTTTTCGGCATATAAGACGCTCCGGCATATAAGACGCACCCAATTTTAAAGGAGGAAAATCTAGGAAAAAAAAAGATTCTTAATAAAATACAGTCGGAGGACGCCTCCGACCCAGGCATCCACCCAAGGAAAGCAACCGGGCTTTCCTTGGAGGGACCCTGGGTCTGAGGCGTCCTCCGACCCACAGAGGACACCTCGGACCCTAGGATCCCTGCAAGGAAAGCAACCGGGCTTTCCTTGGAGGGACCCTGGGGTCTGAGGCGCCCTCCGACGCACGGAGGACGGCTCGGACCCTAGGATCCCTGCAAGGAAAGCAACCAGGCTTTCCTTGGAGGGACCCTGGGGTCTGAGGCATCCTCCGAAGCACGGAGGACAGCTCGGACCCAGGATCCCTGCAAGGAAAGCAACCGGGCTTTCCTTGGAGGGACCCTGGGGTCTGAGGCGCCCTCCGACGCACGGAGGACGGCTCGGACCCCAGGATCCCTGCAAGGAAAGCAACCGGGCTTTCCTTGGAGGGACCCTGGGGTCTGAGGCGTCCTCCGACGCACGGAGGACGGCTCGGACCCCAGGATCCCTGCAAGGAAAGCAACCGGGCTTTCATTGGAGGGACCCTGGGGTCTGAGGCGTCCTCCGAAGCACGGAGGACGGCTCGGACCCCAGGATCCCTGCAAGGAAAGCAACCGGGCTTTCCTTGGAGGGACCCTGGGGTCTGAGGCGTCCTCCGACGCACGGAGGACGGCTCGGACCCTAGGATCCCTCCAAGGAAAGCCTGGTTGCTTTCCTTGGGCGGATGCCTGGGTCGGAGGCGTCCTCTGACCCAAGCATCCGCCCAAGGAAAGCAACGTTTGTTTCCTTGGGGCAGTGCTTGGAGGCACTGCCCCAAGGAAAAAAACGTTGGTTTCCTTGGGCGGATGCTTGGGTTGCTTTCCTTGGGGAGATGCTGGTCCCAGGGAAAGCATGGTCCCAGGGAAAGCGACGCTCCTTCCCCCTGCGTCCTCAGTGGTTCAATGGGCTGCTTGGCCTCCGATCCCAGGAGCAGCCCATTGAACCACCGAGGACGCGCGGCGGCCTCGGAGGGAGCGCACATTCAGCATATAAGACGCATGAACTTCCCCACCGCCATTTTGAGGAAGAAAATGTGCGTCTTATATGCCGAAAAATACGGTATCCTCCCCACTATAGACCATCTTCACTAAAGACTGAAACAACATGTAGGCATCTGACTAACATTTCCAATTGTTTTTCTCCTGTTTGGTTTGTGACATCTTGCCTGATGAAGAAGCCCACAGAGCTTCGAAAGCTTGCAACACGTATATTGTGCATTTTGGTTGGCCAAGAAAGATATCACCGATGGATTTTTGTTTGAATTTGCTAAATGGCAAATGCAGCTTCCCCTGAATGTTTTCAACCATGTAATACAACAGAGAATAATATAAACACCAACAAACTTCATAATAATACAAAGCAGAGTAATACCAAACATTATACATTATAACTAACCACTGGAAAATATATATATGAGCGAGACAACTTAACCCAAAGAACACAGACTAACTAAAGCCCATAGGCAATGAAATGTAGCTTAATCCCATACAGTATAGCAAGGGCTCTACGTAGTAAACAATATTTAGCCCTCTGTATCCATGGATTTTTTTTAATCCATGGATTCAACTATTCACAGCTTGCAAATAATAAATAAATATATAAATTCCCAAAAGCAAACCTTGGTTTTATATAAGGGACACCATTTTCTACACCACTGTATTTAATAGGACTTGAGCATCCACTGATTGTTATCCATGGAGGGTCCAAGAACCAAACTCCAGCAGATACAAAGGGTCCACTGTGGTTTAAATATGGAAGTCCGTGATGAACAAAGGAGTCACAAAAACATTGCAGTCCATTCAATGTGTGCTAACTGCAGTTTCTAAATCCCTTGGCAAATCAGAACCATATTAAGCACAGTAGAGTTGTCTGCCCTGGAGCTTACCAGACATGGTCAATTGAGGCTAGACCAGTGTTTCTCCATTATTTTCTGTCATGCCCCCCCTAGGAAAGAAGAAAACATTTCGCGCCCCCCCGCGCGATCACATGGGCGGGTTTGGCCAATCAGGATAGAGCTACTGGGGCTGTGCTGGGACAATCTCCCTCTCTCCAGCCGTAATGGGCCCCCCTTTATGGAGCCTCGCGCCCCCCCTGGGGGGCCCGCCCCACTATTTGAGAACCGCTGGGCTAGACCAATATAGCACACTAAGTTGCCCAAATGCATCCTGTGATCTCAAACTTGTAATGACAGATGCATCAAAAGAGAATCCATGGTCTGCAAACTTGATTCTTCAAGGGGTCCGCATCTAGCACAAAATAAACATCGCCACATCTGAGTGAAAATCACTGCCATGGGCAACAGACCACTAGCCGCCATTGTTTCTTGTCATAAATTTATTGACCATCATCCAGGTTATTACTGCAACCAGACACTGATTTAGCCCTTCTGGTTTTCATCCAGGAAGAGCTGAAGGAGGCGAAGGACTACAGGAAAAGTCTTAACAAAAATCCACCAAACAGTGATACCTTTATTGGCCAACCAAAATGCACGATATACTTGTTGCAAGCTTTCGAAGTCTGTTTGTTAACTGCTGTAACTAATTGCTTAAAATAATTTCTTTGGATGCGTAGCAAATTGATCATATCTCAGTTTACAATATAAATGAGGGGGGGTGGCCACATTCACAACCCCTTTGCTGTTCTCTTCTGGTGAGACCAAACAATCCATTAAACCATAACTAAGTATTTCATCTTAATGGGAAACCATGATTAATAGTGTCAGAACAAACCAGGATTAAAAGTTGGCTTAATATCTTGGCTTGTTCTGAAGCTTTTAACAGAATTGAACATGGAGATGTGGCTGGCACCAGCATCAGCACTGCAGTTGTTTTGATGCCAGCTGAAACCCTTTTTGTTAATGTGGGTGTTTCACATGTTTACTTTTGTGTATATTCATTGTATTTAAATTGTTTGTTTCATTACAAGTTTGGGACTCTAAATATACATCTATGCCACCCTGCTATCTATAAGAATGAAAGACAAATTAATAATGTTGTAATAACTGGCTTCTTACTTTGGAGCTGGTAGTGCACGCCAGGTGTTTTAGATTGCAAAACCCATAACCTCTTATAATCATAGAACTGGAAGAACCCACAAGGGCCATCCAGTCCAATCCCTAGTGATCAGGAATCCACAATCAAAGCACCATTGACAGATGGACATCCAGTCTCTGTTTAAACCCCCTTCCCCCCAAAAAGAAGGAGACCCTATTGCTCTCCAAAGCAGAACAGCTCTTGCCATCAAGAAGTTCTTCCTAATGTTGAGATGGAATTTTCCCCCCGTAGCTTGAATCCATCTGGACCCTAGTCTCTGGAGCTGCAGAAAACAAATTTGCACCATCCTCAATATGTTGTTGTGTGCCTTCAAGTCCTTCCTGACTTATGACAACCCTAAGGCAATCCTATTTTTTGTTGGTTTATTTCAAGGATTTCTATCCCACCTTTCTCCCAGAATGGGATTCAAGGTGGGTTACTTATCATGAGGCTTTCTGTGTTCAGAGGGGGTTTGCCATTGCCTTCCCCTGAGGCTGAGAGCATGTGACTTGCTCAAGGTGGATTTCATGACCAAGCAGGGAATTCTGGCTCTCAATATGATGTCCCTTCAAATATTTAAATATAGCTACCTAGAAGCCAAGATGACAAGACTTAGGGCCTCAGCAGACGGAGGCCCCGGAGCCGCCGCCGAACGGAGCGCCGCGGGGCTGCAGCCTCCGCATCCAGGCGCACCGCCGGCGACTCTAAAAGGAGCACCAAATTGGCGCTCCTTTTAGATGTCAGAGAAAGTGCGCCGCAAAAGCGGCGGGCGCACTTTCTCTGACTCAAACGGCGCAGCGCATGTGGGCGCTGCGCCGTGAGGTCATCCCCAATGCGCCGGTCGTGTGGACGGCCGGCGCATCTGGGGGCGACCTCGGAGAGAGGAAGGGGCGCCGTTCGTGCGGCTGCCCCTCCTCTTCTCTGCCCAGAAGACGACTTTATTAGTCGTCTGCTTAGGGCCTTAGACTGTCGTACTTTGGACACATCATGAGAAGGCATGAATCGTTGGGAAAGACAATAATGTTAGGAAAGGTGGAAGGAAGTAGAAAGAGAGGAAGGCCACATGCTAGATGGATGTACTTTATTAAAGAGAGCACAAATATGAGTTTGCAGGAGCTGGGCAGAGTAATAGAGGACAAGGGGCCCTTGAGATGTCTCATCCATAGGGTCGCCATGGGTCGAGACCTACGCGAAGGCAGTAAACAAACAAGCAAAAAAACATGGCTTTTACTGTTGACCATGCTGGCTGGGGATGATGGGACTTGTGGCCCAAATCTTTTGGAGGGAGCAGGCTGGGGAAAGCTGGTTTGCTCACTTGTGTCTGCAGAAAGGTTGCATGCCCTAATTAAGTCACTGATATTTGTTCTTGTTATTCTTCTGTTCCTTGTCACCACATTGCCCAGCTGTTGTTGGACCTCTTCCCAGAATTCTTACCTGAAGCCATCTCTTCCCATTTCAGGATGGAGAAGAAGAGGTGCTAATGCTTGTCCTGTGACATGGAGGCAACACTGTGCATATGTTCAAATTCTTTCTTTTTATTTGACCAAATGCATCTGAGGAAGTAGACTTAAGTTTACAAAAGCTCATGCTGCCAATTTCTTTCTTTCAGTTTGTCTCAAAGGTGCTACAAGATCTCTTTACATACTGATTCTATAGACTAAGGGGGGTTGCAGACTGCCAGAAATAGTGTGAATTCAGTCCACTTTTAGGGTTAGGGTTAGTGCTAGGGAATCATGGGAACTGTTATTTTTCTGAGACATTGAGCCTTCTCTGTCAGACAACTCTGATGCCACAATAAAATACAGTTCCCATGGTTCCCTAACTCTAACCCTAACCCTAAAAGTGGACTGAATTCACACTATTTCTGGCAGTCTGCAACCCCCCTAACACGGCTATATCTTTGAGTTTCCCCTTCCTTGTTTTACTTGTTGCAAACAAGTAAACAGCAGCTCTCAATTGGGAGTGGAGGTCTTGTACAAGCATCATTGTATATATTGGCAGAATTTGAAGATATAGCCATGTTAGCCTGTAGAATCAGTACGTAGAGAGATCTTGTAACACCTTTGAAGCTATCACTGAAAGAAAGAAATTGGCAGCATGAACTGTCATAGACTTTAGTCTACTTCCTCAGATGCAGGCATCACCTATAAAATGTGCTCTACTTTTTTTTTACAATTTAGTTTCTCCTTCCCTTCCTTTCTGTCTCACCTAGCCCTATTAAAACCTAAGCATCCTTCCTTTGTCACAACTTTGCCTTTGCTTTTGATCTGGGCCACACTTTATGGGCTGTCTCATTTGTGACCTGAGAATGGGGGAAATTCCAGCCAAGCGTCTTCCTGTGTCATGTTAAATTTGGTTTTGTTGGGTTGTAAAACCAGGAACTGTTGCATGCTTTGAATTGCAGATCAGTTTTTAAATAAAACTAGTTAGGTTCTCTTTTTCTTCCCCTCCTTGCTGTGCCCCCCTCAGTGTCAATTTATAGCTTTTTCCTTTTGCAAAGCACACCATAAAAGCAAAGGTAGCAAACAGCTGGCTGTTGGAATTAGCACTGAAAATGTTAACATTTCTGCTCTTGGAGTCTCACTAGTAGTGTATTAGCAAAACCTTTGGCATTTGTAAATGCATGTGCTGTTTTAAATTGCATTCCTGTGACATGGAATGTAACTGAGGGTCAAGGTTGTTAGATCTTTGTGCTTTTACTGTAGTCAAATGACTTGTATTTGAAGGTTGGAAAGATAAATATTCACCGTCAGTGGTCAGATTATTTTACTGCTTTGGTTAGTTAAGAAAATGTATTTAATAGATGTTAGCTTCAAAAAAAGTATTTTTCAAAATATGGTCACCTTGCATTAATGTAGCCCTTATTTATAGCTTATGTATTTTCCCTTCTTTTTTCTTTCTTTCTTCCGCCCCTTTTATTTGTAATCATAATTTTAAAATCTTATTTAAAAAATAAACCAGTGATGTTTAGTTTGGAGCTAAGCTGTGATTTGAAATCTAGTAGTAGTTTCCTATCAGGAATCACAACAATAGATCAGACGTAGTTGAGTGGAGTAGAGCTCCTTTCACAACCCAGGGCCTCACTTTGCACCAAGGAATAAAATCACCATGTGGGAAGGAAAGGAGGGAGCAGAACCCCTTGGATCTGGCTCTACAAAGAAAAATATATATTGTTTTATGGACTACTACAACTTTCAAAATCCCTCATGCAGTGTAGCAAGTCATAGAAGATTATCACACAGGGTAATAAGCATTATAGAAGAGTATTGTTCCATCATTATTGCATAATCGGGGCAAAGATTTTCACACTATTGTTCTTGCAACGTCATGGAAGTGTAGTGCTAATGGAATAAGTCATTGATGATAAAACAAAGTCAGTGGTTTGCTGATTGCGATTCATTTGCGCTATTGGAAACGTGTGAAAGGCAATCACGTTTCAATAGTGCTATTTCTTCCCTAGTGAAAAATGAAGTAAAAAAAACTCTTCCAAATTCCAGTGCACAGATCTGTGAGTAATATTGATTTACATTTAGCAACAGGGCACAAGTATTAGGTTTATTTGCCTAAATCTGTTTGTTAGTTCCAAATAGAGTAGACCATTTGAAGGTACATAAATGCTGACATACCAAGTTCCCCTTGATTTACTCAATCTCGTCTGGTTGGGACTAGCAATTGTATTTGGGCTATTGTCAAACCTGTTTTTCTGAGCCATAGCCATGTTAGTCTGGAAAATCAGTATGCAAAGGGATCTTGTAGCATTTTTGAGATTAACTGAAAGAAAGATGTTGGTAGCATGAGCTTTCGTAGACTTCAGCCATGCATCTCAGGAAGTAGACTCGAGTCTACGAAAGCTCATGCTACCAACTTTTTTCTTTCAGTTAGTCTCAGAGATGCTACAAGATCCCTTTGCATACTGTTTTTCTAAGGTGTTTTACTTGGTTCTGAGTAGGCTCAAGATATATTTAGTTGCACTTTGGGACATCTTATAAATAAATGTGGTTGTGGGGAGCAAGGCCAAATTGCTCCAGAAAAATTATCAATACATAATCTTTTGATTCTACAAATGATTGTAGTTCAGTCATTAGCACAACACATGGAAGATTAATTGATTACCATAGTTTGGTTCTTACTTACCCTGAGATCTCACATTCTGAGCAAGCAGGACATGGGGATTTCCAGTTCATATTAGGACAGATGTTACTCTCGCTATGACAGGTCATAGCATTCTGAAAGTCCAGTTTTCACAGCTGGCAGCTCGGACGCCCAGGTTTTTTTTGTTTTTTTTTGCTGGGTCCTGCTCTAGTGGATTGTGACAAGGTGTATAAAACTGGGCTGATACTGGGGAAAACTCCCATTGATTTTAATGGGCCATAAATGCTCATTCTCAGAGTTACTAAATGGTTTGCAGTTACTTCTCAGGCCACACACGGGAAAGTGTGTAAATGGAGAGTAGTAGTTGCTGTTAAGAAGGATACAGATTGCAGGTTTTCCAACTATGGGGGGTTGCAGACTGCCAGAAATAGTGTGAATTCAGTCCACTTTTAGGGTTAGGGTTAGTGCTAGGGAATCATGGGAACTGTTATTTTTCTGAGACATTGAGCCTTCTCTGTCAGACAACTCTGATGCCATAATAAAATACAGTTCCCATGGTTCCCTAACTCTAACCCTAACCCTAAAAGTGGACTGAATTCACACTATTTCTGGCAGTCTGCAACCCCCCTATAAGTGCCCGTTCCCAGGGCACAATGGGATGTTGCTTTCACACAGATTTAAGGGTCCTTCATCGTTGTTGTTATTAACTGCCTTCAAGTTGATCCCAGCTCATGGCAACCCTGTGGATAAGAGATCTCCAAGACTCCCTATCCTCCACTGCTTTGCTCAGGTCCTGTAAACTCATACCTGTCACCTCCTTAATAGAGTCCATCCATTTAGCATGCAGACTTCCTCTCTTTCTACTACCTTCTACTTTTCCTAGCATTATTGTCTTTTCTACTGAGTTGTGCCTTCTCATGACGTGGCCAAAATACGACAGCCTCAACTTCATCATCTTGGTTTCCAGGGAGAGTTTAGGCTTGATCTGTTCAAGGACCCATCTGTTTGTTTTTTGGTCTGTCCTCAGTGTCCTTAGCACTCTTCTCCAGCACCACATCTCAATTAAATGGATTAAAGTTAGTTATATACATAGAGATACTGAGTATGAGTTAAGCCTAGTAGCTACGCAAACAAAATTAATGTGGTTGAAGACGCAGGACACAAATCATTTAAAATAAAAATAAAGGAGTGAAGAATAACCCGTATAGCTATTATCTGGAGATACAACTGAGTGATCACAAAAGGCTTGAGAAGAAAGTGACCAAGATGATAAATGGTCTGGACACCAAACACAATGAGAAACAGTTGAAGGAGTTGGGAACTTTTAATCTGGAGAAAAGAAGAGAGGTGATTGGATAGACTTTAAATATCTGAAAGGCTGACATCTGAAAAATGGAAGTACTGTAGCTTTGTTTGCTGCTGCTCCAGAGAAGACCTGAAACAATGAATTCAATTTATTAAAATTAATAAAAGGAGAGTCTTTGGGAAGACCTTCCTGACAGAGCTGTTTGTCCATGGGTCAGTTAGGGTTTTTTTTCTATTAAAATCCTCTTAGAATAAACATACTTGATTACTGTGAGTGTTTAGCTCAATATCTATGTTCTTCCAATATCAGATAGGTCTGAAGTTGGGGGGAAGGCTAAAGCCCTCTGTAAACCTTGGGGGAAGGCTAAAGCCCTCTGTAAACCTGTAAACCAATGTAACCCAACCGTTCTCATCCTGAGTGGGCTGGGTTCCAGTTTCATATAAGCTAATTCATCAACATAAATCTTTTTAGGGGGAGGATCATGTAACTAATATTACTTGTGCTAATTTGTAAGTCTCATTGATGAGAGTGGAATTTTCCATAAAGTGGCACGTTTTGTTAAAGAGATATTTTGTGCGTTACAGCAAAAAGAAAAAAGTATGCAGAGCAGCTGGGCCATGGGAACATGGGTCCATTTCTGTTTTTCTCAACTACTCTTGTATTTTTATTTCCTGCAACGTAAAACAGTGAAATGTGTAGAGCTGATTCTTCCCTCTCATGTTGCCCCTGATTCTTCAGAGAGAGAACTCCCATGGCTGTTTTCTGTCCAACTTTAGTATAAAACAGCTTGGGAAATATGACGATTTGGGTTGTTTGCTGTACTTTGTGCGTGTGCGTATTTAACAGAGTACAGATTAGTAGTATTTGTTTTTACGTTGATAAGTTCTGTTTGGTTTTGTACTTTTTCAGTGTGCTTATATATTAAATATATATTACTAAGTATTAATTTCCAAATAATTGCTTCCTCATTAAAAAGCACCTGTAATGTTACGCAGAGTTTTCCAAATACCTGACAAGAGGTATGTTTAGGGATTCCTGCCATAGTCAAATGCCAGGTTTGTGCACTGTGAAGTAAATTGGATATGTTAAAGGCATATGCCAACACGTTGCAGTATCTCATCCTAGATGTCATTAAAGCATAAATGGCTGGCCATGTCTCATCCCCATTCCCCCTTTAGACAAAGCAACATTCAGATTCAAATCTTATCTCAACATGTCTAAGGACGTTATCACACGGGGAGTTGTGGGGAGAAAGTGGAAATAAACCGGACGAGCGGAAGACTTTAATTTACGGGATTTGTCCCGTTCCGCCTCGTCTGATAACTAAATTCGAATTTAAAAGGGGGTTAATTTGAACAAAAACCTGATCTTTTCAAATCCTCAAAAATCCCGAAAATGAAAAGATCAGGTTTTCGTTCGAATTAACCCCCTTTTAAATTCGAATTTAGTTATCAGACGAGGCGGAACGGGACAAATCCCGTAAATTAAAGACTTCCGCTCGTGCTCATTTCTTTCCACTTTCTCCCCGCAACTCCCCGTGTGATAACGTCCTAATTTGCCTTGTTGTGTGCTTTCAAGTCATTTCTGACTTATGGTGACCCCATTATGAGGTTTTCTTGGCACTTGGAGTTTGTCTCTTGGAGTTTGCCATTACTATCCTCTGAGGCTAGGAGAGTGTGACTTGCCCAAGGTCATCCAATGGGTTTACATGGCTGAGCCAGGATTTGAACCCTGGTTTGCTTACTCCTGGTTTTCTTAGGAGGCCTAAACCCTCCTTTCTGGTCCCTCTTGATGCATGTGTTCTGTTCCAGGTAGACAGAGTGGCTAATGTTATTTGAGTGTGTATATGTGTACACATGCACAAGCATACAAGAGACTCCTGAAACCTGGCAAGTAGGTTTCCATCTGGGAGTGTATGCAATCCATTGAGCTTCAGAGTTGTGATTTCAGAGTTTTAGGAGGTGCACAGTTTCAGTGGGTGAGCTCAACCCCAAAGAGGTTTTGTTTTGCATGTGGTCAGTAGCTAAAGTTGGAAAAGAAAAGAAACCCCCACCAAAAAGGAAAAAATATAGAAGCAACATTTGTGAAACTGGTTTAAGAATGACAGTGATTTCCACTGTATGACCCAGTTATCTGTGTTGTCTCTTGAACTTAAGTTTGCATGATAGGCAAACTGATTTTTACATTACTTTTTTATACTACTTTTTCTAATGTTATCGCTATAAATATTGCATCCATAGTCTCTGCTGCTTTCCATGATAGAAGACAAGATAAGATTATCCCCATGCCCAGTGTCAGTCACATTGCTGCCTCATGTGCCCTCAGTACATGTCCTAGACTGAGTTAAAGTCTTTCACTTTGAATACTAGGACTACCATTATAAATAGGGCCATAAACGGTGTTTCTGTGTGTGTTGTCATTTCTGACTTAGGGCCACCCTAAGGTGAACTTATGGGGTTTTCTTGACAAGATTTGTTCAGAGGAGGTTTGCCCTTGCCTTCCCCTGAGGCTGAGAGAGCGTGACTTGCCCAAGGTCTCCGAGTGGGTTTCATGGCCAATCTGGGAATCGAATCCTGGTTTGCAGAATCGTAATCCTATGATCAAACCACTGTGCCATGCTGGCCCTCTGGAAACCACTATATCAGCCAGCTTGTCACTCACAGCAGTAGAAAATTGACAATTGACATTCTCCACAATGGTCCTGTCTATATGAGGTTCACTGGTTTGTTTGTTTATTTATTTATTTTATATGTCGCCTGTCTCCAAACCTGGATCCAAGATGACTCACAAAAACTGCTTTTAAAAAACTAGTATTTAAAGCACAATTTAAAACATCACATTAATGTGACAAGTTAAAAACACAAAATAACTGAAAGCCTACTGAGTTAAAAATATAAAAGCGTTAAAAACATACAAAAGCAAACAATCCCAGCCCATAATTATGTGTGCTAATAATTTGTAGTGCATCAATCCCTAAAAAGAACAGGGGGATCAAAATTATGCAAATTCTGATTTGAAAAAGCTTATCTGATTATTTAGTTGGAAGAGACCTACTGAGTGCCGCCTTGTGTTTGTTTAATTTCTATCCCACCTTTCCTCTAAGAAGGTTAAAACAAAACATAACTAAAAGCCTTGTAATACAAAAGTTCAAAAAACAATTAAATTAGTTATCATCGAAAAACCTCTATGATTTAAAACAAGCATTCCCAAACTTTGGTCCTCCAAATAGTTTAGACTTCAGCTTCCAGAAGCCCCATCAAGCTTGGTCAACAGTCAGGAATTCTGGGAGCTGAAGTCCAAAACATCTGGAGGACCAACATTTGGAAATCACTGAAAAACATAATAAAATCATTTTAAAAGGCCTGTCAATATAGATAAGCTTCCCATTACAGAGAGGGGGCCACTTCAGGCTCCCAGGTTGCCTTGGGGCAACCACTGAGAAGGTCCTCTCCCATGTTTTTTGCTGGAGAGCAAGAGGGAGCAACTGTGACACATTTGGGAGACAACAACTGTACCTGGATCCTCCAGTGGCCACACAAACTGTGGACCAGAGTGGACAGAAGTCCAGTCTCAGTTTTCATATCCACTGGTAGCTGTGTTGGCCATATTGTTGTTGTTGTTAACTGCTTTCGCATTGGTCTTGATCCATGGCACCCCTATGGATGAGATATCTCCAGGCCCTCCTGTCCTCTACTGCTCTGCCCAGCTCCTGCAAACTCATATTTGTGCTCTCTTTAATAAAGTCCATCCATCTTGCATGTGGCCTTCCTCTCTTCCTACTTCCCTCCACCTTTCCTGACATTATTGTCTTTTCCAACTATTTATGCCTTCTCATGATGTGTCCAAAGTCCAAGTCTTGTCATCTTGGCTTCTAGGGATATCTCTGGCTTGATCTGCTCTAGGACCCATTTGTCCTTTTGGCTGTCCATGGGATCCTCAGCACTCTTCTCCAGCACCACATCTCAAATGCATTGATTTTCCTCCTATCTTCTTTCTTGACTGTCCAGTTCTCACATCCGTATATGGTAATAGGGAATACGATGGCTTGTATGATTCTGACTTTTGTGCCGAGTTGTATGTCTTTGTATTTTAGGATCTTTTCTAGTTCTTTCATAACCGCCCTCCTCTTTCTTAATCTTCTCCTGATTTCCTGGCTGCAGTCCCCATTTCTATCAATGTTTGATCCCAGATATGATAACTCTTGTACTGTTTCTATTTCTTCATTGTCTAGTTTGAATGTGTGCAAGTTCTCTGTAGTCATTATTTTTGTTTTCTTTATGTTCAACAGTAAGCCTGCCTTTGTGCTTTCTTCTTTGAACTTCCTTAGTAGGTGTTCCAGGTCTGTGAGGTTTTCTGCTAGTAATACGGTGTCATCTGCATATCTCAGATTGGACGTTATCACACGCAGGTCTCAAAGCGGCAAGAAAGCAGTATGGAATCAATCCAGAACTATACCGGTATAGACCCCACAAGATGGAAATGGCTATCAGATGCAACTAGCATCATTGCGCAATTAACGAAACCGCGATAGATGCGCTCCTGGGAACCGTATCTGCCGTTCACACACAAGTGAGAAGATTCCCTTCCAGAACCCAGCAAGGATGTTCATGCTGCCCGATCAAAACAGGAAGTACACGTCATAAGATGCTTCCTCACAGATCCATGGGAAATAGCGCGGGGAACCATGGGTCATGATGGGGAAATGCTCCACGATACATATCTCGTGATCAGACATACGGCGAAAGCGGTATTATTGCGGTATCATTCTGGTCGCGCAATTGTAATTCCCCCAGAAACCGGCATTCAAAAGAACGGGGATGATGCCGCATTGGGACGGGGTTGGGACGGGGTTCTGTGCGACGTCGTGTGAACACACGGGGAAAAAAACCGCAATAGGACGGGATTGGGTGTGGATTCTTTCTGCTTTAGGACCCGTGTGATACATTTCTTCCTCCTATTTTCACTCCTCTCTCTTTCATGTCCAAGTCTACTTTCCTTACAATAATTTCTGCATATAAATTGAATCGGTAGGGTGATAGGATGCAGCCTTCTCTGACTCTTTTGCCAATTGGGAACCATTTTGTTTCTCCGTGTTCTGCTCTGACAGTAGCCTCTTGTCCTGAGTACAGATTCCTCATCAGGACTATCAGATGTGTTGGCACTCCCATGTCTTTAAAGGTGTTCCATAGCCTTTCATGGTCTATGCAATCAAAGGCTTTGCTGTAGTCTATAAAGCACATGCTGATTTTCTTTTGGAGCTCCCTGCTACACTCCATTAGCATATAGTCATATAGCAAAATACAATAACATCCCAAATCTCCAAACAGTGATGCCTTTATTCGACTGATCAAAATACAGAAAATACATGATGCAAGCTTTTGAAGCTCCACTGGGCTTCTAAGGTGTTAAAAAAACAATACAAGATGAAAAATTATTAAATGATGATGTTAGTAAAATGATGATATTTGGTAAAACAGCCAACACCACCTAAAATTTTCCTAATGCAAAAGCGTGGGGGCTGCTCTGGAGAGATTCAGTATCCTCCACCTGACCTCACAAAGGATGGAGATATCTTGGATCACAGAAGAAGTACCTTTTTGTATTGCAAATGGGATTCAAATTTTTATCTCCTGGACTTGGGAATGCTTTGTTCTCAGTGCCGGTTAGCCAGAAGCAGGAGAGACTGCTTGCATAGGTATCTCTCCAAAGAACAACACAACACCAATACTTTGAAAAAATGCAGGCCTGTGGCAAGCATCATCATTTTATTTTAAAAAAAAATCTCCTATATGTTTTTTAACACCTTTGCCTGATAAAGAAGTCAGTGGAGTCTCAGTTTTGTGCAACAGTTTTGGGATGTTTGTTTGGTTTGGTTTGGTTTTGCAATTAAGCAGCACAGGGCAGAGCTAGCATGGTGGTTTGAGCATTGGACTTCGACTCTGGAGACCAGGGTTTGATTCCCAGCTTGGCCATGAAACCTCCTGGTTGACCTTTGGCAAGTCACATGCTCTCAGCCTCAAGGGAAGGCAGTGGGAAAACAAAACATGAACAAAACTTGCCAAGAAAAACCCATGATAAGTTCGCCTTAGGGTTGCCATAAGTCGGAAATGACTTGACAGCACACAAAAACAACAACAACAAAGCTATCCAAAATCCTGAACCTATTTTTGGGATAGGCTTCAGTACCTTGAATAGCTCCTTTAAAGTCTGGAGCAAAATCTGGTTTGGGTTTGCCACCCAGTCAATCATCTTTAATAATGTCTTTTCCTGTGTTTCTCCCCCCTGCCTTTTTTTTTCAGTTGGTCCATTGCGTGTGGAGTTTTCTCAACCTGTGAATTTGCAGAATGTGGAGAAAGAAAACCCAGAAGTCAAGAATGGAGGCCACTATACCCCAAAGGACTGCAAAGCACTTCAGAAAGTGGCAATTATTATCCCATTCAGAAATCGGGATGAACACTTGAAATACTGGCTGTATTATCTCCATCCAATTCTTCAAAGACAACAGCTTGATTATGGTATATATGTAATTAACCAGGTAAGAAACTGATTCTGAGTCTCCATCTGCTTGTGTGCATGCTGTCATTTTCTTTCTGATGTGTATTTGAGTAAATACCCAAGCAGTATTTACTCAATGGAGTAATCCTGAATGGAGGTGAAATGTGAGGGTTTTCTCAGTCGCTGCAAAGATCCTTGCTGTGCATGTTTTTTTTAACAAATTCAGTAACATGTTGCTTAATTCTTTTTTAAAATGCTATTTCTAAAATGGCCCTGACCCAGAGTCTTCATGAAAGTGGTTAACCATTTTTTTAAAAAAATTAACAAATATAGTAAAAAAAAATTACAACATCATCAAACAATCAGCCATGGTCCACAAAACAGCTCAAAATGAAATCAAATCGACTCTTCCCCTCTGCCTAGCAACTCAAATGGTACTCTGAAGCAGTGATCACAATTCTTCAAGTCAGGAGTTTCTAACAAGGCAAGATATCTACAGACAGAGAACTCCAGGGGTTATCCCATAGCAGTATCCTCCGTGTAGATCTGTTTGCTTTGTCAGAGTATCCAAAAGCAGGGATGCTCCAGAAAACACATGAGTGGAAGCATTCCTTTCATTAGTCAGTTAATTGTCTTGAGTTTATAAAAATGCTTAACGTATATACTCAACTATAAGTTGACCTTGTGTATAGGTTGAGGGCAGGTTTGGCGGCCAAAATTATGGATTTTGATTTGACCCATGAATAAGTCAAGGGTAAAACTTAAAGGCATATAAGAAAGCATCTAAAGGATGAAGCAAAGGAAAATAGTGCAAAGGACCTTACAAATTTCTGGCAGGCATCACTGTTTGTGCTCACCGTAAAGGCTGGATGGTTGAGACATAGAGAGAGGTCAGTGCTTCAAGGACAAAGTACACTCTTGGGGAGGGTTCCTTTTTTTCAATCAGAGTTAAAGTATAGTACTTACATTGACTCATGGATAAGTTGACTCAGTTTTTTAGGGTCAATTTTTGACTAAAATTTCTAGACTTAAACATGAGTATATACAGTAATCAGATATGACCATAACTCTTGTCAATCTGGCATCATATGGTGGTCACTTGGTAAGGGAATACAGTCACCCCTCCATTCTCACGGACTTCAAGTTCACATATTCATAGAGGGAGTGACCTCCATTTAAATCAATGTGGTGTGCCCCCGTGGGCCCCATTCAAGCCTATGGGGTTTGAATACTTGCTAATCTCCATTTTCGCAGGGATGGTGGTCCAGAACGGATCCCCCGCAAAAACGGAAGGCCAGCTGTACATTTTTCCCCTTCTATTTTATCCTGAGCCATCAGACATGGTAGTTCTTCTTTAAATTTCAAAAGATGGAGAGCAGTGTGGCCCTGCACTAGAAAGACAGTTGTACAGATATGTTCTGAAGGAAAGGAACATAATAATTTCTTGCAGACTGGGGCTGTTCACCTATTTAACTCTGTGTACCACATAGGACCTACAGGTTTAAATTCTGTGTATTACTTTTGATTAATAGAGCTCCATGGCTATAGAACCACCAGAGAAAGTTTAATTCCAGTAGCAAAATTATAACGTGGTTGAGTACTAGCAAATAATGTTAATGGTTGACAAGGGCTCCCTTGTGTATGATATCTACAGCATTTATTCTGTATCATGGCTTTGGTTCTCAGAATATATTTCCTTAAACTCTTATTTTTATTTTTCTGATAAAATGGCTTCCTGGTTAGGTGATAGGAGATGACATATCTTGTAAGGCACCATTCATGATGGCTTAGGAAAATGGTGGCGGCAGAAGTGCAGGTGGATGGGTAGGCTTACATAAAGCCAGTGGTCTGGGGACAATGAGAAAGAAACTCATGGCCTCCCCAAGCAACAAGATGCCCAGATTAAACAGTGAATCCAGACCAGCTTTTATATCCGATGGCTGCACCTCAAGTGTCACGGACTGGCCCAGGCCAAAATAATTTGAGATGGTTGTTGAAGCTTTCCAGTTGTACTTACCTTCTCTAACCAATGGTTTTGGCTGTGCAAAGAACCAGTACCTGCTCTGCAAATCTCCTGGCTCAAGTCCTTTGGTGCCTGGTATTTGGCTTGTTATTATCATAGACTCTTGCAGTGAGTAATGGATTATTACTGTTGTAACGGGGTATTGACATTTATAATAAGAGCATTAAGGATAAAGTTGGTCACACCAATCTTTCTGGCAGAGGCACCATGTGCATAGTTAACTACTCATGCCTTCCAGAGTCTTGTGGGATAGTAGGAAGCAGAATGAACTGTGTACTTTCTTAACCTTCACAAACAGTCAGGATCTTGTGCTCATCTGCCAGTTTTGTAGGCTGCATAACACAACTGTATTGACCATAATAATACCTATTTCTAATGGTGGAACATTTAGTTCTCAATTCTGTGCATAAATGTTCTATCTAATTGGAGTATCTTGTTTAGGATATTTGTTGTTATTAACTGCCCTTGAGTCGATCTTGACTCATGGCAACCCTATGGATGAGACATCTCCAAGACTCTCTGTCCTCCATTGCTCTGCTTAAGTCCTGCAACCCCTTAATACCCGTGACCTCCTTAAAAGAGTCCATCCATCTGGCATATGGCCTTCCTCTCTTTCTACTTCCCTCCACCTTTCTCAGCATTAATATGTTTTCTAATGAGTCCTTCCTTCTCATGATGTGTCCGAAGTATGACAGTCAGTTTGGTCATCTTGGTTTCCAGGGAGGTTTCTGGTTTAATCTGCTCTAGGACCCATTTTTTGTCCTTTTGGCTGTCCATGGGATCCTCAGCACTCTTCTCCAGCAACACATCTCAAATGCATTGATTTTCTTCATTCTATGTGTCCTTCATTTTGTCATCTCTTTTGTACAACTTCAGTCAAATATTCCCGGTATTATATTGTTGAGCTGGAATGTGTTTTTAACACCCTAATCAGCATGCTTCATTCTTAAGTTCAAAAAGATCCTGTATATTTTTCTCAGGTCTTTTTCACACCAGGCGTTTATGGTGGAATAGAGATTGGCAAGGGGGAAGGGACTTTTTGCATGGCATTACTGCTATTCTGTTTTCCTCTTGATGTAATTCCTTGGTTTTTGCAAAAGAAAAAAAACAAACATTTGTCATTTTTAGTTATGATGCCATTCTGTTTCTTTCTCCTTGTGCAATAGATTACTATTGCATACATCACAATTTAGAGGTCAGAATATGGATGAGAAGCAGGGAAATTTGCAGGGGAGATACCAAGGAAGTACTGAGTAGGCATCCCACATGGCGTCTACTGTCAGAAAGCTAAACTGAGAATTATCACTATAATCATGGGACTGAAACTGGTGGGAAAGGTACCATTAGAATCCCAGTAGTGTACTGCTAGAGAAATTGGCTTTATTCTAGCATTACAAGGGCCTGGTTTGAAACAGCCCTTAACTGGGACTCAGATCAGTGCATGGAAATCCCCCTTGCAAGTGCAGGATAGCCCATGTAGTATTGTTTGCAGCATCCCTCTTTGCTTTTTACTTAATTAGTCAAGACTTAGGGATAAGACCTGTTTTCTTGAGAATAGATATATTTTTGGGATTGCTTTGAGCTTGTTGGTTCCAGCACCAGCTGTGTCAAGGAATCCCAGGAGTGCTCTTTTTTCATCTTTTTTCAACATGATGTCACTGCCCTATTTTTTGGCAGGACAACCTCATTGGCTCAGTGCTATATAGGCTTCTCAAGTTGTGGACACTGAGTAGTGGACACATCTAATCTAGTGACTTATTTTGTTCAAGGTCTGCTTTGACCCATAAAGTGTGAGAATCGTTGGATGATAGGTTTCTACATCCTGCCTGTGATGTTGCTCTTTTCTGTCTTGAGAAGCTATTCAAAATATCTCTAAGCAGGCTTTGCTAATACTTCATACTAATCTTATCCTAACAAGGAGTCTATGAGATTAGTTGGGTCTGTTGAGGTAGATTTCTGTTTTGTTTGTTTTATGTCTTCTTCTTTCCTCCAGAAATATTTGATGGGTTATATGGCAACTGAATTTGTGTTCTTTTGTTCCTGAAAAACTAGTTTCTGGTTCGTTTTCTCTGCATGGATTCATTCATATCCATGTAACATCCTTATCAAAATAGTGCCACCCAAATCCAAAACATGGTTGATTTGGAAATAAGTTCCAGTGACCACATGCAAACATTAGTGTATTCTGGAGCCTGAAATGGAAAATACTTCTATATAATTTGTGTAGTGGTTTGAGTATTCGACTCTGAAGATCAGGGTTCAAATCCCCACTCGGTCAAGGAAACTCACTGGTAACTTTGGGCAAGTCACAATCTCTCAGCCTCAGAGGATGGCAATGGCAAAACCACTCTAACAAAGTTTGCCAAGAAAATCCTATCATAGATAGGGTCACTGTAAGTCAGAAATGACTTGAAGGCACATAACTTGGAGCAGAAAAAGGGAAGATGATGATATATGTAAGCATACAAAGGCTAGGCATGCAGAGAATGTAACAGTGCAGTTGCTTCTATTATTATAAAAGTTATCTGGTATCATGGCATAATTTGTCAATGAAGAACTCAACTTTGTTTAAAACTTCCTTCACAGCATCCTTTGCAGCTCTGACCAGCTAGGCATTCAACAAGTAGCAATGGCAGGGACCTACATGATCCCCGATGGTATTTTTCTTGGAAGGATTGTATGCAAGAGTTTTTAAAGCTAAAGCCTTGTTTCTTTGCTCTCTTGACAATTGCTTTTCTCTTTTTTTCTCTCCCTTTCCCTCCCTTGTCTGTCTGTCCTCTGCATCTATTCTACCTCCACTTTTTGTGTTCCTTTCTTCCTTTTAGGGGGGATATCTTATCTTTTTCTTGTTAAACATGTCCTATATAACAAAGCAATCACTGAAGCAAGGAGAGCTTCTGTATGAGTGATTCTTACTTCATCTGCAGCCTTTTGTGCTCTTCATCTCATAGGGGGGAAAAGAAGGAAGGAATGCTGACCAACCTGCTGCTTCAATGGTAACGTCTCACCTCTTAACTTTCTGGGTAATGTGCAAATTCACATTTGAGCCCACTGCATTTTCACTATTGACTTTCAAATGCCTGGAATGTATTAGATTCAATTTTGTACTGAAATGGGAAAGTACACATGTAGAAAGCCAGATGTTGAACTGATGGACCGATGGTGGTGGTAGTGGGGAGACTGGATGCAAATTGCCCTCCTGTTGTAGTCTGCAACTTGGCTCACTCATTTTAAGCCACCTACAATTACTTGCTCTCCAGCTACCAGCTGTGGTTCATCTGTACTTTCTACTTTTGAACACAGTATTCCAGATTGTGATGCTTCGTCTGTGGGCATCTGGTGTATTATGGACTTGCTCTCTAGCGTGACAACCTCCTTGTGGTCCCGTCTCTCTAAAACAGTGTTTTTATTGTTGCTGTCCTTTTTTCATGGCTGGTCTGTCAAGGAATGCCTATGTGTCTGTCAAGAAGCTCCTCTGTATGGTAGAACATTCTAGGAGATGTTCATAGGTTTTTGTTTGGCATGGAGAAAGAACATGGGTTGAGCCTCATCGTGAATTTCCATGAACGTGTGTGTCCCAGAAAAGATTTTGTAACAGTGTATGACCATCAGCAGTGGTGCACAACCTCTGTTTCAGCCAGACTCCTCCACAGTCTTTGCTCTGCATTTTGGACAGTGTTTGATAAACCTCTGAGAAGTTCCAGATCTCTTTAACTTGGAGTGAAGCCTATATTTATGGGAATAACAAGGCAGCTATTCTCTGTGGTCTTGTTAATGTTAGAAATGTGTATCTGCTGTTAACATGCCTCCTAATCTGTTCACATCTGAGATATTTAATTAGCAAGTACATGAACTCTCTTCTGCAAAACAAGGCAGGGAGGGGTTCTTCTAACTTAGAGCTCAGAGAAAGAGCAACGTCCAAGTCTGGTCAGAAACCGCTTAGCTTGCGACACCAGTCTTTGGCTTTTTATTCTTTTTGGATAATATCTGTGCCAGTTAATTAACAAGCACCAGCTGTTTGACATGTAACGCTGGAAAAGAGAGATCTGTGTGGGACTGGCTGACCGAGGAAAGCCAACAGCCTTTCTGTGCCCAGACATGACAGGAACCTACAGCTGCCGCTTGTGGCAGATGTCTAGTTGGCTTTCTGAATTGACTAGGAATTAGTCTGAAGCCTCTGCTTTGAGGACGTCCATGAGGAAGCTGCCTTGCATGTCTCTGAATTATGTTAGAACACTATTTTTTAAAGCCTTGTGGTTGTGGTGTATTAATAAAAAAAAGAAGAAAACCAGAGCTCCAACGGTATCCAATGGGTTGGGAAGAGGAAACAAAGAAGGATAGTTGACTTTTGTTATCTGTAAAAGTGAATTTTAGGAGGGAATTAGATTAATGCAATACTGTCTTATCAAACTTATATTTTATTGACCGCTTTATTAAGAACAAGAAAGTAAGTGAGTTGGAACCAAAGAATTCCATTATCCAAAGGAAGGAAAATGTGGATATATCCTTGAGTAGCTTAGTTAGATGTTAATATGTAAAATATTGCTATGAATGAATGAAATCAATGATGAAATCAAAGTAGAACATTAGTTGTTATTCAAGCCAAATTACAAACATATTGAGTATTTGAAATGGAGCTCCTAACTGCTATACTGTAAAGTATCTAATAAGATATTTTAGACAGTTTGTTCTATTTTAAATACTTATAGAATGATTGATATACCACTTTGCAGCTGTGAGGACAGGCACATCCGGCCCTAGAGCCAAATTATGAACGTCTCTCGTGTAATAGATCTGGAGCTGCAAAAGAAGAACGAATAGGAGCTTCACTTACAGTCATCCATCTTTCACTTTTTTGTGGACTAATATGTGAAACTTGTTAGCTCTAGCTGATAAGAGCAGGAGAATATAAGCTTGAGGTTATCTCTTTAAAGAATGAGTCCATTAAAGCAGATGATCAAGACATTGGTATAGTTCAAGATTTTCTATACCATGGCTGAGTCATAAATCAAAATGGAAACTGAAGCCTATTTATTTCATTTATATGTTGCCTTTCTCCCAGAGTAGAACATAACGCAACTCACAAAAACAACTGGCTAAAATCAGTAAGATTTTAAAACAATTAAAATCATGACATTAAAATTTTAGATTAAAAACAGCATGGTGGGATTCAGAGTTGGGTTTTGTAGTAATGGACTCACTACAGCCTCTTTTAGGCAGGATGGAAACTCTCGTTTTGGTAGGCACTTACCACTTCACTTACCTGCTTAGCCAGTCTTCCTCTAGCTGGAAGGGCAAGGATCTAGTAGACACACATGATAGCGCTCATCTTTCCAGTGGTCCTATCCACAACTCTCAAGCTGCACAGATTGAAACATATACAATAATACAGGACAAGCAGGTGCCAAGATTACATCCACTCGATCTATATCAACTACAGCATCCAAGCCAGAGAGGATCCAAGCAATTTTGTCTGTAAAGTTTCTTGCAAATTCTTCACAAGTAGGCATTTAAGTGGTCTTGTGTTTTCTTCTTGTGAGCCAGAGTGTAATAGGCCCCTGACCACTTGAGACAGCTGGACAACACTGTGCAGGTGCAATAGTGGCAGAAAATTATAGTTTCTTCACTGCTACCATTGCCATGGCACAGGCTTCCCAATGATCGCTAATACATATTTGGTTGAACTTGCTGCATGTCTTCCACCACCAATGCTTTAGTCTCCATCCCACTCATTTTATCACTGCCAGTTCTCTAATAAACCATGTGTTTCTGTGTGTGTATGAAGAAATGAGAAGTAGGTGAGGATGTGGAAAGGCAGCTATGAAGGAACTAAATGAGATCTCCTCAATTGTACAGGTATATCTTAAGAATACTAAATACTAAATAATACTGAATACTAAAGTCAAGATCATCCAATCTATAGTATTTCCAGTTTCTATGTATGAAAGCCAGTGAGTGAAGAAAGCTGGCAGAAAGAGAATCCACTCATTTGAAATGTAGTGCTGGAGGAAAGTTCTAGCTGTACCACAGAGTGCCAGGTGCAAATCAAGCCAGAACTCTCCCTTGAATGACTAATACTTTGGACATACCATGAGACAACATGACTTATTGGAAAATACGATAATGCTTGGAAGTATAGAAGGCAATATGAAAAGGGAAAGACCACATTCAGGTCGATTGATTCAATCAAGAAAGGTACATCCTTGAATTTGCAATGCTTGAGCAGAGCTGTTAATAGCCTTGCGGGCCTCTCTTTCATAGCATTGCCATAATTTGGAGCCACCTCCAGCAACTCTAAAAGAAAGAGAAATAGTCTCCAGCTGACAATCTGGCAACCCTTTGCTCCTTGCCTTTTTGGTAGGAAACCTATGCTTTGCCCTGGCCAGATGGGCTAATGCAGTGGTTTTCTGACTGTGTCCTAGGAACCTCTAGGGGTCACTCCCACTATGATTTAAAGCGATCTGCTGATCGCTTTATATGTGCCTTGTTCCCATTGGAAATGGTTTCAGACCCGACTGTGATCGCTCTGGCTCGCGTTGAAGTGAGACAAATGCAATAAATAAATAATTGTTCTTTTCAAACACTGCTTTCTCTGGTGATTCTTTTGGGGGAAAAAAGATTTGGAAGAGTGTTCAACAAGTGTGAATGATGGATCTGGTTCACAGGCAGGCAGGAGGAGCAGCCTCTGATGCGGGGAAGAAGAGGACCCAGCAACTGGAGGGAGAAAGGGAGGCTGGACTTGCCCCGACCCCAGACCCAGAGCCCTACAGGAAAGGGATGGGAAGCCGCCCTGGGAAGACTGCACTTCAGCCGCCCCGTTCCTCCTCAGAGCATCTTGCTCACAGAAGTCTTTATCTGGCTTTGTCTTCAAAGAAAATGACCAAGAGACCAGGCACGCTTTCCCTGCTTCTACCCATTTGCAATCTTTGGGTCTCTCTCTTTGCAAGAAACCATCATCCTCAGCACAGCATCAGACCCCCAGGCTTCTCCTGTAAGACCCCCAAGGCCCCGAGAAAGGGAGAGGAGGAAAGACGTCTGGTGGGGTGCATTGCGGGGTGCTTTCTGGTTGCTTTTTTCTTCCCAAGCTATGGAGAAAGGGGTCAGGTGTGTGTTATGTGTGTGGGGGCACTGAATAGGGTCTACTTTTTGGCAGTCTGTGGCTTAGTGGCTCTCACACCGGGACACAGCCCTCCCTTTCAACCTTCTGTCCAAAAGCATCCTTCTTTTAGAAGCACGGGTTTCTAGGGGCTCATTCCCACTAGTGGGAACAACATAGGATAAAGAAATAATTCACTTCCATAGTGGGAGCTACATATCTGCCTGAATTGAATCGCAACTAAGTGTCAATGCGAATTGCAAACCGGTTTAAATGCAAGTGGGAATGAGCCCCTAGAGCAGGGGTAGGCAACCTAAGGCCCAGGGGCCGGATGCGCCCCCCCCCGAGGCCTTTGGACTGCCCCCAGGCCGGTCCTGCCACCACCACCGCCCCCCGCCGCCCGCCATGATGATATTATTGTTGTTATTACTTGTTCTTGGGGTTTTCTTGGCAAAATCTCCACAGGGGGTTTGTCTTTTCAGGGGCTGAGAGAGTGTGCATGCATATTTTTAATTTTTTTAAAAAATTATTTATTTATTTATTTATTTATTTATGGTGCTTCGGCCTCCCAATTGTCTGAGGGACAGCAACCCGGCCCCCGTCTCAAAAAGGTTGCCTACCCCTGCCCTAGAGTCTCATAGGAACGTATCCAGGGTTCCTCAATAAAAAAGGCAGCAATAGAGAACAGAGGAGAACTTGCCCATTGCTGTGGGTCTTTCCTTACAATGCGTTGCCCTCAGGCAGAACTTTACAAATGTGACTTTTGAGGCTGCAGCACACTAGAAGTCCAGTGCAAATTATTCCTTATCATGCCAATGGGTATGATGGCAGGGAAATTTTGGGAACTGTTGTCTACAAATCTACTTTTCCAAGCTCTGACCCCAGGAAGAGCTCAGCGTGTTCTAGTGTACACACAGGACAGCGGTGTGACCCTGATGGCATTGGCAGACCTCTCTGTGTAGTGGCACTATATCCTTGGATTTTCTGTTGTGAATTAGGGGTCCACACAGAACTGTGGGGAATTCTGTGGCCAGCTGAGTTAGTAAGAGAAGAGATATTGAAAGTAAGATAACAGAAAACTACTGGGCTAGTAGAAACTTCACGCTGGCACAGCTGCAAACGTCATAGTATGCTTCAAAAGGATGGCAGGTGTTAAACTGAAAGGCAAATCCTTATGTAAATACCTTTTTGTCCAACCAATTTCTGTTGCTTTATATATTTTCCATCTTGTTGAACTGATTCCAAGAGTTCAGTTTGTACATGCTGTTGACATGGCAGATGGATCTCTTGATGCAAACCCATCTCAGATTTATTCCTAGAAGGATATATGAGCTGCAATTGGCTTTTGATGCAAATACTGCAGATTTGATCTTGAGATGTAAAGCAGAAGTTGTGAGGGTCTCTACATGAAGTAGACAAGATTGAAGGAAACGTAAAAAGTTAGGTTATGTTTCGGGGGCTTTTCCTCTTTGCTAAGAAGAAGAGCAATGTTAGAAACAGGAATCTTAAAGTTGTATTTTCTATAAACAGGTCTGAAAAATGTTTTCCCTTCCTCTCTCCTTTCCCTCTCATAATCACATTTCTGGCCATGGCATCATTCTGATCTCTGCATCAGATTCTATTTGCTTTTAAATTAGCTTGTTATTTTGCTTCTTAATTTGTTTTCTGTGTTTCCTGTGACTGAAACGGGATGGTGTGGAGATCTTTGTTGGAAGCACAAACCAGGGACACGTAGGGAGCAAGGAGTTATACAGTACCTGCATGAATCTGAGCAAGATTATAGTTACTCCATAATAAAAGAAAATTGAATCCAGACTTTTAGATTTTGTGCCAAAGTGAACTCCATGAACTATATAAATTATGCAAATCTGCCCAGTTTCCATAATGTAAGTGGACTTGCTCCTTTTAATTGTTTATAGAGAAGAGAAAAATAGGAAGCAGATGCCTACAAAAGAAGGGAATGCCTGAAAAAGGAAATTGTGTCATAGGAAGAAAAAATCTTCAAATTGGATCTCAGTCAGTGTTCCAAAATATAGCATTTCAGTTAATAAATTTGTAATTCAGTATGCATGTTTATTCAGATCAAACTTCCATGGTGTTCAGGAGGCCTTACTTGAAAGCATTAGTGCTGATCCCTATGGACAACCTTGATACTGGATGTACCACTGTTTTCTATTAATTGACTACCAGTTATAGTCAGATGCATCATAAGGGAGATGCAGTGGGTGTGGATCGCACCAGGTGACACCCTAAAGAGGAGTGACACCACTGCTTCCCAAAACATTTGCCTTCAAGAAGAAATGGGCTTTGGCGTTCACCTGCTTCTTTTAAAATATTTAAGAGGTGGTGTGAGTGCTGTGAGGCTCATTGGGAAGAGAAAAGAGAGGCTCCAGGTTTTTTTTAATTAACTTTTAAAATTAACTTTAAATGTTTAATTAAAAATAATAATGTAAAATATTCATTTAATATATTTTTAAAAGATCACATTTTACCAAATGTTCATTTTAATCACGCGAAACTATATATATGTAAATGCGTTGAGGCTGTGCGTATGGCATTGTAATTAAAAGGTATGATTTTAATTTTGCTAGTTGTTTTTATCAGAACTATTAGCATTACATTCAGTGGTATATGGGCATTACAATATATGAGTAACATGAGTATAAAACTATGACTAATGATTCTGTATGGCGTGGTATGGGAGGAGGTCAGTGTTGGGAAGACACCTTGCATTACTGCATTAGATGATGCCATCCCTAGTGATGCCACTGCATGCAGGTAACCCTCCATATCCACAGATTCATGATCCATGGATTCAGTCATCCATGGCTTGAAAATATTTTAAAAATACATAAACTTCAAAAAGCAAACCTTCATTTTGCCATTTTATATAAGGGACACTATTTTTGCTACACCATTGTATTTAATGTGACTTGAGAATCTATGGATTTTGGTATCCATGGTGGGTCCTGGAACCAAACCCCAGCAGATACCAAGGGCTCACTGTACTTTTGACAACTGTGATTACCGTATTTTTTGCCATATAAAACGCTCCGGCATATAAGACGCACCCAATTTTAAAGGAGGAAAATCTAGGAAAAAAAGATTCTTAACCAAATACAGTGGTACCTCTACTTACGAAATTAATCCGTTCCACAACCCATTTCGTATGTAGAAAATTTCGTAAGTAGAAGCAAATTTAACATTGAAATGCCCTAATCCATTCCGCAGCTTTGGCCATTCCTTGGGCCAACCCTGGAAGCGGGGGATGGCTCCGCTTCCAGGATCGGCCGAAGGAAAGGTCGAGGCTGCCGGCTTTCCTTAGGCCGATCCTGGAAACGGAGGACGAAGCGGGGCCGTCCTCCGCATCCAGGATCGGCCAAAGGAAAGGCCGAGGCTGCCGGCTTTCCTTAGGCCAATCCTGGAAATGGAGGACGAAGTGGGGCCGTCCTCCGCATCCAGGATCGGCCGAAGGAAAGGCCGAGGCTGCTGGGTTTCCTTAGGCCAATCCTGGAAACGGAGGATGAAGCGGGGCTATCCTCCGCATCCAGGATCGGCCGAAGGAAAGGCCGAGGCTGCCGGCTTTCCTTAGGCCAATCCTGGAAATGGAGGACGAAGCGGGGCCGTCCTCCGCATCCAGGATCGGCCGAAGGAAAGGCCGATGCTGCTGGCCAAGGCCGTGGCTAAAAGGAGGCTTCCTTTTAGCCATGGCCGAGCCCGTTCTTTAGGCTGGTCCTGGGAGCGGAGAAATCCTCCGCTCCCAGGACCAGCCCATTGAACAACCGAGGCCGCAGCTGAAAGGAGGCCTCCTTTTAGCCACAGCCTTGGCCGTTCCTTAGGCTGGTCCTGGGAGCGGAGGTACGACTGTATATTCACCTTATAAGACGCACCAACTTCCCCACCCCCCATTTTGGGGAAGAAAAAGTGCGTCTTATATGGCAAAAAATACGTTACAGTGCTAACTCTAAAGTAGTGTTGTGAGAATTTGTTAAAGAGATAGGTGGGGAATGAGTGAGCCTCCTGATATTGTAGGATTGCAACATCCATCAGTGATGAGGAGTGTTGGGAGTTGTTATCCAGCATACTTTAGAGACCACCCTATTTTTGCCTGTTTATTTGTCGCTGAACTTTCTACCTCCAGTTCTCTCTCAAGTACCATTCTTCAAAAGCTTTGCATAGTATGACATATCCTGAAGTTGTGCCAAAAATCTGCACATATTGTCATACATACCCAACAAAATATCTGGCATCAGATTCTAACTATAAGGACTCCTCCAATTCAGAGAACTTTAATGTGTTCATTCATATCTGTTTTCCTTCCTTCTCTGTTAATGGGTATAAGAGGTTCCTATTCCCTTTCTAATCTCTTCAGAAAACTACAAGATTAATTATTTAGTTATCAAAAAGTGTATATAAGAATTACTTGTTGGGCCTGTCATGTTATCTATGCCCACTCACAAGAGATCATGGGGTTTTCTTGGCAAGTTTCTTCGGAAGAGGGTTGCCATTGCCATCCTTTGAGGCTGAGAGTGTGTGACTTGCCCGAGGTCACCCAATGGGTTTCATGGCTGGACTGGGATTCGAACCCTGGTCTCCAGAGTCATAGTCCATTGCTCAAACCACTACACCACACTGGTTCTCTACCTCCTTATACCATAACAAATAAGTAAGCATTCACTGCCTTTCCATGGTCTGCAAAATGTGATATCAGAGCTCTCGATTTCACTTTTTTCTGAACGCTAGGGCTGGATCCGATGCTGTAGTCATTCTCTAAAAGTCCGCTGATCCTTGAATCTGCCCTTTCCTAGGAGAAAAATGTTAAGAACATTAAACCACTTTAAACCTTGTGGTTGTGCTTAGATAGATGAAAACGCTTTAGAGTTTGAAGGCTTTGTAATCAAGGCATGGAAGAGGATGAAAGTGGAAATTTATAATCTCCGGCTGGATAGTTGCTTCATAACTGTACTTGTGAAAAAAGGGAGGATGTGCATGAAGGCTTTGATATCTTCTTGCTTGGCTTAAGGCACTTGGCGTAGACTTCCTTCCTGCACTTTTCCCTGTGATTATTTATTCTTGCACTGTGGCAAAGCTGAAGCTGGCCTGCTGTATATAAACACTCCTAAAAGCTAAAACTGAGCCACACCCGGTAATAACCATAATTTATTATGTTTGCACATTTCATATATGTGGGTTGAGCATTGTCATTGTGGGTGTTCACAGACAGCTGTGAGATAGCAGCTTCTTTTTTTATTTAATTTTTTAAAATTAATAATGACATTAAAACAGACAAACAAACAAATATATCACAAATAAACAAACAATGACCTCCTGTACTGAGCATATTTAGATCAATCTTAACTTTATAAATTATAGATAACTTTTAAACTTTCTTGTAGTTATACTTGTTAGTTCTCAGTCTATAGAATCTTAAATATTCTATCCTACTCATCTACATTCAGTAGATTTATACTCTGGACTTTTTACACCATCATAAAACTGGAAATAAATAAGTAAGGAAAAAAAGGATATCAAGAATTTGGCTCTTGTAACCTTAAATAGTAAACTCCTAGAGCTTTCATCTCACACAAAAATCAACTATCACATTTGTTAAAAAAATAAAATAAAAAATAAAAGCAACTTTATCTTCAGTAGTACATTAGACTATCACAGGCATAAGTAAATGAAGTACCTATTTTTATGTCCTAATTAATGGCTATAGAGCATATTGTTAATCCACTAATGCTATATATCTATTTTTATTTCCTTCTGCTCGTACATATGATATCCATGAACCCCACTCTTTTTGAAACCCTGATAAAGCCTTATTCTTTATTAAATATGACAACTTATCCATTTCATGAAAATCATAAAGTTTTAATTTCCATTCTTCCACAGTTGGGATCTCATTTCGTTTCCAATATTTGGCATACAATATTCTGGCAGCAATTATTGCCAAGAACATTGTTTTCCTTTCCACCTTTTCTAAGTTGTTATTGTCATTCAAAAGATACAGTCTGGGCTCCGGGCAACCCTTCAAATTATTATTATTGTTTTTTTCATTTCCTGGTGTATTATTTTCCAGAATCTTGCGGCCTTTTCACATTTCCACCATATGTTTAAATATGTGCCAACTTCCAATCCACATCTCCAGCAGGTAGGATTACATCCTTTATACATTTTGGAGAGTCTATAAGGAGTCAAATACCACCTATACATTGATTTATATACATTCTCCCTTAGTTCAACACTTATTGTGTAATTAATCCTTACCTTCCAGACTTTTCCCCATTGTTCCATCTCAATATTCTGCTTCAAATCAATTGCCCATTTTACCATAAATTCCTTGACTGTCTCTTCCTCACATTCCCATTTCAATATCAATTTGTAAAATTTAGATATTTGGGGTGGGGTGTGTTTTTTTTTGCCTCACCCCTCACAATTTTCTCCATTTCCGCGTTTCCCGAACCAATTCCAGACATTTTATTATCCATTTTAAATTGTTCCACTAATTGCCTGTACGAGAACCAATTACAATTAATCCCTTTCCTTATTAATTTGTCTTGTGTTTTTAGTGTAATAATACCATGTAAGCTTTTAGTAATAGCCTCGTAGCGAATCCATCTTTCAGTAATATAAACTTCCCTTTTTAAAAGAGCTTCGGCTAGCGAAGCCCATAGAGGAATTTTTGAACACCATTTAATCCTATATTTTCTCCATACTCAAAAGCGATTTACAAAGAAAATGATTATTAAATTTTTTGTCAGCCTTAGTTTTATCTTAAAACATATAGGCATTGAATCCAAAGCAGAAATCAAATACTTCAAGAGTTAATACTCTCAGATTATCTAATTTAATCCAGTCCTGTATCCATTGTAGGGCACAGGCTTCAAAATACCATTTTAAATTAGGAAACGCCAACCCCCCTCTATCAGTAGAGTCCTGAAGTATTTTTAATTTAACTCTTGGTTTCTTTTTCTTTCTTTTTTCCCATATAAATTCAACTATATCTTTGCTCCATTTCTGGAATGGGGCATTATTCATAACAATTGGAATATTTTGAAAATAAAACATCATTTTTGGTAATACTGCCATTTTTATCACCGCAGTTCTATCTAGCCATGACAAATTTAAATTTTCCCACCTTCTTAAATTACCTCTAATTTCATTCCCTATTTTACTGTAATTGTTTTGAAACAAATCAGTAATTTTTGATGTTAAAGTAAATACCTAAATATTTCACCATTTTCACTCTTTGAAATCCCATATCCATTACAATTGTTTATGCCTCTTTTTCGGAAAAAATTAATAATAACATCACTGTCTTAGTTCTATTTATTCGATACCCTGCTACATCCCCATATTGTTTCAAAATTTGCATTAATTGTTCACTACATTCAATGGGATTTAATATTGTCATGGCCACGTTATCTGCATAAGCTCTTATTTTATACATTTCTTTTTTTTTAATTTTAACCCCTTCAATCAAATTATCACTTCTGATCTTATTCAAGAGAATATCAAGGGTTAAAATAAACAGGAGGGGGAGGCCAATGGACAGCCTTGCAGAACACCCTTAGAAATATGAAATGGTGATGTGTTTTCCCCATTGATAATATAGATTTCCCCCCATTGATTAATATAGATTAATATATATTAATCACTAGATAGCAGCTTCATTTAGTCTACAAAGGCTACATTCGCATTCACACTGCAGAAATAATTCTGTTTGACACCATTTGAATGGCCATGGCTCCATTCTGTGGGATTCTGGGAATTGTCATTTGTTGCGGCACTAAAGCAGAGCTCTACCACCTTGGCCAAGTTGGACCTTGGTCTCCAGAGTTATAGTCCAGCACTCAGATCAATAGGTCACACTGGTTCGCTCCAAGACCAGTAATTCACCTTTTATTTAGCTTGCAGAGCCCACCTCCACTGTTAAATATTAAAAAATACCCTTTTTTCCAAAGAGGAAGCAGACTTCTCACCTCTTCCACTTCTGCATTCCCCCCGCACACCATTTTTGACAATTTTCCAGAGGGTCCCCATGGGTAGAAATTTTACCCTCCAACCTCTCTAGGTTGTTTTTAGTTAAGTGCAGGGGCAACTTTGGGACTGTGATTTTTCTTCTTTTTCTTTTTACTGCTATGATCGTTAGCTTGTTTTATGTTTCACTTGGGTGAGGGTGTGTGCACATGCATCTTCAAAAGTGGGTTTTCTTAAGCAAGAAATACTCAGAGGTGTTTTTGCCAGTTCTTTCCACCTATATTTTAATAAACTGTGTTTTATATTTTATTGTTTCTTACTCTGCAAATCAACTT
This sequence comes from Phrynosoma blainvillii, assembly GCA_026167975.1. NCBI lineage: Eukaryota > Metazoa > Chordata > Lepidosauria > Squamata > Phrynosomatidae > Phrynosoma > Phrynosoma blainvillii. The sequence continues at coordinate 154,167,993 of JANUYF010000002.1, read as the reverse complement.
GGGGTGGGTTTGCCTCAGAAAGCAGTGTAAAAGTAATTGAAAATAAAGAAAAATAAATGTCTTTGTGCCAAGCACATTTGCACAGTTAATATGAGACTAGAGCGTGCAAGAGATATGTGGCTGCCCCCAAAAACAGCAACCTCACATTTCTTCCTCCTTCTAGACAGAACACACAATACACTTAATTTTAACAAATTTGTTGTGTTCCATTGCCTGCTACCTGAACAGTTGCAAAAGCTCAAAGTGACATCCTAACATGTTTTGCTTTTTTAGACTAAAAATTGATGGGGAGCAAAAGCCACAAAAGGAAGAGGTGGTGCAGAATTACTGCTGGTAGCATCCATCATGTTCTCATGAACTGACACACCATACATACCGTCAGTCATTTTAATTTTAATTAACTTTTTAATTTTAATATGTGAAAGGATCTTGTAGCACCTTTGAGACTAATTAACTGAAAGAAAGAAGTTGGTAGCAGGGTTTTTTGTAGACTTCAGCCTACTTTTTTTAATGCAAAAGCATGCATGTGAAGAAGTAGGGTGAAGTCTACGAAAGCCCATGCTACCAACTTCTTTCTTTTAATTAATCTCAAAAGTGCTACAAGATCCTTTTGCATACTGATTGTCTTGACTAACACGACTATATTTTTAATTTTAGTGGCTGTTAATTCTTTTTAAGGATGTACTATATCCATTTATACATTTAAGATAGTAACACTCATCCAACAGTGTTTTAAAAGTGGTGAGCAAGTGTAGGATTAGCCTCTCACTAAATGCCTCACCACTTTTGAACTAAAAATTTGCTTTAATCCCACCTACTGACCAACCTCTCTGTTGGAGCCCACATCTAGTTGAGTTTCTAAAAATGCTGATGGAAATCAAACAGTATGATTATGTTCTACCTCCCTAAAATGCAGAAGGGAAATTAGACTCCCTCCGCAGAAAAAAAGTCTTGCAAATTTAGGATACATAAACTAAAATAAGAAAGAAGCAGCTGTACTCTCTTCAGGAATTTAATGAAGCCTGTTGGTGCGAATCCTTCTCTCTTGCAGCATGGCATTTTTAAAACAAAGATATTAGCTGTAGTTGAATGTTAGCATGAATTGCAGCTTTTTATATGTTCTCTCCATTTTTGTCACTGCCTTATTTCCTGGAATAGAATTGATTTATATAAACATTCATAAGAAATGCACAAATCGATTTTTTTTTTTTTTTTTTTTTGCATAACTGATTGAGTCCGGTCATAGTAAAGAAATTCACAAATCATTTTTTTTCTGGCATAACTGATTGAGTCCGGTCATAGTAAAGAAATGCACAAATAGATTTTTTTCCTGGCATAACTGATTGAGTATGGTCATAGTAAAGAAATGCACAAATATATTATTATTATTTTTTGGCATAACTGATTGAGTCCGGTCATAGTAAACATGCATGGATTACATTTACTAAAAAAAGAGGCAGTCAGTCAGACAGGCAGAGTTGATTTTGAAGTTATAATAATGCACTAAGACAGCTTTCTTCAATCTGGTGCCCTCCAGTGATGCTAGATATCCATCATGGACCAATGGAAGATGAAGTTCAACACAGTTGGAGGTCACCAACTGTGAGGAAGCATGCTGGCTGGGAAGCTGTGGGAGATGTTGTTTTAAAAAGTAATTTTTCAAAGCTATGGTTGAGTATCAGCTTGTAGGCTTATTAATATAAGACCTTTAATTGGTACTGTCAGTGCCACCTTAGGTGACTGCATGAAAATATAGCTTGTATTTTTCTGAGCTTGAGTCATGCTATGGCAAACTGGTTGTCTGCTTTCCCATGCATTCAGCTGAACAAGTCAAAACTTGCTTAAAAGACTATTAAGTTACTTAATACATCTTTTATCTTTCCCTGTTGTAATGGTTTGGCAAGTTATAATAGTTAATGAGGAGAATACAGAATATTCAGTTAATACTGCAGCTGTAGAGAAATGTGAGAGCTAGCATATTGTAATGGATAGAATGATGGTCTGAGAGGATATAAATTCAACATTTCCTTTGGTATTCCTGCATGGCAAAGGGTTGGATTACATGGCCCTTGCAAATTCCTTCTAGTTCTATGAATCTGTAGGGTTCACTATGTAGTCTCAACTAATTCCTTACTACTTTGCCTAGTCTATCTCAGAAGGTGATTGTTGTAGAACTTGGAAATTTAATGTCTTGGTATACAACTCCCATCATGCCTCTACTACCATGGCCACTTTCTATGTTGGCTGGGAAATTCTAGGAGTTTGGGAAATTCCAAACTCTGGAATGTGGGATTAAGATGAAAGAACAGCATATAGCCATTCTCACTTCTTAATGAAAAGTGTGAGATAAAAATATGCAAATACTGTATTTTTCTATTTAAAGCAGGAAAATCTAGGAAAAAAAGATTCTTAACCAAATACAGTGGTACCTCTACTTACGAAATTAATCCGTTCAGGATGGAAGGAGGCCTCCCTTTAGCCGTGGCCTCGGTGCTTCAATGGGCTGCCCCTGGGATCGGAGGACATCCTCCGATCCCAAGGGCAGCCCATTGAAGCACTGAGGCCGCGGAGGCCTCCTTCCACCCGCGGCCTCGGTGGTTCAATGGGCTGCCCCTGGGATCGGAGGATGTCCTCCGATCCCAAGGGCAGCCCATTGAAGCACCGAGGCCGCGGAGGCCTCCTTCCCCCTGCGGCCTTGGTGCTTCAGTGGGCTGCCCCTGGGATCAGAGGATGTCCTCCGATCCCACGGGCAGCCCATTGAAGCACCAAGGCCGCGGGGGGAAGGAGGCCTCCTTTTAGCCGCGGTCTCGGCCGTTCCCTATAAGGTGACCTGTATATTTACCTTATAAGACGCACCAACTTCCCCACCCCCGTTTTGGGGATGAAAAAGTGCGTCTTATATGGCGAAAAATACGGTAAATAAAAACAAATGTGCAAATTGTAATGCAAATGGAATACGAGCTTAAAATTTGCATTACATTTGAAAACTATTCTGTCTGAGAGTTTGCTGGATTTCTTTTTTTAATATTTCATTTTTATAATAACAAATATTAATAATATGTAAGTATTGTTATAGTTGTCATATAAAACACATTCAAAACACTTACACATTCTTTTGACATACACTCAATTATTTTCTTAAATGTTACATTCGTACTTCCCTTTGTTAGTCTGGTTTGTAAAAGCATCTTTTCATTATTTCCCCTGACTTCAGATTTAAGTAAACATAAATTTTCTAAATAGTTTCTCTAGTTAGTTATTAGTACTCTTTCCTGTTTTTGACCAAACAGTTATTTGATTTATGTTCTTTTCCTTTTCTCCATCCTAACCAGTTTGATGGATTTTGTGTCGAAGAGAATTTTGAACTGTTGGTTCAAAGCAAATCCCTAACATATTTTTCCACTTGGAAATCCTTGCTCCAGAAACCTTGTCACACTGTGATGTGAATATCACACTTTAATGATGTTTATTTATATATTTCTCCATAAGTACAGAGAAGCACTTTTATTTATATGGTTGGTTCAAACTGGGTTTTCCTGAAGGGTACTAAGAATGTGTTGCTCTGTCCTTGTCCTCTTATTTTATTTAAATTGGCAGTGCCCCTGTTTGTAATTATTTAGATTGTGGAATTCTTTCCAAGTTTGTAAACAACTTCATTATATTTCAAAAGTAGAGCTGAATTAAAATTTAGAAATTCTCAAAACTATTAGTAACATTTTTAGTAACTGTTTACTTATTAAGATAACTACAAGCACAAAGCAGGCTTTGAACATTGTTGAGAATCCCTTTAGATCACTTTTATTCTTTTCCAGTGCTGAAGATCACTATATATTATCTGAAGATTTTAAAGCCCTCGGCATTCTGCTGTGTTTTTCTCTTCTATTCTTTAACAAATGAAATAAAATCAGGCTTTCCCTTGTTTATTATATTATTGGACTTCCATTAGACTTAATCAAGACTAGATTCCTTAAAACCAGAGTATTTTAATATGTATGATTTCGGCTGCTTCAAGATTTCAAGAGATGTCTTCTGAGAAAGATACAACAAAGCAGTATGTGTTGACCACAACCACAAAAAGTGGAGGGGATGTGTGTTGCTGTTTGTGAGGACCTAGGCCTCTAATAAATAAAACATGTTAACAAGACTATAATTAAAGTGCTCAACAGCTCTCTTTTTCCTTTTATCAGGGTGGAGAAGAGACATTTAATCGTGCAAAGCTTCTGAATATAGGCTTCACGGAAGCTCTGAAAGAATATGACTATGACTGCTTTGTATTTAGTGATGTTGACCTAATCCCGATGGATGACAGAAATATTTACAAGTGTTACAGCCAGCCCAGGCATCTCTCGGTGTCAATGGATAAATTTAATTTCCGGTAAGCATTCAGTTACTAGCATTTATCTGAAACTAACATCATATAGCAGTAGGTCTGTTGTTATCATGGATCAATTGATGGCAGGACTTTGAATGCTGGTGGGCTTGTCAAGCAAGGACATGAGACCCATCATGTTTCAATTAATTTATTCCAAGAAATGTTAGCTTCTCTATCTTCATGGAAGATTTTCCATTCGCCTATGAGTTACACGGGTGTTGAGCTAGCATTTAGCCTGGGGTTGAAGACATTTGTCTGCTTGTGAAAGATATCATCATCACAGCAGCCCCATAGAATAATTCTGGACATCTCTACTGTTGTGCTCAGCTTTAAATTTTACCAAGTGACAACTTTTAGTATCACTTTGGGAGCACATATAGTTAAAAACTGGCTTTAAAATACGTGAATAAATAAAATCAAGAAATAAATATACATTTGTTTGTTGTTAGATCATTTAATTGCTGCTCTTCTGCCAAAAATGTTTGAAAAAAGGTATTCAAAATTAACTTTGAAACAATACAATAAAATTAAACATTTGCCACTTGATACCCCATCACCTACTCTATACACACAGACAGACACACACACACACTCACACACTCACACAAGAGATACACACAGTTGTAAGGCCTTCATAATTAGGACTGTGTATCCTTGATCATGGCTGGGAGTCTGCATACCAAATCCAAACAGTCATATGGACTAAATCCAATAGTTAATCCTAGCTAGAGTTGACTCACTCTGTCAGTGGTGCGTAAGTGTTGATTTATAAATTTCTCTTTCATTGAGTGGGTCTGCTCTTGTTGGAACTTGCAATTGTATTTAAGACATGATATTTCATAACTTCTGAAAACAAGCTTTTTGTTAATGAAATGGAGAGCGATTTAGGGTAAGAAAATTCTTTTAGATCTTTTGGCCATAAGGATATAATCCTATTATCAAGCCCAACTAAATCAATGGAATTTACTTGTGTGTTTATTTACCATTTGGTAGCTGATTAAATGAATTTACCCTAATTGGGTACAGTATCACAAAACCACAAAACAGTGATACTTTTATTGGGCCAACCAAAATGCACATTATACATGTTGCAAGCTTTTGAAGCTCCTCTGGCTTCTTCATCAGGCAAAGGTATTAAAAATCATACAGGAGAAAGAAAAGAAAAATGATGATGTTAGTCATCTTGACCCCAAATGCAGGGCTATGAGTGACATCATCAATTTTTGGGGGAGGCTGGCTGCTTGAGCCCAAGACTTCCCCACAATGTGTAACATGAAAGCATGTGTTTTGGTTAAAGCAAATCCATAATAAAATTGGTTGTAAGTTGTAGGTTATGCAACCTCACTAGCAATAAGTCTGAATAAAAGCAAGACTTGAATACTAGTGTTAGACTTTGCTAGAGTAGACCATTGAACTTGTGTGTTGACTCATCATTCAACAACTGATCTCCTAACCTTTGGGATTCTAGTATCAGCTGTTGCTGTCTCATGTCTATCTCAACTGAAGATTATTATTTGATCTGAAGTGAAAGTGTAAGCTACATTCATTGCTTAGAAATTTTTTTAAAAAAAGCTAATAACTTTCTAGTTCCTGTGTGTTTTTCTTGGAGAAAATGAGAACCCAGTAGTCTTTGCATAATAATAGTTTTGTTATATGACTAACTGGCCCCAAACGGTTGAATTTTACATTATTAATTATCTTGGAAAACAGGTTCAATTAATTCTGAATTCAGTGTAGAGTTTTATATGTTATCTATGTGTGTTCGTATTTTTATTGAAGCAGATTTTTATATGGCAATTCGTTTTACATACCGGTACTCTTTCTAATACAATTGATACATAATCCTAATTTCTTTATGATAGCAAAAGCCTATTTATTTGTGACTTACCTTTTTGTCTTCCAGCTTACCTTACAACCAATACTTTGGAGGTGTGTCTGCTTTAAGCAAGGAACAATTCCAAAAAATCAATGGGTTTCCTAATAACTATTGGGGCTGGGGTGGTGAAGATGATGACATTTATAACAGGTAAGGCTCCCGTCCTTCTTTTTGATGTACATTTCTTTATCTGTATTTGCTGTTATTTGCTGTCAATTCAGATTCAGCTTATGGAGAATCTATGAAGGAGAGACCTCCAAGAACACTCGCTGCTCAGGTCTTGCAAACTTAGGGCTGTGGCTTCATTTATTGAATCAATCCATCCATAATGTGGTCTTCCTCTTTTCCTATAGTCTTCCACTTTTCCTAGAGTTATTGTCATTTCACTATATAAGGAACCATATTTTTAGAGAGAATGTCCAATACAGATGTTTGGAATTTCATGCTTCTGCAGCTTCTCCTCCGTAGAATCAGATCTTCCCCATTTTGCCAGATGTACTAAGTTTTTCTAATCTTGTTTTTTAACTATGAAGATAAAGAACTGAGATTATTTGAGACACATTTGTGCTTATAGCATTTGTATTGCCAAGAATTGTGTGGTGTAAGCCACTTCCAGGCTTTGCTGTCTGAAGACGATCAGCGCTCTCTGAATAAAAATACTAGTTATTAACACAATTTGGCAAGGGCAATCTCGGTTAACTCTCTATCTGCCCACTTTTTCAACTGCTTTTAAAAGGTCCCATGTTCTCTCTCTTCTTCCAACTGTCCTTTGTTATCCTCAGCTTACTATATTTGTACAAAGTGAGTTCAAAATGCAAAAGTAATTTGTACTCAACTTAGAGAGGAGAGAGCATATGAGGGGGTGGGATCTTGCTCTTCCCAGGAGACTCAGGCAAAGGCAAACTGCTGCAGCCTCTCCTAGCTTGTGCATTCTTCCTCATTAATAAATGTTGCCTTCTTAACCACACTCTGATGTTTCTTGGCCACATGTGTCCTGTTTTTCATCGGTGAAGTGTTGAAGGGTAGATTAACAAAGCATACTGCTCACAAGCAAGGGAAATGGCAATCCCTGTTAACTTATTTGTTCAATCACAGGATCAGCATTATTGAAACACAGTATATACTTGACTAAGGGGGGTTGCATACTGCCAGAAATAGTGCAAATTGAGTCCACTTTTAGGGTTAGGGTTAGTGCTAGGGAATCATGGGGAATTTTTTTTTGAGACATTGAGCCTTCTCTGTCAGAGAGCTCTGGTGCTACAATAAAATACAGTTCCCATGATTTCCTAACCCTGACCCTAACCCTAAAAGTGGACTCAATTTGCACTATTTCTGGCAGTCTGCAAACCCCCCCCCCCCTATTAACCTCCTGTATAAATCGAGGGGATGTTTTGGAGACGAGAGTATGGATTTTGATATGACACTTGGATAAATCCAGGGTGAAACCTAGGGGCATGTAACAAAGGATCCAAAGGATGAAGCAAAGGAAAGTGATGCCAAAGAACTTAACAAATTTCAGCAGGCATAACTGTTTGTGCTCACTCTAAAGGCTGGATGGATGAGAAAGTAGAGCCGGGTCGGTGCTTCCAGGACAGATTATGCTCTTTCCTTTCACCAGGGGATGGTTCCATTTTTAAATAGGAGTTAAAGTACAATACTTAAATAGACCCGTGGATAAGTGAACTCAGGTTTTTTGGGTCCATTCTTTGAATAAAATTTCCAGACTTATACATGAGCATATACAGTAGTAGCAATCTTTAGAATCCCAGGAATAGGAAAAACAATCTAAATGAGGTAGCACTTTTCTTGGGGGATGGCGTCAAGGGATATTCATTTCTTGCCACTGTCGTTTCCAAGTGCACTCTTTAGAAGAGTCTTATCAGTTTTAATATTTGTTTTACACATCAGCAGAGAATTTCTCAGACAGAGTGGGTTCTCTGTAACTGAGGACGTTTCTATATCAGTAGCATGGGGAGCGGGGGAAGTTTGGGATGTGCATTGGTCTCTGGAGACCTGGCAGGGCTGTGGCCCCAACAGTTTTTTTAAAAAAAAATTGGGGGGAGACCTATTTGGGCAAAACATAATCCCATGTGCCCCGTGCAATATCAGGACAATTTTACGACATTGACATGCACTTCTGCAATATTTCTGGATGACCTTGGACAAGTCATACTCTCTCAGCCTCAGGAGAAGGCAATGGCTAACCTCCTCTGAGCAAATCTTGCCCAAGAAGCCTTAGGGTCATCATAAGTTAGAAGTGACTTGAAGGCACACAACAACAAAGGAGAGTTCTTTTCAAAAACCTTTTCCAGTCGACAATTGTAGAAAGCTAGAGACCTTGGAGGGCTGCATTTGTCCCGGGGCATGGAGATTATCCCAAACACCTCTAAAGGGCATGGTGGCATTTTAATATGTTTTGGGTTTCGAAAAAGGCCTTTCCTGAGACTGCATTAGCCCAGGGGCCCCACAACATATGATGGAAATGCATGACACTTCATAGTGAACATTTTGGGGCCATTTCTTTTTAAATTGTGCAAAAATTGTTGACCCCTTTGGTGGGCTGGGTCTCCAAATGTGGTGGAAATGCTCTCCCCACACCCTGGAATGCATTTGGGGGCATTCTGGAGCAAAAAAATAAAATAAAAATAAATGTTTTGCAAAACAAATATATTTATGATTTGAGGTGGGGCTCTAGGAACCACAAAAGCAGTCCTCAGGGACCACATACCTCCCACGGTTCACATTTTGCCCACTTTTGGTGTGGACCAATCTTTAGAACTTAGAAATTCTGGGGAGGGGGAAAGAGGGGAGATGACCACTATACAGATGGTAAACTAAAAGGATAATTCTGACGGTGGTAAGAAGAATATGCATGCCCCAAGTCTTTTCAGCACTCATTCCTAGTGAGTTTTCCAGTCACACAGAATATGGAAAAAATAAAATAAAATGAATGAACCCAATGAATGGGCGCCATTCTGTGATATGATTGGCCTAATATCTCTTCCGAGTCACCCCCTGCACTTACATTTTAAAAAGCTAGTGTGCATAGTGGTTTGAGTGTTGGACTATGACTCTGGAGACCAAGGTTCAATGCCAGCTCAGCCATAAAAACCATTGAGTGACCTTAGATGAGTTACATGCTCTCAACTTCAGGGGAAGGCCATGGCAAACCACCTCTGAACAAATCTTGCCAAGAAAACCCCATTAGAGTCACCATAAGTCAGAAATGACTTGGAAGCACATAAGATCAAGACCATTCAGTCAGTGCCCAACCTATAGGAATAAGTGATTTGCCAGACTGCAACGCAAAGTTGTAATGCCCAGGAAAAGGGCATAAATCAGAAGCCATGTTCAGGGGGAGGAGGAGAGGAAGCCCAAGCACCACACAATGACAGCATACTTCTTGTTACTTTAATGGTTTTGCTGGTGGATGTGTGATGTTTGTTCCTATGAACTCAAGTGGAAGCCAGGAGTATGCTATTTTATCCAGCTGCCCATGTGTAAGCTGGATATTGGGTTGTTTTTCAATTGTCGGGATATATGCTGAATTGCTGTATTGAATGATAAATCAACAGTTAAGGATATTGGGTTGCTTTCTATTAAACTAACGGGAAATGTGCTATATTTCTGTACTAAATGATAAATCAACAGTTATGTAAATGCCATTGATACGGTGACTAGCGATTGAATTTAGGCCATTCTGTGCTGGAATATTTCAAGTCAGTTCTGCTCTCCTTTTCTTTTTTAGTATTTTTGGCAGAGTACTGTCCTCTGCAGCTTTTGTGGGGATGAGAATAGAAGTGTCCAATGTAGAACAGTTCTATTTCTATTGTTTTAGCCAAAAGCTGTTTTATATACTACTTCTATATAAGGCTAGTTTTCTCATCTTGGCTCCTTACCATGCTGTTACACATAGAATGACTGAGTCATAATGTTAGTTACTGGGACAACCAGTTTTCAACATCTAGCATAATTATATGGCTTCAATTGGGTAACAACACCCGCACAAAGAAGTCTCAAGAAGTATGATGCCACAAAAATAATTACCAACTCATCCCTACCTGCATTACTTATTTTGGGCTAAAATAGGTTTAACACTTTTATGCCTGATTCTTGTAATCTAGGGTTTTCTCAACCTTTGGTTCTCCAGATGTTTTGATGTCAACTTCCAGAATCCCTCACTTTGGCTCTTGATGGCTACTGATTCTGGGGACTGAAGTCCCAAGAAAATGAAGGCTCAGAAAGTGAGAACCACTGCTGTAGGTAGCTGACCAGGAAATCAGCTAGTTATAGTTAGCAATGTAAAAGCATTAGAAGAGCCCTCCTGGATCAGACCAAAGGCCTTTCTGATTTAACATTTTGATCCCACAGAGACCAGTTGGGTGCCTGTGGGAATTAGCCTCCTGCTTCTTTCTCCCAGGGACAGAACGTCACACTACTTCTGATTGTTGTTGTTGGTGCCTTCAAGTCATTTCTGACTTACGATGACACTAAGATGAACCTGTCTTGGGGTTTTCTTGGCAAGATTTGTTCAGGAGAGGTTTACCATTGCCTTCGTCTGAGGTTGAGAGACTGTAATTTGCCCAAGGTTGCCCAGTGAGTTTTCATGGCTGAATGGGATTCAAACCCTGGTCTCTCCGGGTCCCCATCCAATACTCAAACCATGACACCACACTAGCTGTTACAACTTCTGATACCAGAGTTACTGTATAGCCATCAGAAGTAGCAGCCAATGTAATAGCCTTATCCTCCATGGATTTGTCAAATCCCCCTTTAAAGACCCAATTGATACTAATCACTGCATTTTGCACAGGTTGACTCTCCCTCATTCAGAATTCCAAAATCTGAAATATTCCATAAACAAACAAAAACTTACATGAGTAGCTGATGGTTCAATGTATGCAAAGTTTGTTTCATTCACAAAAGTGTTAAAATATTCTATAAAAGGTTGTTGTTGTTGTGCTCATTCAGGTTCTGTGTATAAGGTATATATGAAAAATAAATTGAATTTTGTGTTTAGACTTGGGTTCCAGCTCCAAGATATCTCATTATGTACATATATGCAAATACAGGTATTCCAAAATCCAAAATCTGAAACACTTTTGGTTCCAAGCATTGCCTACCTGTAGTAGCAAAATCCACATTTTCACTCTCTGTTGTGTGGTGGAATCTGCCCTATCCTGAATCACCTGCCAGTTGGCTTCATTAGATGAACTCAGGTTCTCTTACTATGAGGAAGAAAACATCTTCCTATCCAGTTTCTCCACACGTGGAGCTCACACATAATTTTATACACCTCTTGGCTACATCACCTGTACATATCTATCACACCTGGCTTGGTTGTGGTTGTTACTTCCCTGACATTTGCAAATAGCTTAACTGTCTTGTATTTCAGACACAAGTAGAACTCAATATTTCAGCTTCTGTTGGCTTGTATCCAGAGCAGGCCAGGAGAATGTTGCTTGTGCACTGATTCCTCTTCTTGCTGGCTTCCAAACTAGCCAAGCTGGCAGAAAACAGAAGATCCAGGGGCATGGCTTGTATTGCACAGGAGGCACTGCCCTCCTTCTCTCATAGCACTGCTCTCCCGAGTTGGAGACCAAGCAAGACTCCAGCTTTCCACTGTCAGGGTCAAATAAAGCCTTTGGCAGCATAAAGTAGCATCAACATCATCATCATCATTTCATCATATTTATATTTATTTGTATCCCCTCTATTACCAAAACCGGGACACAGAGGGGCTCACAGTATTAACAGAACAGTTTAATTAAAAGCATACAAAAGTGATACATTATAATAGAATTAAATTATTACTCATTCTATTTGAAAACTTGTTTCTGTGGCACTTAACTCTTAGGGAAGCTTGTACTGTACTTCCCTTTAGGAAGGACTGGCAGTTTTTACAGTCCCTTTAGATTTTTCAAAACAGTAGGGATTGGTAAGGGAGTGCAGGTGTATTATTATTATTATTATTATTATTTACTTATATCCCACTTTTCTCCCAATACTCAAGGCAGTGTAGGCTTTAACAGTGGCATAGAATTGCTAGCATAGAAGCTGGCATAGGATGGCATAACATAGAGTTTAACAGTGGCATAGTGAACCTGGGTGGTGTAGTGGTTTGAGCGTTGAATGAACTATGACTCTGGAGACCAGGGTTTGAATCCTGGCTCAGCCATGTAAACCCCCTGGGTGACCTTGGGCAAGTCACACTCTCTCAGCCTCAGGGGAAAACAATGGCAAACCTCCTCTGAACAAATCTTGCCAAGAAAAAACCATGATAGGTTCACCTTCGTGTTGCCATTAAGTCGGGGAATGACTTAAAGGCACACAACAATGTAAGGGAAATAAATGCAGTGTTTAATTTCTCAAAAGGGAGGTACTAGAGTGCTGGTCTGAAAGGGAGCCCTTCCATGTGTTCTGGAAGGATTGGCCCCTTAATCCTAAAACCATTGGGGCTTACATTCCTTGGAGGGGAGGGAGAAGAAATCTGAGCACTCTCAAAGGCATCATTTTCTTAGATGTTAATATTCCTTCTTAGATCTTTCATTTTCTTTAAAGAAGGGCATGTATCTAACATTGACAAAGGGTGATGGTGCTAAATGGGCAAAATTAGTGGCAGAACCAACAGTACCTGCTGTTTTCTATTTACACCACAGATTGGAAATGTGGTTTTCCACCTTCAAGTCCTTGGTTACGGTGGTGCAGAAATTCTACACCGATGCTGTTATAGTGAATAGCTCTTACGTAGCTGCTGCCATTTAGCTGTTTATGTATACATTTCCAGCAATCTCTCCCAAGCTCATGGTAGCTAAGAAACAATGTAAACACAAACACCAGAAGAGCAATCAAAAAGGAAGGAAAAAATAGGCTCAACAGGTTGATCAGCAAAACTGAATGCAAGGTGAAACAATTGTGGCTTGCACTCCTTCCAAATGTCAGCAAAACCCATGAGCTGGAGTGCATCTGGGGTGCCATTATATATAAATACCATGCTTGATAACTGGAAATCCAAGCCAAAAAGGCCCTGCGTACATGATTAGTTCCATCCTCCCTCAAAGTTTTCAATGCAAAGATCGCAACTAAACTGCTGTGGTATGTGCAATAGCTATTTGGATTGAAGCTGCCAATTCTGAACTTGATAGTTTCCAAGTAAATTTTTTACAGGTTCTTTTATGTGTCCCTAGATGTGCAGCCAACTCAGTTCTTTTATTAGAAACAGGAGAACGTCCTCTTTCTACTAATTTGGCTACTTGCATTAAGTCTTTGGCTCAGAATATTCATCTTTTAAGTCAGGTATGGGCTTGGTGGACTTCCTTGCTTTGGATAGTTATACCAGCAGATGGGCTAAACATGTTGCTCATAAAGCAGCCTCTATTGGTCTTTCTGAATCCCTGCTTTTAAACATAGGCCATGAAATGGCATTAAAATTGCTGAGGCAAAGACCCTGGGACATTGCTTTTTGCAGTTTCAGGACCAATTCTATTACATCTTGCTCACCCAGTGCCCTAAACACTCATTATGCAGGAGCTTTATGTCATTCTTCCCACCTTAAAAAATAATTGTTCCAGGATATCGCATCTTGTTCACTAAGGTGAGAGGTGATGTTTTCCCTTCAAACTTACTTTTTGGTAGGTATGCTGGGCTACCCACCTCAGCTCAATTTTGCCCTTGTGGATGGCAAGTAGTCAAAACTCTATCACACATTTTGTTCTCATGTGCCTTTTATAACCCATGCCATAACCAGTTGATTGCCCCCTTACTGAGCCGTAAACCAGGCTATTCTGAAATGTTTTATATCAAAATGCTGTTGCAAGACAAATGCATGAATATTACATTGTCTGTTGCAAAGGTTTTGTCTTTAGCTGTTAAAATTAGAGAGATCAAATTATCAAAAAGGAGGCAGACTAATGGCAACATATCCTAGATCTATAATTATAGGACCAAAAATAATCTCCAGTGTTGTAACCCAATCTGATCATTTAATTTTATGTGGAATCATAATGCTGTAACTGTGTAATGGAGAAGGGCCTGTAGTCACAACCGTTCTTTCTGTCATACAGAATAGAAAAATGAAGCAGCGCTCAAATAAATAACAGTGTATGCAAGCAGTTTTATATAACAGCCTTCCCAATTTGTGTGATTTTGCAGACTAGTTTTTAAAGGCATGGGGATCTCTCGCCCAGATGCTACAATTGGAAAATGTCGAATGATTCGCCATTCAAGAGATCACAAAAATGAACCTAACCCACAGAGGTAGGTCCTTGTCACTGCATTCTGTGTATGCAATTTCAAATAGTCATAGTGTTTGTTTTTGCTGCATTTCCACTTAAGTATCTGATGGTGAAGAAGCCTATAAATAAATAAATAAATAAATAAAGTTGGCCAAACTGGTTACTAACATCCTGGACCCTCCATTTATTTATTTAGAAGTCCATTTTTTACCAATTTTTTTAAAAAAGGCCAAGGGACTTTCAACAAAGCCATAAACATTCAATCAGCTTCCCTGATCTGGCATCCTCCAGATGTTTTGGACTCTGGCCTAAAACCTACTGCTTGTACAAACTAGAGTAGACCCACTGAATCAGTTGGATCTACATCATTGTTGACTCTCAATTCAACAATGGAGTCAATTAGAGTAGATCCATTGAATCATTTGGATTTATATGAGTGTTGATTCACAATTCAGCAATTGAGTCAATGGGTCTACTTAAGGTGGGACTAACCAACAGGATTCCAGTCTCTAATTTCCAGCTATTTATTGTGCTGCATGGGGCTGATGGGAACTGTAGTGCCAAGTATCTCTGCGTGTCCCATTAGGCAATGCTGTTGTAGTAAAATCTATCCACAAGCACATATCAAACAGGACAGAGTAGGGGTAGGCAGCTGGCTGGCTGGCTGGGTTTCCCTGGGCACTTGGAATAGTCCTGCCTCTCTTATGACCACAGCTTGGAAAGGTTACAATTTTGGACAACACCTTCCAGAATCTTCCAGCCAGAATGACCAAGAACAGGGATGTTTATCTGGTACAGGGTGACCAGACGTCCTTTTCTAGGACATGTCCTACATTTCAACCTTCTGTCCAGGAGGAATTCCAAAATGCCCTCCATTTTGAGCATCACTAAGAAGCATGAATTTATATTGATATGAGTGTTTTTAGCTTTTATTTGGTCATGTCCTACATTTTTCTTGAACGTACTACATTTTGCAGTGCCCTATCCTCCTTTGCCATTCAGACATCTGGTCACCCTGATCTGGTAGTTGCAGTCCAATAAAATAAAAAAAAAAATGAAGCTGTGCTTAGGATTGTACTGGAGTCTCACTTCCTAACAAGGGAAAAAAGTATTGCCACTCTTTTGATTTTAGATGTGAACAGGACATACACCATAGAGAGCAAATATGGCTTTCCTTGTGAGGGTTGTTCCTCCTACTCACTCCAATAGGCAGGAATAATATAGATCTTTTTGAGAGTGTCCACTAGGGAGATCAACCTTCAATAAGGCCAGTCTTACTCCTGCCCGCCACTTTTATAGGACATCTGGTCTTAGTTCTCAAAGCCAAATGGACATGTAGGGACTTTTTAATGCCCTTTTCTGCTCCGTGTACTAATTTTGCTAGCAAAAGTGTCTACAAAACCTGAAAGCTTGCTCCCATCTTTAAATTACTGCCTGTTTCAAGATAAGATGTTGAATATAAGTAGACCCACTGATTCAATTGCTGAATTGTGAACCAATACTCCTATAAATCAAATTGATTCAATGGGTCTACTCTACTCTACCATCTATGGGACTAAGCAGACGGGCGGCCATGGGCCGCCCCAGGAAGCTGTGCCGCGGGGCCGAGGTATCCCCACACCTCGGCCCCACAGCGCAGCTTCGCCGTCCCTGGAAGGAGCGCTAAAGTGGCGCTCCTTC
Organism: Phrynosoma blainvillii; assembly: GCA_026167975.1. Lineage (NCBI taxonomy): Eukaryota > Metazoa > Chordata > Lepidosauria > Squamata > Phrynosomatidae > Phrynosoma > Phrynosoma blainvillii. The sequence goes on along the minus strand of JANUYF010000002.1, from coordinate 154,151,831 downwards.
CACAAGTCGCCAAAGGTGCGCCGCAAAAGGCTGCCGGTGCACCTTCGGCGACTCTTCCGCTGCAGCGTGTGCGAATGCTGCAGCGGGAGGTCCTCCTCGGAGCGCTGCCGTGCGAAGGGCCGGCTGCTCTGAGGACGACCTGGGGAAGGGGTTAGGGCGCCCACCGTGTGGCTGCCCCTCCCCTTCCCTGCCCCCAAAACGGCTCTTTAAGCCGTCTGCTTCCCCCCTTAGACACAATGTGCCCTTGGTATCTGCTGAGGCTTGGTTCCATGACCTGTGGATATAAAACCCATAGATGCTCAAGTCCCATCAAATACAGTGGCACAGTATAATGGTGTTCCTTATATAAAATGGCAAAATCAAGGTTTGCTTTTTGGAATTTATATTCTTTTTGAATATCTTCAAACAGTGGATAGTTGAATCAGAGGATAAAGAAACTGTGGATATGGAGGGCCAACCCAGTCATCAGATAGAGTGGGGTAATTGCTTCAGGTGCATGGTGTTATATGAAAAAACTATGTGCCACACAGTAAGCATGTGACTCAGATGTGATACAGGATGTTCTCCCATCACCAGTGTATTAGAAAAATTGAACTTTCAGTCTAGTTTTTTTTTATTGGGATAGATGGGTGGTTTGCCATTTTTTTCCTTTGCCTCAGGTAGCAAAATGTCTTGGTCTACTCCATCTGCCTTGTGTCTTCCTGTAATGCCAACACAGTCCTTCAACTCTTTGTGTTAAATCTGAACATTGATTAGAACACCTCTTGATTTTATGTTAGGAAAAACTAACTAAAAATTCCCTTCCAAGAGGGCAAAGAATCTGGTTGCAGGTTGACAGTTTATCCCAAGTGACCTTTCTTATCTTTACAGGTTTAACAAAATTGCTCACACAAAGGAGACAATGATGTCTGATGGATTAAACACACTGACCTACACCGTAGTAAAAACTGAAAAATTCCCATTGTATACAAAAATCACAGTGGATATTGGATCACCAAAAAGCTAGTGGAACAGAGGCACAACAGTTTTGGAGAGTTTACTTACCCAGGAACTGCCGATATCATCAACATGTTATATTTGCTGTTTTTATTACAATCAACATGAACAAGGATGTCTTGATTTGCCAGTCTGAGGCCTTTCAGCTTGCTGAACTGAAAAAAAGAATTTTTATCTCAAACTTTGCTGTATAAATCTCTCTCTTTTTTCCTTCTGTTTTAAAAACTATGCATACAATTTTGTAAAGGCATCAGTTTTCAGGGAATTTTCAGGTGGAGACACATGTGCTTAATCCACTGATAAACTCTCCTCAGCAGCCCCCTGGAAAAGAAAGCAAACTACAGAGAAGCACTATGGTGCTTTTGTGTGGCTTCTGTTTCACTCATGTGGGTTAGCATGAGACGTTTTTGGTGGATTGGGCCCTTACAGTCTGCTCCACTTGAAATAATGCTTGCACATGATTTGGGAAAATAGTGCTGTCTTTGTGAATCATGATGTATTTTACAGTCACCACCCTCTTCATTCTTCCTCCTCCTCCAATTTAATTTTGAAATTAGGTTGCATTTATTGAATTCTCTGCTGTGGTTACAGTATGAAGGACTGGAAAATGCTGCTAAAGATGTATGCGTTTATAAGATTTGCCAGGTCACTCTTTCTCCAAGACTGAATCATGTCATTTTTGTCTAGTAGCAGTTGAAATAATTTCCTGTCTTCCTTCCAAGAACGTGAATATCAAAAGGAGGAGCTGGCCTTAAATTCTCTTCCTCTGGTAGAGGGGAGTTTGACAAGTCAAGACTCTTTAATGAAAAATAGCTTTGCATAGCACCCATTCCCACTTATGGGAAGTGGCAACTTTGCACACACAGCATGTGGGCAAGTGCAAGCAACAGATAACCTAAGAATCTAGGGCAGGCGTAGGCAACCTTTCCCCTTAAAGGGGGCCGGGGGACTTCAGCTCCCAGAATCCCAGGAGCTATTGGCCAACATGGGACTATTGGCCAACATGGCTGAGGCTTCTGGGAGCTGAAGTCCCTCAGCCCTTAAAGGGGAAAGGTTGCCTACCCCTGCCTTGGACCATATACAGAAGCATCTTATTAAGCAGAGAGTATGTATTTGCCACTGCATACACCCATCATACAGGCAGACCCTTCCTCATCAGGCAGCCTGAGCCCAGAATGCCACTGCAGATTGTCAAAAAGAAGATGAGCCAGAAACCAATAGTATAACCACAGGTAGATTGTAACCACACAAACCAGTAGTGTAACCATAGGTAGATTGTGAACCAAACAAGGTGGAATCTTCTTAACCCCCCCCCCCCAGCCTATCCTTGGTTCATGCGCTGCCACACCTTTTAAAACTATTATAAGTAACAAACTATAATTGCTTGAGGAGCCACGACATTGTGAGTTCGATCCCAGAGGGCTCCAGGTTGACTCAGCCTTCCATCCTTCTGTAGGTCAATGAAATGAGTACCCAGCTTGTTGGGGGCAATTAGCTTACAGATTGTAAGCGGCTTAGAGAGTGCTGAATTCCCTATTAAGTGGTATAGACATGTAAATGCTATTACTATTAAGGAAATCCCTTAGTCTTTGACATTAAACCCACCCCTCCCCATGTCATGACTAGCACAGATCCTGTTCCTGGATTGCCTTCTGTGTAAATAGAGAGTTTCATTTTGCTTTTTACTGTTACAATGCAATCTCTTTCCTTCTAAGGACTGGCAAGGAGTTTGGAATGCTGGGCTCTTAAAATTGTCTCTTCGTTTTTATAATGTTAGATAGTGCTTACTGTTGAAAATGACTAAATAATGGATAAGTATGAAACAGAATTGTTTTTGGTGCAGTGTTGTGTGTGAAAATTGAAGTGCTGCTGTTTAATTTTACTGTTGCAAACATGTTGGCAACATACAGTTTGGTGAACACATATAAAAGTTAATTGCACCATAAAGCAGCATATGAATGCCACCAAAATAAACTGTAGGCAAAGTCAGGTGTTAAATCAATTTAGATTGTATAAACCATATGCTTGCCTGTTCAGCCATATGATGGGCTGGTACTTAAATGGTGGCAAAGGTGTGCCCATATACACACACATACACCTTCCGTGCCTTATGGAAATTTAGACAACATTTTCAGGAGCAAGATAATCTTTGTAAACTTTAAATATAGTTGAAACTATGGACCTGTTTGGATGCCAGCATTTTGCGACTGCAGCCTCCTAATGTTTCTGTGGATGGAGAGGCCAAAGACCCCTAGGACCCCAAAGTCTTTTTTTGCATTTTGTTCAAATCTCTTCTTAAATGTCTGTTTATATTCAGCTTGTATGTAGTCTTGTAGACCTCTGGCCATTGGGACTCTTCCACTCATCTGGCAGCACTGCCACTGAGAAGCCACTTGTTCATCTATGCAAACTGGGAGAAGAGGCTGCTAGTATGGGTCCAACTGTAATGAGGGAAAGCTTGCTAGTCAAACTCTGTTCTGTGCAGAACCTGGAAAAGTTACTTTTAGTCCTACAGCTCACAGAAACCCTTCCAAGCAGTTTGCCCATACTGGGACAATAGAATCATAAAATCATAGAATTGGAAGCGACCACAAGGGCCATCCAATCCAACCCCATTCTGCCATGCAGGAAGACACAATCAAAGCACCCCTGAGAGATGGCCATCCAGCCTCTGTTTAAAAACCTCCAAAGAAGGAGACTCTACCACTTTCTGAGGAAGTGTGTTCCACTGTTGAACAGCTCTTACTGTTCATTTAGCTGGCAATTCTTTGTTTCTGGGATGTCTGTATGCTTTGTTGATAGTCTCTCTTTCATGCATATACTATTGGTTTTATTTATTCACACATACTCAGCCAAAAGTGTAGCTTTTCAAAACAGGGAAATCAGAATCTTTAATTGGAGGCGTATTTCCTCCTCTCATTTTATATATGTTTGGGGACTCTGAACCAACTCTGGAATGTGCCTTCTCTGAGAGGTCAATAGGGAGTTGTTTTTTAAAGACAAAATGTTTGGCAGATTGAGAAGAAAAGGGCTCCCTCAGTATTCCTTACTAGAGAGAAGTATTGAGACAGCATTTTTCCCCCTAGTATCTCCTATACATACCCATTTTCCTTTAGCATTTGGAAGGAATCCAGACTGTGGCTGCATCCGCAGTGCAGAAATAATCCAGTTTGACACCACTTTAACTGCCAAGGCTCAATGCTATGGAACTCTGGAGATTATAGCTTGTTGTTTGTGTTTCAGCTTTGCTCTGGTGCCACAACAAACTACAGTTCCCAGAATTCCATGGCAGTTAAAGTGATGTCAAAATAGATTATTTCAGCACTGCGAATGCAGCCTGTATTGTCTGGTTCAGGCTGTACCATCTATGTTTGAATGCAGTATTTCCTTAAGACCTTGATAACCTCTCCCCATCCAATGCCATTTTTCTGGGTTTACTGAGTTAATAGAAGTAGGAAATACCATGTTCAACTGTATGCACTACAGCCTGCATCAGACACAACCTTTCTTTGCATTGTAGGAATAGGGCAGCTGTACGTTGAGACTGTTAAGAAGATAAGAAGGGATTCTGCTTAATAAAGAGTATGTGAGTGGGCATGCTTCAAAATGGTGGTCAGATTGTTCATGCACTATGCAGTGGCTCTTCATTTGTATTAATATTGTAATGGATCTTAACGAAATTAGAACCCACCCAGTGGTCACCTTTTTTTAAAAAATCTCAGTCTTTATAGACCTGAAGGAGCTTACGGAATCCCCATTCTCCAGAAATTAAATTAGTCTTTCTAAGTATTTAATGCAAGAGAATCTTGTAGCACCTTTGGGACTAAGAAGTTGTAGCATAAGCTTTCATAGACTTCCTCAGTTAGCCTAAGTTAGCCATGCTTACTCCAAATGCTAATATGCAGAGTACAGAGCAAAATGCATGTTGACATCCTGTGACTTTCAAAGAGCGTAAGGTTGGAAACAGTTGTGGTGGTGGGGTTTTAATAGAAGGTATCGAGATCTTCAGGAGATACTTTACTTCCCATGGAGGAAGGGCAGCATTTCTTTAGCCCCATTATCCCCTTTGGCCAAACAGGATATATTCTCTCCTAAACCCAACAAAAAGTACCAGAGGCAAAAGAGGGAGAGGATGAGCATACACATGCTAAGGAATTATTCAATTTTGAAAATATATTTCAGGGTAGACAGAGGAACTCCCATCTGCCTGTAGCCACACTGGACTATTAAAAAACAGGTATTTAAAATTCCCTTTAAATACAGTCTAGCACTGACTCCTCCCCAATTATGGAGCCTTTTTCAATTTGAGTCTAGTGTAAGTTGAATTTTGGACAGTACAATATTCTATAGCCTACAGATACCCATTCTATGCAAGTGACTTTTTAAGTTGTACATCATAAATAGCTTTGCTGTATGTATAGTCTCTGTGTACGTGCGTGTGCGTGCACATGCTGATATGTGTATGTGAAGATCAGGGAAAATTGCCATAGAAACTATATTTGATTATCTGAGAATAGGTTTTTACTGTTAGCTTCAAAGGTTTTGACAGAAGTGCCTTAAAATATGGTCAAAGACAGGGATGGGGAGAGGATTAGGAGTAGTCCTCTATAGAACAGCATTAGCTATATTCCTTTTACTGTAAGCTGTTTTTTACAATTTGCAGCATTAAAGATTTAAAAATAAACTTGGTGGGGTTTTTGTGTTGTTGTTTTTTGAGAATATAAAGTGTTTCTGCTCTTCATGTTCTTCCCTTCTCCCCCACCACTCTGATTTGGTTTCTTCACAGAGAATGTACTTATATTTCTGTTTAGACTGTGAACCTTTGGAATACAAGAAACCCTCTTTTCTTGCACTGTGTGTGTCTTTTGCGCTTTTTTTGTGCTAGGCATTGTCTCTCAACAGTGAATGTAACTTGGGAAACTGGTATTATTTCCCATTCCTGGCCTGACACTTGTATTAAAAATTAGGAGATTTCCTGAACTTGTATTTTAACAGCATGACACCCACTATATCATTCCTCCTTCCTACAATGCTTGGTGATATGAGATATGGGCCTGAACTCAGTTCCAACTAGAATCACAGAATCATAGAGTTGGAAGAGACCACAAGGGCCATCCAGTCCAACCCCCTGCCATGCAGGAACTCAAAATCAATGGCCATCCTTCCTCTATTTAAAGACCTCCAAAGAAGGAGACTCCACACTCCGAGGGAGTGTGTCCCACTGTCGAACAGCTCTCACTGTCAGGAGGTTCCTCCTAATATTAACGTAGAATCTCTTTTCCTGCAGCTTGCATCCATTGTTCCAGGTCCTATTCTCTGGAGCAGCAGAAAACAAGCTTGTTCCCTCCTCAATATGCCATCCCTTCAAATATTTAAACACGGCTATCATATCACCTCTTAGCCTTCTCTTCTCTAGGCTAAACAGACCCAGTTCCCTAAGTCGTTCCTCATAGGGCTTGGTTTCTAGATTCTTCACCATTTTAGTTGCCCTCCTTTGGACACGCTCCAGTTTCTCCACATCCTTTTTGAATTGTGGTGCCCAGAACTGTATTCCAGGTGGAGCCTGACCAAAGCAGAATACATTGGCACTATTACTTCCCTTGATCTAGATACTATACTTCTATTAATGCAGCCTAAAATTGCATTGGCCTTCTTAGCTGCAGCATCACACTGTTGACTCATGTTCAACCTGTGGTCTACCTGGACTCCTAGATCCTTTTCACACGTAGTCTCGTTCAGTCAGGTGTCCCCCATCGTATATCTGTGCTTTTCGTTATTCCGCCCTAAGTGCAGTACCTTACATTTCTCCATGTTGAGTTTCATTTTGTTAGCTTTGGCCCAGCTTTCTAATCTATTAAGGTCATTTTGAATTTTGATCCTGTCTTCTGGGGTATTAGCTATCCCTCCTAATTTGGTGTCATCTGCAAATTTGAGAAGCATGCCCCCTATTCCTTCATCTAAATCATTGATAAAGATGTTGAATAGCACTGGGCCCAGGACAGAACCCTGTGGCACCCCACTGGTAGAGTAGAGCCATTTAGTCAGTGGGATTTAACTACATGTTAGCTCATAATTCAATTGTTGATTCAGTGGATCTGCTCTAGTTGGGAACAGAATTCAGGGCAGAAAATAAAAAGGTCACCTAAGACTTGGGCCTAAATACAGTGGTCCCTCCACATTTGCTGGGGTTAGGGGTAAAGGACCCCTGTGAATGTGGAAAAACCGCAAATAAAAACAACAACACTTTTCTTTTTACCTAAGAGAACACTCTCTAGCAATCTCCAGATGGTCAACATCTGCCAGAAATTGATCACAGAATCATGTTGGAAGACCTACAAATGCCGAACTTCTAGGTTCTCCAGCACAACTCTATGGTCAATCTTCCGGAGAATTGCACTGGAGGACTTAGAGGTTCCTAGAGAGAACATATTAATCAAAACCACAAATAATCAAATCTTCAACAGTCAAAACCACAAATTAGGAGGGCCAACTGTACATTTGCTAGTCCCAACTAGTCCACCAATCTACTCATTGGGATTTACTTAAGTGTAGACATAACTGAGCAATTAATTTAGTTGGTCTACTAAGCTTGGATATAGGTGATCTTAAAAACTAAATACACTGGTCTGAAACCCAATGGGGTAGATTTCTTCTTCCCATCACACCCCTTCTCTCTTCGGCATTTTTGCACCTTGTTGCTAGAGTGATGTTCACCTAGGAAGAAGCCCTCACCTGCTATATGAGCTTCTACCCCATAATCGTGACTCCTCATATGTCTGAGTGTACAGTAGGAACTCTGTCTCACAGTTTTGAGCATCTGCGGAAGGCAAGCCCCATTGCCCCAAATGGCGGCATGCACATCGCACTGCCATTATAGACAACGGGACTTGAGATCCCCCATGGATATGAAGGTCTCACTGTATTTGGGAGAAAGCCATGCTATTGTCACTTCCGTGCTGCTGAAGATACTATAGGAAAAGATCCTAATTTTGTTGACAGTTCAGTTCAAGAAAGATGTGGCAAGACAATAAATCACCATAGGTGCCTATTATCTTCAGGACTTGTTAATTACCTGAGGTGCAATGTTATCAGAGTGTTTTGTTCTTTTATCAAATGCCCTCTGGTTGTTAGGCTGCATACTTTTCTACTGGCAATCCATGGATAATTGATTTCTGTTATTATCGCCTGTATCTTCAAGTGTCATAACTGTGGTTTCAGCCTTTTTTTTTTTTTAATGGCTAAATAAAATATTTTTGGAACAATGCTTTTGATAGCATTCTTGGAGTAAATTATTTCTTGCTTCTGTTTATCATTGTCCTTTACTTTTGGGATCTATTATCTTCAACATAATAGATTTTGATCTTTTAACATGTAAGCTATCTGAACAGGGGCAGCTGTTACTGGGCTGGTGTTGCAATTAAAAAGAGGTGACAATGCTGTATTTGGCCCCGTTATTGAACATTCCTTGAACACTGAATATAGCACATCAGCCAGAAATATAATAGCTTAGTTTTGTTTTCATTAAGAAGCTCATTAAAAATGTAGACACATATACCCTTACATTTACTTAGCACAGTCCAACAAAAAGTTGCATAGTATGATTCTTTTGTTTTTATACCCTGGATCAGATGTAGGTGTTACCTGTACCTCCCTTGTTTTCATAACTTCTGATCATCATGCTGCAACTCCCTGGCATTAATTCACTAGGTCATGACATCTCTGAGGCTTACAACAAGGTTAAATGAGAAACAACTGAAAACCTGCTGATACAAAAATTGTTGTTTTTAAATTATGTTAGCTATTATGTAAAAACACACATAGCATAAAACTGTGTAAAATGATTTTAAAAGATTTAATCATAAAGATAAAAATGCAAGCACGTACCCCATTCAATAACTATTTTGTCCAATCACTTTATCATCAAATGTCTCTTTATATAAAAGGGGTGCCAGTTGACCACAAAAGGGGAGATGATGGGGCAGAGAGGTTAGTGTGGCGTCAAAGTCTTGGAGCAAATCCCAAGGCGGTCCCTTCTCAAGATGAGCTTCTGACAATGGTGGGACCATGATAAAACCCTCCCTGGAGGAACTTAAGACTTGGGCAGGCTAATGTAGGGAGATAAGGTCTTTCAAATAGTTTGAGACGAAGCCTTATAGGGCTTTATAGATCATAACCAGCAGTTTGGATTGTGCTTGGAATTGAACCAGTAGCCAGTGAAACTGTTTCATGATGGGAATTGTGTGTTCCCTGTATCAGTCATTGCCTCTTTTAAGGGCCTTGGAGTTTCCAATCAGATATCAAGAACAGGCCATTGTGGAAATCGTTACCACCACTATTTTCTTAGGTTTGAAGAAAGCAAAGGAAATTGTATGAATGAACTCAAAGGTTGCATTTATGCAGGAAACCTTAAAAAAGGAGCTACGGTAAATCAAAATCCCAAGACAAGAAAAACTATGTCTTACTCTCTGAGTATGTTATACAAATTAAAGAAAATGTACAGAATCCCGTTCATGTGTTGTGTTGTATGCCTTCAAGCTGTTTCTGACTTATGGCGACCCTAAGGTGAACCTATAATGGGTTTTCTTGGCAAGATTTGTTCGGGGGGTGGAAGTTGTTATTGCCTTCCCCCAAGGTTGAGAGCATGTGACTTGTCCAAGGCTGCCCAGTGGGTTTCATGGATGAACGGAAAATCAAATCTTCGTCTCCAGAGTCATAGTCCAACACTCAAGCCATTACATCACACTTCCCCCCTACCCTCCAGCTGGGTTGCATGTAGTCAATGATCATCAGAATGTGCTCGAGATGGCACAAAAGTTATTCATGAGGAAGAACACACAAGCTAGGGATGGCTGCAGCAGTTTGCTTTGCCTAAGCATACTGGGAAGGGCAAGATTCTTCCCTCTCCTGTCCTCTCCTATTGAGTTAATTGAGTGCAAACTAATTTTGCACTTCTGAACTTATTTGCAGCAATTGAAGTAAGACCAGGATAAAGGGGGAAACTGGGAGAAGGAGAGAGAAGCTGCTGAAAAAGCAGGATGACAAGGGATTAATTGGCACTGTCTCTGCCAAAGCAAGACAGTTGGAATGTATGTCCTTTCATTTTGTACCATTTATTCTTCAACCTTTGTCCTTTGTGCCTTTCCTTATGCACAATTCCGTGAATGGGCAAAGTAAGGAGTCTTGTAGGATCCTTGCAACCTTATGGCTGACTCCTTGGAGATCTTATTTAATCTCTTCAGGAGTCTAGCAACCATTGGGACTGCCAGACACATTGCCCCAGGCCACCAGTCAATGGTAGGACAGCAACATCTGATTATTGATATAATTGTTGGGCAATACCTGAGCCTCGACATTTTCAGTTCAGCTTCTGACATTGAGAGCCCAGAATGTGCTGTTCCCAAGCATTTTTTTATCCCATATTTTTCAGATTATGGAAGACTGCAAGCCCAGAGCAGAGGGAAATCAGAATGTTCTGTTCCAGAAGTGCTGGTAAAGCCAAGGAATAAATTTTGTAAATTGGCCACAGCAGGGAAATGCCCTGTGCCACAAAACATGAACAAACATTTCTCAGAATTTCTAACCAGTCAAACCTGAGGCTAACGTTCCTTCTACTTTATTTACAAATGTAGCAAGGAGTTAAGATTCAGAGGATGAACACAAACAGGAGAAAGTTATTGTATAGCCTGTAGCTGTGTATATTAGCCACAGGAACTGAATTGCATGCATATTGCCCGCATTAGCACGCAAAGCTGGGGAATTTGCATTTTCCATCACATCTAACATTTGTTGGACATTAGTCCTCCTGAATTTAAGAACCGATTAAATCAATGAGCCATTCTGTTTCCATTTGTAGGCAACCAGATGTTTCTAGCTGAGTGACAACTCTGAGCCAACAGCTTTGTCCTAGCATAGAGACACTGAACATAGTTAGGATTTTAGAGATCAAAAATAGCTGGGGCTCAGAAGGTAAACATCCTGCTTTATGAGGTGCAAAGACAGAGTCAGTAAGGCAAGGGTCAATGCTGGATCAATAGTGACAGCAAGACTAACAGCTATCTGTAATCCAAATAGAAAGGGAAGCCAGGAGAAGAGCCTGAGAGCTAGGAAAGTTCAGAACTAGAATGAGATCTCTAGCACTCTGTGCCTCAAACTGACAGCTTTTAAGCCTCTGTCTTTAGAGTGACAACCAGAGTAGAGATGCAAAACACTAGCATCACTTGAGGAATGGTGAGCTCTGAAGGACGTCCTCATTAAAAGATCCCTTTGCTTGTGAGGAATATTGATTCCTCAGGCAGATGTTTCTGGGTCTACCATCCAATGGAAGCTACAGCAGGAGAGGGACACATGGCCTTCCAGATGTTGAATGGCAACTCCCAGCATTCCCTACCATTGACTGCACTGACTTGGGCTGCTAGGAGTTGCAGTCCAGTACATGGGAGTGCACATCATTCCCATCCTTGGCCTACAAGGATGACTGGAGAGGGCACCTATGTGTTTAATGGTTGTGTAAAATTCTGTTGGTTGTCACAAAACACAAGGTAACATATGTTGAAAGTCCTTCTTCTACATAACCATTAGAGATACAAGAACTATAGTTTAGTTTTCAGTCTGGCAACCCTGGTGATTGAGAAATTTATTTGCAACTTGAGAAGGTTCCCTTGACAGCTTCCTCAAGAGTCTTTTGATCTGCTCCCATATTATAGAGCAGTCTCTTCCAAACTGTGGTCCTCCAAGTTTTTTGACTTCAGCTCCCAGAAGCCCTAGCCAGTTTAGCCAACAATCAGGAATTCTGGGTGCTGAAGTCCGAAACATCTGGAGGACCACAGGTTGGGAAACACTGCTATAGAAGCTCTACTTTCCTGTTATTCAGCTCAGGAGAGGGATTCCTAGATCTTAATCCAAGTGGATTCCCTGGGGGTGACACTAATTGGGAAGCAATAGAATTGTCATTGGGTACTACTCACTACCCTTATATCTATCTACCTACTCATCAAGTGCCCCAAATGCAGTTCAAGGCAATATTTGCCTACAACTCCTCATGAAATCACAATGGCAGTCACAACTATTGTGGTTATTGTTGCCTATCTATGGAGCGTCAATTCACCAGCTGGAGATTTCTGGGCCAAAACCTAAGTGCCAGAGTGGTTTGAGCATTGGACTGTGACTCTGGAGACCAGGGTTCAAGTCCCTGCCATGGAAACCCAATGAGTGGCCTTGGGCAAGTTACATGCTCTCAGCTTCAGGGGAAGGCAAAGGCGAACCTCCTCTGAACAAATCTTGCCAAGAAAACCGCATGATAGGTTTGCCTTAGGCTTAGGGCAGAGATAGGCAACCTTTCCCCTTTAAGGGCCGAGGGACTTCAGCTCCCAGAAGCCTCAGCCATGTTGGCCAATAGTCCCATGTTGGCCAACAGCTCCTGGGATTCTGGGAGATGAAGTCCCTCAGCCCTTAAAGGGGAAAGGTTGCCTACCCCTGGCTTAGGGTCACCAGAAATGACTTGAAGTCATACATCAACAACAATGGGATGACCCCTTTGTGTTGTCACAGGGTGACCCTGGTGATGGTGGAAGAGTGATGCTACACAGGGAAGCCCCTGGTGATATTGCTAAACATGATGCATGGAGCATCAACCACAGTTATACAGAGAGTGCCATTCAGATAAATCATACCAAGTCTTACAAATGAAGACTACACATAAATACACACCTGCCTTTTAAAAGCAAAACTCTTGCCCTGAGATTCTTCTCCCTTGCCCTGGGGACTGGAGAAAAGGAGCCAGGCCTGAGATCTGGCAACCTTTTCACTTGCGTGTTTCCAGTTTGTGTGTTGCTATTTCCAGTAGACAAGATATAGCAAAATCACTTATGCAACAGCTAGTGGGGCCAGCCAATTCAAGAACTGTTTATGATTCATGATCTGCCTTCAAGTGATTAGTTATTTTGAAACAAATTTACACAGCAGAAACAAAGTGTGGTATGTGAAATGGTGTGGTGAAGCCAAAGCTTGCAAGGGCTGAAGTGCTAGCACTCTCTGATTCATGATGGTGATCATGTCACCTGCAGCCACCAACCTGCTTCCCTTTTTCCTTTGGACAAGGTGACCAGACATCCTGCTTTTCCAGGACATGTCCTACATTTCAGCCTTCTGCCCTGGAGGAATTCCAAAATGTCTTCTATTTTGAGCATGACTGAGAACCATGAATTTATATTAATATGAGTCTTTTTAGCTTTTCTTTGGTAATGCCCCACCTATATTTGTATGGATCAAGGCAAGCTTCCTTGGGGCTATGAGGACTTTCAGGTTGATTTGTCTGTACTTCAGAATTTGCCATTTCATCACTGGGAGTCTCGTTTTCTCTTTTTAAAACATATATTTTTGAAAAGTGTCAGCTAAATCATGGTATTTTCTTTAAAAATATTCCTGGAGCAATTAAAAAGGGTCAATTAAAAGAGCAAAAGAAACCATTTTTAAAAATTAAAATAATAACAACAAAAAGCTAACTGGTCATTAGAAAGAAGGTCTATCTTTCATATATTACTTTTCTTTCCCTGTGTGCATCCTTTCCCTTGAACTCAAAGCAAACGGCCTAATGGAATTAATGCATCATTTATTATTTACTAATTTGTTTAATAGCCTGTCTTTCTGCCCTAGTTTAACTTGTGCTGTTAAAATGGAGTATTAACTCTTAGCCTGACTGATTAAAACTTGGCATTGCTGGTCCAAAACGTCCATGAAAGCGTCTCTGTTAATGAAGCAATTTCAACTTGCAATTCTATGAATAAGCACATGGACCTTGACACCACTTACAAAGAACGGGCAACGTGGTCATTCAGAGAGGAAACACAAGGAATGATGCAAGAGTCCGGGAATGGGTTACGCAAACAATTGTTGTTTGTCTAGTTGCACACAATGTTTGCAAGTGTCGAGCCCTGTCATCTCCAGACTTACAAATGAGAACACATGGAGCAAAGTCTTGGTTATAAATAATAAGGTTTTCTATGGTGCAACCTGGCAGAAAATCATTAGGATTCTTGCCAGTCACCTATATATCTCACTCAACAAGAAGACTTCGAATGGAGCAGGCACTTGGCAGAGCTGCATGGACCAGGATCCAAAAAGCAAACCAGAGCAAGTTACAGTCAGATCAAATCACATTTGATTTGTTCTGAAAACCTCCAGTATTTCACATATCAAAACAGGGCCACTCATATTTTACTTAAAAACAAAAAATAAAATCTCATTATCAAAGGTCTCCTCATAACTTCACTTTGTGCTTCTCTGCCTTGACCTTGACACAGCCTGCTTTGCACTGGCTTCTGAAGCAATTGTGATAGGACATTTATGTTAGCATTAGTTTTTGAAGACTTATGAGAATGAATGCCTAATCTTGCAGTTGATCAGGTTGAATTTATTAGCAGCCCCTCAAATCCACTGAGCAATATTTATTGGCTGGAAAGATACTGTCACATTTGTAACCCCTTCCTGTTCTTAATGGTTGTTAGAAAGGAGTGAAGATGCATCGCTTCAAACTGAGATTTTAAACTATTATCAAGTTTATTGATTATTGTGTTAATCTGAATTATTCTAGTGGTTTTATTAAGTTGTTTTTAATGATGTGGTCAGCTGCCTTAAATGCATGGACTACAAAATGGTGGCGGGGGACAATGGGGGGGGGGTCTTGAGCCCGACACTAGGCTAAGGAGATCAAATTGCTCCAAAATAATTAGGCAAAATTAGACCACCAAAACAGATTCGGGGTCCCTGGCCTTAAGCACTATTTTTCAGTGGAAAAGCAGGATTAAAATGTAATAATATTGTTAAACAAAACAATAAATAAAATGGGTAAAAGATGCAAAACTATCGTACCCTATTTTGAATGTGAAGAGATCTTATAGCACCTTTGAAACTAAATGAAAGCAATAAATTGGCAGCATGAGCTTTCGTAGACTTAAATCTACTTCCTCAGATCTACTAACACGGCTATATCTTTGAATGCTACCCTAATCTGAGTTAGACTTATTATAGCTCAGTATAGCCCCTTTTAGCTGCCTAAATACCCTGAAGGCACGAGATCCTGTCTGATCTTGGAAGCTAAGCAGGGTCAGCCCTGGTTAGTGCATAGGTGGGAGACTGTCAATGAACACAGGTGGTGCTGTAGGCTATATTTCAGAGGAAACTCTCTGAAATTCATGGGGTCACCATAAGTCGACAGGTGACTTGAAGGCACACACACACAGACATAGCTCCTTTTCAGACTAGTGGTGTTCCCCAGTGTCTATGCTGGAGATGCCTGGGACTGGCTAGGCAGAAAGGAACATGTGCTTTTTCACTGGGCTGAGAGGAAGCATTTGAATCTCCAGCTGCTGTTGGACTCCAACTTCAATAAGGCTCAGCCAGTTTGGTCAGGAATGATGACAGCTATAGGCCAAAAACAATGGTGATAGTGGTGGGGGAATGCTGGCTCCCCATCCTTGCATTAATTCAGATTACAGATAATAGGGACCATTCGTTGACAAAGATTCACACCCACAGATCCTTCCCAGGGAAAGGAGAAAGAAAACACATAACTCAGCCAAAAGAAATAAAGATATGACTTCTTCTCCCTCATACAAGTTAACAAATGAACCTTGGCAATCACAAACCATATAAAGGGTCTCAGCTATTTGCTGAAATTTTGCTAATACCAGGACTTGGAGGAAATCTTTGAACCATGGTGGATGTGACTGCAACGAGACAGAGAAAAATTCATGTAACACAAATACATGTAAGTACAAGTACAGCCCAGCTGAAAGTACAACTTGGCATGCTTGGTTCAATAGCATTAATGTTTAATTTGGCTTGGCACATGGAGCCCTGGCTGCTGATACTTAAGACCCTGGCAGAACTCCCGACTGACGTATCAAGAGTGAGAACCGGATGAAGCCTTGCAGGCCTGTAATTAAAATGGGCCATGAGATGGGGAGTACCAAGTTCAACCTTTGCTCCAAAGAAACATTAACTCTGTAGCATCCCAATAGGCAGCTTGGATGGCAATGCCCACTAGCTATGCTGGGTGGGGGGTTCTAGATAAGGAGAAAGCAACATTTCAAGGTCTGTACTTCAGCATATTTCCAGGTGTTTACTTCGTATTCTCTATTCATTTCCCAATATTTCAGTTTGCAGAGATGGATCCACCATGGCTACCTCCCATCATCTTTGTTGGCCCTGGGAATCCTCCAGAGCTGGACCTTGCTGTCAAATAATTCTTTTAAACCTTTGAAAACCCGGATTTTAGGAGCAGAACACAGCAGATAATATAAACTCATATGCAAACATGCATCATGTCTCAGGGAAGAGCATTCTACATAGTAGAAGCCAGCACACAAAATGCTCTGCTCCAAACAACTGCAGAGAGGACCAGAAGAGTCTGTGGCACTACCTGGAGTGCCTCTCCAGATGACCTCAAATACTAAATGGTCTCTAAGGACGAAGGTGATCCCATGTTGTTTAGGGCTTTCTAAATTCACAACAAAACCTTAAACATGGGTGCCTTTCACACTACAAAATAATACTGCTATTATTCCACTTAAACTGCCATGATTTCATCCTATGGAATCATTGGGTTTGTAGTTTAGTGAGACAATAGAGAGCAATCTGGTTGAGAATTGCAAGTATCCCTGCCTAAATGGCCAATCCCAGGATTGCATGGGAATACTACTACTAATAATAATAATAATAAATTTTAGTTCTTTCCACTTCTCCTCAATGCTATAGGTGGGGAACAACATGTTAAAATACCAAACACAATTAAAAAAGAAAACACCTCAAACCAAAAAATACCATACTTGCCTTAGGAAGCACCTTGATTCCTATTGGGAGGCTTTACGTGCAGCGCAGGAATCCTGTTCTGCACATATTGCATCTGCAGAGTCTCGCCCGGCAGAGCTGTTTAGGGTGGTGGGGGAGCTGACGAAGGTTTCACCTCTGCCAAATCCCCTACTCAACCCAAAGACAGCCTGCTGTGAGGCGTTTAACACCCACTCTGCAGATAAAATCTCTCGGATAAGAGCCGACTTGGACACCAGTGTTTTGGCAGAATCCGTAGACGAGGTATCCAGCAACTCCGCTGATGGTAATTTACTGGATCAATTTCAATCTGTGAGTACCGATGACATGGACAAGCTCCTTCGAAGAGTGAGGAAGACGACTTGTCCTCTCAACCCATGTCCCTCTTGGCTGGTCACCCAGGGGGGGGGATGCGTTGAGAGTATTCCTTCAGGATACAACATCAATGCGTCCTTTAGGGAGGGTTTTGTACCATCTTGTTTGAAGGAGGCGGCGGTTAGGCCACTCCTGAAAAAACCTTCCCTGGACCCCCTGGATAGAAACAACTACAGGCCAGTCTCCTTGCTCCCATTTTTGAGCAAGGTGATCGAGAGGGCAGTTGCTTCCCAACTCCAAGCAGTCTTGGATGAAACCGATTATCTTGATCCATTTCAAACCAGCTTCAGGACAGGATATGGAGTTGAGACGGCCATGGTTGCTCTGACCGATGACCTCCGCCTGGGCATCGACAGGGGTAGTGTGACCCTGCTGGTGCTCTTGGATCTCTCAGGGGCCTTCGATACAATAGATCATGCCATCCTCTTGGATCGCCTGAGAGAGTTAGGAACTGGAGGCACTGCTCTGCAGTGGTTCCGTTCCTTCCTCTCGGGCAGATCCCAGAGGGTGAGGCTCGGGGACAGTTGCTCATCCAAAATAGAGCTTAATGGTGTCATCCCTCAGGGCGCCATCATGTCCCTGATGCTATTTAATATCTATATGAAGCCGCTGGGAGAGATCATCCGGAGGCATGGAGCGCGGTGTCATCAGTACGCTGACGACACCCAGATATATTTCTCCATGACAAGATCATTGGTTCAGATTTCAGATGGCGTCTCTCCTCTCAATGACTGTCTTAAGAGTGGTAATGGATTGGATGAGGAAAAACAGATTGAAGTTAAATCCAGACAAAACGGAGGTACTGACAGTAACAGGCCCGAAACCAGATTTGGGAATACAGTCTCCGGTCCTGGATGGAGTCACACTCTCCTCCAAAGACTGTGTTTGCAGTCTGGGGGTACTCTTAGATCCGTCGCTTCACATGACTTGTCAGGTGAATGCGGCGGTCAGGAGTGCCTGTTATCAACTTCGGCTGATATGCCAGCTGTACCCTTATCTGGATATGAGGGATCTGGAAACTGTTATACACGCTTTGGTAACCTCACATCTGGATTACTGCAATGCACTCTACATGGGGCTACCCTTGTGCCTAACCCGGAAACTGCAACTGGTGCAAAACATGGCAGCCAGGCTAATTACCGGAACATCAAGGAGGGAGCACATAACACCAGTGCTTAAATCCCTCCACTGGCTGCCAATTAGTTTCCGGGCACAGTACAAGGTGTTGGTTTTAACCTTTAAAGCCCTACATGGCTTGGGTCCATCTTATCTCAGGGATCGCCTCTTCCCGTACAATCCCCCTGCGCACTTCGGTCCTCTGGGAGGAATCTGTTGAAGCCTATGAAGACTAGGCTGGTGCAGACCTCCCAGAGGGCCTTCTCTGCGACCGCTCCCAGACTATGGAATGGCCTGCCTGATGAGATCCGTCTTATTAGTACCCTTGCTGCTTTTAAGAAAGCAGTAAAGACGGATCTCTTCCGGCAGGCTTTCCCGGAATAATCCCCCGGCTCTAGTGGAGGTTACCTTATGCCCCTTAACCTCCCATAGTACACGGACATGTCCAAGTTGTGTAATTTGTTTTTATTTGTTTTTGTTTTTATTATGTTTTTAAAAATCGTTTTAATTCTGCTATTAAAGTTTAATTTAGTTTTAAGGGGTGGGAGGATTAGGGTGTGGGATATAGGAATTTTACATTGTCTCTTGTTTTTAAATTATGCTGTACGCTGCCCTGATTGCTAAGCAGAGCGGCGGCTTAGATATAAAACTTATTATTATTATTATTATTATTATTATTATTCTATAAAACCCTTAAAATAAACTAATAGAAATACATTATTTAGACTACGGTATACCAATTAAAAAATCATGACCATATTATTTTGACAGGTACAAAAAGTAACTGTGTGGTACCAGTTGGGGTGACTGCCTACGTGCTGGATCCCATTCACATTACATGGTTATAGCACTATTATTCTACTTTAACTACCATGGTTCTGTTCCATGTAGAGTTATGAAAGCTGCAACCACACTGCAGAAATAATTCAGTTTGGCACCACTATAACTGCCATGACTCAATGCTATGGAATTCTGGGATTGTAGGTTGTTGTGGCACCAGAGCTATATCATAGAGAAGGCTAAATGTCTCACAAAACTACAGTTCCCAGAATTCCACAGCACTGAGTCATGGCAGTAAAAGTGGTGTCAAACTGGATTATTTCTTCAGTGCAGATGCAGCCAAGATCTCAGAACCTGACCCAGAGTCTCCAGTTTGACTGGGGAGGCCTGCTGGAAGAGATGTGTCGCTAATGTTGTTTTAAATGTTGTCAGTATTTTCAGCTGTCACATATTATCCAGCAGGTCATTCCATAATCTGGAATGAAGCAGATGAAAAATCCTCTGGGAAGTCTTTGCTGGTCTAATCCTGGCTGGTTAGAGCAAAATTTTCCCCGAGGACCTGAGTGTATGGTGCAGATTGTATGGGAGGAGGCGATTTTATAGATAACCTGGATCCAAACCATGTAGGACTTTAAAGGTAAAAACCAATGCTTTATACTTTGCCTGGAAACTAATTGGCAGCCAGCGGAATAATTTTAAGATTAGCATTGCCAGTTCGGGATCATCCCAGGCTCTGAAGTTTCCCTGCCAAAACCTGAGACCTAGGGACAACCCCTGGGTGATGTTATGAAGCATTACGCATTAAGTACCAAACACAGTTGTTCAGTTTGTAATTAAAATATGTGAACACAGAGAACATATTGTCCTCTTTGGAAATTAAGACAGAAACCTGGACTAAAGGGGCTGTTCCCCGATCAAGGTGAAATTAGGGGATTATTCCTTTTCTCTTACTTAGGGAGACATGATAAAGAATGTTAAATCCAGCCTACTGGAGACAGAAGATGGATGCAGAGCAGAGATGAAGGTATTACATGGTATTACAAGGACTAGGAAGGAGTACATATATAGACCTCCTGGAGTGGCTTCTGCTTGCATTGAGATTCTCTCCAAACCAACTGAATCACAACAGAAAAAACATCTGCTATATAAATTGTATGCCTGTGACTCCAAGATCATCACTTTTCTTCTCCTCTATGATTTTTACTCTTTTGCCTGATGAAGAAGCAAGTGGAGCCTTGGAAGCTTACATGATGTGCTTTGTGCATTCTGCATACCACTAAAGTCATTTCTCTTTTGTGGATTTTGGATTTTGTTTAGTTCTCATGGAGAATCCTTGCTAATTGCTGCAACCAATAAAATAAGTGTTGCGCCTTGTAGCAAGTTGCTGCTCTCCTGTATGTAGGATATTTGCACACAGGGCTTTCCTCTCACCTGGATCTAAGCACCCCAAAACTGAATTTGCACTCTTTTCTCCCAGATGGAGATGATTCAGAGAAACTGGGTCAGGGCCTTGGAGAACAGTAGTTTACAAATGTAACAAAAAATAAGTTCTGGGGGAAAAACACTGAAAAATATACACATTAGTCTATAAAATATGTAGTACTGAATCTGAATGTAAAATACCTGATGGTTAGCAGCTCTGCAAAATACTTGGAAAAGAAACTACAGCAAGTCCTTGGTTTGGTTCCAGGATCCCCCGTGAATACCAAAATCCGTGGTTGCTCAAGTCCTATTAAATACAGTGGCATATAGTAAAGTGATGTCCCTTATACGAAACAGAAAAATCAAGGTTTGCTTTTTGGAATTTATATATTATATATATTGAATATTTTCAAGCCGTGGATGCTTGAATCTATGGATAAAGAATGGGAAGACCAACAGTACATTATCACAATCAGAGAATTGGCTCACATAATGCAAGCCCTCCTTTTTGGAGATGCACCCACCTCTGTTTCTTGTTCACAACCATCTGAGTTTGAGGGTGCATCTACACAGGCCAAATAAAATAGTCTACCTTTAGTGCCTCAAGAAACTACCATTCTCAGAATTCCATAGCATTGAGCCAGGGCAGTTAAAGTGGTGTCAAACCAGATTATTTCTGCAGTACGGATGCAACCTAATTTTTCTGTATGGGAATGCCATTTGTTAGCATATGTGATTTTTCATAAAATTTTGGACACATGTGGAGTTCCCTCATGACCCCAGACTGACCTCTGAGGGATGTCAGCCATAATCCTCTAGATGGCAAGTCATGTAGGAACTGTGAGATCTGCCCAGAACAGCTAGAAAATTCCCTACCAGACAGGTTTGGGAGTTGCCAAAAGGGAAAAGCCATTATACTGGAAAAGACACATAATAGTGCTTGTTTGTCTTGAGTCTCACACTTGAAGGGGCAGTGATCAGATTTGACTGCACATTTTTCTCTAGCCCCCCTTCCTTGATAGTTTCGAAACCAAATGCATTGTTTAGACTATGCTCACACTTAGGTTAACAAAGCTAAGACTATCAACTCCTTTGTTCATACTCAGGCTAAGCCATTAAGCTTATAGCCAGAAGGCAGAAATTCCCTATAAGAACCCTTGGATTTCTAGGCTCCATGTGCTATCTTGAGAGTGCATGCTGACTCCATGTCGGTCTGTACTCTGATCATAGCTCCCTCGGCCATCCTGTCCCCCCATTTTGGCGGCCGTGCATCATCATCATCATTATCATCAACATCCACAGTGGATCCCAGAGAAGCCTTCGGAAGTGGGT
The DNA here is from genome assembly GCA_026167975.1 of Phrynosoma blainvillii. Lineage (NCBI taxonomy): Eukaryota > Metazoa > Chordata > Lepidosauria > Squamata > Phrynosomatidae > Phrynosoma > Phrynosoma blainvillii. The sequence goes on along the minus strand of JANUYF010000002.1, from coordinate 154,129,985 downwards.
AACTCAGTCTGGTCTCTCTCAAGCTATTCCCGCTCTCACCCCCTTTATTCCTAAGTGTGCAGTGTGTGAGTGACCTACTCATGTGTGTGGTTTTCCCTTATAAATAATAAATATTTGGACTTTAATTGGAGAAGTCTGCCTCAGCGTCATCCATTGCGGGATATCTTAGTCCTCTAGTATACATAACGGTACACGGTCCCGTGGGGTGTTGTTAGGGCCCCACTCTTGCATATTTTGAGCTAATTATAAATTCCCCTCATTAGATCCTTCCTAACATGTTTTTATGACACACTCTGTCTCTTGAGAGGACCCTTCAAATTAGTCAGAGTGCTCAAAAGTCACCTGCTTTTCTGGATTGTGGAAGAGACATAATAGAGATGGCTTGGTTCTCTTTTTTATACTTCTCATATTTAATTCTAAAGTCCGCAACTAATTTTTAACAGGCATTGTTAAAAATTAGTTGCTACTACCACAAATTATGCATTGTATTTTGAACTGGGCAATGAATGAATGGTTAGCAAAACATACTCTGCCTCATGAACTCATTCCCACTGAAATAGTAAGATGCCCTGGGAAACTGTGAGATGAGTACAAATGTCTCACCAGTTGCCCTCTCCAAAGTCTAGTGAACTTGTGAAAGGATATGGTGAACTAGTGTAGTAAACTAATGAAAGCACCCCACCTGCAATTTAAGAAGATAGCTAGGAAGAGTTACTATTGGGGGGCTACAACTCTCAGTTTTGCCTAGTGCTCACATGTCCAATGGGGATTCTGGGATTTGTTATCTAAGCATATGACATTTCCAAGGTCTTTTTAAAAAGCAAAATTTGGAACATTCTTATCTCTGAGAGGCGATAGTCACAGCAGCAGGCTTCTCAAAGACCTCTGGTCAGTCTCTGAGGGAAAACAGGATGTTGGATTAAGAAATATTTGGTTGACTTTTCCAGGGTTCTTTTTGTGGTCTTAAATGCATTAAATATGCAACATAGAGACAGTGATAAGAACATGGCATGGAAAATATAGCAATCCTATAATGCCATGTCATTTAATGACAGTATGGCATGTACATGAGAGCCAGAATGATGTAGTGGTTTGAGCATTGGGCTAGGATTCTGGAGACCAGAGTTCAATTCCTGCTTGGACATGAAACCCACACACACCCCATATATATATATATATATATATATATATATATATATATATATATGCTATGTAGCAAACGCTGTATGTCTGCAAGCTAAGCCAAACATAATCGAGATCCATGGGTAAGTCACATGCTCTCAACCACAAGGGAAAGCAATGGCAAACCTCCTCTGAACAAATCTTGCCAAAAAAACCCCCATAGTAAGTAAGTAAGACAGAAACAACTTGAACGCATACAGCATGCGTGCATGGCATGTTCATTGGCAAATATGCATATACGGGGTGTGTGTGTGCACACGAATATATATAATTTCTTCTTCGTGGTCTCTGCGAATCACACAAATGGGTTTTGTCTGCGCATGCGCAGCTAGCTCGGAACCTTCTGGAATCACTAGGCAGAAGTTGGATTGCAACTTTTTGGCGGTAGCTCCGCCCTCCTCTATATAGGCTCCGCGTTCCCGCTCGCTCCTCAGTTCCTTTCATCCGCCGCCTTTGCAGCTTGCAAGGAACCTCGTCACTAGTGCAGTTACTCGCTAACGGCTTTTGACCAAAATTTCTTCTAAATTCTGGATTGCAACTACTGGATTCTGACCTTGGACTGTTCTAACGACTATGACTTTGGATTATCTACGAAACACTTGACGCTTAATTGCTTCTGACCGGACTGCTCAGACCTCGTGTTTGCCTCATCCTCCTAACTACGACACCATGGCCTCCTTCAAACACTGCGTGTCTTGCAACTCTAAGTTGCTGACCTCTGACCATCACGACGAGTGCATTTTCTGCCTGGGAGAATCCCATAATCCTACCTCCCGCAAAATGTGCAGGAAAATGACACCACAGGCCTTGAAGAACCGAATGGTGAAACTCAAGGTGGCCCTCTGGGAGAAGGCCTTACAAGCCGACTCCCCAGCTTCTGCTTTGGCTTCCGTGGCCATAAGGAAACCTTCCTCGGACCCCCCTCACCGGGGCAGATCCAGGGAGAGATCCAAGAAGTCTTCTAAAACCTCGGATAGCGTGAGTCCTACGGGCGTGGAGAGGGGTTGAAAAATGTTCTTCCAAACGCAAACATTTGGAGACTATCGATGAGGCCCCCTCGTCCTCCAAGAAAAAAGCCCGTTCGTTGTCTCCCCGGCATTCGACCGATGAGGAGCAACGCGAGACTTCTCGGAGCAAATCATGGTCTGGAGAAACCCGTGCGACTCCGATTTCACGCTCCACGCCTCCTGCGGTAGCCCTATCCGTTCCGGGCCTGACGGCCCTATCGGGTTCGAAACCATCCTCCCCGATGGTGTGCCTCGACACCGAGTTCGACCAAGGAGCTCAACCTCCATTTCCTTCTCCACACGCGGCTCCACCGCCCGCCGTGTCTCCATCCTCGGCCCATAGCATTGGGCTTGAACCTGACCCGACATCTCCGCCGGCCTCGGTCCAGATGCGACAACAAGGCCTTGCTTTTCCACCCTCGGATTCGTGGCTCTCCAGATTTCCACAGCTGGTCTACAATGAGGCCTGAAACACCTACATGCTTCCGGTTCAACCTGAACACTTACTTCTCTTGGGAGATCAGAGATGACAATTTCCATCCTATCCTGCTACTCAGCAGCCCCTATCCGTTCCATCCCAGAGACCTCCTTCCAGTCCTGCTATACAGCAGCCCCTTCCATCCCCGGTCCCGTCGTCTCATCATCTTCCACCAGGGCAACAACCATCTTCTCTACGTCGTTCATCTCCGTCTCCGTCTCCCGGTCCGTCAGGGCATCACCTCTCCTGTGACTCCCACCGTCACTCCTTGCCTCGACACCGACATCATTGTTCATCACACTCCAAGGGCCGTTCCTCTTCGGCCACCTCGTCTCCAGCTAGAAGCCAACGTTCAGCTAGAAACCAACGTAGAAGTGGTGAGCTTAAAAACCCATGCCACCCTTCTTCTCCTGGCTCGACTCCATCATGCCGTTCCCCTTCACCGGGTTCTCCTTCTGATTCCGGCTCCGAGCTTGATTGGTCTCCTTCACATTCCAAACCTCCTCTAAATACACAGTCCTCATCTCCTTCAGACGATGTTCGGGCCTTCACTGACCAAATCCTCCGGATGGCCCGTGCCTTCGAATTTACTGTTCCTGACCCCGATGACAACGAGCCCTCCAATCAACTAGAAAAGAGAGCTCGAAGTAGGCTAATCGAAAGACCAGCCATCCCTTACATGCCTTCACTGGCCAAAATTCTTACCAGATCCTGGGAAGTTCCTACTTCTGCTTCTCATATCTCAAAGCGGATGGACAATCTATACCGCATTGCAGATCCAAAACCGGTCTGGATGGTGGACCACCCTCCCCAAAACTCTGACATAGTTGAGGGAGCTCAACACATTTCCACCTCGAAGTCATCCTCCTCTCCTGCTGATAAGGAAGGAAAGAAAATTGACTTTCTAGCCAAAAAATCCTATTCTCACTCTGTGCTTGCCCTTAAAGTAGCAAATTATGTTGGTTGTCTTGGGGCATACACCCACCATCTCATGGAAAAACTCGCACCAATCCTAGAAGAACTTCCTGATGAACATAAGCCTTACGCCTTGGCTCTCCAGCAGGAAACTCACGCAGTGGGCACGCAACAGATTGTTACGGCCCGCAACCTCACTGAATGTGCCTCCAAAACTCTGCTCAACGCCATTTTGCTCCGCAGACACGCTTGGTTGCGAGCGGCTGATCTGACAACAAGCCAAATCTACCATCGAGGACCTTCCATTTGACCAGTCCGGTCTTTTTCATAAAGACACGGACGAGAAACTCAATAAAAAGTATAAGATGAAGACCGCTGCTCGCAAGCATGCTGTCCAACCATCTTCCAATCCCTTCCGCAGAAGGTTCGGGTACTACCAATCAAGACCGTGGTACCCAACCTCTCAGCGTCAACCCCAGCAGGACCCTGCACGTGGACAAGATCAGTCACACCGCAGGCAACCTCCACGCTTCCCCTCCTCTGGCCGACATCAGCAACCACCGAGACAGGCCTACAGGAGAAAATCCTTCGAATCTAAAAGGAAGCTCTGATATGTTGCCGCGCACTCCGTCGACGCATATGACAACTGCCTAAGGCCCTTTCTCAACACCTGGGCCACCATCACTTCCGATTCGTGGGTCCTTGACATTGTCAGCAGGGGTTATACCCTCGAATTCGAAGAGCTCCCTCCAACTGGAGCTATTGTTGTCACACACCCCTCTGACACCTTACTCGACGAAGTGCGCGCCTTGAAAGATAAAGGAGCGATCGAACCCGTCTCCAGTTCTGAGGCTCGATTCTGCTTCTTCTCCTGTTACTTTATTGTGCCAAAGAAGGACTCTGGCCTTAGACCCATCCTTGACTTAAGGGCATTGAATGATTTCATCGAATACAGATGTTTTCGCATGACAACTCTCTTTTCTATTTTGCCTCTCTTGCAGAAAGACTACTGGTTCGCCACCATCGATCTCAAGGATGCTTATTTTCACATAAGCATTCAACAGGAACATCAGAGATTCTTGGCCTTCACTATAGGCACCGACTTCTATCGATACAGGGTGCTCTCCTTCGGTCTTTCCTCGGCACCGAGAGTCTTCACCAAGTGCATGGCCCCAGTCGCCACGTTTCTTCATCGTGAAGGGGTCACAGTCTTCCCCTATCTCGACGACTGGCTCCTCACAGCTCCGACCCAGGAAAAGCTCCTCATCGACATCCGTTTCACCCTCAGTCTGCTCGATGCACTCGGGCTCAAGGTCAATCTCGAGAAATCTTGTCTTCTTCCCGCACAGACTGTGAGATTCATCGGAGCGACCCTCGACTCCAATCTACAAAAAGCCTTCCTTCCGGAAGACAGATTCACAGCTCTCACGGCCTCCATCACGACCTGCCTCAACCACACCAGAGTTCAGGCTCATCTCATCCAGACCCTACTAGGCCACCTAGCCTCGACAATTTTTGTGACACCATGGGCGAGACTTCGTCTTCGACCCATTCAGTCTTGGTTCCTGTCCTCGTTCGATGCCACCTTCGACTCCCCATCCAAGTGGCTCACCATTCCACCCCGAGTGAAGACATCTCTTCAGTGGTGGCTCCATCCTGACAATGTCTGCTCTGGGATGCCATTCCTCCCTCCTCAACCAGAGGTGACTCTCACCACGGACACGTCGGAGGAAGGTTGGGGAGCACACTCCAAAGGACTAACAGTAAAGGGCTCATGGTCCACTCGCGAACGACGACTACACATCAACGCCTTAGAGATGCTTGCTGTGGAAAAAGCGCTCAAGGCCTTCCAACTTCATCTATCCAACAAAGTCATCCTCCTCATGACAGACAACACTACCGTCATGTATTACCTGAACAAGCAAGGTGGAACCAAGTCCAGGACCTTGCTCAACATCACACTCCGCATTTGGGACTAATGTATAGATCACGGCATCCTTCTCCAATCCATCCACCTTCCCGGACAGGAGAACGAACTGGCCGACAGCCTCAGTCGCTCATCCAACCCATCTCACAAGTGGCGTCTCCACCCCGAGACGGTCTCTCACCTATTTTCCCTCTGGGGGACCAGAGACATCGACTTGTTCACCTCGGAAAGCAACATTCACTGCAGGGAATTCTGCTCCAGGACAATGACCCCGTCTTCTCTAGGCGATGCCTTCCAATTCGTGTGGTACGCAAGGAAGTTCTACGCATTTCCTCCGTTTCCACTCATAACCAGAGTGCTCGCCAAGATGTGGACCGAGAACTCAGATGCCATCTTGATCACTCCGTGGTGGCCGAGACAACCTTAGTTCGCTCCACTCCTTCACCTATCCCGGAACACCTACCTCCGGCTTCGACACCGACCAGACCTCCTTACGATGTATGAAGGGAGAGTCCGCCACCCAGATCTGGACACTCTACCTCTTGTGGCTTGGAGACTTCAGCCTTAGACTCACTCTCCCCCCGTCTCCAGACAGTGATCAAAGCAGCTCAAAAAAACTTCAACCAGAAGGTCTTATTCCTATAAGTGGAACAAGTTCAAGGACTTCTTTCTAGCCAAAGGACTGTCTCCATCCCGTGTCTCGGTACCGACAGTACTCGAGTTCCTTCTTTCCCTCTCCGAGTCAGGACTTTGCCTTACCTCTATTAAATGCTACCTCTCGGCTATCTGCTCCCATTACCAACTAGAGGGCAGACCATCCTTCTCTGATCCATTGGTCAAGAGATTTCCTAAGGGACTGAATAACCTATGACCACCATCTTTGGTACCGACGCCAGCTTGGAGTCTCGATGTCGTCTTGTCCTACCTCTCTACGAAACCCTTCGAGCCCATGGCTACCATCGACATAAGGCTCTTAACATGGAAAACTGCCTTCCTTGTAGCCTTGACTTCGGCTCATCGGGCTGGAGAACTATGCGCTCTCCGGATGGACCAGCCTTACCTTCGATTTCATAAGGACAAGGTGGTCCTCTGTACCGACATCACCTTCCTACCGAAAGTGGTGCCGGCCTTTCACATCAACCAGGACATCGTGCTACCCACCCTGGCCCCAAACCCGACCACTGAGGTCGAGCAAAGACTGCATACACTGGACGTTCGCAGGGCTTTGTCTTTTTACCTTGACCGCACCTCGGTTTCGAGGCGTTCAGAGAGACTCTTTGTTTGCTACTCTGAACACAAGAAAGGACTCCCAGTCACTCCACAAAGACTATCCAAGTAGGTGACTTCTACAATCCACTTATGCTATGAACTAGCAGGCAAGGCCCGCTGGGCCGGGTGCGCGCACACTCCACAAGGGCGGTAGCTTCATCGTCTGCTTTCCTATTTGGCATCCCCTTGGAGGATGTATGCAAAGCGGCCGTCTGGTCCCAACCAATGACTTTTCTCAAACACTACAGGTTGGACATGCGAGCCAGACAGGAAGCCGCGTTTGGGAAAGCAGTACTATTATCTGGACTTCATTAATGTTTGCATTGTTCTATTATGCTCTTTTGATTGACCATTTATTGATGCTCATCTATATTGCACATGCTTGCATGATACTGCATTTTATATTTCTGCTGAATTACTACTCAGTTATCTTATTGATTCACCATCCATCGATGTTGATTTATATTGCACATAGTTACATGATACTGTGCTCTTCTAATCCTTTTGGATTCATGATTACCCAATACGGTTATTTCTTGATTGCCTATAAGTTTATGCAATAGTTTTTGTCATTACATTGCATTCCTGATTACTTGTTGCTGGGTTATGTTCAGTTCCTGACATACTTGAATCCTATCCTTCCAAAGTTCAGGTCACTCGTTGACTATGTTGTGCCAATAAAACTTCTGTTTGCACTTTAACATTGTGTCAGGACACTCCCTCCTCCAGGGACTTTAGCTTGCTAGTCTGAATAACCCATTTGTGTGATTCGCAGAGACCACGAAGAAGAAGGACAGGTTGCACCCCTGTAACAGTATTTCTTCGAGTGGTCATCTGCGAATTCATACAAATCCCGCCCTACCTCCCCTCTGTCGTGTCCTGCTCTAGTGTTAACCTTGCTGTCGCTTCTTAGCGGCGTACTTGGAACTGAGGAGCGAGCGGGAACGCGGAGCCTATATAGAGGAGGGCGGAGCTACCGCCAAAAAGTTGCAATCCAACTTCTGCCTAGTGATTCCAGAAGGTTCCGAGCTAGCTGCGCATGCGCAGACAAAACCCATTTGCGTGAATTCGCAGATGACCACTCGAAGAAATACTGTTACAGGTGTGCAACCTGTCCATATATAATCCTCCCTTATTAGCATCATGGCTGACATGGAAATGCAAGTTTCCAAACCAAATAATGCAAGCTCATATTGCAAAAGAAATTCAAGACCCAGAGACTGCACTAATAGATGATGATGATGATGATGATGATGATGATGATGATGATGATGATGATTTTAAGGCTTGGGTGTTCTATAGAACTGATGGTAAGATTTCACACTCCTGTGGAAAATTTCAAAATTCAACAAGTTGGTAAGTGTTCAGAAAATACTGTGAACACTCTAACAGAATGAAGTAGCCACTTTCTCTGCTAAATGAATGTACATAATGCAGATAATGCCAAATAGCACAATTACTCTTATTTAGCATTTTGTTTTCTTTTGAACAGAATTTATTAGCGTTCAGTGAGTAATAGGTAGACACAAGGGAGATTATCCCATCGCTGAAATAACCCAGTTTACCTCTTCCGAACTGAAGCCTAATTCGGAAGGCAGCCGGGTCCTATCACAAGGATTTTGCCACCAAAGCTGCCGGGCAAGTCCAGCCCAGCTGCAAACTGGATCCCCAGCATGCTTCGGCAGCCTTATTTTGAAACTGGGAGCTTTCCGACTTGAAAAAATTGCTGCCAAAGCATGCCATGGACCCAGGCTGCAGCCAGGCTGGACTCGCCCAGCAGCTTCGGCGGCAAAATCCTTGTGACAGGACTTGGCTGCCTCCCAAATTAGGCTTCAATTCGGAAGAGATAAGACGGGTTATTTCAGTGGTGGGATAATCTCCAAGGAGTGATGGAGGGCACAAAAATCCCTCTCTCTCACACACACACACACCACTGGAAATCTTATTTCACCATCCTGCTGTCATTTGATGGCATGGCTCAAACACTAGCAACTATTTTATTTGGCCTGTGTAGATGCACCCTCAAGCTCAGAGGTAGGTGCATCTCCAAAAAGGAGGGCTTGCATTATGTGAGCCACTTCTCTGATTGGAGAGGGCAACTGGTGAGACATTTGTACTCATCACACAGTTTCCCAGTGCATCTTACTGTTTCAGTGGGAATGAGTCCATGACATGCCTTCCAGGATATAGTCAGTGGCATCCCCATGCTTGGTGTCAATTGGTGCAGGGGAACAATGGTGGCCAAAAAGGTGTGCTTGGCCTTCTCCTTTGCCACCGCAGCAAAGCTACATTGGGAGCGGGGCCCGACTGAGTGTCTCCCCTCTTCTAAAGTGTCACTCGGTGCCGGCTGAACTCCCAGCACCCCCTTAGTGACGCCACTGGATGTGGTTTCCACCAGCTCCAGACAAAACAGCCAATGATCAGGGATTGTGGACAGATGTAACTGCTTTTTCATAACTTACAACTTCACTTTGATGTCATGTAGCAGATCTCCTTCTTCTCCCCTTTCCTTCTCATGCAAGCCGAATGTTGCTTTCTGAGGCACGAACAAGACAGTGTCCCTCCTGCCCATCCAGCCCTTTCTGTTCCATGTTTAGAAACTGGTTCAGTTCACTGGTCAGCACTGGTGACACAACACTTTTATTTGCAAGAGAAGCAGTGGAATGGAGCCTTGATCCACAATATGTTCCCAATCTAGACAGGCGCCCCACCTGGCTGCTCTTCTTTGCAAGCCAAAGTGGCCAACTGAACTAATTTTTAAAACATGGGAATAAGTGAACACACATTTTGGCCCTAAGATCATAAACAAAATGGAATGCTTTAATATGCAAAGAATGATGTATTAAATTTTGGAAGTGGTAAGTTGCCTTGGCATACCATGTTTGTCTGAAATGCAATATAAGAACTTCCTAACAGTAAGAGCTGTTTGACAGTGAAATGCATGGCCTCAAAGAGTGATGGAGCCTCCTTCTTTGGAGGTTTTAAAACAGAGGCTGGGTGGCCATCTGTCGGGGGTGCTTTGATTGTGTATTCCTGCATGGCAGGGAGGTCTAACTCTATGGTTCTGTTGTTATTGTTGTGTGCCTTCAAGTCGTTTCCAGCTTATGTCGACCCTATCATGGAGTTTTCTTGGCAAGTTTCTTCAGAGGGGGGTTGCCATTGCCATCCTCTGAGGCTGAGAGTGTGTGACTTGCCCAAGGTCACCCAGTGGGTTTACATGGATTTGAACCCTGGTCTCCAGAATCATAGTCCAAGCTCAAACCACTATACTAAAAATCAATAATTAACCTCAGAATCTGGGAACATGGGAGGTGAGTTATCTGGGACAATGTTAAGCTGCTGCAGATCAAATATAGGGAAGGCACATTAAAATAAAGCTGGCCAATGATTCTGGGGCAGTTTCATTAATATTTATGAAAAATGCACTTGGAAAGAGCCATGAATCTTGAATCTGGTTGTTTATAAAATAACAAAGGCAAACAGGAAACATATTAAGATGTTATTGTTTACACTGTTAGACTATGAATTCTCCTTTCTGTCATGCCATTCATTAAGCCAAGCTTTCTTTCCAAATACCTATTATTTCTTCTATACTTCCAGGGTGGCCAGATGTCCTAACCGCAAAGGAAGACAGGGCACCGCAAAATGTAGGACATTCAAGAAAAATGTAGGGCATTACCAAATAAAAGCTAAAAGCACTCATATAAGTCCAAGTTCAAAAAAAAGAAAAGAAAAGAAAAGAAAATCCTCCTAGACTAGACTAGAAGGTTGAAATGAAGGACATGACTTGGAAAAGGAGGATGTATGGTCACTCTGTATACACCAGCCCTTTTCTCCAGAACTAACATTAATTATTTACTAAAGTCTTAATCAAAAACCCACATTACACAATTTCTGGTGGCTAGAATCCTGTTTGTGGCACACCCCAATGTGAATCAGAGTTACATGTGCATATGGTAGGATTTTTGTGGGTTTTTTTACATTGCACAATCAGTTACTGAATAGTTCATTAGACATTGTGCAACCACATTCTCAGCAGCTGTACTTGTATTTATTCATGGACTCTTTGGGCAACAATATTATTGGTAAAAATAATAATAATCCCTGTTGTGCTGAGCTGTACTGATGATTGTTTTAAACATTTTATTTGCAAACAGGAATCTAAAGTTGCAGGGGGGTTTTTTGTTTCAAGTACTTTAATTAATAATATAATTAGGTTAGCATGTCATTCTGATAAAGTATACAAATATGGGAACTGTATGTCCACTAGGACTGGGGATGATGGTCAATGGCAACCCTGTGGGGTTCTTGTGACCTCCAAAACTGTTTTTGTGACCTGATCCTGTGGTTGCAATTCTGCCACATTGAGGAGATGTGTTTCCCAAAATGTCAGGGTCACTGGAGGGCATCAACAACTGATATACAATGGGGAAAATTTTATTAGCTCAATTGAATGTGACTAGAGGGTTCAGGCAACTTAACGCAGGGCTCAAGCCTGTGTATACTGGCTTGATACAACAAAACTCTAGAGTGCAGGGTTCAACTTAGGTTTATTTATTAATCACAATGAAGTCACCATTCATGCAAAGACACTCTCTCTTATGCACACATCCAAGAACTAACAATATAAAAGGTGGTGGCAGACAGTGAGTTTGAGGGGGTGCAGAGGGCAATACTATACCAATTCCAGAATTGGGGCAGGAGACACCAAGAGGTGAAGTATGGTTCAGCAAACTGCCTGGGGATCATGGCATGGCCAGCAAGCTGAGGAATCAAGAAATATGCAGACAAAAAGGGATAATTTGATCTCATGCAAGATTAAATTGGGGCTGCCCAAGCAAGTGTATTTCTAGTGTAAATCCTATCCTGGGGCAGAATTCAGGATTAGAATGGATTTTCCATAAGAGAAGAATAGGGAGGGACGTTGGAAATGGTCATGCAATCAGTGCAGATGTCTCTAGATAAATGAATATCACTCCCAGGGAAGGTAGTCTTGGCTTTCTGTTTACTTGCAAACATGAGGTTCATCACCCTCAATTGCTCTAATCCAGTGGTCCCCAAATGTTGGTCCTCCACGTCTTTTGGACTTCAGCTCCTAAAAGCCCTGCCAACTTGGTCAATAGTCAGGGATCCTGGGAGCTGAAGTCCAAAACATCTGGAGGGTCAAAGTTTGGGAATAACTGCTCTAATCGGTGAACGGATTATACAGATTCCAATATTGATCAATCTCTCTGCAGCTACATGCTCTTGTGCTTTCCCATGCTGAGCCTCCTGGATCCCCAAATATGCTCCTGGATCTCTTTATATGGCATGGCCATTTTCCTACATTGGGGGCACCTTTGTGGCTATATGGCTTACAGTCCCTTTATATCAGCTAAATAACAGAAAAGAGTGGAAGTGAGAGGAAACTGGATTTTGGGGTATCAGAAATCTCTTTTAAGTTCAGGAGAAGAAGAGTATTTTGCCAAAGGAAAATCACGTCGAAATTTACTTTTTGGTCAATTCTTGATTAAAAAGGCCTCTCTTTGGCCCAGAGAAGTCCAAAAACTGCCCTCATGCTCTCCAGTGGGTTGGGGGGGGGGCATAGGGATAGAGGAATTCCTCTAGAAATTTGATGTGAGGAGGCAGGACGGATGACCCTCCAAGTTCTCTTTCAGTGCCTAGATGCCCTGCTTACCATCCATAGTTGCCCAGTGTTGCACCAGGAATCATATAAACTTACAGAAAGGAATTTTTACTTTTTTTCTGTCTCTATGTTTCATCAGACTCTGGCCTTTGGATAATTTTTAAGATTTGAGCTTCTGAAACAGATTTAAGCAATAATTATAAGGTATCCCAACAAAAAAAATATCTCAGGCAGAAAATAGAGCAGCATTATCATTTTGAAAACAACTATTTAAAAATTTAAACAAAATAAGAGTAACTTTATATGCTAATTAGAATACAGTCATTTATCTCATCTATAATAGATATCATATAAACATAATGGCATATTATTTGTAAGGGAAATTGTAGAATGTTTTCTTCCCTCACTACCTGGGTGGGTTTCCAAAGGCATGCCCTCCAACATTTAACAGATGAAAACCAAGACACATGTACACTGAACAAATAAGTAACAGGGATTGCCATCTCCCTTGATCCTGAATGTGTGGCTTTGTTAACATGCCCTTTAGCATTTCACAGATTAAAACCAGGACACATGTGGCCAAGCAACATCAGAGTGTGGTCAAGATGGCAGAAGCTATTAATGAAGAAGAACACACAAGCTAGGAAAGGCTTCTACAGTTTGCTTTTGCCTGAGCCTACTGGGAAGGGCAAAATTCTGCCTCCTCCTTTCCTTCCTCTCCCACTGAGTTAATTGAGTGCAAATTACTTTTTGCAGCAACTGGATTAAGCTGAAGACAAAGCAGTAAAGAAAGAAGAGGACAAAGAAACTGATATTTTTAAATAGCTGGGGGAAAAATAGGATTGCAGAGGACTGATTGGGACTGTCCTTGTTAAATTGGGACAATTGGAGGGCATGAGAAAGACAGAAAATGTGGTTGTTTTGGCATTTAGCATTTACATTTCTATACCACTTCAAACTGAACTAGGCAGTCTCTAAGTGATTTACAGTTGGCCCTTCGTTTTCGCGGAGGATCCGTTCCGGACTATCACCACCCGCGAAAACGGAGATTACCAAATATTCAAGCCCCATAGGTTTGAATGGGGTGCCCCCCATAGATGCACGCATTGATTTAAATGGACTTCACTCGTCCATTAATATGTAAAACCACAGACGTGAAGTCTGCGAGAACAGAGGGGCGACTGTACAATGTGTTAAGCCAATTGTCCCCAACAAGCTGGTGTACTGGGAGTTTTAGTGCATTCTGATACAGACAGGAATGATAAATATTAATGGTGTGCCTCGAATCATATGAAGGACAATCCAAGATACAGAATTATTATGAGCAGACACTATTTGGTTTCCCATCTTTAGTTTGCTTTTTCTGTTCCTGTGCCAGAGCTGAGGTGCAGGATGCAACAGCAAGAATCCTGATTGTTAGTTCCAATTAGAGTAGACCCACTGAATCAATTGTTGAATGGTGAATCAACACATAGATAAATCCTGTTCAGTCAAGGGATCTACTCTAATCAGGACTAACTGGGAGTCCAGGGGCCTACACCAAGCAGTGGTGTCCCTGCCCCGGGTTTCACCCGGTGTGGAGAGGTGGGGCTTCAGGAGATATGGCTTCCAGGTGTGGGGCCAAAAGGGCAGCCCCCCACCTCGCTGCCACAGCATGTAGAATGGGGCCATGGCAGCAAGGGGAGATGCACACATGGCCCTCTCAGCAGCCCCCCTGACCTTCCAAGTCCCATGTGGCCATTGCCATGTGGGACCCAGAAGGTAGCTGTCCGCTCCCCCCAGAATGTACTATCTCACCGGGTAACATCCCCCTCTGGGGTGTCATCCATTGTGGTCCGCACCCCCCATGACACCACTGACACCAAGTACAAAAATTGGCTGAGAGATGTACATGCATCATGTAGCTACAATTCCATAGCTACATCTCCCAGTGCTACCCTCCCACAAAAAACCCACTTTTTTGTGAGCAGCTCAGACCACCAACACAACCATTCCCCTGTTGTCAATGAGTGGTAGGATGAGTGGGGATTTGTTAACTGCCTTTGTGTTGACCTTGACTCATGGAGACCCTGTGGATGAGACACCTCCAAGACCCCCTGTCCTCCACTGTTCTGCTAAGTCTTGCAGATTCATGCCCGTGACCTCCCTAACCTCATCTGGCATGCACTCTTCCACTCTTTCTGCTAGTTTAAAAATTTGAAGGGATGCCATATTGAAGATGGAGCAAGCTTGGTTTCTGCTGCTCCAGAGACTAAAGCAATGGGTTCAAACTACAAGAAAAGAGATTCCACCTCATTGTTAGGAAGAACTTCCTGACAGTAATAACTATACCACAGTGGAACACATTCCCTTGGAGTGTGGTGGAGTCTTCTTCTTTGGAGGTTTTGAAACAGAGGCTGGATGTCCCATCTGTGGGGGCTGCTTTGTGTTTTCCTGCATGGCAGGGGGTCGGACTGGAACTGGATAGCCCTTGAAGTCTTTTCCAACTCTTAGGATTTTATAATTCTATTACCTTCTACTTTTTCTAGCATTATTGTCTTTTCAAATGAATCGTATTTCCTGTAGATGGACATGTTGCAACAGGATCTTAAGGGACCTCCAGTGGTTGTTGTGACCTCTCTGCAGATGATGGTACAGCACATCTATCTCCAAGAAAATAGCTGGCCATGGACCAAATCATTCTCCCCCCTACAGTTTCTGATAACACTGAAATGACTGAGCTGCTTACAAGGCATGTTTTGGGGAGAATTTTGGTTCCAACATAATTCCAGCCTATGCAATAACTATTAAAGTGTGTTGCGATGACATAAGTCTGACTTATGCCATCATAATTAATGAACAGGATGCCAGCCATATATTTATTTTCCATCTTTCAACATGCCAGAACTTGGGCAAATAAACTTATTTGTTCAGAGCAGGAAGAAGGAAGTTAGTCTTCACATAATTTATAAAGCAACAAATTAAATTTGCTTCCACAGAAAATGTGAAGAGGTTACTAGCATACATAAATTGTAACAGATCTCAGAAAATTTGCTTTTTTTGGATTATAACTCTTTGCCAGGGACATCTGGGGTTCAGGATCTTACAGATGAATAAGTGGCTTTTCCAAGCTCTAGTTTTTAAACAGGTTTAGATAAATTACTGGAGCACTGACAAGAGCTAGTAGCCTGGAGAGTAACCTCATGAAACTTCCAAAGCAGCCATTTTACCACTGAAAACCAAATACGTGGGACAGTAAAGGGCTTCTTCGTTGCTGCACTTTTTGTGAATATCCCAGAGGCATCCATCTGGTCAGTAATGGAAACAAGATGCCAAGGACTAGATGAGATTTGGTTTGATCCAACTAAGCTTTCCTTCAGAATTATGTCTGGTATTTTGTTTTTCTGTTTTGATGTTTCATACCTTATTCATACCTGCTCCTAAATTTCCAGAAACTGCTTTACAGCAGGGATGGGGAGCTTGTCACCCGCCATATATTCTTGAACTGCAAAGGCTAGGGCTGATGGGAGCCACAGTCCAACCGCATTTGGAAGGCCACATATCCCCCAGTGTTGTGTTATTGCATAAGGAGCCTTGACAGAACGATGGCAGGAGTGACAAGGAAATGTGGCAACTTCATCTCCAATTTGTATAACAAGAACTTTGGTCATGCCATTGTTCTTTTTCAGTAGTTGACATCAAAGCAAAGTAATCTGGAGGAAAAATGTAGCACTGCTTGTTTGAGGACATACAGAGCCCCTGGGTATGCGAACACACCCAGATTGTAGATAGCTCCTAGCATCAGACCATCTTGGCCATATTCAGGTTTTATCTGACATTAAAAATACTGACTTTAGGCTAGGACGGCCTCTCCACCTCCATAGCCCTGAGGTTAAGGTTGCCATATTTCCCAGTTGGCTAGATTTTACCAAGATTTTAGGCAAGCCATCTAGTGCCTGTTTGGACTATAATTTGGCTTGGATTCCAAACTTTCACGAAAAAGGAAAGGAAAGAAAGTCTCTAGCCCTTGCAAAAGCAGACTTAGGACGTTATCACACGTGGGCCAGAAAGCGAAAATAAAAGTGGAAATGAGGCATTACGAAAATAAACCGAAAATAAACTTGTTTCCGCAAACGTCATTACCTTAATTGCAGATTTACAGCAAGTGCAAAGAACGTCCACACACAAGCGAAAATATCCCGTAAATGTAGTTGAAATGAGCCTCTTGCACATGTGCAGATAGAGGAATGAGCCTCTTGCACATGCGCAGATAGAGGAATGCTCGCGGGAACCATGGGTAATGATGGGGAAATGCTCCCCAATACGTATTTGGCGATCACATTTGCGGTAAATGCGGAATCACCCTCATCGCGCAATTGCATTTCCTGAAGAAACCAAAATTCAAAAGATCTCGGATCTTTCCACTTTCTGTCGGGGTTCTGTGGGGGTTCTGTGCGACGTTGTGTGAAAACACGGGCCGATAATCCGGTATCGTTCAGGATTTCGTGTGGATTTTGTTTGGATTGGGCCCCGTGTGATAACGTCCTTACAGGGCAAAATGCAGTCATTCTTATGTGCAATTGTGCAAACCTACCCTTCCCTGCCATTGAGTGCATTGAGTTGATGAGTAAAGTTTCATACCCATGACTGATTTCTGTGACTTGTCTTCTCTAAATTCCACTTTCCAGTTTCCTGAGTCAATGTTAGGGCTTTGCAGGAAAATCTAGTTTTTGAAGGAAAGCAGTCGTAGTCTACAAGAGTAGGTACTAGGTGAGCAAGGTGAAAGGGGAAGAGTTATGGTGTATATTTTTGTCCTTATGTTCCTCTGCATCTTGCCCTGTGTCCTGTTTTATTTTCATGGATTTGTAATTTTTTGCCATCAATTAAAAAAAAATTATAGTGGACTGATGAAAAGACAGTAGAAACATCTGTGTATAAAATTGTTGTTGTTGTTGTTTACCACCACCGCCACCATCACCACAACCATCCCAGGATTGTACATAGCCATTTTACTCTCTTGCTATAAATTCCCCACAAGAACCATGTAAGATAAATTTACGGAGAGGTAGTGATCACCCATAAGAAAAACCAGAATTTGTCTTTCTGTTCCAAGTCTAGTATTGTACGCATTATGCCAGTTATTGCAGAAGAGTGGTTACCTTTAAAAAATCAGGTCTGAAACATAATGGTAGAAAAACTTGAAATCATCAATGTGTTAAAATTGCATAATTAGAATATATATATATATATATATATATATATATATATATAAAAACAATATGCATGGTTATAATATTTTGCATATATGCAAATTAGATGCCCAGATTTGGGAGGCCAGAATATGGTAGCCGTTTTAGGCTTTCTGTTTCTATATTAGGTTAGTCTGTCAGACTCTAGTTCTGAATTATAAACCTCAGGTTATACAAAGATCAGGTTTTGCAGGAGAATGGAAGCCTGGAGCTGATCTAGGCATCCCTAAGGGGTTGTCCACAGGGACCAAAAGACCCATGTTCCCCCTCGCCTTGTGTCACCTAATTTCAGATAATGCAGGCCAAAACCCCAGGGTCAAGATTGAGGCTGATCCTGGTAGATGACACAGATCCAGTGGTTCTGGCCCAATCCCAGGGTAAACAAATGTTAACCTGGGTATTATAACGCCTGGTGTGCTACAGATTTTCCTGGAAACTCCACAGCAAACCCTGTCTGTTTACAAGTCCTCCTCAT
Organism: Phrynosoma blainvillii; assembly: GCA_026167975.1. Lineage (NCBI taxonomy): Eukaryota > Metazoa > Chordata > Lepidosauria > Squamata > Phrynosomatidae > Phrynosoma > Phrynosoma blainvillii. The sequence goes on along the minus strand of JANUYF010000002.1, from coordinate 154,111,878 downwards.
GCTTCTTACCTTGCTGTCCATCGCTCTGAATGAGAAGGCCTCCCATTGCTTCATCTGATATAGAAACAGGGCATCTGGCCATGTGGGTGCAGCCAGGTACTCCATTTCCATGCAGACGTGGTGATAGGGGGACTTCTCAGTTAGAGCAATGCTGCGGCAAGGTAAGGAGTGTCCACCTATCCCAGGCTCCGGGTAGATGTCGGGACGGGAGTGTAAACACCCTCCTATCACCTCACCAACCCAGGGACCAACCCAGGTGAGCACCAGGGCCAGGATTGCATGGGCTCATCTGTATACCTGGCCCATCTGCTCAGCTCCTAAGGAACATGGGGGTCTTGGATTCAGTCAGGCCATCTCCATCTCAAGTAGACCCCACTTTGGGACCCACTGCTAGGACAAACACTGTCAGCACTAGCTGACACCTAAGGAGTTGTCTGTGTCAAGGGGTTGGTGCACTTGGAGGGCCTCTGCAGAGAACATGCTCCCTCTCTATCCAGAAAGACTTTAGATGGCCATCTGAAGGGTTTTAAGGGGAGCTTCGGACAGTGAGAGCTGTTTGAAAGTGGAACACTCTCCCTCGGAGTGTGGTGGAGTCTCCTTCTTTGGAGGTCTTTAAACAGAGGCTGGATGGTCATCTGTCGGGGATGCTTTGATTTTGAGTTCCTGCATGGCAAGGGGTTGGATTGGATGGTCCTGGGGGTCTCTTCCAACTCTATGATTCTATGATTCCAGGCTTATCAGTAGGGCGAGCCTCATTGCACAGATAAATACTACAGAGCCAATTTTTATGATATTGAGAAAAATAAAATAAAATCAGGTCATGAAGACTCAAACAGAAGAACAGGGAAAAGAGCCTAAGAAAGAAAGAAAGAAGTGTTAGAACACTGGCACCACTCAGTGGCTACAGCATTAATAGCAATTATTGCTATAAAGCAACTGTCCCCAAACCAGTGCCTACCCAAAGTTTGACTACATACTCCACCATCTGCAGACAGCATAGCCATAGTAAGTGAGGATTGTGGGAGTTGTACTCCCTCACATCTGGAAGTGCTGCTGGATTGGGAATGCTGTCCTAAAGGATTAGATATACTCATGACAAGTTACAAGGAAACTTCAATCTTCCATTTTCAGCATAATTAGGGCACATCACGAAAGCTTTTGAAGTTTCACTTCCTTCTTCATAAGGCATGTTTAATGTTTATTTTATGTTTTAAAATAATACAGGAGAAACAGTGGTGTCACTAGGATTGGCATCACCCGGTGTGGTAACTCATGGTGTCGCTTCCTCCCATACTGCGCCATACAAAATCTTTAGTAGATTTTTTTGTACTAATGTTATTCATAAATTGTAGTTTCCATATATGACTGAATGTAATGGCAATGGTTTCGACATAAAAATTATAATTATACCTTTAAATTACAATACCATACGCACAGCCTAAATGTATTTACACTTACATAGTGTCATGTGGTTAAAGTGAAAATTTGGTAAGATGTGATCTTTTTAGAGAAAATTTAAAAAGAACATTTAAAAATATTTGTAAGTTGTATATTTAAAATTTAATTTAAAAAAAACTCTGAAGTCTCTCTTTTCTTCTCCCACTAAGCCTTTGCCCACTCACAACATCTTTTCCACTGAATGCCATTGTTTTCAAGTGACATGGGTAAATGCCATAGCCCATTTCTGCCAAAATGTTTGGGGCAGATGTTTGAGAAACACTGTTGTCACCCCCGGTCAGAGTGTCACCTGCTGCAGCCCGCACTCCCGCAGTGACCCCCCCTGAGCATAATCCATAAGGATTGCTTTAAACTCTCAGATTTAAGAGATTACTACCCTCAGCTTTTAAACCATGATTACAGTCTTCAAATAGTGCCTTTGGTGATATTTATTACATGAATGCCTCTGACCCATTGCTGCTGTCTGGTTAGGGAGTCCTTTTTCATTGATAGGCGGAACTCATCAATAGTTCTCAATCGTGTGGCAATTGTGAGGACTCCTCAAGAATGAAACGTTGCTCTGCTGCAATTGCAAAATTGCTAGCCATGTGATGTCATAGTCTCCTCCTCTCTCCTTGCTATTCCAAAGCAGACTGATTCGCTTTTTAAACAAAAATATTTTCTTCTTCTTTAAAAAAAATAAAAAAATAAATTGCCTTACCACAACTGCAGAATTGCTTTAAAAATAAAACAAAACTAAAGGCATGCTGGGTAGGGCATAGGGAAGGGAGACAGGGTTAGGAGATGTGTGGAAGAGGGTGCGATGGTTGCGGCAGTCTCAATCGCGCAACTGCAAAGACGTGCAGTAATGGCTGCACACCAAACCAGTATTTTTCCATTTTCATTTATTTACATGACTGTGGAAAGAACAAGGCTTGTGTGATAAAGTCCTTAGTCCCATAACTTGCATTAGCAGCACATTCAGTAGCTAGAGCAGGGATGGGGAAATTATTGGTTCTTCAACTCCATCCAACATAGTGAATGACGGAAGGAGTTGTAGTCCAAAATGTCTGAAGAACAGTAAATTCTGGGAAATTATCAGCTAGGAATGGCATCTCCTAAGAGGCTGCACACCAGCCTTAGCTATGATGGAGGCTGTCTCCTAGCTTCTATCTCCTTTCAGCCTGTTTTATAGCTTTCCCTTTCATATCAGCTGATAAGTCCCATCCAACCACAAAAAAAAAAAAAAAAAAAAAAAAAGGCTATACCTAGTTTATATAAAATCTCTCCATCTGATTGCATCAGTTGTTCCCTTTAACATGGCACCAAACTTGACTTGAAGTCCATTGAAGCTGAAGTTCATTATAGGTCAATTCACTGTTCTTGCATTAGCTAGCTTATCATTGGGCCTTTACAGACTGCCAGAAATAATGCAGCTTGAGGCCACTTTAACTGTCCTGGCTCAGTGCTAGGGAATCATGGGAATTGTTGTTGTTTTTCTGGGACATTGAGCCTTCTCTGTCAGAGAGCTTTGGTGCCACAATAAACTACAGTTCCCATGATTCTTTAGCACTGAGCCAGGAGAATTAAAGTGGCCTCTAGCTGCATTATTTCTGGCAGTCTGTAAAGGCCCATTGTCAATAGTTAGGTTGGTTTTATGCCTGGAACAAGCTATTGGTGACACACATTCCACAATACTCAGAACTTTCCGCTTTATATTTTATGTTCCATAAACACAATATTTACATTTTCAGGTCTCAAATTTCACAATGTAGAACCCAAATTAACAAGCTGCCTGTATTAGGGAGACCTTGACAAAAGTCTTACTGACATCAAGATGCGCTACATCTACTACCACAAGCTTGTAAATCTATTAAAAATGAGATTAATCTGACATGAGGAACCCAGGCTGATTTCTAGTTATCACAACATTAGTTCCTCACACCTAAGCTAGAGAAGCATTGGCTTTATGAAAATGCACTTTCGTGTTTGGCTTGAATCTGGGAAGACTGAAAATACCCCCTTCTGTGGCTGATATGACTGTCACATCGCTGGCCTGGTACTGCTTATCATGTACCACCTTAGAAATACTTTCCAGGAGACAACCATGTTAGTCTGTTTCAGCGTAACAAAAAAAGGGCATGGGAGGTGGGAGAGAAGGAGAGATCTAGAAGCACTTTTGAGACTGACATATTTCAGCATAAGCTTGCATCTGATGACATGGACTAGAGTTCATGAAAACTCATGCTGAAATACACCAATTAGTCCTGCTAGATCTCTTGTGGTTGTTGCTGTGGTTGTTGTCATTATTGCATACCTTCAAGTCATTAACAGTTTAACTTTATGGCAACCCTGTTATGAGGTTTTCTTGGCAAGATTTGTTCAGCAGGGGTTTGCTTTTGCCTTCCTCTGAGGCTAAGAGAGTGTGACTTGACTAAGGTCACTTAATGGGTTTCCAAAGTCATAGTCCAGCACCCAAAAATATTATTTGGTTACTTTCCCTGAAAAAAACTAGTTACCGAAAGTCTGTTTTCCTTTGTGTGATACATACATGCACACACTGACACAAACGATCAAAGCAAGTAACAATCTCATGTAACAGACAATGCTTCCCCTTTAACACCATGCTCCTATATTTTATGTCCATTTTTGAAAATTAAAATTTCCAGTCCTATGCTCCTATCCACCTCATGTTGTTGTTGTGTGCCTTTAAATTGTTTCCAAGTTTTTCTCTTTTTCTTTTTTAAGCTTATATGCCAGAAGTTTCCCGTTCAGTGCCTTGAACGGCCCCATCCTCACTATGTTGCCACTTGCATCACCGATGATGCACAGATGATTGACATGCATTTTGAAGCGGCGCAAACTAGTGGGAACAACAATAGTGCCAAAAAAAGAAGCAATTACAAGGGAATAATGAAAAGATCTGCTTTCATAGTGGGAACCGTTTGGAACCAATTCACTGACACGGAGCGAAGGCGAATCACAAACCAGTTTAAATGTAAATGGGAATGAACCCTTAGAGCAGGGGTAGGCAACCTTTTGGAGACCTGGGCCGGTCCCCCAAAGTCCAGGTCTCCGCTGGGCCAAGGGGGGGATGGCGCACGTGCACCCTCCGCCGCCGTGCGCGACCCCCCCCGCGCGCACCGCCACTGCCTCCGCCGCTGCCGTCGCTGCAGGAGCAGCGCGCGTGGGCGCAGCCACAGCGGCACATGTCACGCCCGCCATTTTGATTTCCAAAATGCCGGCTGCGACGGGTTTGATTCTCCACTCAGCCGTGAGACCCACTGAGTGACCTTGGGCAAGTCACACTCTCTCAGACCTCAGGGGAAGGCAAGAGTAAACCTCCTCTGAACAAATCTTGCCAAGAAAACCCAATGATAGATCCGTCTTAGGGTCACCATAAGTCAGAAATGACTTGAAGACACACACCACCGCCATTAAAAAATACAAGCGACTTGTCAAGCCTCATGAATGGTATTTAGAATAGCTGAAATGGTGTTTTAAATCCCCCTCATGTTTCTGACATTGTGGTTATTGTGAAATGTATACAAAGCAACAATTTAGAGAAGTATTATGCCTCCCCCCCCACACCTTGCCTCACAGCTCAGCTAAAAATCATATTAACTTTTTGACTGTTGAATGCTCAAAAAATAATATATTTTTTTAAAAAAAGCATTTGACAGAAACTTTCCATAACCTCAAATTCCTGAAACCTGTCCCCTCCCCACTAGTTCTTTCCTCTGCTCCAGGCAACAAAACAAAACAGGAAACTCTTGCAACAGAAAAGGAAGAAGAAAACCACAGCCAGCAGGATTAGCAGAGATTGTTTTTCTTCCCACTGAAATTCACATGGTCTGTCATTTTCTTTGCCTCCTCAATGGAAGTGAAAGGGAGGAAAACTATGAATCCAATTTATTTATTTATTTATTGCCTCTGCTATGGTTTCCTGATAAAGAAAGGACCAAAGAGGGACCACCAGCGTTGCATATTCGAATGCATATGTTTGTGCACTTGTGTTTTAAATAGAAATGAAATTAAACTTGCCATACATGTCTGCTTCTTCTGCTGTCCAGATACTTGATGGACAACTTCGTGCTCTACTCCCTGATCTCTCTCTCCCTACTCAATGGTTATTTACCCTCTCCCTGCCACCTTTATTTTATTAAGTTATTAACAATATGACATAGTGGCATAATGTAATTATTTTTATTAACAAAAGAAAGAAGAGACTCCCCCGGCATTGCATATTATTTCCCTTAAAAGTAAAAATTTCCAAGTTTATCTGAAATCCTTGGTACCTAGCTTCACAGCTTGAGAAAATAACTATAAATGTACCATTCAATTAAAGCATCTCTCCATAGGTCCAAATGTGACTGCAGGGGAGGTGGAAATGTTCTGCTGTTGTTAATGAAATTAATAAAAGGAAACCATGTTGAAGCAAAGTTCCAGCTGGTCATTTCTGTCATCTTGTATACTAGATGTCAACTTTTCTATAAGTGCTATTGCCATATATATATATATATATATATATATATATACAGCTTCAGTTGAGAGGTGGTCCAATTTTTACCAATTTTGAGCTATTAACAGTCTTGCAGGAGGGGAAATGTAGTCAGACCTTTATGATTTAATGTTTCACAATTGTCACAAAATATTGTATGGAGCGAATTCTTGTTTTGGGATCAACAAGAGCTGTTGGGTTTGTAAATGGTTATTTACTATGCAATTGGACTTGATTTAGATCTTCTAACAGGCCTTCCAATAAAATACTGTCATCCATATGGGATATGTGCCTACTTATATCCTGCTGTATATTTTCTCCTGTGTAATGTACTGTGATCACAGTTTTGCCCAGGGGAAAGAGGAGAGACCGCAAGCCAGATATGAGCACCATCAGCTCCTGGACTATAAGTCTTGAAAACTTATCGCACGGCACTTAAGGAACAGGAACGGAATGGAACGCAAGGGAACGGAATGGAGCAAAAACGCATTTTACTGCATAGGAGAACACCACCGATGCCGCCAAGAGTCCCCAATCCGTTCCCCAGCCGTTTCTGGCAGCCGATTTTTGAAGGACGATTTTGAACACTAAAATTACAATAAACAATCACAATTTAAGAGCAAAAATCCAAAAAGATTTTTAAAAATTCCCCAATATTTCCAAGCTGTGGATGCTTGAATCTGTGGATAAAGAATCCGTGGATACAGAAAGCCAACTGTATATATCTTTTAAAAGAAACAAATAAGTACAGATAATCAATATCCCTTCAGTGTCAAGTGTTGCTTATCTCCTGCTTACTTCAAAAGAAAAAATTGTTATATGTTTACTATTATTTTGCATATTTAATATTTTTTTCTTTCTGTAGGTGTACTTTGTGCAGCTACAGAACGTATCCTTCTTAGTATTTTTTCTTGTTATGAAACTGTGTCAGATATTTAACCTTTTTTGTTGGTCGTCTGGAATGCTTTGTTTTGTTTTTGACATTTAATGGCTTTGATTTAATTAATTCATGTCACAAGAGGGCTGTGAGTCTCCTCTGACTCCATCTGAGAATTATGCTCTTGGCATTCCTCTTCTCCTTCTTTATTAATTATACTCTGATTGTAGACTGTAAGCAACTTTGAGTCCCGATTTTGAGGGGGAAACAGGGTACAAATAAATATAATGATAATGATAATAGTTAAAATACTAATACTAATAACAACTCCTCTTCCTTCATTCCTTTTCTTCTTCCTCATCCTCCAGGTAAGGCACAACAGCTGGAAGACCAGAGGGAGATTATAAGTGGACAATCTCATGTGAAGCTCCCATTTAATTCAGTTGTATGGTTTTCATCTTAATTTTATATTGTTTTGACTAGGTTATTTTAATTGTTAAAAATGTTTTTACAGTGTTTTTATCTTGTGAGCTGCCTTGGGTCTGTTTTTGGTAAACAAACAAACAAATATATAAAGAAGGCTGGGTGATCATGAAATAGAAGTCTTGTCTGAAACTGCCCCCAACATCCTTCGAAGGGTCCTACTGAAGCAATAGAGAGACATTTTTTCCTTAACATGTGTTTCTTAATATCTGCACTATAGAATTAATGCAGTTTGGCACTGCTTTTAACTGCCATGGCTCAAGGCTACGGAATCCTGGGATGTGTAGTTTGCTGTGGCACTAGAGCTTTTTGACAGAGATGGCTAAATATCTCACAAATCTACAAATCCCATAATTCCGTAGCCTTGAGCCATGGCAGTTAAAGGAGTGTCAAACTGCATTATTTCAGCAGGGTAGTGTCATTGGGGGCAGAGAAAGTCATTTATTAGAGTGAGTAAAGGCAACTGTTTCTGCAAGCACTTCCAAAACATTTTTGTAGGGAAAAAATACACTTTATGGATCAGTCCTAATTCTAACACAAGATTAGGTAGCGATTCCGGTTCTTGTTTTTGACATATTAACACTGCTAGATATATATTAGGTACTTTACTGGGATTGTGCTGCTGAATACCTATGTGCAGCATGCTGTCATGCCTCATTTCTTCATGCTGCAATTTCTCTTTAAAAGGAAATGTTAAAGATGCTCTTCACACTTTAATAAGGGCCAGGCGCGGACTGTGGGCCAGCATTTCATTTTGCCAAGAACATCTGTAACCTCTTAGGATGAACACATTGACAAACGTTCTCTCATCATGATTAAAGAAGTAAGAAAAATAAAACAAACCTTTTTTATTGTTCATTTGAACCCTGTTCTTGTTGTTTATTATTTTATTTTTCCAAACCAAAATAGTCATCTTTATTCAGTTTGAAGCTGGAAAAAAAATCCATAAAGAACAACAACATCAAGATGCCTTTCTTGGAGGTCTTGGGGTTTGCATTCATTGTATAATTCTTTGCTGAAAGTGATTACTGTACTTATAAAATTTTATTAAAACCCGACTTCTTGAGATGATGGGTTTTTTTTTATTCCCTTATTGTGTGGGGGGGGGTTTCTAACATGAGGCTTTCATCCTCTCCATCCTGTCTAAAAAGACACATCCATGTTGCTTAAACTTAAGACCAAAATGGAAGTGAACTATTCAACAAAAATGAAAGTGCTCATACAAAAGGGAAACAAAAAGATTTTAAAATAATTGAAAACAACAGCCCTAAAGTAACGAACAAAAATGCAAAAAAAAAACCAAACCAAAACAAAACAAAACAAAAAACTTCAAACACCTTCATAAGGAAACAGGAAAATTCTTCAACTTTTGAAATATAACGGTATATACTCATGTATAAGCTGAACAATTTATGCCAAAAATTGACCCCAAAAAATCTGGGTTGACTTATACATGGGTCAATATGGAAAAAATGGCAGTGGTGGCTGTTGGGGGTTTCCAGGCCTTAGGATAGGCCAAGCAGCAAAGGAGGAGGGTGGCTGAACGCTTGCCCCTCAAATGCCAAAGACCCACCATGGATCTGAGAAGTCCCATGCTGATCCCAAAGTTTGACCCTCAATGTATCCACAGGTCATGTCAAATTCCACAATTCTGGCCCCCAAACCTGCCATTGACTTATACATGAGACTGATTTATAGTCAAGTATGTATGGTACAGTTGTGAGTTCCTACAATATCGTATAGTTGTGAGAGCTGGACAGTGAGGAAAACAGATAGGAGAAAAATCAATGCCTTGGAGATGTGGTGCTGGAGAAGAGTGCTGAGGATCCCATGGATGGCCAAAAAGACAAACAAATGGCTCTTAGAGCAGATCAAGCCAGAAATCTCCCTGGAAGCCAAGATGATAAAGTTGAGGTTGTTGTACTTTGGTAATGTCATGAGAATGATTAACTGGAAAAGAAAATAATGCTAGGAAAGGTGGAGGGATGTAGAAGGAGTAGAAGACCGCATGCTAGATGGATGGACTCTATTAAGAAGGTCACGGATATGAATCCCACAAGAACTAAGAAAAATAGTGGTAAATCGGGAGTCTTGGAGATTTCTCATCCACAGGGTCGCCGTGGGTCAGGATCAACTTGAGGGCAGTTAACAAAAACAACAAATGTGCAGCTTGTTTTTTAGCCTGCTCAGTAAAAATCTGTCTGTACCTAGGGCCACGAGCAGACAGGCAGGATAGTATTAGAATATTTCTGCAGTGCGGGTGCAGCCTATATAATTTGTTAATAGTAAAGGCACAGGAAGATGAACAATAGGAAGTAATCAAAGGGAAGGGAAAAAATTGTTACAAGGAGTCCTGAAATCCAAATTGATGGGGAGAAAAAAGGAGGAAGGGGGGCTGGTGGGCAGAGTTCCTATTTCTGCTGCCACCACCACTGGTAATGTTCAGGGTGCTGTAGTCCCCCAAAGCCAGAGATGGACTAAAAGCAGCGGTGGTGGGGGGGGCCACACTACCTGGCCAAACCGCCAGGCTACTGCTACATCCATCAGTAAATGCCATCGGGGCTATCCTATGTAAAGTAATTGAAGCCCTCTGCTATGACACCTTCAGGAGCAGATTTTAGGATGAACCTAAGCTAGTAACCATGGAGGGTTTGGGTGTATGATTTGAGGTACAGAAAATTCTGAGGTGAGCAAAGCTGACAGCGCCAAAGTGTAGCCTGGCATCTTGACCAAGCAGCATGTGTCCCATCAAAATACTGAAGAGCTGATGTGAGAGGAAAGAAAGATGAGGCCCCAGGATTTTTTTTTAAAAGTAAATTTTAAAATGTTTCTTTAAAAAAATTAAATCACATCATCTGGCCAAATGAAGAGGGATGGGGTAGAAGACATTTTCAAGCATGTCCAATGTATGTAGACTATTGAAATAGATGGGAAGCATCCTGCAATAAGGTTTAGGCTACTCCAGATCATAACTTGACTTCCAAAGGAGTGGCTTCATGAGATTCCACAATATTGAAACTGGCCCAATTGGTTTTGGGGCTCCAAATGCTTTCAAGCATAGTGCCTCACTGCAGTAGTACCCAGTTTATGAGCAAATGAGTAAAGAAGTGAGGATGAACACCTCAGAGTTTTCTGTACCTCAGATCATACACCCAAACCCTCTATGGTTACTTGCTTAGGTTCATCCCAAGTCCTGAGATCTCAAGGCCACAATCTGCTCCAATAGTGGAGGGCTCCAATTACTTACATTTTAGCCCCTGATGGCATTTATTGATGGATGTAAAAATTAGCATTAGTGATGGATGTAAACATTATTTGTTTCAGAAGCTGTGTCTTGCACGAACAATATTTACCCTCATTATATTAAGTTTATTATTTATACATAGCCATGTCATTTTATTTTATTTGAATTTCTAATAGTTACCATTGTTGCATTGTGGAGAATATTATTTTCTATGGGACTATTACAAAATGTTGAAATTAATTTTATTTATTTCAAAACAAAAATATATATGAGAGTAGAATGTTTAAGACATAATTATTACACACCAGCGACAGGTTTTGTTTTTAACCCATAATGCATGGTTTATCCATTTCATTAATGTAACTTTGGGAATTACTGGTATTCCATGCCATGCTTTTGTATGTCATTATTGTTAACTGCCTGATGGATACATTGGATGGAAAGGTGGGATACAAATGTATTAACTATCTTGGAAACACTGTATTTTCCTCAAAGCTGAACACAAACAATAATGGCTCTAGAGTTATTCTATAAAGCTATCATATTATTTTTAAAAATTTTAAGTTTTCACCACATCCCCCTCCTTTCATAGAGGAAATTCTTGCTCTCAAATTTTTCCCTTTAAGTGTTCTTTATATCTTCAGAAACAGAAACATAATCCTAAACATGTTTATTGAGAAAATACTATTGCGTGCATGAAATGCAACCTTCAACAATAGACAGGATTTTTTGGGGTGTAGGCAAACTTCAAGCTGTAGGAAAAGAAATGCAGCCTCCCCCAGCGCCTATTTACTGGGATGTAAGCTTCATTTTATTCAGTGGCATTTATTTACAATTACTTAAATCCTATCAACAGATGTCCATCCTGCATGGCAGGGGTGGAGTGGATGGCCTTTGTACATGATGATCCTTTGTATTTTCGGCATGATTTCCCTAAAGCAACAAAATCCTGAGATGTAGGAACAAAATTTGTAGGGATGTCACTGCAGCCATGCTTTCAAGGTATCGTTTTTATTAGTGCGACAATGCAAATTATCTCACTGACACATTTCGGGTTTGTTATTCACACTATAGAACCACATTGATCCACATCTCTGCAAGTTTGGTTGTTCACATGTGCAAGCAAATGCATTCGGAACCCCTCTTTTGGTATTCAGTGTTTTATTCTGGGTCTATTTGAGTCTATTGGCATAGGTTATTCACGCTACCAACGATACAGATCTTTTTAAAAAAAACTCAGGGAAAAACCTGATATCGATTATCCCAGATTAAGTTATTTTTTGGAGCCCCCCCCCCCATACTTAACCAGGTGCATTCAGGATTTATATGAAGATTTAACTTGGATTCATCCTGGATTATTTTCACAGTGTGAATAACTCCTTGGTACGCAGGGTTTTTCCTGGGTCTATTTGGGTCTATTCACATCGGTTATTCACACTATTGACAATGCAGATGTTTTTTAAAAACTTGAGAAAAACCCTGATAGCAATTATCCTGGATTAAGTGGGTTTTTTTGGCAGCCCCCCCCCTCCAAAAATACCTTAAGTGCATTCGGGATGTGTGTGAACAACGGATATTTAACTCAGATCCATCCTGGATTATTTTCACAATGTGAATAGCCCCCTAGACCCAGAAGTTAAATCCCACTGAGCTCAATGGGGTTGACTTATGAGTGATTGAGTGAAACATGAATGGTTGCACCACTGGTCTCCTACTCATTTTGTCATGGTTATGCAGCAAAGAAAAATTTGAGACCAATGGTCCACCACTTTCAGTGAAAACTCAGTTATGTTAGCAAAGGAGTGGTTGTGATTAATATTTTTAAAGTTTTCGTACTTTGGGACAGTTGAACTGGGCCTTAACACCTGGAATTCCATTGTGCGACTTCCTCATCAACACAAATTAGACTGAGGCTGCATCTGCACTGGAGAAATAATGAGGTTTGACACCACTTTTACTGCCATGGTTCAATGCTATGGAATGATGGGATGTGTAGTTGTTGCAACAGAGCTCTCTGACAGCAAAGGCTAAATGTTTCAGAAAACTACATTTGTAGTTTGACACCACACAGCTCAGTGCTATGGCTTGTTGGGATTTGTAGTGTGTTGGGGCACCAGAGCTCCCTGACCATGGTGACCAGATCCCCTAAGCACCAAGGAGGACCAGGCATCCCAAAATGTGGGACATTCAAGAACAAAGGAGGAGATTACCAAATAAAAGCTAAAAACTCTCATAGAAATGTAAATCCATGCTTCTTAGGCCTGCTCAAAATGGAGGGCATTTTGGAATTCCTTCTGGACAGAAGGTTGAAATGTAAGATGTGTCTTGGAAAGGAGGACATGTCTGGACACCAGAGACATATTTCTAAATTTGAATCAATACATGGAAATTGGCACAGAGTGACCAGAGGACATAACCGCAAAGGAGGACTAAGCACTGCAAGATGTGGGACTAAAAACACTAATTAAAAAATAAATTCAGATTTCTTAGTCCTGCTCCAAATGGAGGACTTTTTGAATTCCTCCTGGACAGAACGCTGAAATGGAAGACATGTCCAGGGTGACCAGATGTACTAACCGCCAAGGAGGACAAGGCACCACAAAATGTAGGACATTCAAGAACAGTGGAGGACATGACAAAAGTAAAAGCTACGAATGCTGATATAAATATTAAATTTGAACTTCTTGCTCATGCTCAAAATGGAGGACATTTTGGAATTCCTCCTGGGCAGAAAGTTGAAATGGAGGACCTCTAGTCACCCTGGCCCTGACTGAGAAGTCTACATATCTCACAAAGCTAAAATCCCAGAATTCCACAGCATTGAGCCATGGCAGTTAAAGCGGTGCCAAACTGGATTATTGCTGCAGTGTAGGTGCAACCTCTAAACTGTCTCCATCTTGCATCCAACCATCAGTTCCACACAAAACAGCCTTTTCCCCTGTTTTATTGAGTTGAATGAAGACACTGATGCATTTATGTTTCAAATCTTTACTTTGTTCCCCTCATGCAAAACAAAAATTAGTTTAGAAAAGGAAGGAAGGCGTGAATATGCCTTGGGTCTCCAAAACACAGTGCAGAAATAATCCACTTTGAGGCTGCTTTAATTGCGCTGGCTCAGTGCTATGGAATTCTGGGAACTGTAGTTTTGTGAGACCTTTAACCCTCTTTGTCAGAGACAGCTCTGGTGCTACAATAAACTAAAGTTCCAATGATCCCTTAGCACTGAGCCAGGTCAGTTAAGGAGGGTCCCAAACTGGATTATTTCTGCAGTGCGTTTTGGTGGACCATATTTCTCTTCCAGGGCCTGAACAGACTGCCAGAAATAATGCAGCTTGAGACCACTTTCTCTGTCAGAGAGCTCTTGTGCCACAATAAACTACAGTTCCCATAATTCCCTAGCACTGAGCCAGGGCAGTTAAAGTGGTCTCAAGCTGCATTATTTCTGACAGTCTGTACAGGCCCCTAGTCAGGAGGCGAAAAAGAACGAACGGGGCCCGGAAGTCGGCAACCAAGGGGAATCTTTAAGAATAACTCTAGGAGTGTCCGAGGAGGGCTTGCCCCGGAAGCGGATGTCCGGGGCGGAAGTAGCGCCGCTTTCTGTATCCTGGGGTTTTGGAGTTGGTGCTGTTGCTGGGATCGCTTAGTGGGAGAAGATGTCGATAGAAATCGAGTCCTCTGAGTAAGGGGCATCGGCGGGGGAGCGTTTGCGGGGCTCAGGGGCCGGTTTCCCGGGGGAGGCTTGTCTTTGGCCGTGCCTTTGCCCTCTCGCGGTGCCACCTTTTAACCCCCCCCCTTTGTTCCCGTTTATTTTCAGCCACGTTGAAAACGGTTGTTGGTTGTTGTTGGCTGCTGCTTTCGAGTCGACCCCGACTCATGGCGCCCTAAATACCCCCAAAAGCACCAGATCCCCGTCTGATCTTGGAAGCTAAGCAGGGGCAGTCCTGGTTAGGGCTTGGATGGGAGTCCGAGAAGGAATTGGATGGGAAACCAGCAAGCTTTGTTCAGAGTGCGTTTGCCATTTGCCTTCCTCTAAGGCTGAGAGGATGTGACTTCCCCAAGGGTCATAGAGTCATAGTTGGAAGAGACTACAAGGGCCATCTAGTCCAACCCCCTGCCATGCAGGAACTCACAATCAAAGCACCTCCGACAGATGGCCATCCAGCCTCTGTTTAAAGACCTCCAAGGAAGGAGACTCCACTAGACTCCGAGGGAGTGTCTTCCACTGGCAAACAGCCCTTACTGTCAGGAAGTTCCCCCTAATGTTGAGGTGGAATCTCTTTTCCTGGAGTTGGTACCCATTGTTCATTGTCCTCCGTTGTCAATATGACATCCATTCAAATATTTAAACAGGGCTATCATCATATCACCCCTTAACCGTCTCTTCTCCAGGCTAAACATACCCAGGTCCCTAAGGCTCTCCTCATAGGGCTTTGTGGTTTCTAGATCCTTCAGAGTGTCACCCAGTGGGTTTCTATGGCTGGGGGGGGGGAGATTTGAACCATGGTTTTCCAGGAGTCTAAGTCCAAAGCTCTAACCACTACACACACAAACCACACCCTGGCTCTCTTTTATCCCCTTTGAGAGCCATTGCAGCGTAGTGGTTTGAATGTTGGACTACAACTCTGAAGACCAGAGTTCGATTCCCAGCTCAGCCATGGAACCCACTGGGTGACCATGGGCAAGTCAGCCACAGAGGAAGGCAAAGGCAAACCCCCTCTGAACAAATCTTGCAAAAAACTCCAAAACAAAAAACAGGATAGTTTCACCTTAGGGTCACCATAAGTCAGAAGGTACTTGAAGGCACAAACAACAGTGAATGTTGTGAGGCAAGTTACTTCCAACCTATGGCAACACTACCACAGGATCGTTTTGGCAAACTTTATTCAGAGTGGATTTCTCTAAAGCTGAGAGAGTATGACATTCAGGGTTTTCCATGGCTGAGGGGGGTTTTGAACCCTCGTCTCCCTGGAGTCCTAGTCCAAGACTCAAACCAGTACACTGCACTGGTTCTCCCTATGCCATTAAATAAGCCTATATTTCAGAAGTCAGGTTCTTCAGTCCTGGTTTCAATGGAGCCTCTTGGGACAGAGGCTGAGCCCTTCCAGACTTTGACCTAGAGCAGGGAAATAGCTGGTTTAAAATAACATTACAGTTGGCTCTCCATATTTGCAGCTTTGACTTTGCAGTTTTGATTATGTTCTCTCTAGGAATCTCTAGGTCCTGCAGTGCAACTCTGCTAGATGTTGACCATAGAGTTGTGCTGGAAAACTTAGAAGTTCGTAGAGAAAACACTTCTCTTGCCATTTGTAGGTCCTCCAGCATGATTCAGTGATCAGCTTCTAGCAGATGTTGACCACAGAGTTGCACTGGAGGACCTGGAGATTCCTAGAGAGGGGTTTTCTCAGGTAAAAATAATAGTGGTTTTTTTTTCATTTGCAGTTTTTGACATTCATGGGGGTCCTTCACCCCTAATCCCAGTGAATGTGGAGGGAGCACTGTACTTCTTGCAGTGTGTTTCTTTTGGGGACGAATGTGTGGCAATGGTGTTACTTTTTAAGCAAGTAACTGGTTCTAGTGTTATCATTTTGTAATGTAAAAGATTAAATACCCTAAAGGCACCAGATTCTGTCTGCTCTTGAAAGCTAAGCATGGTCAGTCCTGGTTAGGACTTGGATGGGAGATCGACAACGAATACCAGGTGCTGTAGGGCTGTATTTCAGAGGAAGGAACTGGTGAAACCATCTCTGAGGATTCAGTGTCTAAGAAAACCCTGTGAAATTTATGGGATCGCCATAAGTGCAAAGGTGCCTTGAAGGTGCGAGCACACACACATATGCTCTCCCATACTGGTTGTTTTTAACTGCCCTCAAGTCGGACACAGTTCAAGGCGGCCCTGTGGATGAGACATCTCCAAGATCCCCTTTCCTCCACTGCTCTGCTCAGGTCCTGTAAATTCATACCTGTGACCTCTCTAATAGAATCCATCCATCTGGCATGTCTTCCTCACTTTCTACTACCTTTTCTGGCATTATTGTCTTTTCCAATGAGTATTGCCTTCTCATGATGTGATCAAAGTACAACAGCCTCAGTTTGGTCATTTTGGCTTTCAAGGAGACTTTAGGCTTGATCTGTTCATGGACCCATTTGTCTTGTCTTTGTGGCTCTTCATGGTATCTTCAACACTCTTCTTCAGCACCACATCTCAAATGAATTTATTTTCTTTTTATCCACTCCTCACTGTCCAGCTCCCACATCTCTACATGCTAATAGGGAATACAATGGCTTGTATGATTCTAACTTTCATGCTCAGTTGTATATCTTTACACTTTAAGATCTTTTCTAGTTCTTTCATAGCACCCTTCCCATTCCTAGTCTTCTTTTGATTTCTGGACTGCAGCCACCATTGAAAATACTGAACATAAAACACCACATAGTACTACACAAAACACAAAGCATGGCTCCCTTTGAGTGGGAGGAGAGCAAGAATGGGGTAGTGGTTTGAGTGTTGGACTAGGACTCTGGAGACCAGGGTTCAAATTCTAGCTCAGCCATCGAAGCCACTGGGTGACTGTTGGCAAGTCACACTCTCTCAACCTTAGGAAAGCAAAGGCAAACCCCTCTGAACTAATCTTACCAAGAACACCTTGGTAAGGTCACCGTGACGTTGTTGTTGTTGTTGTTGTGTGTCTTCAAGTCATTTCTTACTTGTTCTTGTTGTTGTGTGCTTTCAAGTTGTTTCTGACTTATGACGACCCTAAGGCAACCCTAATATAGGGTTTTCGCAGCAAGATTTGTTCGGAGAAGGTTTGCCATTACCTTTCCCTGAGGATGAGAGACTGTGACTTGCCCAAGATTACCCAGTGGGTTTTATGGCTGAGCTGGGATTCAAACCTTGATCTCCAGACTCATAGTCCAATGCTCAAAACCTCTATGCCGCTTAGGGTTGCTAAAGTTGGAAATGACTTGATGGTACATAACAGCCATGGAAACTTAGAAAAATAAGTTGGAGGTTTCAGTTATATATTTATAGGCCATACCTGAATGATCAAGCAATCATTAGCTAGCTTGATTGCTTGCTAATGGGGGTATTACATTATATTTAAGTTCATCAACAAAAATGCTGGCTCCTCCCCAAAATTTTAAGAGAATGCAGCAACACGTGTGAGTTTTGGGTGGTGATACATGTGGCATTATTAAGCTATGGTTGCATCGCTTTCCTTTGGAAAAGGATCTGACAGTTTTAGAAGCACCTTATGCAATGATACTAGTAATTTGTATTCTTCATCACTGTGTTTGTGAGAGAGAGGAAAGAGAGAGAAAAAGGAAAGAGAGAAAAAAGAAACTAAAGAAATATAATAATTAATTGTGTCTATCATTTATTTTGTTTAGTGTCATCCGACTAATCATGCAGTATCTGAAGGAGAATAGCCTGCATCGTGCCTTGGCTACTCTGCAGGAGGAAACCACAGTGTCTCTGAACACAGTAGACAGCATAGAAAGCTTTGTGGCGGACATTAACAGTGGCCATTGGGATACAGTACTGCAGGCTATACAGTCATTGAAGCTGCCTGACAAAACACTCATTGATCTGTATGAGCAGGTTTGTAATCTTCATATCTCATAGCATCTTCATATGCAAGAAAATAAACCAATTGCCTTTTACTCTGTATCGTATATTTATACTCAGTAGTAGTATGTCTTTCTAGCTTTATCTCTCTCAAAATATAATTGGTCTCAAGACTAAAATAACATTTCATTGATACAGAAAATGTACCAGTTCCTTCTAGGATTTTATTTGCCTGCTATATATTCTTCTTTTATTTTTGAGCATATAGTGAACAGCTGAAGCAACTGAGCTATTGAGGTAACACTCATAATAAATTCCTGGAGTATAAATTTTAAAAGTAGATGAATTGCATTGAAAAATAATACTTGAGGAATGGTATTGCAATGAAAATGTGTTCAGTCTGCAGATTTCAAAATCTTCTCAGAATAAATAGAAAAAGTATTCTGGTCTTTTAAATACACAAATACGTAGGTTTAACCAGATAACTTGTAGAGGCAAGAATTCATCAACCACAGCAGAAATAGTCCTCCTTCTGCTGCTGGATACCAACCTAAAAAATCATACACTCACCATGTACTAGATATCTATTCAACTATGGGGGTGAACAGACTGCTCCAAAGGAGTGGCTTCTGGCTGCCACTTTGAGTGCTGGATCGAGGCCATGGCAACCAGACACTGCGGCCCCAAACCAGCATTTTTCCAGCCCATAAAGAAGTCGCAAGATGCCGCTCCTTTTTGGAGCAGAAAAAAGCCGCCCTTTTCGCTGCTGCCGTGACTCTTCTACGTGCTTGTGGCATCTAATTACTGTGCCACAGGAGGTTTGAAGCAATGCCTGCCATCTGGTTGGGTGGACGGCGTGATGCTGGCTTGAGGGTGGCGTCAGGGCGTGCATCGTCCAAACGCCAAGCCACCCCCAAGCCAGTGCTTACTGCCAGTCTGTTCAGCCTCTATATTATGTCATTGAGATTATCATTATTTCAACTCCTGCCATTTCCTGTTTGATATAGTTAGGGCCTTTGCAGACTGCCAGAAATAGTGCAAATTGAGTCTACTTTAAGGGTTAGGGTAGGGTTAGGGAATCATGGGAACTGTATTTTATTGTGGCACCAGAGCTCTCTGACAGAGAAGGCTCAATGTCTCAGAAAAAACAACACAATTCCCATGATTCCCTAGCACTAACCCTAACCCTTAAAGTGGACTCAGTTTGCACTATTTCTGGCAGTCTGCAAAGGCCCTTAGTTAGTGTCTACAGCAGGGGTAGGCAATCTTTCCCCTTTAAGGGCTGAGGGACTTCAGTTCCCAGAATCCCAGGAGCTATTGGCCAACATGGGACTATTGGCCAATATGGCTGAGGCTTCTGGGAGCTGAAGTCCCTCGGCCCTTAAAGGGGAAAGGTTGCCTACCCCTGGTCTACAGTGACAGGAAGACCTGTGGATTTCTGTTTGGGCTCTTGTTTGCATTTCTCCCTTATATTTTCCACATATGGTAATAAATAAAGGGAGACTGAGCTGTTGAGAAGCTGAAGTTGTCTTTAAATATATAGATAGGGTTTGTAGAGTGACTCTCCTTATGTTGACTAATAACTATTTTAGTCATACCAATGCCTCTGGTTTGCAGCCTTTGCTACCCCACTTCAATAATCTGTATCATGCTTGGTTTAAACAGCCTAATGCTTTAATTTTCTGTAACTCATAGTAAAATATTGGATTAAAGTTTTATTGATGTGCTATTATTTATTATACTATTATTCCTGATATTTCAGGTTGTTCTGGAATTAATAGAGCTTCGGGAATTGGGTGCTGCTAGAAGTCTTCTGAGACAAACTGATCCAATGATCATGTTAAAGCAGACTCAGCCAGAGCGATACATTCATCTTGAGAACCTTTTGGCTAGGTCCTATTTTGATCCACGTGAGGTATGTATAATTTTTTTAATTTATATTAAGGAGGTTTTGCTTAGCTTACTGTTTCATTTGATGAACTCTGTTGTTCACGCACAAAGGGATCCTGTAGCATCTTTGAAACTAACTGAAAGAAAGACATTGGAAGCACAAGTTTTTGTAGACTAAATCTACTTCATCAAATGCATGCAAATGCATTAGGTCCAGAACATATTGCAGAAATAATTCAGTTTGAGACTTCTTTAACTACCCTGGCTCAATACTCTGGGAACTGTAGTTTTGTGAGACATTTAGCCTTCTCTGTCCTAGAGCTCTGGTGCCACAATAAACTACAGTTCTCAGAAGTCCTTCGCACTGAGCCAGGGAAGTTAAAGCAGTGTCAGGCTTGATTATTTCTGCAATGTGTTTTGGACTTTAGTCTCAAAGGTGCCGCAACATCCATTTGCATACCAATCCATACTAATATGGCTATGTCTTTGAATTATGTCATTCATAATTTGTAATAAAAAAAAATACTCCCCCCCCCCCCCCCCCCCCGTTCCAATTGTCTGTATAATGTTGGACCTGACAATGTGTTTATAAATATCTGAATCAAAGGAACAAATATTTGGAAAACAAATGCTTGCTTTAGCAAGTGGAAGAGGTTAAGCAGAAGAAGATGGTGGTTGTAATATTTTGCTTCAAAATTGGGAGAGATATCGATGAAATCTATCATTTTCTGGTTAGTTAGTCCTAAGAAGTTTATTCACCTTCCAAAGACTTAAAAGAAATCTATGGTCCAAAACGGAAGCAGAAATAATCCAGTTTGAGACCGCTTCAACTACCCTGGCTCAATGCTAGGGAATTCTGGGAATTGTAGTTTTGTGAGACATTTAGGCATCTCTGTCAGAAAGCTTTGGTGCCACAATAAACTCCAGTTCCCAGGATTCCCTAGTTCTGAACCAGGGCAATTAAAGTGGTCTCGAACTGGATTATTTCTGCAATCTGTTTTGGGCCTATATGTGCCTAATGTAGATTGTCTGCATGTTTGCTTCCTATGTACTGAAACGTACAACTACTATATACATTCATTAAATATTTCCTGATGAGTTTTAAGTTTCTAACAAGAAAGTTACTAGTCTCCATGTTGTTATCTGCCAGGCATATCCAGATGGGAGCAGCAAAGAGAAGCGGAGAGCAGCCATTGCCCAAGCTCTGGCTGGTGAAGTCAGTGTTGTGCCTCCATCTCGTCTTATGGCATTATTGGGACAGGTATTTTTTCTTCTAGACTTGAATTGTTTGAAATTGAAAACAGAGAACTTTCCATGTTATTGAATGCTGGTTTAGTTAAACCTTGATCTTTTACTTCACATTTCAAATGTGACTTTTCATGGGATAGATTTAATAAATCTCAGTAACAGAAAATCTAACTGTGTACAGACTCTCCTGTAGAGTGGTCTGGATGATAGTAGTCAAGTTACTGTTACTGAGGATAGTCTGTACAATTGGCTCTCCACATTTACATTTGACTTTTGCAGATTTAAGTATTTGCGGGTTTGATTAATACGTTCTCTAAGAATCTCTAGGTCCTCCAGTGCAAGAAGTTGGTGATAGAGTTGTGCTGGAGAACCTAGAAGTTCCTAGAGAAAACACTTGTCTAGGCATTTGTAGGTCCTCCAGCATGATTCTTTGATCAACCTCTGGCAGATGTTGACCATAGAGTTGCATTGGATGACCTGGAGATTCCTAGAGAGGTGTTCTCTCAGGGAAAAAGAATAGTTTTTTTTATTTGTGATTTTTCCACATTCATGGGGGTCCTTCACCGCTAACCCCAGTGAATGTGGAGCAATCACTGTAAGATATATAGACTCCCAGCATTATGCTTATTTTTTAAAACTGTCTGTTTAATCCTCTTTAATTGGCCAGGCTCTGAAATGGCAACAACATCAAGGACTGCTCCCTCCTGGTATGACAATTGACTTGTTCAGAGGCAAAGCAGCTGTAAAAGATGTTGAAGAAGAAAAGTTCCCCACACAACTGAGTAGGCATATTAAGGTGGGTCCCCAATTACCATTTACAAAGATCTTTTTTTTTTTTTTAAAGGTGAATACAACTTCAGCAATATTGTAAAGACTTAGCTTTTCCTGCAGATTTGTTCTTGGCAGAGGGAAGATTGGTTATATACACAATAGTGATAGTAGTTATATCAGGATAATATATCCAAGGGTAGCCACGTTGGCCACATAGCAAAGCACAGTATCACATTGCAACATGTGTAATGTGCATTTTGGTTGGCTCAATAAAAGTATCATTATTTTGTGGATTTTGGATGATACTGTACTTTGCTATATTAGGATAAAACGGCAGAAATCTTAATTGAACTTTAATATGTTTAAAATGAGTCAATCTGTAAATTTCTAATTTTTAAATGCCTTCATGTATTTTTTTATTCCAGTACCTCTAATTCTTTTTACTAGTAGAAAATGTAATTCTTGATTTTTTTAATATTATTTTTATTAACGTTATAAGAAAATGAGTTTGAGAGTTAGAAAGATGAAAACATCTACAAAATCCTATCAGCTTAATCACAGGTCTCTCCCTGTTGAGTAGAATGTTCTTATTTGGGGCTAAAAATTGAATTATTTAAAATGACAGCTGAGAAGTCATGAAAATGGGTGGAATCCTTCTCCCTTGTACCTGTAGTCCTAGATATAGTCACACATGGTCAATGTGTGACGAATAATTTTGTCATTTTGAATCTGGCTGTAGAAGTGAGGGCTGCCATATTGGTTTTTACTGGCCTTAGCTAACATGGTTGGTTGATGCTGTCTTTACTCTCTGGAATTTTAGTCTTTGGTAGTATCAGAGTTGATCTCATTTCTTTATGCTGGAAGAACTGTCTTTTGACAAATGAGATATGAAATGGGTTGGTTATTTGTTCTTGACTTTTAAGTAGTACAGAGCTCTTAATATGAGTGCCTTTCAAATTTATTTCTTTCACTCAAAAAGTTTGGCATTTTTAAATATTCAGCTGGCTTAAGCAACTACAGTTGTCCCTCCCTTTTTGCGGACTTGGAATCTGCAGTCTTGCTCTTCACAGGAGGGACAAGCAGCTATTGTTATAATGGTGGTGCGCTGCCATGCGCACCCACCACCGGCACACGGCCAATTATTTCCTATGGGACTCGAATATGTAAGAGTTGCCATTTTTGCAAGGGGGTCCAGAACAGATCCCCTGCAAATTAGGAGGGGCTACTGTAGTATGATGTGAGAGCTATGACTGTTTACGAGGGGATATTGTAAAGTTTTAATTATCACCTTTAAAAAAATTGACAGAAAGTTTGTTTTAATTTTTAGTTGTTAACTTATCTCTACATGGTCACATTTTTACACATTTTCCCCAGCATTTCTTGATCCTCTGAATACTGTTATTGTTGCCTTAAACTACTCTTCCAGTTCATGAATGACGTCGTCAGTGTTGTCAAATTGGCGACCCTACAATGGATTTTTCATTTTGGGGAAAAGAAAAAGTCACTTGATGATGATAATACTGACAAAATTTCATCAATATACCATTATAACTTCCGGGTGATAATTATTATTTTATGATACCCCCTCGTACTTCTCCATCTTACATTTTAGTCACTTCTTGCACAACCTGTAACAAAAATAAAGGACACAGTGTGCTGATTTTCTCAACTTCATGCACTTAGGGACCAATGATAACACTGACAACATTTCCTCAATATACTGTAATAACTTCCAGGTGATCATTATTACTTTACGATACCCCCGCATAGTCTAGGACAGTATTATATTATAGCAACAAGCAGCAGCATATTATTTTAGAATGCATAAAATTCTTATTTTTGTTCAAAACAGTTTGGCCAGAAATCTCATGTGGAATGTGCTAGATTTTCTCCAGATGGTCAGTATCTAGTCACAGGCTCTGTTGATGGATTCATTGAAGTATGGAACTTCACCACTGGAAAAATCAGAAAGGTACAATCTTGGCTATTTAGTAGATTGATGAGTGCTCTTCAGGTTAAATAAGCAAATTCAGGTTAAATAAACAATATTTACTTGTAATTAATGCAGTTTTTCCAAGTTGAATTTGAAGTTAGGATATACCATGCCAAAGCATTTGCCATTTCTGCAATAGACAATTACTGTTTTAAAACTATTAACAAAATGTTTTGTCATTTGTCATCATTTATAGATTACTTGTACTGAGGTTTCCATTATGGTGTAACTTTAGGTCTGTCTCAAATGTGTTTCTACAGTTAACAGTGAGTGTTTATTGACAAAAATACATTTCATGTATTTTTAAGACAGACAGTAAACTTTTATTTAATACAATGTAATCTATATGTATTTAAATTTGAGGATGATCAAGAAACGTCAGTTAGGAAAATGGAAAATTAAATCTTGATAGCAAAAGTTGACATAGAGATTCACTTTCAAACATAGCAAACAGCACTGAATAGATAAACCAGTAATATGGATCAACCTTAGGCAGTTCTTTCTATGAATTTTATACCCATTTGGCTACTGCTGTCTTGTTTTTCTTGCTCTCCTCCTTTGGTGCCTGACACTTTATTCACTGCTCTGTTCAGGATCTGAAGTATCAGGCACAGGATAACTTCATGATGATGGATGATGCAGTGCTCTGCATGTGTTTCAGTAGGGATACTGAAATGTTGGCAACTGGAGCACAGGATGGGAAGATCAAGGTATGTAGTGTGGGGAACTAGAGGCAAACAAGATGGTCTTGGTCCAGCCAAATCATCATAAGCCATGTTTTCTAAACATGTGAGAGCTGTGATGAGCTTCTTTCTGAGTTAAAGTTGAAATTACATGACCCTGTTAAAAGTAGAAAAAGGAAAAATTGTCCATCCACACAGAAATCCATTTCTTGTGTTTCTGTGTGAGTGTTTGCAGGCAAGACAAAGCAGTAAACACAGAGCAATGTGTCATGCAGTGAGACATTATAGGGAGACACACTTAGGGGCAGGTAATTCTGCTGCTTGTCAGCATCAGTAACACCTTGAGCAATCCAGGCTGTGTCTGCATTGCAGAAATAATGCAGTTTGACCCCACTTGAATTGTCATGGCTCAGTGCTATGGAATTCTAGGAATTGTAGTTTGTTGTGGCACCAGAATTCTCTGATAGAGGAGGATGAATGTCTCACCAAATTACATCCCAGATTTTATAACATCGAGCCATGGCAGTTAAAGTGGTATCAAACTGGGTTATTTCTGCAGTGCGCATGCATTCCCAGTCACCCTTAATGGAGAAAGATACACAGCAGAATTACTTGCCTTCTCTCCCCTCAAACACTGATTGGCAGTAACATTGAACATACAGAAATGTTATGGGCAGCTTCCTCTGTGGGTGAGAATGGTCACATTCTGGGGTGTATCGTTTTCAGATTTTGTTGAACTTGACCATTGGCTGGGGCTTATGGGACTTGTAATCCAAAATACCTAAAGGGTATCATGTAGCTGATTTCTGATATAGACTTTTTTATATAAATCAGATTTTGTAAATATCTGTTTGCCTGAGAAGAATAAGTATTGTGTCTAAATCAGGGGTAGGCAACCTTTCCCCTTTAAGGGCCGAGGGACTTCAGCTCCCAGAATCCCAGGAGCTATTGGCCAACATGAGACTATTGGCCAACATGGCTGAGGCTTCTGGGAGCTGAAGTCCCTCGGCCCTTAAAGAGGAAAGGTTGCCTACCCCTGGTCTAAATGATGAAGCAGGAAAGTTCAGCAAATGAAAAAGTATTTGTTTTCTCCCACATAGGCTGTTGATGTTCTCCAGAAGGTCAGTGTAGGTTTGTGTTAGAAAGAAGAACTGGAGGAAGAGACTTTTGTAGATACTAACATGCAAAATAATGCCTTTCAGTTCTCTACTTCAGTTCAGTTAGCCTGTTTATCCACATTGTTCTGTATGTGTAGAGGGATTCTTCCATTTTTAATAACGTCAGGCAGTCAGTGGAAAGTAGGGCCCTACCACGCTCGAGTTTTTCATATTGTTCTAGTTTAAGACAAGACAATTTGTTGGATAGTGCAACTGGCATTCAGCACAGTTAAGACAATAAGAAGAAATTTCCACTTGCTGAAGTTCCCCATTTTAAAACATTTTTTTAAAAATTTTCATGAAGGTGTGGAAGATTCAAAGTGGGCAATGTCTGAGGCGATTTGAAAGAGCACATAGTAAAGGTGTCACATGCCTGAGTTTTTCAAAGGACAGCAGCCAGATTCTTAGTGCCTCTTTTGACCAGACAATCAGGTATGTTTCATTTGTTAAGTTTTGCTGCTCAGCCTGACTTGGATAAGTGACACTTACTGTAGCTTTTATGCTGAAACAGGATCCATGGCTTGAAATCTGGGAAGACTCTCAAAGAATTCCGTGGTCATTCTTCATTTGTTAATGAAGCCACGTTTACACAAGATGGGCATTACATTATCAGTGCATCCTCTGATGGTACTGTGAAAGTAAGTTTGTGTTACTAATTTGGCACTTGTAATTTTTTGTTTATTTGTTTGACTAGCTGAAGTGTTTAGCCTTTTGTAAATAGCTTTCTCATCAGCAGGAGTTACAGAAATGGAGCAAACATTGTACAGTGACATACTCAAATGATGGAAACACCACTTACTGGTGTTTCACTTCTCTGCTGGTTATATCTCTCTCAGGGCCTGAACAGATTGCTAGAAATAATCCAATTTGTGACCACTTCCTGTCCTGGCTCAGTGCTAGGGAATCATGGGAATTGTAGCTTTTTCTGAGACATTGAGTCTTTTCTGTCAGAGCTCTGGTGCCACAATAAACTACAGCTCCCTTGATTCCCTAGTACTGAGCCAGGGCAGTTAAAGTGGTCTCAAGCTGGATTATTTCTGGCAGTCTGTTCAGGCCCTCAGATACTGTAAAATGCATGGCTTCTGGAAATAAATCTCATTTTGAGCTGAGCTGTTTTCCAGAAAAGCTGTAGTGTTTTAAAGTACTTGTTTAGCAGACTGTATTTTTGTTTAATAAAGGCACTGAAGAACTTGACCTCCAGTTGTGGATTCATTTTTTGAGTTAAAATTTTAACTATTCATCTTTATTTTGAATGTGTTGTTTGTCATTGTTAACAAGCAATGCAGATATGTATGGAGCAAGACTCTGTTTGTTGCAGGGATCTGGAGTATAAGTGTGGAACATAGTGCTCTGTCCACAAGGCACAACTTTTATGCAGAGTTTGAATCCCATGCTAGTGGGTGTCAGGAATCCTGGGTCTGTTTATATAAGTTTCCATTTATCTGTACCAGTCCTTATTTCTTTCTTTTTCCATTTGCCAGGTTTGGAATATGAAGACTACAGAGTGCTGTAATACTTTCAAATCGCTTGGTAGCACAGCTGGGACAGACATCACTGTGAACAGTGTGATTTTGCTGCCTAAAAATCCGGAGCACTTTGTTGTTTGCAACAGATCAAACACAGTGGTCATTATGAACATGCAAGGACAAGTATGTGATTGGCGGCCAATAGCTTTGAAATGATTGGGAGTAGGGTTTAAATTTCCTCTGAACTTGGAAGATTTTATAGACCTATTTGACTGAGTGAAACCATATTCCTCCATCACTCTCTCTTTTTCCTTATAAGCAAGATTTTTTTTTTAAATTGTGATGAAATATTGCTCTGGTTTGACATTAGGATACAAAGTAATATTTTGGGTAATAACCAGTAAGCCATGCTCTGATTAACATTTCCAGCTGGAAGAGGGTTATCCTGAACTCATGAAAGTTATGATGTTTCATCAGTATTTTTCTTTTTCTTTAGATCCAGTTACCTGTTGTGTATTGATTCAGCTGTGAGATTTTTAGTTCTGTTTCTAGTGATTCCTTTATCTTAATGCATAGCACATGAAAGCAAACACAGATGTGCTCAGAATCCTTGACACATCCCCTTTTCTTTTCTCCTCTGTAATATTCTCATCTGACAGGATCATAACTTCCTATAGTTAAAGGCCTGTTTTCCCCCCCCCTCCTCCAATTACATATTAACTGTCTAAAGCAGGGCTAGGCAACCTTTTTGAGCCGGGGGCCAGGTTGCTGTCCCTCAGACAATTGGGGGGGCCGAAGCACCATAAATAAATAAATATGCATGCACACTCTCTCAGCCCCAGAAAAGCCATGGCAAAACCCCTGTGGAGATTTTGCCAAGAAAAGCCCAAGAACAAGTAATAACAACAATAATCAATATCATCATGGCGGGTGACAGCAGAACCAGCCTGGGGCCGGTCCAAAGGCCTCGGGGGGGCACATCCGGGCCCCCAGGCCTTAGGTTGCCTACCCCTGGTCTAAAGCATTCTATACATATTGTGTCTAAAATCCTTACAACAGAATAGTAACATAGGTTGATAATATCCCTATGTTGCAAATTTTCATAGCTATACTGTGGCCTAAGAAACACTGGCTTTCTTAGTGATACCTGGCTGAGGTGGGCTACACAATACATACCTCACCCCCTTAGCTGCATCAAAAGTGCAAATGTAGCATTAATGTGTGCATTTCACTCTTTCTACCCTTTCTGCGCCTGCCAGGCCGAAGAGTCAGAGAGACTTGGCTAATAGCAAGGCCCACACATTATTGTGCTTGTCACATGGGAAACTGTTGGTATCTTGCATTGAGGTTAGGGTTCCTTCAACTGTTATTCCTAGTCCCTTAGAAGCCATTACAGTGAGAGTCTCATAATATCTTTAACTGTGCTGTGGCTGATTTTTAATTTTTTAATGTATTGCCTTTACAGATTGTGAGAAGCTTCAGCTCTGGTAAGAGAGAAGGTGGTGACTTTGTCTGCTGTGCCCTTTCTCCTCGAGGCGAGTGGATCTACTGTGTGGGTGAAGACTTTGTGCTCTATTGTTTCAGTACAGTGACTGGCAAGCTGGAGAGAACTCTGACAGTGAGTAGCAGATGGGGTGCCTGAGGAACTTTGTATAAATATTGTATACTGATTCAATTTGGATGTTGTAATGTTAATGCAGGTGGTCTCTAGAAATCTTTGGTCTCTAGAAATCTGTTTTGAAGAAAGGTTTACATAAATTCAACATACTCATAATGTATTAATTGGGAGGCAGCCTTTGGAAACCAAATATAAGGCCAGAACTATTTAAAATAGCTGTCACATGATCACTGCCAAAAAGTGATAGCCTCACATCTCTTCCCTTTAAGACAAAATGCGTAGCATGTCAGTGGAGTTCCCACCTGAACTAACTAAATTGGTTGCTGTTTATGGGGATCACAGTACACGTCTTTACTTTTAAACATAGTGGGGAAGAAGAAGAGATTTGGGGGTATTGATTTTGGCACCAACCATGTGTCATTTTTAACATGAACTTCTAGCACAAATCATTAAAGCATTCTGATGACAATGCTTCACATCTTATGTCAGCCTTCCCTAACCTAATACCCACAGGATCTTTTAGAATGAAATCTCCATCAATCCCAGCCAGCACAACCAATTTTCAGGATGGATAGGAATAACAATCTAAGCAATGGTTCCCAAAATTGGTAGTATGCCCCCCCTGGGGGTGGTGGAAAGATCCAGGGGGGTGGTGAGGGGGAAACGGAGTGGTAGGTGGACTGTCAGTAACAGTATTGGTGCTCAAGAAACACAAGGGGAAGCAGTGGTCTTTAGGACTATGGTGGGGATGAGGGTTGCATGAACCTTCTTTTCAGGGTCTCTTAAAAACCCTGGATAGCCATGCTGATCGCTTTGTGTGGTGGTGTCTCCCATTCTTCATCTCCCCATGAGCTCACTCCCTTAGCTGCATCTTTCACTAGTAGTGATAGTTGGAAAATTCTTGCAAGGCTTGGGTGCAGGGCATTGCGTTTGTGGCTTGGAGTGGTGCCATTTTGGGACAGACTGACTGATTAGAATGAGGTGTTAGAACACGTGACAGCACAGGAGAAGTGGTGGCAAAAAGGAGCTTTTAAATTTGAGACCCTGCTTAAGTTTTTTAAGCTTTGCCAGGACTTGGCTGATAGGTCAGAGTTGCACTGCTGTTTCTGCTTTGACCTTTGCCACAAGGCAGTGCTGTCACTAGGGCTGGTATCACTTGGTGCAATAATTCATGGTGTAATCCCCCCCCCCCCCGCATTAGCCTTCTCCCCTAGCAGACCATATAGAATCCTTAGTAATGTTTTTTGCATTAATGTAACACCTTAAATATTCCATATATCACTGAATGTAATGGCAATAGTTGTGAGATAAGCAACCCCTAAATACCATCTTTGTCCTCCTAACTCCTGTAGCTGGAGGCTGCTATTCACACAAGAGACTTCAACTTCATGAGTCGGGTGCAGGAGAAATCCAGAGATTCTTCCTCCTCTTAACTCTTGAACTCAGGGATTCTTTGTCTTTCTAACTCTTGAAGCAGAATCCATGAATTCCTCCTGCATCTCACTCCTGAAGCTGGAGCCTGCTGTCTCCCATTCTACCAACAACCTTCTGCTTTGGGAGTTAGGAGAATGAAGAATCCCTGGATTCCTCCTGCACTCCACTCCTGAAGCTGGAGGCTCTTGTGTTCATGGCAGACAACAGCCTCCCTCGCACTTGCTCCCTGATTCTCCTGCCTGCTTCTCCCTCTCTTATGGATGGGCCAGTCCATACCAGGATAGAGGAGCTGAGAAAGTCCTGCCTGACCTCCTCTTCTCCCAGATGGTGTTTGGTCAGAGAAAGCAGAGGTCTTGTTGGTCCACTTTCTGGCCACACCCTCTCTTCCATTGAGCTCCTCGTATCGTACAAGGTACAGTCAACCCTCTGTATCAGCAAGCTTGCCATCCACAGGTGGGCGCATCTGCAGATAGCCCTGCCCCATTCTCAATGGTGGCATGTGCATGTGGCTGTGCCAACGCGATCGTGCACATGTCGCACTGCCACTGACTATAATGGGAGTTGAGGTCCCATGGTGTTCAGCATTGCAGGGGGGAGTCCAGAACTGAACCCTTGCAGATATGAAGGACCGACTGTACGTTAAAGCTACACCCTGTTACTTCCTTTTTTTATTGAAAGATTTTATTCAACACAAAAAATTAAAGACAAAATATAGCTTATACAGTCACATTACATGCATCCTATCTCACTAACTCTACACATTTAACATTCATCTAAAATATAATCTATTTAATATCATAATATTAATTTAAGTCTCAGTAATGTTTGAACTCAGCTTGCATGTTTTCCCTTCTTTGATTTGGTTTCCTTTCCTTCTCCTTTTAACTACATCTCTTCACTTCATTCCCTTCTTTCTACTTCTCCAACATTTTTACTTTCCATTTCTCTTCCTCACTCCTCCTATCTCTTCTTTCTCATTCTTCATTTCCTATTTATCTACCACACCACCTACTTTCATCTGCACTATCCTCTCTTTCACTTACTTAATATCCCTCTTTTATTTCTATCCTCCTTCTCAGCAAGCTGAAATCAAGGATCACATCGACTTTCTTAGCACACATTTCAGTTTCTAATACACATACTTCTTTACTTCATACATTCTAAACAAAATACTTCCCATCATACTACGTAATTCGATTATTCCCTATGCTATTTGTAATCCTTAAAATTACATTCTAAATTGAAACTACGTAGCCTTACACATTTTTAAAGTAACTTTTTCTAAGTTTAACATTGCTTTTTCTTTCCTTCTTTTTTCCTGTTACTGTCACTTCTTCATTCTATAAATCCTTCTATCATTAATTTACCTCTTTGTTGGGACAAAAACTCTATTACACATTTCCAGTCTTTTTCAAAATTAATCAAATTTCCATCTGTTAAAAGTCTTGTTAATCTGTCCATTTCTGCTAGATCATGAATCTTTCTCTACCATTCTTCTTTTTCTGGAATCAGATCTTCTCTCCAGTGTCTTGCTGGAGTCATCTGTGCTGTAACAATTAAGTGAAATAACACTCTTCCGTATTGTTTTTCACTTTTGTGGTCCATAACATTTAACAGATAAATTTCTGGTTTAAATTCCATCATGATATTAAA
The DNA here is from genome assembly GCA_026167975.1 of Phrynosoma blainvillii. Taxonomy (NCBI): domain Eukaryota; kingdom Metazoa; phylum Chordata; class Lepidosauria; order Squamata; family Phrynosomatidae; genus Phrynosoma; species Phrynosoma blainvillii. Next base: position 154,079,856 of record JANUYF010000002.1, on the reverse strand, counting down.
TATGTCACATAAATCTTTATGAATAGTCAACCAATATTTTTTAATTTTTTTACATGACCACCATACATGGAAAAAATTCCTTTTTCTTTTTGATATATCCAACAATTACTGTTTGTTCCATATATTTTAGCCAATTTATAGATGATAGGTACCATTGGTAAAACATCTTATAATAATTTTCTTTAATATCTTGAGTTCTAGTATATTTTAATCTTTTTTTCCAAGTAAATTCCCATTGCTCTAACTCAGGGGTCGGCAACCTTTTTTGCCGATGGGCTGGGGGGGGGGGAATGGCACTAGGAGCCGGTGCGCGCGAGCTTGCCCCCTGTGCACGTGCGTCGCCATTTTGGAAAACAAAATGGTGGCTCACCCCCCTGCATCGCGTGCGCATGGGCACGATGGCAGGTGCCCCCCAGAAGTGCTCACTCGGCTGTGCCGGGCCTCTTGGAGGCCCGGCACCACTGCAAGTGCCCCCCAGGAGGCTTCCCTTGGCAGCGGTGGGCCTCCGAGAGGCCCAGCGCCGCCACGGGTGCTCCCCAGGAGGCTTTCCTCAGCAGTGCTGGACCCCTCCGGGGCGCCATTTTGGATTCCAAAATGGCTCCCCGGAGGAGCCCCGCGGTTGTGAAAGGCAGCGGTTCGGTGGTGGCGGCGGCGGCAGGACTGGGCAGGGGCCAGACCGAAGACCTCCGCGGGCCGCATTTGGCCCATGGGCCGTAGGTTGCCAACCCCTGCTCTAACTCAATGGGATGACCTATATTTTATGCCCAGATAATCATATTTTTTTAATTGTTTCTTTTTCTATTTCTACTTTTAAATTTGGATAACAGTCCTTTGTTTTCAGACTCCAAAATCTCTTCTAATTCTGTTTTAGTTATTTCAATACTACTTTCTTTTATGTCTAGCCTAAATCTCTCTTTCAGTTGCCATTTCAAGTACCAGTGTATCTTAATTCCTTCTTTTAGTAATTCTTCTTCTGTTTTAGTCTAAAATTATTGTCTTGCCTAATTAAAATATCTTTATATTTCAGCCAATTCTTGAGTAAACCCTTTTCATTTCCCAAAAAATCCTTGTGTGGTAGTTTTTAGCGATAATTTATCCTCCAATTTCTTTCTTTCTTCCAAATCCAAAGTAGTAGCTTTCTCAAAAAATGATTGTTAAATTCTCTGTTTGTTACATTTCTCTTTATTATAGTATAAATATCCATGTCATCCAGAGATATTTTTTGTACTTTCAAGTTGTAACAATTTTTCTTCTTTTAAGCTTATCCAATTTTTAATCCATATTAAACAACTGGCTTGGTAATATATCTTTGGGTCTGGTACCCATAAGCGCCCTCTTTCCTTTGTATCTTGCATTATTTTAAGTGTAATTCTCATTTTTTTTTCCCCAGCCATAAAAATTTAGTTAATTCTCTTTGCGTTCTTGGATAGGTTTTTCTTTTACTGTTATTGATATATAGAGAGATCTTGTAGCACCTTTGAGATTAACTGAAAGAAAGACATTGGCAGCATCAGCTTTCATAAACTTCAGTCTACGAAAGTTCATGCTGCCAATTTCTTTCTTTCAGTTAGTCTCAAAGGTGCTACAAAATTTCTCTACATAATGATTCTACAGAGTAACACAGCTATATCTATTATTGATATAGTTTGAAATAAAAATAGTAATTTTGCCAAAATATGTATTTTAGTACAGGCTATACTACCTAATAGTGATAATTTCAATTTTTTCTAGATTTCTAAGTCATTTTTAATTAGATTCCATATTTTTTATAATTATTCTTGTAAATATCATCATTGTTTGCAGTTAATTCGATCACCAGGTATCTTGTCTTTTTACATATATTGAAGCCGGATTTCTCTGCAAGTTTCCATCCAGTTTAGTCATGTTTTTAACTAATATATTAGTTTTCCCTTCATTTATCTTCAATCTAGATATTTTTTCAATTCTCTTAATTCACTCTTCAATATTTCCAGTGATACTGTCATGTCATCTGCAAAGGCACATATTTTATAGTCTACTCTAGTCTACTCCAGGGGTTGGCAACTTATGGCCCGTGGACCGGGTCTGGACCCCAGGGACGCCGCCGATGCCGCTGGGTGTGCTCCTGGGAGGCACCATTTTGGAACGCTCACGGCTGTGAGTGTTCTAAAATGGCGCCCCGCATCGCGTGCGCACGCGTACATGGCGCGGATGCCATTTTGAAAGGCCCCACCGCTCGCCCCAGGATCGAGCGGGAAGGCCTTGGAAATGGTCCTCCAAGGTGCCTCCGCTTGGTTCTGGGGTGAATCCGCCCCAGAATTAGCCCAAGGATCGGGGCAGGGGGGCCTTGGAGGGACCTTTCCAAGGTCCCTCCGCTTGATCCTGGGGTGAATTCACCCGAGGATCAAGTAGAGGCACCTTGGAAACGGTCCTCCAAGGTGCCCCCGCTTGATTCTGGGGTGAATCCAAGGCCTCCCCGCTCGATCCTGGGGCGAATTCGCCCAAGGATCGGGGCGGGGGGCCTTGGAGGGACCTTTCCAAGGTCCCTCCACTTGATCCTGGGGTGAATTCAAGGCTATGGATTTCTGGAATTTGCAGTTTTGTGAGATATTTAGCCTTTTCTGTCAGAGAGCTCTGATACCACAAAGCAAACTGCAGATCTTAGGAGTCCATAGGATGGAGCCATGGCAGTTAAAGCAGTGTCAAACTGCATTATTTCTGCAATGCAGATTCAGGCTGCATCCATACTGCAGATTCAGGCTGCATCCATACTGCTTCCTTCTCTTTCTCCCCTCGTCTTCCTGCTCTCCCTGGCTTCCTTCTCCTTCTCCCCTCCTCCTCCTCCTTCGCCTGGCTTCCTTCTCCTTCTCTTTCTCCCCTTGTCTTCCTCCTCTCCCTGACTTCCTTCTCCTTCTCCCCTCCTCCTCTTCCTCCTCCTCCTTCGTTTGGCTTCCTTCTCCTTCTCTTTCTCCCCTCGTCTTCCTCCTCTCCCTGGTTTCCTTCTCCTTCTCCCCTCCTCCTCCTGGCTTCCTTCTCCTTCTCTTTCTCCCCTCGTCTTCCTCCTCTCCCTGGCTTGCTTCTCCTTCTCCCCTGCTCCTCTTCCTCCTCCTCCTTTGTCCTTCTCTTTCTCCCCTTGTCATCCTCCTCTCCCTGGTTTCCTTCTCCTCCCCTCCTCCTCCTGGCTTCCTTCTCCTTCTCCCCTCGTCCTTTTCCTCCTCTCCCTGGCTTCCTTCTCCCCTCCTCCTCTTCCTCTTCCTCCTCCTCCTTCGTCCTTCTCTTTCTCCCCTCGTCCTCCTCCTCTCCCTGGTTTCCTTCTCCTTCTCCCCTCCTCCTCCTGGCTTCCTTCTCCTTCTCCTTCTCCCCTCTTCCTCCTCCTCCTTCATCCTTCTCTTTCTCCCCTTGTCCTCCTCCTCTCCCTGGTTTCCTTCTCCTTCTCCCCTCCTCCTACTCCTCCTCCTGGCTTCCTTCTCCTTCTCTTTCTCCCCTCCTCCTCTTCCTCCTCTCCCTGGCTTCCTTCTCCTTCTCCCCTCCTCCTCTTCCTCCTCCTCCTTCGTCCTTCTCTTTCTCCCCTCGTTCTCCTCCTCTCCCTGGTTTCCTTCTCCTTCTCCCCTCCTCCTCCTGGCTTCCTTCTCCTTCTCTGTCTTCCTCCTCTCCCTGGCTTCCTTCTCCTTCTTCCCTCCTCCTCCTCCTCCTCTTCCTCCTACGTCCTTCTCTTTCTCCCCTCCTCCTCCTCCTCTCCCTGGTTTCCTTCTCCTCCCCTCCTTCTCCTGGCTTCCTTCTCCTTCTCTTTCTCCCTTCGTCTTCCTCCTCTCCCTGGTTTCCTTCTCCTTCTCCCCTCCTCCTCTTCCTCCTCCTGGCTTCCTTCTCCTTCTCTTTCTTCCTTCGTCCTCCTCCTCTCCCTGGTTTTCTTCTCCCCTCCTCCTCCTCCTGGCTTCCTTCTCCTCTTTCTCCCTTCGTCTCCTTCTCCCCTCCTTCTCCGGGCTTCCTTCTCCTTCTCTTTCACCCTTCGTCTTCCTCCTCTCCCTGGTTTCCTTCTCCTTCTCCCCTCCTCCTCTTCCTCCTCCTGGCTTCCTTCTCCTTCTCTTTCTTCCTTCGTCCTCCTCCTCTCCCTGGTTTTCTTCTCCTCTCCCCTCCTCCTGGCTTCCTTCTCCTCTTTCTCCCTTCGTCTTCCTCCTCTCCCTGGCTTCCTTCTCCTTCTCCCCTCCTTCTCTTCCTCCTCCTCCTTCGTCCTTCTCTTTCTCCTTTCGTCTTCCTCCTTTCCCTGGCTTCCTTCTCCTTCTCCTTCTCCCCCCCTCCCCCGGCGTATAAGACGACCCCCCACTTTTAATACCCTTTTCCGGGGTTAAAAAGTCGTCTTATATGCCGGAAAATACGGTAGTTCCTCTTTCTATTTTTATCTTTGTACTTTTGTCTCCATTTATTATTAATTGAGCCTCTTGTGTTGTATAAATTGTGTTTAACCAATTTAGAAATGTCTCCCCTATTCCCATTCGCTTCAGAATTTCAAAAATTGCTGCCCAATATACTCTGTCGAATGCTTTTTCCATATTAAGAAATATTAATGCCAGTTGTCTATCCTTATTTTGGTTAAATAGTTCTATTAAATTCAGTACCATTCTTACATTAGTTCTCAATTGTCTTTTTGGTAAAAAGCCATTTTGTTTTTTTGTTCAATTTTGAAGGATTTTTAAAAAATCTTTCTGATAGTATAGCCAAAAATATTTTATAATCTATATTAAGTAGGGAGATTGGCCTATAATTTTCCGCTAGTAATGGATCTTTTTCCTTTTTCCGAATTAATGTAATGTTTGCCTCTCTCCATGATTTTGGAAATTTTCCTTCTTTTATGTCATTCACAATTCTTTGTTAATTGTTCTTCAAATGTTTTATAATAAATGGCTGTAAACCCATCTGGACCAGGGGCTTTCCCCATTTTAAATCCTTTTATTACATACTTTATTTCTTCTTTTGAAGAATTCTATTTGAAAGATTCTATTATCATCTGTAATAGATTTAATTTCCACTTTGTCAAAAAAAGTTTCCTTTACAACTCTCTTTGCTATTTTTAAAGTCATATATTTGGGAGTAATATTTATGGAATATTTCTTTTATTCTTTGTTGCTCAGTTATTATTTTTGCCTCCCTCTTAATTTTGTGATCAAATTCTTTTGTTTTTTCAACCTATATGCCAACCATTTATCTGCTTTATTCGGATTTTCAAAATGGTACTGCTTTGTATGTTTCATGTTTTTTTTCTATTTCATCAGTTAGGCACATCAAAATTCATTTTTGTAGAATACTTATTTCTTTTGTTAAAGCTGACTTATTTGGGTAATCACTTAATTCTTTTTCCTTTTTAAAAATTTCTTCATTAAGTCTGTTAATCTTCTCTTCTTTTCTTTTTCCCCATTATGCCTTTTGTTGAATAAAAAACCCTCTCATGACAGATTTACTTGCTTCCCAGACAATAATACTATTACTTCTTTTCCTAAGTTTTCCCGAAAATAATTTTCTAATGTTTTAATAATAATAATTTATTTTTTTTATTTGATACCCCGCCCCTCTGAGTGCAATCGAGACGGCTTACATCATAAAATCAAACAGAACAGTTAAGAACAATTTCCTCCCCCTCCCCCCCTTAAAAAGTTATTAAACCAATTCCAAATTAAAACAAGATATAAAAAATGGATTCCTCCATATATAAAAACACAAAACAATACAAAAGGAAGAAAGTGCGGCAGGTATATAAATGCAGGCTTATTAGAGAACCTGGTCAACAGAAGGGGAGCATCTCGGAGGGAGATTCTGGAGTCAGAACTGGTAGATTAATCCGGGAAGGCCTGCAGGAAGAGATCCGTCTTGACAGCTTTCTTGAAGCTGTCAAGTGATGACAATTAACGGATCTCCTCCGGCAGGCCATTCCACAGTTTGGGGGCAACTACAGAAAATGCCCTCTGGGAGGTCGTCACCAGCCTCGTTTTTTGAGGCTGTAACAAATTCCTCCCAGAGGACCGGAGGGTGCGGGGAGGATTATACGGGAGGAGGCGGTCCTTAAGATAGCCTGGACCCAAGCCATTTAGGGCTTTAAAGGTGATAACCAACACCTTATACTGGGCTCGGAAACTAACAGGCAGCCAGTGGAGGGACCTTAATATAGGGGTAATATGGTCCCCCCTAGATGTGCCAGATATTAGTCTGGCTGCCATATTTTGAACCAATTGCAGTTTCCGAACCAAGCACAAGGGTAGCCCCATGTAGAGTGCATTACAGAAATCGAGGCGTGAGGTTACCAACGCGTGCACAACAGTCTCAACATCCCCTACTTCCAGAAAAGGGCGCAGCTGGCGTATCAGCCGAAGCTGATAACAGGCGCTCCTGACCGTCGCATTAACCTGATTTGTCATCAGGAGCGACGAGTCAAGGAGCACCCCCAAGCTGCGAACACAGTCCATGGAGGAGAGCGTGACCCCATCCAGGACTGGAGGTTGCAACCCAATTCCTGGTTTCGGGGCCTGTACCGTGAGCACCTCCGTCTTGTCTGGATTCAATTTCAATCTGTTTTTCCTCATCCAGCCCATTACCGCCTGAAGACATTCATTGAGAGAAGAGATGCCATTGGAATTCGAGGCCGACGAACGAGACACGGAGAAATAGATCTTGGTGTCATCAGCGTACTGATAACACCCAGCTCCATAACTCCGAATTATCTCACCCAGCGGCTTCATATAGATGTTAAACAACATCGGGGACAAAATAGCTCCCTGAGGGATCCCACAAGTGAGCTCCCTCTTACTGGAGCTACAGTCCCCAAGCAGCACCCTCTGGGACCGACCCAAGAGGAAGGACGGGAGCCACTGCAGAGCAGTGCCCCCGATACCTAACCCCTTCAGGCGGTCCAGGATGCCGTGATCTATCGTGTCAAAAGCCGCTGAGAGGTCTAAGAGCACCAACAGGGTCACGCTACCCCTGTCAATGCTCAGACGCAGATCATCGGTCAAAGCAACCATGGCAGTCTCAACCCCTTGCCTTTTCCTTGCCTTTTCTTGGCAATATTTGTTTGGAAGGGGCTTGCCTTTGCCTCCCTGTGATATTGAGAGAGTGTGACTTGCACAAGGTCACCCAGTGGGTTTCCGCAGCCAAGTAGGGATTTGAACCCTGATCTCCCAGAGTCCTAATCCAGTACTCAAACCATTAAATCACACTGGCTCAGGACTCCTTTCATTATATTATCCCCAAATCCTTGACTTATGCATCACTGCATCACCCAGTGTTTTTCATGGCTTCCCTACCAACCTTTCTTACCTTTCCTGTGCTATTTCTTGTTCTACGGCCACAAACTACCTGAGAAGTACGAGGGGGTATTGTAAAGTTTTAATTATCACTTTTTTAAAAAGATTGACAGAAAGATTGTTTTGATTTGTTAACTTTATCTCTGCAAAGTTACCATGCAGATTTACACATTTCCCCCAGTGTTTCTTGACCCTCTGAATACCATTATTATTGTAGAAGTCTGCAGATTGCGCCTTAAACCACTCTTCCACTTCATGAATGACATCAAATCGGCGACCGCACAACAAATTTTTCATTTTTGGGAATAGAAAAAGTCACTTGGTGATGATGACACTGACAAAATTTCATCAGTATACCATGATAACTTTTGTGTGATAATTACTACTTTACGATACCCCCTCGTAGTGTATAACACATGTTTTTCTTCCATGATATGAAGTGCAGATTGCGGAGAGGGGAGAGCATTTGCAAAACGAAAACGCTTTTGTCTCCTTTTGTTAAGGACTACATGATCAAATGGGCTGGAGATTTAAAACAATCTATTCAAATTGAAGAATGGGAGCTGAGCTGGGGAAAAAAGCTAAAATACACCCCTAGTATGGGACTTAAGGAAAATATTTATAAATCTATGTACCGATGGTATTTAACCCCATACAGAATATCTAAAATGCATAAAGGATCGAATCCCTCATGTTGGAAATGTTCCCTCTTATTTCTGTCTTCAGCCTGGGGGAGTAACAAATGCTTCATTTGGCTTATATTCTGGGCGAAAAATATTAGCAACTCATGAATTTATTTTTCTGACATCTAGGTCCATGAGAAGGATGTAATTGGCATTGCTCATCATCCCCACCAGAATTTGATCGCTACCTACAGTGAAGATGGACTCCTGAAACTGTGGAAACCATAGAACTTCTTTTGAATCCTTTTCCATGCATGGTTCTTGAATGCAAGGAAAGTATGTGTCATCTTGTTTCCCCCCCCCCAATTTGTTTCAAGTCCAAAAGTGTTATTTTATCCTTAACAATTTCATATAGGCGCCCCTAGTGTGAAGCATATGTTACTTTTCAGACAAACGTAGTATTATTTAGTGTCTTAAGTCACTAGTTATGTGGCCAAGTAGTAAAAACCATTCAGCTTCAAAAAACTTCCTGTAGAATAAATACATTTCCTTTTAATGTTTATTGGGAATTTTTTTCATAATTCATTGTGTGTAATTAAATTAAAATGGAGATACATCTGGCTAAAAAAGCAAAATGAAGGAAAGCAAACCCAGAACTTTACCCTCCTAAAATAATTGCATTAGCGTTCTCTGACTTTTAACAGCCTTTTTTTTTTTTAACATTTTCAAGTACATTGTATTTAAAACAGCTATGTTCTAGCTAAAGCTAAACAGCTGAAAATCCCAATAATTTCAGTGGAAATGCTAAGCACAAAATTAAATATTGCTTTGCTGAAAGGGCTTGGAACTGCAAACACTTTTCATACTGATGTGCGACGCCCAATTGTTAAACCTTTTGAGCTCTCCAAAAAGAAACTTTGGCAAGATTTATGTGGCTCTTTTTGTTCTGGGCAAAATACATGACTTTTTGTCTCCTATAGGCAGAATATTGATTTACAGAAAATATAGTCATGAACTTTTATTGCTTTTTTAAATGACATCCTTTCACTTCTGTCAGCCCCTTAGTGCAAAAGTTAAAAGTTTCATCTAGCTACTTTGAAAATGTGTTCATCTCTGATCAAACTCTTTTCGAGTTATTATTAATCTTATAATTCAGGGTGGTCATTTGTGCAGCTGGTTTTGTGCAGCTTTTTATTTGGATTCTTTAGTTTGGTCCTTTTTTTAAATTGTCTCTTCTACAATAAAAACCTCCTTTGTTATAAAGACATCTGGCACATTCGAAATTCATTTATTTTTTTAAAAATACGGTATTCAGCTTGTAAAGAATGACAAAACATCATTCTTAGGGCTGGAAAATAAAAGCCGACATTATGGATGGAGATGCATTTATGAAGCATCAGTGCTCTTAAGGATATCAAGCAGTAGCCAGTGACAACTCTTGTTGTGGAAATATGGATACCAAAACTGCCAAAACTGTGTACGATACCAATTAGAAAATGAACAAACTGTCCTTATAGACATGACTGTTTCCTTTTCTGTAACAATATAGTTACTTTTTTCTTTGTAAAATAAATGGACATCCACACTGAACACACTAATCTACCATTTTATATGTTCTTCCACCAAAATTATGGTACCCTACAGTCTAACAGAATAGGTGACTTTGCCCGAATATCAAACAGACCAATATAAATTAAGTCGATCATCACTGGAACTAGATTATGCCACTGTTTTGCATGCAGATTGTAGGTAAGTAGTGTGACTTCAGGATCATGGAAAGCACTTTGGGGTTCACTAGATGTGTAACTGCTGTTTTGGAGAGGCCTGGGGAAACTTAATAGAAATCCCTACACAGCCATTTACTGCATTTATCCTGCATTTATCCTGGTAACTGGAAGCTTGAAAAGCAAATTCCCCATCTGGAGTGTTATACAGTCAGCCCTCCATATCCACAATTTTTTTTTAATCCACGGATTCAAGCATCTATGGCTTGAAAATGTTTTTAAAATATATAAATTGCATAAAGCAAGCCTTGATTTTGCCATTTTCTGTAAAGAACACCATTTTACTACGCCATTGTATAGACTTGAGCATCCACAGGGAGGTCCAGGAACCAAAGCCCAGCAAATACTAAAGACTTACTGTACTAAAGGACCCAAGAACATCCTGCAAAGCATTATTCATATCGTCACTCTTTTCTTTCACAAACATCTTGCTGTTATGTAATAGAAATGGGTGCTTGTCTCCAGGACCAGATAAACTTTCATCTAGTGCCGATAGCATTTCTTTTTATAAGTGATATGAGAGCTGCAGATTTGATTTTTGACATAATGCCAGTTGACTTACTGTGCTAATTAATATAAACCATTGTGGCGAATTATACATGTCCTTAACTGTGCTCCTGTCCTGGAGTGACCTTTCCACATTAAAACATTCCCAAGTTCTTAGGGAAGCAGCAACTTCTCTGATCTGAATTTTATCTGGGAATTGCTCGAGTATACAGGAGAAATTGGCTTTGACCCATGTACAAACTGATTAGCATAAATTAAACAAGAGAAAAAAATATGTGAAAGAAGCTATGCGGTAATCATAAGGTTGGTTTTTTTACATGCTGTCAGAATTCTCTGATTTGCCAAAAGCCAATCCAAATGCAGTGAAATCTAGTATTTTAAAAGTTCTTTTCTTCACTCAAAATACTTTGGTATTTAAAAGAGCACGTGTGCACTGTATGATAAAATTACATTTTAGCACTTTGAATAAGCAGTGCTCCCACCTAGTAATTTGGGTGTGAAAGAAGTGAAAGTTAACTAATCTGTTTGTTTTAAACTGCCCTGGTGAAACACATCAAAGTGGTCTGCAAAGTTGGTCTGATTAGCTAAACCACAAGGTAAACTTCATCAGCATTTTGGGGTTTGAATGCCAGCCAAAGTTTCTAACCACATTATCTGTTGGGTGGAGAGACACAGCAGTTACTGCCAGCAAACTAAGATATTTTAAACTGTGTTAACATACCTTAAATGGCTTGTCAAAAAGCAAGGACAGATGAAGCTGTCAGAAGAGTGTTTATTTGCCCCCATGGGTTGAAACTCAAGTTTGAAGTACAATATGCAAGCATTTGTCAAATCGCATTCTTGATTCCGCTGAATCATCCTTATCACAAGGACCATAATAAACTGCTATACAACTTAAAACCCTGGGGAGAAGCCATAGGTTAAAGCCTCAAATGGACAAGACCTGTGCTAAAATGGCAGCGCACTCGAGTGCCGTATTGGTTAGCCCATTTGCTCTATATGCATAGCATAAGTGCTACAGCTGGGCTTGCCTAACAAATAGTAACATGGAATCTTTAGAAAAAGGTCAAGTGTCACCTTAAGTACATTTTTAGTCCTAGAAGAGGCACTTGAATAAGTTATTAAGCCTTCCTGCAATCACTGAGGTCCAGCTTGGAAATGAAGTTACAATACAAAACATTTTGAAATGGCCAATGGTCGAGGTAGCCTTTTCAAAAACTAAGGGGACACACACAACCCCTAAAATTATTGTGACTAATTTATTTGTGAGTCACACCATTTTAGAAAGGGGCTTTCTGCAGCTATTCATGTAATCCAAGAAACTCAATGAGGATCACTGAAACCTACTTAAATAAGCTCAAACAGTCAAGACTTCCACCAAATGTACAATAGTTTTGTACCTTTACTAATATGTTACTTCTCAGTTGCATGACTGTCAGTTTTAAAATGCAAAGTGTTTCCTATTCACAAATTTTTCATATTTGGCTCTCATCTTACATGAGCTCTATTACAGGTTGCGTTTTTAATTCCTTACCAATTAGCTATGCTAGGATCCTGCATAACATTAACAGAGGAAATTTGCACAGTATTCTAGCTAAAACTAGGGGTGGGATGGGATGGGATGGGACAGGGCTCTACTCTCCAGGTGAGGACAGTACAGTGCCATGCAGGTGCCTTGTCAAGTCTCAACCAGCCACAGTACATCCAAAGCACACCAATGTATCTAGAAGCTGATGAATACAAAACTTTTAATTTCACATTTTAAACATGAATCATAAATACATGTGCATACTTAAGAGGAATATAATTTATAATACTAAACAGAAATCACTGAATACTAAGCCAGTGCATCTGCACACAATACACGTTATGATGCACAAAATAAAAAAGGCCAGAGCAAATTGGCTTCTGGTTTCCTTAGGAGGCCATATGGAAAAAGGAACATCATTCCAACTTGATTGAAGTGTAGTTTACTGATTTTAAGTTTGTTAACTTGATTTAAAAACAACTATGTTTAAATATTACAGGGACAATGGCAAGTTTGAGAGTTTAGCAACTTTAGTCCTTCACTCATCCACAACTGACATACAGGACAAGCAGCACAAGGAAAATCATCAGGTCATTTTAAGACGTCTGGCACTGGACACCACCTCTGGGATGGTGCTCATCGTCTTCATAGGCTTCTCCATTGTAATGGTGTCTTTCCTGGGAAGGGTCAAAGTCCATCAACTCTACCTGTTCCATATCTTCAGCTTCCTCCACGTCTTGCCTTGGAGGCAGCAGCTTTTCTAACAGGCATAGCTTATCAGAGGAAAGGAAGCCACTATCTGGAAAGATCACCTGAAATTTAGTAGACATTGTTATTACCTATTTACATACTCTTTTGTTTGTGTAAAATATTGTTCAACAATCACAAGATTAGAAGTATAAGCCACATTTGCTTCATGCAAGTCAGTTCATTGAGTTTTTTCTTTCTTTAAAGTACTGAACAAAAAGGCACTATTCTCTAGAATATATAGAAAAAATTGACGTAAGAAAATTTCATTTTATCTTCAGCAACATCAGACTTCAATCAGTTGAATCTTACCTTAAACTCAATGATCAGACGACCTTTTTCATATGGTCTGCGATAGAATGGCATTCCCTCATTCAGTACACATTTAATATCTCCATGTTTAACAATCTGACCTAAAAATAAAAAATGATGCTTATCAATACTTTGCTTAGAAAATAAACAAGACTAATGTTCAACCTCATGTTAGACAACTTTCAAGATTTATTCAAAAGCTTTGCTTCCATTTCATCAAAGCAAAGAAAGACTCCAAATCAGGGACAGGCAACCTTTTTGAGACCTGAGCCGGTCTCCCGTCGCCCAGGTCTCAGCTGGGCCAAAAGGGGGGGGGGGATGGCGCGGCACGCGCACCCTCTTCCGCTGCACGTGACCCCCCCACGCGTGCTACCGCCGCGGCTGCTACCGCCACGGCGCATGTCGCGGCCGCCATTTTGGAAGTCAAAATGGCGGTCACAACACATTTGCGCATGCGCAAGAGTACTGTGCATGTGCAAATGCGTCGCAGTCGCCATTTTGACTTCCAAAATGGCAGCCGCAGCAAGCGCGGCCAAAAACGCACCCCGACGGTGGCGAGCGGCGGCAGCCTATGGCTTGGGCCAGTAAGTCCGGGGCCTTAACCAGCCCCCAGGCCGTAGGTTGCCGGTCCCTGCTCCAAATGATGGTGCTATTTTGTGTGTAAACTAATCCAAATGAACAAAAGTTATTTGCCAGATTTCTACATATGCTACTTTGTTTCATAATTACCTTAGATGTGTAGCTAAGTAGCAGCTCCTGTCTCACTCCACCAAACGTACTACATATACTCATGTATAAGTCTAGAAATTTAGGTCAAAAAATTGACACCCCTTCCCCAAAAAAACGGAGTCGACTTATCCATGGGTCACTGTAAGTACTGTAGTTTGAATCTTATAAAAAAAGGAACCACCCCCTGGTGAAAGGCATGAAGAAAATATGACTGCGCTCTCATCCATACAGCCTTTAGTGTGAACACAAACCACTATGCCTGCTGGAATTTTGCAAGTTCTTTGGCATTGCTTCATCCTTTAAATCCACATTTACATGCCCCTAAATTTTACTCTCAACTTATCCACAGGTCATATCAAAATCCTAATTTTGGCTCCAAACCCTCCCTTCGACTCATATATGAGATCAACCTACAGCAGGGGTCAGCAACCTGCGGCCCACGGAGGCCTTGGGACCGGCCTGTGGCCGGCCACGCCGGCACGCCCCGCTCAAGCGCGGGCGCCATTTTGGTGTCCTCAGTATTCGTAGATGAAACCACCTGCAGATCGCAAGCCCACACTGTCCCCAATGGTGGCACGTGCATGCGGCCACGGCACCATTAGGAACAGACCATTGTCCCCAATGGCGGTGTGTGTGTGAGATCCCATAGATTTTGGTATACACGTGCGTATGTGTATGTGTCCCACATTACTTTACGAGGCATCAGCCATGTGGAGAGAAGAGGGTCCATTCTCCTGGTGATCAGGCTGCAGGCAAATGACATTTCCACCCTCCTTCCACCAAACAGCAAGGCTGCATCGATCAGAAGCAGGACTTCTATTGCATGTTCATGTCACAACCTCAAGGTCTGGGGGTGGAAAAATCATCCACCTGTGCTCTCGCCACCAGCAAAATGAACCCCTTCCTCTTTATGCTGTTGATGCCCAATTAAGTCTTTGCAGGGGGAACCAGTTATAATCATGGCAATAGAGCAATAGTTGTTACTACGTAAGGACCATGAATATAGATCCACTATGTATGCAGTAGCTTAGTGGTTAAGACGATTGGAAGACTGGAAGGTTGGCAGTTCAAGGCCCAAATGCCGCTTGATGGGTGAACTCCTGTCACTAGTCCCAGCTTCTACCAACCTAGCAGTTTGAAAGCATGCAAATACAAGTAGCTAAATAGGTACCACTTCACTGGGAAGGTAACAGCGTTTGTGCAGTCATGCTGGCCACATGACCACCAGAGCAGTCCTCGGACAATGCTGGCTCTTTGGCATAGTAATGGAGATGAGCACCACCCCTACAGTCGGTTACAACTAGACATATCAAGGGACCACCTTTACCTTTATGGATGCATAACTCCAGGTTATGCATCTGTAAGTCTGATCCCGAGTTCTGGCCACTCTCGAGAAAATATGCATGTTATGAATGGTAGATTTTGTGGACATAATTTTTTGATAGCACTAGTAATCTACGACATCTAAAGAATCTAATGTAAATTTGCATCACATAAATTTGAGAATATGGCTAGAGGTAATGATGATGTATAAACTGTGCGCTTTATTGCCAAATTTTACCATGTATCCAAGATGAGTTTTGGCAAAGCAATACATACTTACCAGGATGAGAAGTAATGATTATGGTTCGATTATCTAGCATTGCAATTGGTTTTTGAAAACCGCATAATGCCTCAACTAGTTGTAAATCCATGGACATGACCAGGTCTTCATTTCGTCTGCAGAAAAAGAGAATGATCACCCACAGAACTGTAGAGTAATATATCACAAATGGTACTAGAGAGCAACTCTAGAAGGACATAGTACTACCCAACACAGTAGTTAAGAGGATTACTAAAAAGCGAGATGGTACAGATCTAGAAATTAATTATGATGATGAAAATTTTATGTTTAATTTTAGAAGGGATTCTTATTCTTGGAGGATTAGGGGTGTCCTAAAGATTCTGTAAGGCGATTATCAATTTACACCTCATTCTGATCTCATTTCTTCCCATTATCTATCACAAAGATGGTAGGTTTAAGATGTTATGGTGCATCAGCCATTTTATGTACAGTGCAACAGCAAAGCTTATTAGAAAGTTGTACAATACTTGTCACATGCCATTGCAGTTTATGAAGTTTTGACTAGAAAGAAGGCTACAGATGCTAGCAGAACTGAAGAACTACAGGCACTTACTAATTGTTAAAGCTGTACAATGGCTAAGCTTGTGTTCAGCTATTCAAAGGCCCAAGACAAACAAACAACTCAAAGTGGTAAGCTTTTCCAGCATGGATTTGTTTTGGCTATCAATATGGATAAGAATGGTGATATTTTCCCTCCCATGAACTCCAATGCATGCTAAAGGCTAGGGTCTTACCAAGCAGTAAGACCGTTACAGATTAAATACTTGCTAAATTGATATCTATCAGTAATCCATGGCAAGGTATAATTAATGGGAAAGGTACTCTCCTGAGCTAAACAAGACTCAAGGCTAAGGTGATCTTAAGTAACAGGTAAGTAACTTTTTATATCTTGGAGCCATGTTTCAGGAATGATGCCAAATTTCTGCAGCAAAAAAGCCCATTTTTCTTTAAAAACAGAGTACATGAAGTTTACATCCCTTGTTTTCAAGTATGAGCATGCTTCTAGAACCACAACTGTGCCGTTTTTAAAGAGTTTTTCAGCAGCAAAGAGGAGGAGTGTGGAAAATTGGATGAAGAAGTCACATGTGGTCTATGTATAACCTCTCCTAGTGCTTTTGAAGACTAGATTGTTTCCACTCCACTTTTTTCTTATCTTTTACATGTTAAAAATGCAGGATTTTTCAAATGTCCATAAACTTTGGGGTTTTTCATTCCATTCATTTGTTTTGCTATGTTTAATGAAGTTTTTCTTAGCAATATACTATTATAATCTTTCTATATGCTCTGTCATGTTTCTACAGTAAAGATGTAAATATAACTGATCAATGTCTCAAAGCTTAAATTACACACAACTAGGTTTTTGAACTCTCTCCCAAATGGGTGCACAATCACAGTTCATAATACTGTAGCTTTGTTTCCTGAGTTTTAGCTTTACTACACTCACTCTCAAGAAGTGCTTCAGAGCTTTAATAACTAAACAGAGAACAGTGATGGCTTGGAAGAAACCAGGGTGTAAGAAGAGAGCATACACAGATAATTTGGGAGCAAGCTATTATAAGGACTAACGAACCAGTTAGAAAAAGGGAAGAAGAAATAAACTAGGCCTAGAAAGAGCCACAAGGACAAGAAAGTAAGAATGATACAAACACAGGATGGAGTGGGAAGAGAATTACAGCTTTCTAATACATATTTAAGTGTGATTTTCTTACACCACTGATCAAGGAAGATATTTAAAGTATGATTACAAACTAGGAGTGGAGAATGTCTGGCCTTGTTGTTGGAATACAACTCACATCCGTTTCCTAGCCAGTATAATCAACGTTGAGAGAAGGCATGAGTTTTGGTTCAGCACCATTTGGATGGTCATGTGTCTGATCCTAGTTACCTTGTAAACACAGAATGGTCCTTTTGATCCAAGACAATAATGATATCTCCTGGCTCCAAGCCTGGTTCCTGGTCACCTTCACCGTGGAAAGTTATCTTCTGACCATCTTTCATTCCTATTGCAAAAGCACAACACAAAAAAATCAAAAACAGTGTGAGAATTCTACATGTTCTAACATCAAACCATTAACCTATAATGAAACTTATCCATAAGGTTATATTCTGTACTGTTACATGAGAATAGTACAATGTGATACTATATGCTACACTCTATGTAAAATTGTTCTTGCAGCCAGACTGGTCGCAGGTAAATCTAGGTCCGACCAGATAACACCCATTTTGAAATCCTTACACTGGCTACCTGTTAGCTTCCAGGCACAGTACAAGATATTGGTCATTACCTATAAAGCCCTTTATGGCTTGGGTCCAGCTTACTTGAAGGAATACCTTCTCCCATATAATCCTCCCCACACACTCAGGTCCTCTGGCAATGAAAACTAGATTGGTGGTGACTTCCCAGAGGACCTTTTCAGCTGCCGCTCCTAAAATTTGGAATGACCTGCCGGAGGAGACTCGCCAGATTACATCCCTTGATGTTTTTTAAAAAGTGATAAAAATAATTCTCTTCCGGCAGGCCTTCCCAGACTGACCTCTGTCCTAATCTGAACTAACTGCCCATTTGATCTAGCTCCCCTAGACATTGCCACTGTTACTGAAGGGAGGGTGGGTCAAAGGGGTGGGGAATTCGAGGATTATTTTCTTATTATTTCTGTAATTGTTTTAATCTTTGCTGATACAAAATTATTATTATTATTATTATTATTATTATTATTATTATTATTATTATTCTCCTCCTCCTCCTCCTCCTCCTCCTCCTCCTCCTCCTCCTCATAAAGTGCTCCTTCATGTTTATTTTTTTGTCTGACTTGCCAGATTTGCTTTCAGCATATTATGCATTGCATTTTATATATGGCTTTAGGCTTACTTTTTTTTGGCACCACTTTATATGCTATTTAACTTTTGATACAAGGTGCCTTAAATATCTTCACTTTCAGCTGGAAAAGCAGAATATTTTAACATAGTTTTCAAAGCTTTTAGGTAAAAAACCAATGTTTTGCTTACATCCAAACACGTTTTCCACAATCAAATGGCAACCAAAAAAGGAAAAAAGCACAGAATCCTCCATTCTCTTCTGTGCAGGAAACCTGTCACTATCTCTAACAACAGAATGGCTGCAATCACTGAAAAAATACTACCTGGCACACCTTTAATCTAGAAACTTAACTACAAAACAATGTAACCAAAAACCCTTAAAAACAGTAAAGTGATAGATCCTTGAAGCTTGACAGCATTATGAACTATTTAACTTTTTGTCTCAATACTCGTAGCGTCTTGTGATCAAACTATACAGAGTTTGGCTCAGCTAAGTGGGTCAAGGATAATCAGAGTGACTAGAGTCCCTATCTCTCTTGTGCAAGAGGGATAGGGAGGACAACTAAGAACTGTTTAGAAAGGAGACTAGAAAATGCTTCACAAAGTGCTTCCATAAAGTCGGGATACCTAATGTTATCCTAAATGTATTATGCAGCTGTTGATCTGGCTGCCATCGTGACAGTTAAATATATTTGCCAACATATGCCAGAAGTTGACCACTGAAGCATGCTGGAGGACCTACAAATGACTGGATTTAGAACTTCGTCGTTGTTGCTGTGCCTTCAAGTCATTTCCAACTTATAACAACCCTATCATGGGGTTTTCTTGGCAAGTTACTTCAGAGAATTGCTACTGTCATCCTCTGAGGCTGAAAGCATGTGACTTGCCCAAGGTCACCCAGTGGGTTTACATGCCCTAGTAAACTCTGACCTCCAGAGTCATAGTCCAAAACTCAGTTCACTGTATCACACTAGATCTCTACAGACCCAAAATAGAATACATACCTTTATCAATGTGGACTTCAAGAATTTTCTTCTCTCTAACAATCTTCCTTCCATTGCAGCTCTTACATCTGTCCTTGGGACTGATGCGCTCCCCATGGCCCTGGCATTCCATACACACAGACTGGATTTGCTGAACCATTCCAGGCCCTATTTGGTGAATCCTTATCTGCATGCCTGTTCCTCTGCAATTAAGGCAACATTCCACTGCACCTTTCTTGCCACCTCGGCCTATAGAAGAATATAAAAGAGGGGGGGGGGGACAGAAAAAAATGATGTACATGCTCCCCCTTGCTACACGTAATTTTCTGAATTTCCACTTGATTAACTGAAATTATTGTACCAGCATACCTTCGCATTTGTCACAAATCACATTCTTTTGTAGAGCAAGCTTTCGTGTGGCTCCATTGTACAGGTCTTCTAGAGTTACTGACAACTGATGAACAACATTTTTGCCTATAAGGAAAATCACATTTTTGATTACCAATACTCCAAACAGTTTCAGTACTGAGTTATCAGGATCCAAATGTCTGATTCTAATTTTCTTTGCTTTGGGAAGTCACTGTAAGGGGAGACTTTGAATAGGACTACAGCTACATTAAGAAAGGACAACATGTTCTTCCACAAAGCAGTGGGAAGGAGAACCATGCTGCGTGATTTCTACTGAAAGGGAAGACTGAACCAACTGACAAACTAAGGTTACAATTATCTATAATGATACTACATAGGGAGAACATAACTGAAACTCTGTAGAAAACCTCTAAGTAAACATGCAGAGAATCAGAATTAGTATTCCAATACAGAATTCAATATAAAATGTGTTTCGCAGTACAACTTCTATCACTTGAGGTATTTAATAAATGAAAGCAGACATCATTGTAAATTTCATAAATGAAAGCAGACATTAAGTTTGAAGAGACATACATTTTACTTTAACTAAGAATTGCTCAGATGAGCTACAAACACTTCTGTAAAGTAGATCAAATGAAGTTGTACATTACCTCTCCTCTCTCTTTGCATTCTCCCACCTCCTCCAAAGAACATATCAAATATATCCATGGGTGATCCAAAGGCGCTTCCAGTACCACCCTCTTTAATGGCTTGTTCACCACCTTTATCATACAACTCTCTTTTCTTGGAATCAGAGAGCACTTCATAAGCTTGAGAAATCTGTTTGAACTACAACAAAGAAAAATAAAAAATTCAGAGAAGGGTTATTTTACAGAAAATCATTTACATCACCGTAATGTTTACTCAGCACCACTGTATCAGGTTAAAGTTGCACACAAGCCTAGCTCATCCCATATGTAGCAACTAGAATAGGAAGACTCACTTTAAAGAAAAACATCATGCATTCTTTCACCCCATGTTTGAAAAAAGGTCAAATCTTTCTCTTTGTGAGAAATTACTGGAGTAATGCTCTGGATTGTTGTTTTTTAAATGAAACCCTGATATCCACACTTTTGGAAGCCTCTGAAAAGCAAACACAGTCCTCCCTCCACATTCGTGGCGGTTAGGGGAATGAGATCCCTGCAAATATGAAAAAATTGCAAGCAACTCCTCCCCATCACTGAGAAACCAGTTAAAGGAAGGGATGGGCAGGGGAAGAAGAGCAGAGGTGCACACTCCCTTTTCCCCACCCTCCCATACTTTTAATTGGCTCCCTGTCCCTTCGCCTCCTCGATCCTCTCTTTGGGCAGCACAGGGAGAGGATTAGGAAAGGGAAGGCAAGAGGTGTCTTGGCTCCTTCAAGATGCTTCGCTTCCCCGATCCTCTCCTTGGATAGCCCAAGCAGAGGAACGAGGAAGAGAAGGCAAGAGGTGCCTTGGCCCCTCCAAGACCCTTCTGCTCCCCAATCCTCTCCCTGGGCAGCCCAGGGAGAGGATCGGGGAAGAGAAGGCAAGAGGTGCCCTGGCCCCTCTGAGACCCTTCGCCTCCCCGATCCTCTTCCTGGGCAGCCCAAGGAGAGATCAGGCAGGAAAAGAGAGGAGGAATGCCCACATTGGTGGCCTTGACCTCACGAATAATCGAAACCCTGAGTCCCAAGGCTGCGAAATTGGAAGGCCGACTGTACACTCTTAAGAAAGTGGGACGGTGTAGTAAGCCTGTTTTTTTATGCACATACCTATTTCATGGGGGGAGGGGGAGTTTGTTATAAAAGTAAGGAAGTGGCTAGGGATTAATAGATTGCCATTTAGCAACATTAGTTCTCTGCTGTAATCTTCTATGTTAGCAACTGTTAACCTGTCAGTTTTGGAGTAAAAATCATATGTTAAACATATATTGCAGCTGCAGCAGGACACTTACAAAAGATAAAAAAAAATACTCAAGGTACTATCTTCTCCCACCCCATTTCCCCCATGTTAACAGGGAAACTCTGCAGCGAAAATCTGAATACCTTTAAAATCTGAACATCTGAGGAGGCCTATTAAGTTTCTCATGTCCTCGAGACAATATAGATAGATAAATCAGATCAGCATCCAACCCATTCCAAATTTACAACTATGAGACGAAGCAAGAATATGATAGATACAGCACTTTCCACTAAGCTATTCAGCAAAACATTCATAAGGGAGTGGGCTTGCACACTTGCCTTTTCACCCTCATTAGGATTTTTATCAGGGTGGTATTTCAATGCCAGTTTCCTATAAGCTTTTTTCAGTTCCTCTTGGGAAGCATTGGGTTTTACCCCAAGCACATCGTAGTATGTGGTCTCCTTCACCATGGTGCAATTGTTACCTGGAAGGGGGAAAATAACAGTGAAAACAAGTACAGTTAGCCCTCTATATCCATTGAATTTTTATCCACAGATTCAAGCATCCATCAACTGAAAATATTCAAAAACTATATAAATTCCAAAAAGCAAATCTTGATTTTTGCCATTTTATATAAGGAACACCATTTTGCTATGCCATTATATTTAATGAAACTTGAGCATTCATGGATTCTGGTATCCATGAGGGTTACCTAGAACCTAACGCCAGCGGATACCAAGGGTCCATTGTAAAGGATACCTAAACCAGACAGGTCACTGGTACTTCCCTATTTCTTGAAACACAGTATCCAGAAAGGGATGTCTGGCCAAACTGCCAGACAGACCCACCCCATTCCTTGTGCCTTTCATCCCTTCATTTCTCAGTGCCACCTGAAAATGCAGGAAGTCAACCACCTTGCCAGAGGAGAACTTTGAATTTTTCTCAAGTGTGAAAAGGGCCAATTCCCACTTCACAAGGCTTTGAACCTCCACCTCTCCAAGTCCCAGCAGCTCCTCCCCTGGTTTACATAGCTGTTTCCTACTGACCTGGCAACCAGAGGCCCCTTATCACAAAAGGGACTCACATAATTCCCCTCCCCCTCCCCCACTTGTTTTAATATGTCTGCATCTTATTTGTCCTTTTAAACTGATAAGAGTTTTAACTGTTTGTGTCTTCCTGCATGGCAGGGGGTTGGACCGGATGGCCCTTGTGGTCTCTTCCTACTCTACAAAGACCATTATGTTATTTGTCTGTTAATTGTTGTTGTTCCCCACCTCAATCCATGGGGAGAGGCAAGTAAAAAATAAATATCATAATTATTATTATCAAGTATCAAAAGGGAGATTTCCCCCTTCACAAGGCTTCACCCTGTCCCCCCTCAAAAAACCAAAAAACCAAACCCCCCCCCCCAAAAAAACCCAAAAAACACCAGCTCCTCTCCTGATTTACACAGCTCTGCTTCCTATCACTTGGTAACCAGAGCAGAGTGACCAGAGGTCCTCCTTTTCCAGGAAACACCCTACATTTCAACGGAGAGGGATTACAAAATGTCCTCTATTTTGAGAATGACTGAGAAACATGAATGTACATTTATGTGTTTTGAACTTTCATTTGGTCACATCCCCTATTTTCCTTGAAGGCCCTACATTTTGTGGTGCCTTGTCCTCCTTTGCAGTGATGACATCCGGTCACCCTGCCCGATTTACACAGATCTATTCTCTACCAACCCGGCAACCAGATATTGCTCCCTCCTCCCCTCCTCTTTTAGTAACACCACCCTTCCTCCACATGACAGGAAAAGGGCACCCGGCATTTCCACACACCAGACAATGGACACCCTCTTCCCCCAGCCTTCCTCTCCTCCACGCCCATGGCTTTGCCAAGGCCTCCAAAGCAAAGCCCCCTTTGCCTTAATGGGGTGGGAGGACCTCCGTGTCCCACCCTCCCCCAGCAAAGTCCTCCCTCCCTCCTTCCTCCTCCTCTCAGGGCAACCAGATACCTCCTCCTTTTCCAGGACATGTCCTACATTTCAGCTTTCTGGTCCAGGAGGAATTCCAAAATGTCCCTCATTTGGAGCGGGACTAAGAAGCATGGATTTACATTTATATGAGTGTTTTAAGCTTTTATTTGGCAATGTTTTGGATGTCCCACATTTTGGGGTGCCTTGTCCTCCTCGGCAATTTAGAAGACATCTGGTTACCCTGGACACATCCTCCGTGTAAGCCTTCTGTCCAGGAGGAATTCCCCCAAGTCCTCCATGTTAAACAGGACTAAGAAGCATGGATTAATATATATGGTTTTTAGCTTTTATTTTGTCATGTCCTCCATTGTTTCTTGAATGTTCTACATTTTTTTGGGGGGGGGGATTGCCTTGTCCTCCTTGGTGGTGAGGAGGATATCTGTTCACGGTCATGTCCTACACATTTCCACCTTCTGTCCAGGAGGAACCCCAGAATGTCTCCCATTTGGAGCAGGAATAAGAAGTGTCCTCACTTTTTGAGCTTGGCTAAGAAGCACATTCAGAGTGACCAGAATGTCCTACATTCCAGCTTTCTGGTTCAGGAGGAATCCCAAAAGGTTCTCCATTTTGAGCCTGACTCAAAAGCATGAATCTATATGAGTGTTTTGAGCTTTTGTTGGGCCATGTCCTCCATTGTCACTGGAAGATCCTACATTTTGGGGTGCCTTCTCCTCCTTGGCAGTGAAGAGGACAACTGGCCCCCCTGGACATGACCTACACATCTCAACCTTCTGTCCAGGAGGAATGCCAAAATGTCCTCCATTTCTGAACAGGACTAAACAGTACATCCAGGGTGACCAGATGTCCTCCTTTTCCAGGCTGTGACCTCCATTCCATACTTCTGGTCCAGGAGGAATTACAAAAGGTGCCCCATTTTGAGCAGAGCCAAGAAGCCCGGATTTACATTTCTAGGAGTGTTCTGAGCCTTTTATGGGGCAAGTGTCCCCCATTGTTTCTGGAAGGTCTTACATTCTGAGGTGTCTTCTCCTTGGCAGAATGAGGACACCTAGACAACCTAGACATGTCCTACATACCTCAACCTTCTGTCCAGGAGGAATGCAAAAATGTCCTCCATTTCTGAGAACGACTAAGAAGCTAATTCAGGGCAACCAGAGGTCCTCTTTTTCCAGGACATGTCCTCCATCTCAGCCTTCTGTTCCAGGAAGAAGGCAAAAATGTCCTCCATTTTGACCTAAGAAGCATGGGTTTACATTTCTAGGAGTGTTCTGAGCCTTTTATGTGGCAAATGGCCTCCATTGTTTCTGGAAGGTCCTACGTCTTTGAGGTGCCTTCTCCTTTTTGGTGGAGAGAGGACACCTGGCCACCCTGGTCATTACCTACTCATTTCCACCTCCTGATCCAGGAGGAATTCTGAAATGTCCTCCATTTTTGAGCAGGACTAAGAAGCATATCCAGGGTGACCAGACGGCCACGTTTTCCAGGACATGTCCTCTATCTCAGCCTTCTACTCCAGGAGGAATGCCAAAAGGTTCTCCATTTTTGAGCAGGAGTAAGAAGCACATTCAGGGTGACCAGAGGTCCTCCTTTTCCAAGCTTCTGGTCCAGGAGGAATTCCAAAAGGTCCTCCATTTTGGCTAGGGCTAAAAAGCATGAATCTCTATGAGTATTCTGAGCCTTTTATGTGTCAAATGTCCTCCATGGTTTCTGGAAGACCCTCCATTTTTGCAGTGCCTGGTTCTCCTCACTGGTGGAGAGAGGACCCTTGGCCACCCTGGACATGACCTACACATTTCCACCTCCTGATCCAGGAGGAATTCCAAAACGTCCTTCATTTTTGAGCAGGAGTAGGAATCATATCCAGGGGGACCAGAGGTCCTCCTTTTCCAGGACATCTCCTCCATTTCCACCTTCTGTCCAAAAGGTCCTCCATTTAGAGCATTAAGAAGCACGTCCAGGGTGACCAGAGGTCCTCCTTTTCCAGGACATCTCCTCCACCTCAGCTTTCTGCTCCAGGAAGAATGCCAAAAGGTCCTCCATTTTTGAGCAGGACTAAGAAGCGTGAATCTCTATGAGTGCTCTGAGCCTTTTATATGGCAAACGTCCTCCAGGGTTTCTGGAAGGTCCTCCATTTTGAGGTGCCTGGTCCTCCTCCTCGGAGATGAGGAGGACATCTAGTCCACCCTGCCTTCCCTCCACAAGAAAGCCCCATTTCCCTTCCCTTTTCCCGCCGCCACATTTTTCTTCAGTTGCTCCCCTCAACACCGGGGCGCGCTCCCGTCCGCGGTCACATGACTCACCGGTCGCGCGCCCCTTCGAGCGCGCGCCCCCGCCCCCCACTGCGCGTGCGCGCTCTCTTTCTCTCTCCCTCGAGGGTCACCAACCAACCGCCCAACCGTTCCTTCTTAGTGAAACACGGGAGGGAGGGAAACCTGAGGTAAAATGACTCCTTCTCCTCCACACAGACACATACCCCGTTTTCTTTCCGTTTAAGGCAACCCAGTAACGTCTCCTCAGCCTCCGCTCTCTCTTCCTCTGCTCTCTCGCTCACTGAGAAGACTGTCCCCGACTTTTCTGGAAAGTTCCGAGCCGGTCTTCAGGCTCGGCAACATCCGGGGAGTTTTTTCCTCTTTCAAGCTAGCCCCGCCCATTCCCAGACCCCCGCCTCTTTTCCTAAGCCGCCGCTGCGATTGGCTGGCTTTCTAGAAAGCGGTGACGTGCCCGCCCAATGAACCAGTCCGGGGGTGATGTCACCGCCGGAGACTACAAATCCCGACAGGCCTCAGCGCCTCTCTCTTTTCAGGCACACTTTTCAGGCCTTTCAGAAAGACTTCAAGTCCCAGAATGCAACGGGAGGGGGAGGAGCGAATGAACTCCCTCACAAAGAAAGCTCGGTTCATTGTGTTTGCTGTGCCCTTGGTGGCGGGGTTACTGAGAGTAAATTGTTAGGCCCTTAAACTACATCTAAAATGTTGGCTCTAAGACTCTGGAGAGCAGGGTTCGAATCCTGGCTTGGTCATAAAGCCCAGTGGGTGACCTTGGGCAAGTCACACTCTCTCAGCCTCAAGGGATGGCAATGACAAACCTCCTCTGAACAAATCCTGCCAAGAAAACCCCAGGATAGGGTCGCCTCAGGATCGCCATAAGCGGGAAACGGCTTGAAGGCACACAACAACAAGATGTCTGCTGTTTTTTAGACGCCAAAAAGCCCTTTTGTTTTTTTTAAATATACTTTTATTAACCTTCAAGATTAAAATTAACATACACAACACTAAAAAAAAAGCCCTTTTGAAGGCAATACCTTTATTAGGCAACTCAACAATATAGGATTTCACTCTTTTACACTATGGCCTTACAATACCTAGAATTTATTCAATAAAAGTATCTAGGGGAAGCCATGTTGGCTGTATAGCAAAGTACAATAACATCCAAAATCCACAGAACAAGGATACCTTGATTGGGCCAAGCAAAATGCACAAGCTTGTAACATGTATTTTGTGTATTTTGGTTGGCCCAATAAATACTGCTGTTTTGTAGATTTGGGCTGTTACTGTACTTACAATTTATTCAAATGTAGTATTTTCTTTTAATACAAGGAGTCAGGAGCACTACTCAGTGTGTTTATATTCTAGCAAAATTATTAATAAAATGTAATATAGGAAGAAAATCATTTGAGATGTGCTGGAGAAGAGTGCTGAGGATTCAATGGACATTCAAAAAGACAACAACAACAACAAAAATAATAGAATTCAAAGATATAGCCATATTAGTCTATAGAATCAGTATGTAGAGAGATCTTGTAGCACCTTGGAGACTAACGGAAAGAAAAAATGGCAGCATGGACTTTCATAGACTTCAATCTACTTCCTCAGATGCATTCGCAAATTTGGTCACCAGTGTAGTACACAAAATTACCCCTACTTCCCAGCTGCCTTTACTACTTGTGATGTAAACTTGTAATTTCCCAGCTCTAAAGGACTGAGGGGAAAGCAGGAAGTAACTTGCAACAATTCAAAAGAACTAGGCTTTGAGAGAAGAACCCACTGGGTTATACCCAAAATCCATCAAAAAGATATATCTTTATTGGGCCAAACAAATGCAGAAACTATATCTTGCAAGCTTTTGAAGCTTCACTGGCTTCTTCATCAGGCAAAGATGTTAAAAATCAGTCGAAGATGTTAAAAATGGCAGAAGGCCACCTACATGAATGTCCCTTCAAAACCATCTGAACTGAGAACAGCCACATCTTGTCAAAAGGCAGGCTTGGGACTAACATCATCTTAATTTTTTTTCTTCCTGTATGATTTTTAACATCATTTCCTGACGAAGAAGCCAGTGAAGCTTTGAAAGCCTGCAGCATGTAGCTTTTGCATTTGGTTGGTCCAATAAAGGTATCACTGTTAGGTGGATCTGGGATGTTACAATAGCATCCAAATACATCCAAATACAATGTACTTTGCTACATGGTCAACATGGCTAGTCCCCTGGATGTGGCCCTGGTGGCACAGTGGTTAAATGCCTATATTGCAGCCACTCACTCATAGACCACAAGGTTGCGGGTTCAAAACTAGCCAGGGCTGAGGCTCGACTCAGGCCTACATCCTTCCGAGGTCGCTAAAATGAGTACCCAACTGTTGGGGGGCAATGAGCTTACAGTTGTAAACTGCTTTGCTTAGACATCCCATAGCGTGATATGAAGCGGTATATAAATGAAGCTGCTTTGCTTTGCTTTGCTTTGGCCATTGGATTATGAAAGACCACTGGATCAGCACTGTGGCTTCTTTAAGTAATATTAAATAACAACTTTATTCTGAAGAAATGCTAACACTAACATTCCAGTTTAAGTTTTAAAAATTCATAAAAAATTTAATGACGTCCTTTTTTTTTTATAACAAATTTCCAATTTAGTGAATTAATTGGATTTGTTTCACTAGTTCCTTTTACAAAATTATTTGGGTTGTTGTGTAATTTCTGACTTATGGCAACCCTATCACAGGGGTTTTGTGACAAGGTTTGTTCCAAGTGGGTTTGCATTTGCCTTTGGAGGCTGATAGAGTGTGATGTGCTCAAAATCACCTAGTGCAGGGGAAGGCAACCTTTTTAAGACCTGGGCCGGTCTCCCGTAGCCCAGGTCTTGGCTGGGCCGAGGGGGGGGATGTCGTATGCGCAAACGCGTTGCGACCGCCATTTTGATTTCCAAAATGGCGGTCGTGGCGAGTGGCGGCGGCGGCAACCTTCGGCTTGGGCCGGTAAATCCAGGGACCGGGGCCTTAACCGGCCCCCGGGCCGTAGGTTGCCGGTCCCTGACCTAGTGGGTTTCCATTGCTGAGCTGGGATTAAAACCTGGTCTCCAGAGTCATAGGGCCTTTGCAGACTGCCAGAAATAATGCAAATTGAGTCCACTTTAAATTGAGGCACTGCCCTGGCTCAGTGCTAGGGAATTATGGGAACTGTAATTTATTGTGGCACCAGGGCTCTCTGACAGAGAAGGCTCAATGTCCCAGAAAAAAAAAATACAATTCCCATGATTCCCTAGCACTGAGCCAGGACAGTGCCTCAATTTAAAGTGGCCCATAGTCCACTGCTCAAACCACTACACCACGCTGGCTCTCTTATGGGCTAAGCTATGCTTAATTCTTGTCCTAAAAACCTGGAAGGCATTAGATCCCGTCTGACCTTGGAAGCTAAGCAGGGTTAGTCCTGGTTAGTACTTGGATAGGAGACTGATAATGAGCCCCAGGTGCTGTAGGCTGTATTTCAGAGGAAGGAACTAGCAAAACCACCTCTGAGTGTTCCTTGCCTAAGAAAACCCTATGAAATCCATAGGGCCACCATAAGTTGACAGGAGACTTGAAGGCATACATACACGCATTTAATTCTGCATAGGGAGATTATCGATATGTAATCGATATGTAATCAAGAATCGCTCCCACACTATGACTAGCTTTTAATTTATTGTGTCGAGTTTTTATTGCATGTTTTAATTGTAACTGATTTAATAATTTTTTAGGGGGGGAGGGGAATTAGATTTTATTGTTATATGCATTTTACTGTTGTTAGCCGCCCCGATTGTTCTCAAAGGGCAGGATATACATTATTATTATTATTATTATTATTATCGTATCATGATATAAAATGGTTTACCTGAGCCGGCTTAAAATTAGAAACGGGCGGCATTCTGATATTATCAGACGCATTTAGCCGCTGA